>CM076575.1:754071163-754782160 GCA_034641835.2 Pinus albicaulis | reverse complement strand
ACCTCTCCAGAATCTCCCAGGCATACTTGCCCTGAGAAACAAACAGTCCTCCATTGCGCTGCCAAATCTCCAATCCCAGGAAATAATGAAGGATGCCCAGGTCCTTCATCTCAAACTCTCGTGCAAGATCCTCCTTGCATGAAAGTATCAACTGCTCGTCGCCAGTCAAAATCAGATCATCTACATACAGTACGATGATCAACAGCTTCCCCTCCACCACAATCTGGTACGAGTTTGGATCCGCCTCACTCTTGGAGAATCCAAGCCCGGTGAAGTAGCTGTCTATCCGAGTGTACCAAGCACGAGGTGCTTGCTTCAGCCCGTACAGTGCTCTCTTGAGTCGGCACACATGCGACTCACTGCTGAAGATCTCAAAACCTTCAGGCTGCTCTATGTACACCTCTTCCTCAGTAACTCCATTGAGGAACGCAGTCTTCACATCCATCTGATGAATGTGCCACCCCATCTGCGCTGAGAGAGCAAGGATCGTCCGTATGGAAGAGTACCTTGCGACAGGTGCAAAAGTCTCCTCATAGTCAATCCCCTCGATCTGTGAGAAGCCACGGGCGACAAATCTCGCCTTGTGCTTCTCCACACTCCCGTCAGCCGCCTGCTTCACCTTGTAGATCCATCGCGAACCTACAACTGATTTCCCAACCGGTCTTGGGACAATCTCCCATGCACTGTTCCTGATGATCGAATCATATTCTTCGATCATGGCATCAACCCATACGGGTTCCTCCACAGCTTCCTCAAAAGAGGATGGCTCTGTCACAACACATTGACTCATAAGAGCCATGTATCCAGTGTACCGATCCGGTGACTGTCTCTGTCTGCGCTGTGCTGTAGGTGGTCCTACAACCTTCTGTGCATCCCGAGCCAGTCGCTCAGCTTCTGTAGTGCGCATGCGCCCTCTGATGGTTGGCGCTGCCTGGGTGGTTTCTTCCACCTCCTGAACCTCCTCTTGTGGCTGATCCACATCGGGAAGCTCCTCCTTAGGAACTAACAGCTCCTCATCTGCATGCAAGTGTAGCTCCCTCTCAAGCGAACACTGCATGGCTTTCTCCTCCTGAAATTTTATATCCCGTCGCACAACAGTCTTGCGACTGTCTGGCACATACACCCGATAGTTGTGAGGTGTATCGGTGTACCCCACAAATATTCCAACTTCAGCAGTTGGATCCAGCTTCCTTCTCGCATCCTTCGTCACATGCATGTAGACAGGAGATCCGAAAATCCGCAAATGGGAAATATCAAGCCTCTTGCCAGAATAAGCCTCCTCTGGTGTACTCATGCCAAGAACCTTGTGAGGACAACGGTTCTGCACATACACTGTTGTATTGCATGCCTCGGCCCACAAGTGAAGGGGTAGGCCCTGATCATGCAACATCGCCCGTGCAGCACCCACGATCGTTCTGTTCTTCCGCTCAGCCACCCCGTTCTGCTGTGGGTTATGGGGTGCGATGAGCTCTCTCCGAATCCCTTCTGCGCTGCAGAACTCCTTGAATTCAGCCGGGATGAATTCACCACCGTTATCACTCCTTAGAGCAATCACCTTCTTCCCCGACTCCTTCTCGACCAGTGCTTTAAACTCACAGAACTTCGCGAATGTATCGCTCTTCTTCTGCATGAAGAAGATCCAGCACTTTCGAGAGAAATCATCGACAAAGATCACATAATACTTGTGCTTTGCTGTCGAAGCAACTGAGAAAGGACCACACACGTCTGTGTGAACTCTCTCAAGGATCGTCGTGGCGCGACTATCCTTCTCGTGAAAGGTGGCTTTCACATACTTCCTTAAAGTACACCCCTTGCACTGATCTGACTGCGCAAGGGTGCCCTTAGGAAGTCCAGTAGAAATCTGCTGCAGAATCTTCAAAGCTCCATGGTGAAGATGGCCCAATCTCCTGTGCCATAGTTCGCCCTCATCGTCCCGGCTCACCACTTCTCCCGCCTTGCATGCCATAGCTGCGCAGTCATCTACCTGCAACTGATAAAGGTTCTGAGTTCGAACCCCTATCTTCCGGGTCTCTCCAGTAGTCTTACTGTGCGGGAAGGCTTTTCCTTCGCTGAAGACCACATCATACCCCTTATCCTCCAACATCGCTACTGAAATCAGGTTCTTCTTCAATCCAGGTACATGCATGACATCCTTTAAGACAAAAGGTTTACCAGACTCCCTCTGAAAGGATACGGTACCGATACCAGTCGCACTGTATCTACCGTCATCGCCCATCTCGATGTGCACACCCAAATCCTTGTCCTCCAGATCTGAGAACAACTCCCGATCTCCCGTCATGTGAAATGACGCACCGCTGTCCAAGAACCACACCGATCCCATCACACTTGAAACCAAGCATGCAATCAGTGAAAAGTCAAGCTCGAACTGTGAAGCCAAAGCTTCTCCATCTGCAGATCTTCCCGCTTGCTTGTTCTTCTTCTTCTTTGGACGATTGGTAGCATAATGTCCGTGATCATGGCAGTGAAAACATTTCACTTTCGCCATATCCTGCTTCTTGCCCTTAGCTCCAGAATGAGAGGTTTTCTTACCCTTCCCTTTCTTAGCTTTGGACACCAAAGCGCAGTTTTCTTCATCGGCTCCCTTTGATGAAGATCCATCTCGAGTAGTCCTCCTTATCTCCTCCTGCATGAGATCCGCCCAAAGGCGCTCCCATCCCGGCAGCTTCTCCCGACCATTGACACTATCTTGATATGAGTGCCAAGCCTTCGGAAGACCAAGGAGAGCCAGGTCGACCATATCCTCTTCATCGACAGTAACTCCCACACTTCCCAGTTCATCTCTACATTGAGTGAACTTCGTGAGGTATTTAGCGATACTGTCGCCCTTCTCCATCTTGATGTTCCTGAGCTTGTCTTTGAGCGCCAGCTTCCTTTGGTCACTCTTACTCTGGAATAGATCCGTCAAAGCTTTCCACATTAAATATAGAGTAGCCTTTCCATGCAGGCTGGATACAATATGATCCTTGACGCCCTCCAACAGGATCCTTCGACATTTCGCGATCTTCTTTTGCCATGCATCGACCGGAGCTGCATCAGTGGGCTTTGGGACATCCGCATCCACGAACTCCTTCAGACCATTATCTTCCAACACTGCTTCCATTCGATCTTTCCATGCAACATAGTTCGAACTGCCTTCAAGAGCATATTCAAGTCGCAAACCATTGAAAGAAGACATCTTTCAACACCGGCACCAAGAAGAACAACCTTCTGCAAAATTCGAATTCCAAACTCCAAGCTCTATCGCTTCCGATCTATACTTGAAAACAAATTATTTCCAAATCAGAGATTGACTGCAAAGGGCATTCACCGGATCTTTCACCTTACAAAGAAGGATGAATATTCCGGAGGCTACCTGGCCCGCATGCAGACTCTGTCCGAGGAAATAAGTTTGCAATCACCGTAATAGACTTCGACAATTTAATCTCGCTCCGATACCATGTAGAAAATAGCTGAATAAATCACTTATTCACTGAAGATTAACCTGGTCATATATCAATTTCGAATTGCATACATAACACATAACCTTCTTCTACAATTAATTGTCACATGCGGAAATAACGGAAGCAATCTCACATCAATTCAATCACACATTAACTCAGTATGTATGGGGAAAGCCTATAGCTGAAAACCCCGCAGCTATTGTGTATATTATAATGGAGAAATCAAGTAACCAAACAAGTACAATACTCCTCACAAGTACTCGGTACTCTCTCATGAAGTTACTCTGTTAAGTAGTACGCCCCTGCTCTGTGGAGGTTGAATCCCAACCAACCTCTAGGGTGTTAAATCCCCGAAACAACTGCTCACTAACATAATGGCGATCACAGTGGGAATCCGAGTTAGTGACAATCTAAGTACACCTTAGAACTTCAAAAATCTCTCAACCTAGAAGTATTATCAAAGAGTAGAATCTAGTTGTCTCACCATCCTAACAAAATGATGACCCAACTATAGGACACTCTTACAAACCTTAGGGCTACATATAAAACTCAGAAAACCCCAAAACATCCCTAGATTGGCTTTTTATCATTTATTGGTGGTGGACCATAAACACATATCTCTAAAAACAACAAAAACATCCACCTGGCGACTCCACAACTCTCAATAGACCTAAAGACTCCACTAGAGGAAGAACCTAAAACATGACTAGTCATCCTAGAAATAAAAAGCACTCAGGCCTTAGTTGGATTCAATAAATTATTGTCTTTATATATAACTATGTTCTATCCTACTTTGAGCCTGATCAAGAATACACTGATGATATCTACATTGATCATTGGAAAGATCACAAACCTTGGAAAGCTAAGCCTCAAATTTCAGACCATGAGTAGGCATATACACATGTGCTTACCCCAGATTCACCTATGGAAAACCTAGTAAAAATTGAGCCTCATGCTACCTTTCCCACTCTGGCTGAAACCTCAAACAGTCATAAATCTCTTTTTACACTACCTATATCCACAAAGGTCCCAGAAAGATAGAGGCCTCTAGTTTTACCTCCCATCTTCCGAGCCCTCCCTGCAAATATTCAAAATAAATTACCCAGATTTGATGGAGAAAGCTCCAAAGTCACCGCTGAAGAGCACGTCCAAAATCTTGATAATTTACTTGACATTTATGAAATAGAAGAAGATGATGTGCGTATTATACTGTTTGCCTTATCATTACAAGGAAAAATTAAGAGTTGGTTTAAAGACCTTCCGGCTGCAAGCATTACCAATTTTTATCAGTTCACTCAAATCTTCCTAGATAGGTGGGTGGTCATGGGTAATAAAGTTCTCATCATAAAGGAATACAATCAGTTAAAAATACAACCAGGGGAGACAATACAGAACTTTTCAGTCAGGTTCAATAAAGTATACCATGCAATGCCTGCTAACATAAAGCCACCCCTTGGATGTGCTCTCTTGCACTACCCAGATTCTTTCGACGCAGATATGGTTTTTCGGATAAGAGATAAAGATCCTTTGAACCTAGAATAAATGCAAAGGATAAGAGTTGATGTAGAATTCAACATACTAAATAGGGAAGCACAGCTAAGAATAATAGAGAAATATAAAGCAAATCAAGAGAGACTAATATCTTCAAAGGAAAAGTTGGAAAAATTGGTATATATGTTTGGCAAAATAAAGCATCTACTTGAAAGGAAAAGAGAAAGACACAAAGTTAAGGTTAACACTGCTTATTCAAACCAACCTACACTTCTTCCTCAGGATGAACACACTCAACTATTACAAGACAAAAGTTATAAACAAAATGTGCCTAATGAGAAAGTTGCAAATAAAAACATGGAGGAATGCTCTAAAGAAACTATCAGCCATTTTGAAATCACAGATTCTGAAATAGAAGAAGAATCAAAACCTTTAGGTTCTCTACCCTTATGCTTGAAATCATTCCAGACTTTGAAAGAAAATTTTTATCCTAAAGATCTCTTAGCAGTTATTCAGGAAAACCCTGCTCAAGTTAACTCTCACCTAAATCAAGAAGAGTTGATTGAGGATGAATTAAAATATAAAATAGAAGATAAATCGAAACATGTAGGATCTCTACCTTTATGCTGGGATTCATTTGAGTTCATACGAGCAAATTGGCCTCCTGAGAATCTATCAGAGGAAACTCATGAATCCCATGTTTATTATCCCAAACACCAAGAAGAATTGATCGAGGATGAATTAAAATCTGAAATAGAAGATAAATCAAAACCTATAGGATCTCTACCTTTATGCTGGGAGTCATTTGAGTTCATATGAGAAAACTAGCCTCCTGAGAATCTATCAAAGGAAACTCATGAATCCCATGTTTATTATCCCAAACACCAAGAAGAATTGATCGAGGATGAATTCAAATCTGAAATAGAAGACAAATCTAAACCTGTAGGATCGCTACCTTTATG
Organism: Pinus albicaulis; assembly: GCA_034641835.2. Taxonomy (NCBI): domain Eukaryota; kingdom Viridiplantae; phylum Streptophyta; class Pinopsida; order Pinales; family Pinaceae; genus Pinus; species Pinus albicaulis. The sequence continues at coordinate 754,776,246 of CM076575.1, read as the reverse complement.
CTGGGAGTCATTTGAGTTCATACAAGAAAATTGGCCTCCTAAAAATCTATCAGAAAAAACTCATGAATTACATGCTAACTATCCTCAACATCACAAAGAATTGATTGAAGATCAAAACAAGCAAGAAATGAAAGAGAACCCACATGATCTCTCTAAAGGCATAAGTGATTATTCATCATCTCTCATAGGTGAAGCCCAAAAGGACATTCATCCTTCAAATCAGATTTCCCAAGAGAAAGAGGATTATTGTAGTTATATCTAAAGAGAAATGAAAATGCCTCCCTTTTTAACTGAAGAGGAAATAGATCAACTTATAAACATGCAGAGAACCTCTGAAACTTCATATAACCAAAAATTTTCTGATCTTTCTCCTGCTAATATTGCATACCATAAGTCAAAAAATAGATTTGTAAATCAATTCAAAGACAAACAATCTGATAGACCAATATGTATGGTTGGTGACATTAATTATAATGAGGATTTTCCAAGGTTTGATCAATATGTTGATAATGATGATGATTTCCAAACTGAAGCTAACTTTGCAGAATACTCAGTTTTTTATTTTTGGGAGGAATCTCAGTTTCATAAAATTGAGGAAAGTAACCAAACAAAACATAGCATCTATGACAGTGATGAGGAAAGCTCGGAAAATTTGGAAGCAAATTAAGGCTTGAAAATTGATGATCACAAGCAAGTTTCTGCTCTTCTTTCTCAAGAAGATTTGTTGCCAAATAGTATCCCCACCCATCAAAGTGATGACCTTTTCACAGTTTTCAGCCCACTCTATCAAAACACATCAGCTTGGCAAGAGGACTACACTGCAATATATGATAAGTTTGACAGTTCAAGTAATCATGAGGGCGAGGAAGAGTTTCTTTCCCAAGAAAATCCCAAGCATAGCCAAGTAGAACAAAGAGTAGTCCTAAATGAAGCCTATATATCAAATCCTCTAGATCAGATATTATTCCAAGATCCATTTGTTGTTTTCCTTGAGAAAGCTGAAGGAGTAGTGTGTTCCACTCAGAACAGTCTATTGCAAAGGGTGAGAAAAATTTTAGACACTACTGTTCGAAACCAAGCCAAATGGAAGTGGCCTTTTCATTTCTTCAGCATCATGAAAGAACTGAACCAGATTCACCCATGCAATCATCTACTTGATTGGTTACATTGGAAAAGAGAGTTCACCAAATAAATGTCTATCATGTATAGGTTAGATTAGGATAGATAGACAACTGTGAAAAATAAGCTCGGCCTTGTTAGCATCTTTTCAGTTCTAGATTGTTTGATGAAAAAGTGAAAAAGCAGAAAATACAAAAAACAGTGAAAAGTAGAAAAAGAGGGTAGTTTCTAAAGCAATGGTATAGCCCCATACCCAAAAATAGTCATGATGAAAGCGAGCAAGTCTAAATTCCGCTACTAGTGCTCAAAGATGTCTTGTTCAGTTATCTAGCCTAATCATAACTAAACATGTTTTAAACTTATTTGCTGATAAGTGAGTGAGAGAAGAGATAGTCAAATTGTGTAAGCTTGACTTGTCAAAGAAAATAGATTAGGAAAATATACTGGTTCCACATGCTCAACACATAACCAAAGAGGAAAACAGGGATGAAAAACAAACTATGTATTGTAGCCCTGATTTTTCTAAATTTCATTTTCATGCAAAATAATATTTGTGTGCAGCTTGTCTTTCATGCCACAAGTACATGAAAAAACAGACTGTCTAATCCTAATTTGGTCATTTTTCAATTTCGTGTTTTAGATTACAGAATGAAATCCTGTCAAACAGCTTAATCTTGATAGTCGATCTAACATAAATAGAGAAACACAGGAGTTCATAAGTTTAATATGAACTCCCAGTGGATATAAGTGTAGAATTAGATAGTGTCATTTTTCAAAAATATTATGCCAAAGAGTTGCTAGTCCAAATGCACCTGAAAGAAGAAAAAATGTTAGAGAATATAGCTGGGTAGGTAGAGATGTTTTTTAGGCTAATCATGCTGTCAATTTTCAGAAATGGCATCAAGAAAGAATGAAATTTGTGCCAATGGATAAGGCACTAGTCTTCATAAGCCAAAGATCTACAATTCTGGACACCTCCTAAAAAGGAGCTAACCTCCGCAAATGGAGCCACTGTTAGTCATCAGTATTTTTCACCTGTTGTTGATGACTAGATTCCTAGCTGATTTTTATAGAAGTTGATTTCCATATGTCAATTTATCATCTAGAAAGCCCCCAAACAAATTTATGCTTTCCTAGCCCTTCCTGTCAGCCTATGATCAAAGCAATCTTTAGTTTTCAAAGTCATGTCTTGTTTCAGCAAAGTATCCCTGTCTATAGCTGTCTTGGTCTTGCTGGTCTACTATCATTTTCCCCTTGGTTCTCATGAAACTCACTGTCCAATATTTGACAAAGTGTCTCCCTTCCTATCCTTAATATCCTTATCAAACACAATCAGAATCAATGAAAGTTGCCCCTAAGTTAGGTAGTGGCGCTTTAGAGAATCCCTTCCTCGACAAAAATAGCCTGAGCCAAAATCCTGTGTTCAATACCAACCAGCCTGAATTAGCGCTTCATCTGCAAAAAACAAACCTTGATATACCCCTAGGACATGCCACTAAGAGGTCTTGTTGTCTCAGTCCAGAAGAAATTCTACAAAAATCTAATACAGAAAGAGATGAGCATGTGCACAATTTAAAAGAATATGCTTAAGATTGGGAAAAATCTCCATAAGACACTAAAGGAGATTTCAAAGGTTCAAATTCATATTTTTCACATCTCTGCAGGGTGCGAATTGGATGAAAAATAGTAACCAGATAAGAGCAGGGAGACAAGTCCAAATAAGTCTCTCATGTTGAAGAAATTTTCCATCAGCAGGTGGAGAGCTGCAATGAAAAGAAAGTAGGAGTACGATGTTTCAAAAGCCAAACTGATATAAGGTTGATCTACAGTGTTTCAGTGTGTCTTTCAGAGGTAATGTTGCATAAGTTTTCCCGAGGATATCATCATAGTACATAAGAAGACATTTGCTTCTTATGTTGCCTCAAGCTTGAGATAAGAACACTAGTGAAAGAGAAAATGCAATCTACCTCTGCAAACATAGTAAAAAAAAGGGTTAGTAAATGATGACTAGCAAGCAAATAATCTACAAATACATGTCATGTGGTTTTTGGTTTAAAAGGTTCACAAAGATATTTGACAAAGGATACATATCTCAAAATATGCCTCATATAGCATATTGTCAAAATTTCACTTTATTACCTATTCTGATATACCAAACAGAGACATGTGTGGCAAAGAAAGATGACATATTTTGGGAAATAGATGAAATGTCATGACTGTGAAACCTCCTTCAATAGAGAGAAGATGGTTGGGTGACATGCTGAAAACCTCCTCCAATATAAGATTAGATGGTTTAGGAACAGAGATGTAACCTCATTTAAAGAAGCAGAGGGTCAAGGTGTTTTAAGTGATCTCAGAGCTGTTGTAGGCCACCTCCTTCCAAGGGATAAGACAAAAAATGCATCACTAGGTTCAAATTATGTTTAAGAAAGTTTTCAATTGGAAACTCAAAGTTGAAAATTAGTGGGAACAATTGAAAGTTTATAACCTAAATTCTGGTATTACATCATAAGCAAGAGCAGTGGGTTTTTGTTGGCTGGATTTCATCTTGGCAGTGTTATGAGCTCAATTTTTTCACCCATTACAATGGCACAGATAGGAGTCTTTGTTCCTTTCATTATCTTTGTAATCTGTGGTTTCCTTTGGATTTTAGTATGGCTAATAGAAATATCTATAAGTCCTCAAAATCATCCTCAAAAACTTAGGTCAGAGCTTCTGTACATTCTATATGGAGATGAGAATTCCATAAAAGTTGGCACACATAAGCCCTTTGCGGAGTTTTGATAAATATTGACAGGAGAGAATTTTACAACTCTTGTTGTTAGGTCTATTTCACTAACAAATACAAACTGAATTTGAAGCTGATCCAGATGATTGTTCTAGAGAAAGAGTTAATAAAAAATATGCAAGCATTGATTTGGAAAAAGAATTTTCAGAACTAGATCCAGATGATAGAGAAATGCATGATGGTGTTGACAAGCTACAATAAGGATAAAAATGATAATCTCCTTCATGAAAAATCAGAGGATATGCCTATGAGAGGACCCTCATCACTTCAAAAGAAATGGGTTTTTCATTATACTTCAAAGGCTGTAATGGAAAATGTTATTAACCCCTTGTCATCATAAACATAAGGCCTCAGGAAATTATCATGGCATGACTTCATTCAAGACCGAGTAGAAAATCAAGAGAGATTGTTAAAAATCCTCCTTACTTCATGAAGCAATCAATTTACCCTATGATTGATTGAAAGGATGCAAGTTTGTCTTGATAATGGACTCCTCTATAAACAACAATCCAAGTCTGAAAGTTTCAGCACTCCTGTCATTCCATACAAGATAGAGTTTTTAGAAGACACCTAACAGTTATGAAACATAATCCTCCTTCATAAATAAGTAGAGGGCCCACCATTGTTTAAGGATGAAGAGCATTTATTTCAGTATGGCAAGGATTTCAAAAAGACTGTCGTCAAAAATGGTAAAATGAGTGAAATTTCACTATTTTTAGGCCTCATTCACCGAGGATCAAAGGGATAGCTCTCCAAGGTTTTCACCATGTAAATCACCTCATAAAAATAGTTAAAAGGATGCTCAAACAGGTTTCATGTTCATATCAAAGGATCCTCATCAACAGATAAAGAGAAAGGCCCCATGATAGTTTTGAAAGGTCTTTTGAAAGGGATGCAAATGGTGTCTGTGTAAATCTCCCTTGGAAACGGTGTCTGTATAAATCTCCCTTGCAAACAGTGTCTGTGTAAGAATTTTAGGACCTTTTCACTTCTTAAAAAAGGAACAAAATCTTGGTGGATACAAGCAATCTATGTCTTTACACATTTTAAAAGAGAGGATGAATTCAAGTTTTAAGACTGAATTAGCCACCTTCGAAAAGACAAATAGGCATACTGTCTGAATTCTAGGATTATTTTTATAAATATAGATATATGGTTCCTCTCATGGTGATGCGCAGTCTGTGAGCTCCTTATTTGTTTTTTCAAAGCAGGCACAAATCTTCAATATCCAAAGTTGGCTTCACTCTGCTGATTTTGAAGAAGAACATTCCCCTTCAATAGATGTGGACACTATGGTACTGTTAAAGACACTTGACTTCCCACCACTGACATGGGTTGTCCATGGATTTGATATTGATCTTCAGCCTTCATAAGCACCTATGAAATATCTTCAATGATATATAGATGCACAAGAACATGCTGGAGACGGAACATTGATGACCTTATTTTCACATAGAATTTCTTGTTATACTTTTCAAACTCCAGCAGATTTAAACAATCTATGTGAAAGATATGGGAGCAAAGCATTAGCAGCAAAAGAAGAATTTTTTTATAGTGTTCATCCTAAGTACCTTATGGATGTTGAAAATCTGTGTACTACGGTTTTTGGGAATTTAAATGCAAAAGGTGGTTAGAAGCTCACAAGAAAGAGACTAGAAAAAATGTTGCCCCTTCTGGTGCACTATGATAACGAAGATTTCCTTTAAGTGCAAATCGAAAGTTGTAAGATGTGTCTCCCTGAAAAGCTTCAAAACCACTGAAACTCCATGTCCAAGTGCACAATATTACTGTCAGCCTCTAGAAGATTCAGTGAACTTGAAAGTTCCTAATGGTGCTGTTGACCGTGAAATAGATGTGGATAATGTATATGAACAACATTGTCAAATGACCTTTGTGGAGAATGATGCACATCAGCATAGTATTTGTCATCTTAAGAGACCTACTAGTCCTCATGTCCTGAATGATTTCAAACCTGAATTTCATCTTGATGAGTCATATGCCAAAGTCATGACAACTTATGCTTCTTATTTGGAAGTAAGGAATGGCGAGAGTGTTGAGTGTCCAAACAATAATGAGGCTGGCATTAGAGTAACTCAAACCACAACTCTCTGGGCATCTCAATCTCCAAAAGGAGAACTGTGTAAAATCTGTAATAAAAGGGACCAGCAGAATGAAGAAAATCCTATAGTGTTCATTTGTGATACAATAGTGTCAGACTGCCATGAAAAAATTGAATTTACCAAGTACAGTGATCAGAATGTTGGAAATGATATACATGTTTTGACTGTGAGAAAGAAAACTCCGTCTAAAATATTAGATGCTTCTCATGTGAAAAGCATGGAAAAAACTATGCTAAACTTCATTAATTATTATGAACATGACATTCTCAAACTTGAGAAACAAAATAGCACCATTGTGGGAAGACAGTCTGATGGAATCAAACTAGAATATATTTTTGGTTCTAGGTTTGATAAGTGCAGAGCGAAAAAGTTCTCTCCTACCAATGAAATTTATGAAGCTCCTAGATGGTTGTGAAGCCAAACAGGGTAGGCTAGCGGAGGTTGATAGACAAAATAAGGAAACAAATTATAGACTGGAGCAAAGAGACAAGGTCTTTGAGTACAATTCTGATGTTTCACAAAATTATTATTATTTGAGCAAAAGATCATCGAGACCACAGTGATATATAGATGATTTATCTCATTGTCAAAAGTGCTCAAGTCAAAGGGGAAGAAGATAACTTGGTTAACTTCCGACAAAGTTCATCTGTGGAAGATCTTAACATTTTTCATGGAAGGGAGTCATCAGTTGCGCCCAAACGGGGTGCTGCCTTATGGTCTTTATAGAAGCTGTTGATTTCATAGAAAAAATGAGTTTTTTAGGCACGGCATGCCTGTATACACACGCAGAGTGACTGTAGAAGATCATTGAAGAAAATTACACTAAGCACGGCACGCCTGTGGATGAGCACAGCACGCCTGTGCCCAACGCCCGGTGTTACCTCTGAACCCCACTGCCCAGTGTTCAAATACAGTTTCCAACCGTTTCATGCAACGGTGAGCTTCCATTTCACCCGCCATTTGTTGTAAAACTCATCATCTTGCATTATTGATCTTTAGTTTTCCATTTGGTTACCACTACACCGCCCAACTGAGAATGGACTGGCGCCCGTCGCCCATGGTTGCTGCTAAACGGCAGGGCCTAAGCATTTTTCTACATTTGCAAAGCCCTCCAAGCATGAAAGCATTCCATTCCACGTGCCAAATGCCCTTTATACATTCATGTTCCAATTTTAGTTTTTTAAATTACAAAAAACTGCCCCTAACCTCTGTTTTTTGACCCCGCCGAGTCTGCCCCTCAATGGCCCACCGCCCAGGCGCCTGGGCCACTAGCAACCAAATTTCTCCGAAATTCCCAAACTTTCCCACAGTAATTTCATGTCTTAAACAGTTGGATAAAGTATCTTATTAGTGGTTCCAAAGCACCCTTTGTTTGCTAAAATCAAGGATGAGACAGTGAATTAAGGGATAGAAGCTTTTGTCAAATTTGAAAGAAGGTCTTTTACTTAGAACAGTAAATGATTGAAACAGTGAAGGAAGGGAAGGTTGATGTGCCATCTTGAAATTATTCTTTGTGCTTTAGAAAATAGCTAAGGATGCCCACATATGCTAGAGGAAAAAGCAAACCTACATTCAAATATCTCAAATCTGTTTAAAGGATGTTTTAACAGTGTTTACAAAGGCAAATTTGTTGCTATATCAAAAGAATAGAAAAGTGGTAAAAGGAGATAATGTTTTGTCAAAATTGAAAGAGATATTTTTTACTATGAGTATTAAAGGGGAGAATGGTTATTGTGTCATTGTGAAAGAGATTTTCTTTGTATGAATGGCTATAGATATGCATAGTCTCTAAAAGAAAAACATTAGTTTGATTAGAAGGTCTTGAATTAGTTTGAAAGAGTGTTTAAAACAGGGTTTTAAATAAGTCCCTTTTGTCTCAAATAGCCACAAAGAGATAGTGAAAAGAGAGATGGTTAATTAGAAAGTCTGAAAGAGTTTTTATGATGTGAAATGCTGAGGATACATACAGTCTTCCAAAGGAAAAGCAGAGTTGTAAAGGTTCTCTCAATCAGGTTAAAGGAGTATCTAAACAGCAGTTTCCAAAACACACTTTGTTTGCCAAATCAAAAGGCGTTCTTACTATGGTTATTAAAGGTTAACACAGTGATTTTAGAGGATGTTGTATCGGCTTGAAAGATGTCTTGTTTACCTTTTGAAAACATTGAATAGAAAAGGGGCAGTGCTTGAAGGGAGGTTTTTGTGCCAGAACAAAAAATATTCTTTTTTAACAAAGAACCACAAACACATCTTATTCAAGATATTTTGCCCAAGCACAGCAATAAAAAGTTATTTTTGTTTTCATTTAACAAATGCTTGTTTGTTAGCATCCAAGAACACAGTGAATTGCAAAGAGAAAATGAAATTTTGTGAAGGGAATCATGATGAGTTTGAAGGAGCATTTGAAAAATGTGTTTTAAACCTGTCCCTTTTCTGCTTAAACCACAAAGAAAGCAGTGATTAAAACATGGACAATGATCATTTCAAATTGAAGGTGAGAAATACATTAAACAGTGGTGTTGAAAGTAATTTGTTTAATAGATCAGAGAAGAAGCAATGGTTAGAAGATGAATTTTTTTGTCAGTTGAAAAGAGTATTTTAAACTTTGATTTCAAAAAGTGCCATGCTCATCTAAATCAAAGTAAAAATAGGGATTGAAAGGTAAAATCATCATAGTTATTGATGATCTGTTTGCAAAAGGATTGTTTATTGAAATAGTGAAAAGGAAAAGGGCTAATGTGAAAATTTGAAAATCCTTTTGTGTTATAAGATAGCTAAGGTTACACATAGTTGATAGAGGCAAAAATAGAGATTTGTAAAATACTTTCAAATTATTTTAAAGAGTCATCTTGGTAGTGGTTTCAAAGAACACCGCGATCAACTAAACCAAAGAAGAAACAATGATACAAGGGTAATGTCTTTGTTGAAAGTTTGAAAGGTTTTTTAGAGACAGTGAAAGGAAGAAAAATATCTTTTTTTGTTTCAACATACCTTGTTTGTCATGATCAAAGAAAACAATGACTTCAAATGAGTCCCTTTTTCTTTCAAATAAACACAAAGAGACAGTGAATAGGGGATGAATATTTTTTCAAATTGAAAGGGATTTTCTTGCCGTGGATTGTTGAGCTCCAGAAATGTTCTTTCTTCCACCACATTCCACTCCGTTTCTTTTGTCCATTATTAATCCCAAGCTCAAATGATCAATGAAATTAGTTAAAATTATTTTAAGAATGAATATCATGGCTAACTTGCTATGTTTTTGTGATTTTGTCATTGTAGTACTTTTTGAACTGAAACTAGCTACAGAATGCAGACATTCTGTAACTAGTTGCCAATTCTGCAGCCATCTTCATGTTTAAGTAGGTTCTAGATGTCCTCTCAGGGAAAGCCACACATGGTCATATTCTACGTCATGCCCTCAGCATTTGTTGCTCTCCATGAAGATCGAACGGAATTCTGTACGTGGTTATGTACGCAGGAACTCAAAATAGGAGATAGACTCCTAATAGGACAAGGACATTCCAGATGTCCTTTGTCATATTAAGATGCCACCTTTAGAGTTTTAGTTCGATTTTAATATGGAAAGACAATAATCCCTGTATTATCTCAAGTTCTGTTATGTAAATTTTCTATAAATTTAGCTCGGGAAACCGAGAGACGAGGTTAGATTTTTGTTAGATTTTATGGTTGACTGTTAGATCTTTGAAGTCCGAGAATACTCTGTTTTGGAGTGATTCCTCTTTAATGAAAGAAGCAGCATTTCCTTGAACGCGTTGAGTCAATCTTGAACTAGATTTCGTGCTACTCTGGTGGTAGAGGGCCCCTACCTCCTGAGCGGCCTTGTTTATGCAGTAGATAAGTATTTTAGTCTTGTTTCTATTTCTAGTTTAGGCAAGTTTCCGAAGTTTTTGTTCATACTTGTTTTTGTTAATTATCACAGTTGGACTTACTCTAATAATCTCTTCCAAAATATCATTATGATGAATAAGGCATAGCTGTGATATTGTAGGTTTTAATTGCATTCTCTTTCGTTAATTATCACAGTTGGACTTACTCTAATAAGCTCTTCCAAAATATCATTATGATGAATAAGGCATAACTATGATATTGTAGGTTTAGTTGCTAGTTTACACTAAGTGGCATAGCCAATCTTACTCTTACAAAGCTCTTCCAAAATATCATAACAATGAGTAAGAAGTAGCTGTGGTGTCTTAGATTTTAGTTGTATTTGCTTTCAGTTTTGTGTTTATGTTCAAATTGCACTGAATGATACAACCATACTTGTTCTCACAAACTCTTCCAAAAGATCATTCATACTGAATGAGATGGGCTGTGGAATTCTTTAGGTTAGTTGCATGTTAATTTAGTTATAGCACTCCAGAGGTAGAATACATGTGGTTCAGCTCTGTCATTTCATTTCCAATTTGACAATGGCTTTTTAGTCTAACATTGTTCATTGTACTTCAAATAGGCTAGTGGCACTCTAGTTTAGTCTTAGCTTAGCTCACTGTGTTAACATTCCAGTTTAGTTGCTATCCATTGCATTTTAAATTGTATTAGTTGTTAAATTTAAAAACCACGGTCTTCATTATTTACAAAACTTCTTTTGTTCTAAACTCATACTAATACATAATTAACTGGACAGAAGGTAGTATCAGTCTAATACCTGGAGTATTTTGCAACCTTTTTACCATTTCACAAACAAGCCTTTTCTCAAAGAGTATTAAAAAAAAAGGGGAAATCTATAACTTTTGAGTGAGGCCTAGTAGTGTTAAACTGAGTTGCAGAATAGAATTAGGAGCCAGTTTAGAGTAGAAGTCTTACTATGCTACAAATGTTATTTTCCGAATATATTCCAATAGACCTTTAATCATGGATGAGATGTTGTAACATTGTAAGTTGATTTTTTGATTGTTTATTTAGGAGAACTTCATTTAAACTTAACTTGCCCATTTCTGAAGCTCTTCCAAAACATCTTTAATGAATGAATTGGACAAGTTTAAGCTCATGTTGTGATTTATTTCCTTGAAGTCATCATCAAGCTTTGTATTTGTTGTTTGCTAGCCATAGTTAGGCTTTGTTCTATTTTAGTATTTTCATTTGTCATCTGCCATCCATAATTTAGGCTTCACTCTGTTTTTAACCAATAGCTTCTTCTCACCATCATTTAGTTCTTTCCCTTGTGAATATAAAATCATAAAAAAAACCAAAAACATTATAAAAGCACTAGACACAACATAGTGGGAAACAAATACCTAGGCACATATAGTGCACCACACTTCAGCAGTTTACCAACCCTGGTTGACAATTAACGAACTCAATTTAGGAGACTAGGTTGAGCACAAAAATTTTGGCACTGTTTCCTGGGAAGTGTAACTAGGTAACCTTGTTTCTTAACTCGCAAAAACAATTATATGCGTAGAGAGAGAGACTCAAGGGGTAGATTCGTAAGAAGCAGCAGCAGAAGCTTGATCCCTAGAACACCACTTGTTTCATCTAGACCAAGAGCCAGTATACCTCCAACTCAGACCCACAATCTATCCCTTACTGATCCTAGACTCCCAGAGGACTTAAGATTAGATATTCCATTAGAAAGACCTTCCACTGAACCTACCTTAGAAGAAGATTGAAGGACCTCTGTTAGAGACACAAACTTTTCCACTTCCATAGAAGAATCAACTATGGCAGAAGAAGGGGGAGGAGGAGTCTTTAATGGAGAACACACATTATTTGGAGGGGGTAGAGGTAGAGGTAGAGGAGAAGGAGATAGAGGTGAAGAAGGAGAAGGGGGTAGAGGAAGAGGTAGAAGAGAAATGGGAAGCTCTTTTGGGTTTCCTATAGTAGATGAAGAAACCAATACAACCATGAAAAACATTTCACCCTCTGTCCTTCCAAACTTCTATGGACTTAAAACTGAAGATCCTGAAAATTTCCTATTTGAATTTGAAGTCCTATGTAGAACTTATGACTACTTACAAGATGCTCAAAAACTTAAACTATTTCCTTCAACATTGAAAGGAGCAGCATTGAAGTGGTTTATGAGTTTGATCAACATTTCTATTAGGACATGGGAAGACATGAAACAAGCATTTATAGAGAGGTATTTGGATTATTGTATGCTATTCAATCATAAGGAGGAAGTGTTCAAGATGTTATAAAAAGAAGATGAAAACTTGGAAGATTTGTTGGAGAGATTTCATTACAACATCAAAAGAGCAAAAATGGAAAACTTAGATCAAGACACCTTAAAATCTCTCTTGCTGAAAACAATTAGGGATGAATGGTTGGATATCCTTAACATGATGGGAAAAGGGGATATATCTCAGCTCACATTACCTAAAATAGCTGAGTTATGTATCAACCTTTCAAGAGGGAAATTTAAAACTATAAAAGGTCCAAGAGACCTTGCTCTTGCAAGGGTAAGTAAGTCTGCTTCTAGGACGGTAAGTAGGGTAGAGATAGGGCATATGCTTGATGAATTCAAATCTAACATCTTAGGGAGACTTAGTGAACAAATAGACACCCTTAAGTTACAAAACAAGCAAAAAGATGAATCTGATGCCTTAGCAATATTTTGTCCCAGATGTAGAAAGAAGCATGCCCTGAGAGAATGTCCTTTGGATGCAAAAGTTGTAGAGACCTGTGTCATTTGTTCAGAAAAACATGAGACCAAGAGTTTTCCTTCACTTCCTGGTCTTAAAGCTGTCTTTCAAGAAGAAATTCCTACAAGTTCCACAGAATCTCTCAATTTTGTCTCTAGGAGGCCTTGGAAAGGACCTCAAATACAAGGATTTCATGATCAAATGTATAATCAACCTCCACCAAATTGGAATTATTGGCAGCAACCTTGGCCCCAATTTCAAAATCAATCTCAATCTTGGGCACAAGGGGTGCAAAATCCCTATGGAAGATACTCTCAGTACTATCAGTATCCACCACCCTATCCACTATATCCACATTTTACTGAACAAAAAAATCCTCAACAAAATCCTCAAAATCCACAACATCAAAATCAACCACTTCCGTTACCATTTCCTCAAAAACCAAATCAATTGCCTGCTCAACCCATACCAAACCCCAACAATAAAAATCCTCAGAATACATATATGATAGAAGGCCAACAATTTCCAACTTATTTAATTACTCCTCTAGATCTTAGTGATGTTCAACTTAGGTCTGGAAGAATACTTGAAAAGAGGAAACATTCTATGATTATACAAGAACAAGACAATTCTGAGGAATATTCTCTACAAGAAAATAAAATTCTTGAAGAAGACACATCTTTTCAGGACCCAAACATTGAAAAAAAAAAAAAAAAAAACCAATAATTTCAACTCATGTATTAGAGCAGCCATCAACATCCACTCTTACACCTCCCTTTCCAGAAATATTACAAATTGATAGAGGTGTATAAAAACAAATTATGGTGCCTAATTATGATTTCTTAGATGAGCTAAGAAATGTTTGCATCAAGATTCCATTATTACAAGCCATCAAGGAAATCCCAATTTTAGCAAAGACAATAAAGGAGTTGAGCATGAAGAAAACAAGAAAAAGAATAAGAGAGACAAAGAAAATTCAACTGGCAGGAAAAATAACAGACATTATGATGGGTAAGATTGCTATTCCAAAGTATCTAGACCCAAGAAATCCATTTGTTAAAATTCACATCAATGGAATTGAAATCCAAAACACACTCATTGATTTAGGAGCAACAATCAATATCATGAGTAGACAAATCATGGATAAACTGAAACTTCCTAATCTTCTCTTTACACCCACATTATTACAATTAGCAGACAGATCTGTGATTAAACCTGATGGGGTAATAGAAGACATTCCAGTGTCCCTAGATTCTTGGGAGTACCCCGTGGATTTCATGATCCTAACTCCTAAGAATAATCTAGGAGGACACCCTATTATATTAGGAAGACCTTGGTTAGCTACAGCTGATGCTTTCATTAGTTGTAGATCCGGTGATATGTACATCTCTGATGGTAGTTCAACTAAGAAATTCAGTTTGTATCCTCCAGCAGGGACAATTACAGATTTAGATGATACTCAATGGATAGAGGTTGAAGAAGACTTACAACCTCTCTTCACAATTTCAGAAATTAGTGAAGATAGTCAAATTCTGAATACTTTAGAAAACTTTGAATCCTCTTCAGAACATAAACATGACCAATTTCAAGAAGAATACAACATTGAGTTTTTTTCATCAAGACAGATGTCTCTTCATTCTATGGATAAATTTGGCAGCTCTACAAGTGAGATATTTCCAGGCAAAACTTTAAACATAAACAAGAACCTAGAAAAATCTCAACAAGAAGAGTTAGTCAAGATATTATAGAGACATTCTTTTGCATATGCATGGGAGTACACTGATATGAAAGGGATAAGTCCTAATACTTGCACTCATCACATCTACATAGAAGAAAATTGTAAACCAATCAGACAACCTCAAAGAAGGATGAATCCAAATCTTAGGGAGATTGTTAAAGAAGAATTGTAGAAATTATTGAATGTCAACTTTATCTATCCTATTTGAGATAGTCATTGGGTTTCTCCTTTGGTAATTTTGCCAAAGAAAAATGGTAAATGGAGGGTATGTATTGACTACCAAGAATTAAACAAAGCTACTCTTAAAGATCATTTTCCCTTACCTTTCATAGATCAGGTGTTAGATACCTTAGCTGGAAAAAAGTACTTTTAATTTCTAGATGGGTTTAGTGGTTATAATCAAATTCAAGTAGCACTTGAGGACCAAGACAAAACCACATTTACCTATCCTTGGGGTACTTATGCTTACCAAGTATTGCCATTTGTATTATGCAATGCACCTGCAACATTCCAAAGGGCAGTATTAGGAATTTTTTCAGATCTAATACATGATTGTGTAGAGGTATATATGGATGATTTCACAGTTTATGGAAACACATTTGAAGAAGCTTTAGCAAACTTGGAAATTTTTTTAAAGAGATGTCAAAAAGAAAATATTTCACTTAGTCATGAGAAATGTTTCATGATGTTTACTGAAGGTATTGTTTTGGGGCATCATATTTCAGGGGATGGGATTAGAGTTGATGAGTCAAAAGTTGAATTCATCTCTAACTTATCTATTCCAAGTTGTCAAAAATATGTTAGGAGTTTTCTAGGATTTATAGGATATTATTGGAGGTTTATAGAAAACTTCACCAAGATAGCATCTCCACTCTTTAAATTTCTTACCAAAGACTGTGAATTCAAATGGAATTCTGATTGCCAGTTAGCCTTTGAGACCCTGAAAAAAAAAATTTCTGAAGCACCTATTTTAAGGGGACCTAACTGGAAGTTACCCTTTCATATGTCAACAGACGCCTCAGATACAGCTCTAGGAGCAGTATTGGGACAAAAAGACCTGATTCCTTATACCATCTACTATACCAGTAAAAATTTGACTCCTGCAGAGTTAAACTATACTGTAACTAAAAAAGAGTTTTTAGCTATTGTTCATGCCATAAACAAATTCAGACACTATATAATAGGCTATGAAACTTTTGTTCACACAGATCATTCTGCAATTAGATACTTAATGAACAAATCAATTACTAATGGCAGAGTCATAATATGGTTATTGCTTTTACAAGAATTCAACATTACCATTCTAGACAGGCCTGGAAAACAAAACACAGTAGCTGATTTCCTATCTAGACTCCAAAACATCAAAGATGACACTCCAGTTGAAGATCAATTTCCTGATGAATATCTTTTTGCAATTTCTACTTAGACTCCTTGGTTTGCTGACATTGATAATTATTTAGTTTCAGGAAAATTTCCTTCAATAATGAATGCAAGAGAGAAAAGAAAAATCATTTATGACAGTGCAAAATATTCATGGGTTGCTAATGAGTTGTACAGGACAGGTCTAGATTTTATCATCAGGAGATGTGTTCGGGAAGATGAGATGCCTGAGATTCTCAAAGCATGTCATGATGAACCTTGTGGCGGACACTTTGCTGATAAGAGGACATCCTATAAGATCCTTCACTTAGGATATTATTGGCCATCCCTTTTGAAAGATGCTAAAGAGTATGTCAAAAGGTGTGACAGTTGCCAAAGGGTAGGGAAACCTTCTCCTTTAGGTGAGATGCCATTGCAGCCTCAGGTACATATTAAACCTTTTGAAAAATGGGCTCTAGATTTTGTAGGACATATTAGTCCTCCATCAAGACAAAAGAGATATATATTAGTTTGCACTGATTATGTTACCAAATGGGTAGAGGCCAAGCCATTAATTTTTGCTAATGAAGCATCTGTAGTTAATTTTCTTTTTGAGGATATTTTTACTCCTTTTGGTGTCCCAAGGGAAATTTTTACAGATCAAGGAGCTCAATTCACATCAAGGCTAGTGGAACAAATGATGGAGAGGTACAAAATCAGACACAGAAAATCTACTCCCTATCATCCACAAGCAAATGGTCAAGTGGAATCTACTAATAAGGTTATTGAAGGGATCCTAACAAAGACTTTCCGTCTACATAGAAAAGATTGGGTAGATAGGCTTCCTAAAGCCTTGTGGGCCTATAGAACTACATGGAGAAGCACAACAAACCATACTCCTTATGAACTTGTTTATGGAAAGCAAGTTTTGTTTCCCATAGAGTTCCAGATTCAAACTTTCAAAATGGAAGTTCAGCTAGGACTTGATCTATCAGAGGCACAAAAACACAAATTGGAGCAGATTAATGAATTGGATGAGATCAGACAAGATGCAGTTCAGAAAACCAGTATAGTCCAACAACAGAGGGCTAGATGGCATGACAAGTACATCAAGGAAAAGAAGTTCAAAGAAGGTGACTGGGCTCTCTTGTTTGATTCAAAGTTAATGGATTTTCAAGGTAAATTTCAAACACATTGGATTGGGCCATATGAAATTGTGAGAATTTTTGACAATGGAGCAATAAAAATAAGGACAATAGATGAAGAAGAGGTCACTTTTCTTGTGAATGGTCATAGATTGAAGCTGTATCACAAACCACTCTCAAGAGGTTCCAGGAAAACAGTGATGTGAAGTTAATGAAGAAGAATCTTTCTTCTTCATCAACTTAATCAAATTTTCTGAAGTTAGAATTATTGAAAAAAATAAAAATAAAAATAAAAATAAAATAAATAAAATAAAAAATAAAGTATAGACATGAAAACAAATCACTGATTGGCATGTTTATACAAAAAATATGGAGTGAAAATCAGAATCTTTCTGACACTCTAACTTTTCCATTTTGTTTTTTTTAAGCAGCTGTTACAAATCATAAGTCCAGATCCATTTCACTTATGATCCATCTCATTTCACTTCATTTCATTCCATACTTCATTCATATCATATCTTATTCCATTCATTCATCCACACTCCATCCATTTCACTTCATGGTCCACTTCATTTCCATTTCAGATCTTTAAGTTTGATCTCCTTTTTACAATTGAATAATACACAACAGAAATTGCAGGGCACTTTTTCACTCCATTTCATTAGTTGTGATCCATCCCACTCCATCATTCACTTCATACATATCCCATTATACCATATTTCATCATCCATCTTCACTCATTCCATACAACATTCCACTTATATTCCAAACCATTCCATTCCACGTTTCAAGTTCTCTACAGGTACATTCTACAACTAATCAGACTTTTTGCAGCCAGACAGACATTCTGCAGCTACAGATCCTGAAGGCACTGACCAGCAATCATTTGATTTGCAACAAAATGATCCTGCATATCCATGAACAAGCCAATATCAAGAAGGTTATGAAGACTCAAAAATTAATGATTTTCAGGAGAAAACAAAGCATATAAAGATCACAAGAAAATCAAAGCAAAGGCAAAGGTATGAAGTGATTATAATGACATATCATGGAAATTTTTAGCGTAGTTTAGTTGTATATTATTCAGAAAGTGTTTTAATTAATTTTGTTGATATTGCCTAACAAATCTCCCGTAAAAAATTTGGATAAAACTCCTTCTGCTCCACTACTTCAAAACCCATATTTGATCATCATTTCAAAATATAAACAGTTAAAGTGCTAAAAGTGATTGGATTGGTCATGTCACTAAGCATTTAATGACGATTTTAAAAAAAATATCACTGTGGTCTTTTCACTCATTGGTTCATTTTCTTCACCTCACCTCACTAATTCATTCCGTAACGATTCCATATCACTCCTTTCCGCAGCTGACTCTTAACCATTTCATTCTGTAAAACAGAGGTATCTCTGTAACAACCATTGTCACCATGAAACAGAGGAAACATTTGGGGAGCAAAAACAACTTGTTAACGACCATTCTCATCGTGATCAGAAGGCTGGTGAATTGAAGATTGAAGAAGATTTATGGGCCTCATTGTGAGAACAGAACCAGTTGGCACTAAATACTTGGAAGGCTATCCCCAAATCCGAGAAATCTTACAACAAGCAAGATGGTTGCAATTTCTCGAGAAATTCAGTGGCTTCCACAAAGAGGTTACTAAAACTTTTGCAAGATATTTTAATGGGGCCGAGGTTGAAGTTGGAGATATTAAATTCACTGTCACATAGGCTTTTATTGCAGAAGCAACAGGACTGCCTAGACAAGGAGAAAGGTGGTTTAAGAACAGAGAATTCCATAATGAAGCATGGAAACAGATATTCAAGTCACCAGGTATGGATGTCACTATTTTTGAAAAGGGTATCCCTAGTTCTGCATTAAAGAACAAATGGAGAAACATGTTGCTTATCCTACAAAAATTCATCACTTGTGAAGGTAGATATGGTACTTTCTATGTTTACCATATTAGGTTGATAATGCATTTCCTAGAAGAAGAACTTAATTTTCCCTATTTCTTGCTTCAAAGTTTAAATAAAATGGCTTCAAGTGTCCAAAAGAGAATTCAATTTCTGGAGACAATCTTATACCACCATGGTTTAGTCAATATTTTGATTGAACATCATTTGAGAAAAATAGGGGATACTTGGGATAACTTCTTGGTGAGAAATCACTTTGAGGAACCAAAAGAACCTTCACTTGAACATCAACCTACAAAAAGAAGCAGAAGATGGAGATCCTCCAAAACCGAAATTGGTAAAAAAATACAAGAAAGCAGTGAAGAAATGATCTCTGAAAAATTAGTTCATATTAAAAAGCAACTTAAGAAAGAGAGGGTCATAAGAAAAATTGCCAGAGAAAAAGGAGGAGGGCCATCTCAACCAAGGAGGAGCCACAGATTGAGGGGGATACTAAAGAAAACAAAAGTTAAACAAACTGGAGTTATAAACATAGAAGACAAGGAAACACCTACTGAGGAGGATTTTGATGACGAAGTTCCAGAAATTGATCCTGCACAGCAAGAAATTTACAACTATGTTGAAACATTGGAGAGGAAAGCTTCAGAGAGTAGAGACAGAACCCCTAGTCCTCCACTGTCCAAAATAGATGTGCTAAGAAGAGATAGGTACAAGCTGGAAGTAATTAATAGACATATCAGGACTAAGAATGATATTTTGAGGGAGCAATTTAAACTAAAAACCAGTATGAACTCAACCCTGTCTCTACAAATGGACAAAGTGGAAAATGCTAATGAAAAGTTGAAAAAGAGGAACAAAAAGTTAATCAGGGCACTTACCAATTTAAGGTTCAAGTTAGTCATCGGGAAGCCCAGAAGGCCTTTAACTACCAGGCAGAGAAAAAGAAGAGGGTTGGATGTTCTTGCAGAGGTCTCTGAATTCATGGAATAGTTGCATGAGGACATGCAAGAATCTAGCAGTGGGGGTATGTTGAACTCCAAAAATGTTCTTTCTTCCACCACATTCCACTCCATTTCTTTTATCCATTATTAATCCCAGGCTCAAATGATCAATGAAATTAGTTAAAATTACTTTAAGAATGACTATCATGGCCAACTTGCTATGTTTTTGTGATTTTGTCATTGTAGTACTTTTTGAACTGAAGTAGCTACAGAATGCAGACATTCTATAGCTAGTTGCCAATTCTGCAGCCATCTTCATGTTTAAGCAGGTTCCAGATGTCTTCTCAGGGAAAGCCACACATGGTCATATTCCACGTCATTCCCTCATCATTTTTTTCTCTCCATGAAGATCGAACGGAATTATGTACGTGGTTATGTATGCAGGAACTCAAAATAGGAGATAGACTCATAATAGGACAAGGGCAGTCCAGATGTCCTTTGTCATATTACGATGCCACCTTTAGAGTTTTAGTTCGATTTTAATATGGAAAGACGGTAATCCCTGTATTATATCAAGTTCTGTTATGTAAATTTTCTATAAATGTGGCTCGGGAAACCGATAGACGAGGTTAGATTTTCGTTAGATTTTATAGTTGACTGTTAGATCTTTGAAGTCCGAGAATACTTTGTTTTGGAGTGATTACTCTTTAATGAAAGAAGAAACATTTCCTTGAACGCGTTGAGTCGATCTTGAACTAGATTTCGTGCTACTCTGGTGGTAGAGGGCCCGTGCCTCCTGAGCGGCCTTGTTTATGCAGTAGATAAGTATTTTAGTCTTGTTTCTATTTCTAGTTTAGGCAAGTTTTCGAAGTTTTTGTTCATACTTTTTTTTGTTAATTATCACAGTTGGACTTACTCTAATAAGCTCTTCCAAAATATCATTATGATGAATAATGCATAGCTGTGATATTGTAGGTTTTAATTGCATTCTCTTTCGTTAATTATCACAGTTGGACTTACTCTAATAAGCTCTTCCAAGATATCATTATGATGAATAAGGCATAACTGTGGTATTGTAGGTTTAGTTGCTAGTTTACACTAAGTGGCATAGCCAATCTTACTCTTACAAAGCTCTTCCAAAATATCATAACAATGAGTAAGAAGTAGCTGTGGTGTCTTATATTTTAGTTGTATTTGCTTTCAGTTTTGTGTTTATGTTCAAATTGCACTGAATGATACAACCATACTTGTTCTCACAAACTCTTCCAAAAGATCATTCATACTGAATGAGATGGGCTGTGGAATTCTTTAGGTTAGTTGCATGTTAATTTAGTTATAGCACTCCGGAGGTAGAATGCATGTGGTTCAGCTCTGTCATTTCATTTCCAGTTTGATAATGGCTTTTCAGTCTAACATTGTTCACTGTACTTCAAATAGGCTAGTGGCACTCTAGTTTAGTCTTAGCTTAGCTCACTGTGTTAACATTCCAGTTTAGTTGCTATCCATTATATTTTAAATTGTATTATTTGTTAAATTTAAAAACCACGGTCTTCATTATTTACAAAACTTCTTTTGTTCCAAACTCATACTAATACATAATTAACTGAACAGAAGGCAGTATCAGTGTAAGACCTGGAGTATTTTGCAACCTTTTTACCATTTCACAAACAAGCTTTTTCTCAAAGACTATTAAAAAAAAATGGGAAATCTATAACTTTTGAGTGAGGCCTAGTAGTGTTAAACTTAGTTGCAAAACAGAATTAGGAGCAAGTTTAGAGTAGAAGTCTTACTATGCTACAAATGTTCTTTTCCGAATATATTCCAATAGACCTTTAATCATGGATGAGATGCTGTAACATTGTAAGTTGATTGTTTGATTGTTTAGTTAGGAGAACTTCATTTAAACTTAACTTGCCCATTTCTCAAGCTCTTCCAAAACATATTTAATGAATGAATTGGACAAGTTTAAGCTCATGTGTGATTTATTTCCTTGAAGTCATTATCAAGCTTTGTATTTGTTGTTTGCTAGCCATAGTTAGGCTTTGTTCTATTTTAGTATTTGCATTTGTCATTTTCCATCCATAATTTAAGCTTCACTCTGTTTTTAACCAATAGCTTCTTATCACCAACATTTAGTTCTTTCCCTTGTGAATATAAAACCATAAAAAAAAACCAAAAACATCATAAAAGCACTAGACACAACGTAGTGGGAAAAAAATACCTAGGCACATATAGTGCACCACACTTCAACAGTCTACCAACCCTGGTTGACAATTAATGAACTCAATTTAGGAGACTAGGTTGAGCACAAACATGGATAACAAGGATAAAAATAGTGATTGAGGGAAAGAGGTTTGTGGTGCCAAAAACACAAGGATACTTCCCTTCAAAAACCACAAAAATGTCTTGTTAAAGGCATCTTGGCTCAAACACAATACTGAAAATATGACTTTAGTGATGATGAGGAACAAGGAAAAGAGGCTAAAAATAGCAGTGATAATGAAGAGAAAAGTGATGGACAATGAGACAGTGATGAAAAGGAACATTATGGCAGCCAACACAGTAATAAGCATAAGGGTGATGAAGCACAAAATAGTGAAGGGAAAGAGCATCACAGTCATGAAGAAAGCAGTGGCAAAGAAAAACAAGGCAGCCCTCAAGAAAGCAACGATGAGGGCAAGATAATACAAAACATGGATCATGAATGGAATTCTCCAAAGCATGTGCTAGCTGCCTCACCTAAGCAAGGGGCTGTGACTTCTTCGTCGAAGCTAAAATGCCAAACAACAAAGAAGAAAACCAAGAAAAGCTCAAACTGCCCAAAGAGGGCGCCTGGTGAGGAAAAAGGAGAAAGACACCTCTAGGCTTGGAATTTTGGCCCAAGCTTCTAGACATGTTTCTGAAAAGCCTTGAGGGACTTGCTCACCAAAATTGAGAAAATTTTGACATGTTCTTGTTTTTTGACATTTTTGGGCCTAATTGCATAAACTCATGGGCGCCGCCATTTTGGTTTGGAGCATCGTCAACTCTTTTGAGTGGTACCATTGGATGCATTAAATTTAGGGGCATCTACTCATAAATTTTTAGAGCATTTGAGGTTATTTTGGTCCCCCAAAGATGCAAAAAACACTCACTTTTTCGACACTCTACCCACATATCAGCAAGGCCTATTTTTTGGGTTTTTTTCACTCTGTTTAGTATTTGATAGACTTCTAGGAAAGATTTTGGGAAAATTCAAGTTGTTCCAGAAAGTAGACATCCAGGTATTTCCAAAAAGTGATCACGGGCCTCGTTTTGACATCAGGAAGGCCTCTAAAAGTTGCCCGCAAGACAAAGGATTTTCTGCTGATATATTTCTCAAGTATTTTTGTGAAAAATGCACCTTTCTGAAGTGGCTTTTCCTAATGTGCATATAGCTATTTTTGGCCATGGTTAGTTAGGAAAAGTCAATATATTTTCATTTTTTCGAATTTTTAGGATATTTGTTTAGATATTTTGTGCCTTGGGCTTTGCAAAGCCTCAAGGACAAAATCAGATATTTTTGATGGGCCAATGAGATTGCAAGTTGCACTAGGAGGTTTTCCCTCATCTTGGCCTATATATTCCAAGAGACTTCATGGTAAATGAGGCTGACCTGAATTTTATAAAGAAATATATGGTTATACAAGCTTGGAAGAAATACTTTTCTCATGCATTGGATAGTTTCTTGAATGCTTTTGGATGATGAAGGAGGACTGTTGTTGGATTCCTTGACTTGGTAGAATGGTATAGTGTCCCTTTCTGTTATGCTTCTTAGTTTTCATTCATATTTCATGCTCTTTCTTGCTATAAGAAAGTAGAGAATAGGTTTGAGACATGCCCTTGGAGGCAGCTCAGATTTCCTGTTTCTTTATAGCTTCTATGTTTTCCTCCTTCTTAGTCATATCAAAGAATCCTTGATTGCTCTTTGATCACTGAAGAAATTGTTTGCTTGTTTCATTTATGGTTTTATGCATGCTAAATATGATTCACGGTATGCCCTAATTACTCATGGCTAGCCATAGCTCCACCTCTGAAACCTTTCTTTGAATGTTTAACTGTCCTAGTTGAACCAAGGAGGTCTTGTACTGATCTTTCCCTTTGCCTAAAACTCTGCAATCTTACTTCGAAGTGCCCAATAGCTTGAAATACTATGTCCAGGCATTTCCTCATAGTGCTTTGAGTTATTCGTTTGTCTTGATTGTCTTTCCCCAAAGTCTGATAGAAATTTCCTAAAATTAGAGAGTCATATATCTCTATGTATTGCTTGAATGTTTATTTTTATGCATTTATCAGTTTGTAGTTACATTCATCATGATTAATTGTTAGCCCTACCATTTTTATGTCATCTGTTGAACTATTTATGTTTGAAAGCCTTTGTTCTTCACAAAATTAGTGTCCATCCCACTCCATTTTACCCAAAGATCCATTTTACCTTGATCAAATCGGCCCTTCAACATACCTTGTATCACCATCTGGAGCTTTCTTGACCTTTTTGACCCCATAGCCCAGTTGATCTAACATCTTTTTACCTATCTTAGTCTTTGATCAGTTCATCCCTCACAAACCTAAAAAAAAAAACCAAAAACCTACTTCATAACTAGCCTAAAATCAGAAACAAAAGAAGCAAACACAAGTAACCCTTACACAAATAGAGAGATCCCTCTCTGAGTCTAGGAAGGCTAGGTCCTTAGGCTCCAAAGATTGGTTTGATGTTACCCTATCACTTGGCTTGCTAATCAGCCAAATCACAGGACACTAACAGTCTCTATCCCTCTCAATGGAATCATTCAAAGTGATGGGCTTGGTAGATTTAACCAACCGATGCAAAGGTTCATTCAAGCCATCGATGAACATGTACACCCTCCTTGCTACAGAAAGATCAGTAACCATAACATATAATATCAAAAAATTAGAGATATAAGTTTTTGGATTTCCCAATTGCTTTAACTTTTCAAGGCTCATGAAAGGTGCTTCTAGATCCTTTCTGTCAAACCTCTCCACCAGTCTTCTAGTGAACTCAGAGTGGGCAGTCACATTGGCATGGCCCAATGTAGACAACCCATGGAACCACCAATTGTGTGCTTCACCTTCAAAGTGCAGCGCTGCAATCTTGATGGCTTCAATCTTAGGGTCTTTGTTCAACTGAAAGTAGATATCCAGCTTTTCTACCCATGCCTTGGCAGAACTGGTGGGTGATGCATCAAAATTGGGCAAAAATAATCTGCCCATAGAGTGGTGTCTATCATTATTATGAAAGAACCCACCATCTCTATACTGCTACCTTGGTCTTCTTTTGTCCCTGAGGTGACAAAACTCTTGGAAATTCAAGTGGTCTCTGAATCTTTGATTCTGAGATTCATATTCCACAAAGTAGTCTTCAAGGGATGCTTGCTCTTATGGTCCTTCATTCTCCACAACCAAGAAGGTAGGCATAGTGGAGCGTTGTGGAGCTTGTGGGGCTTGTGTTTGGTTCATTGGTTGACTAGTCCAGTGGTGAGACATGTCAGAGCTTTCCCTAGGATGAAATCTCCCAGGATATTCCCTCATTCTGTCCATCCTCATTTCTTTGAACTCTCTAGAAATATCTTTCATGGCCACCAAAAGAGTTCTTGCAAACTCTTCTCCTTCTTTATCACTTGCAGTTTCAGGGGATTTACCCTTGTCTTGATCATCAGTGGTGTAATCAAACTTCTTGTGACTTCTATTGTAATACCTCTTCTCCCTCTCATTAAGAGGCTCATCTTCTTTTGAATGCAACATGGTTGTGGTTCTCCAATGAAAGCACAGGCTGTGCCAAGAAAGGAGCTTTGATACCACTGTAATATCCCCAAATTAGGATTGCGCATGAAGCCTGCTTAAATAATGCACTTCTAGGAGATTTATGAATAGAAATGAGTTTGCAGCCCTTTGGTCTCTTAGATCAGTAGGTATGGGGTCTAGATCCAAAAGGGGAGCAAAAAAAATCAAACCAGGTGTGGTAAACAGATCTCCCACCACCTAGTCTAGCTGGAAAACACCCTACAAGAGGGGCTGCAGCTATGCACAACAAACTGCTTCAGAAATAACGTAGTTATGGACAGCATGACTAGGAGGCCATAAAATAAGATTAAATTTTGAAGATACAACAACAAATCATATTTACAATGATGCCCTTACATTATACAGTAGAATACAAGAGACAAGAGAGAAAGAAATCTTCAGTAAAGAGGGCTGCAACACATGTATAAACTGAAAAAAGGCTTAACAACGTTATTTTATGGAGCTCTAGCAGTTGAATGTTTCACTTCAAATATAGAACATATATATGGATGAAAGATCATATATATTTCAGATCTATACTCTAGAAAGACTCTATTACAAGATCCCCTTGGGGTTTTTAACAAATCATGCATTACAAAGAGTATATCTGAGTTTTAAGTTGCAGATCTGCAAAATGATTTAGAAATTTCTGAAGATGAATTTACATTAAAATAGATCAGATCTAAACAGAACATGGATCAGCAAGCTAATCCATGGATCACCAAAGTGACAGGAAAATCCCAACATCTGAGATCTCTCATTAAAAATGGGTGTTATAGAATCATTTTTCACCCTCAGGTGATTCATGATTGTCTTTATGGCTTTGGGCAACCATTCCTACAGACTTGAACAAAATTCATTTAAAAAACAATGTTAAAATTATTGTACGCGGATATGCCCAGACATTTCCGCGTGTATACGCGAGACCACATGTACTTTTCCACGTATGCCATTAAAATCATTAAAAATATATATAAAAATTCCCTATTTTCGGGCTGGGTTGATGGTTACTCCAGTAGTTCAACCACCCTAGCACGTGGCCAACTGTTTCCAACCGATTGAAACTACTTTGAGGGGGTATAAAATCCCCTCATGTGCATGGCCTAAGGGAGAGAGAAATTTTATAGACATTATACTCTGTTGGAATCCCAATTCAAGTCTGAATTCCCGTGCCTCCTGCACTTTCCTAGATTTATACAGGAAACCCTTGTTTCCTGGAGATGTTCATCCGTTTATATGCCATCTCAAGTGCACAAGTCTTGAAAGTATCTTAGCGAGGCAAGGGCGGGATCAATCCGGATGACGTTCTGTTTGAAGATCGTGGAAGGATTCAGGTGATCTCTCCACTTTTACTACTGTACATGTTGTTCGTAATAATGAAGAACCATCTTGTTCCTGAACTTCTATGTTAATGTCTATTTGCATATGTGAAAAGATTGATTATTTAAGCATTTATTATGGTTTATATAATGTTTCAAATGGATTGCACTAACATTTAGGAGAAGTATATGCTGTACAACTAGGTTTCCGTGCACGTTATTTCTTGTTTTCTAGGTTAAGGAGGAAGAAGGGTTGTTGGGGGTTTGGACCCCGGGGGATCTACATCGAAGGTAGGACTACGGGTGAGTTCTACTATCGTTGTTATCTATTTTTTAGCATTTAAGTATGGTTGTGTGTGAGTCCTTCTGAATATCATGCCCTGATCTGTGGAGGTTTTGACCCAACAAACCTCTAAGGTGTTTTTCCCCAAAACAGAACTGGCAAATCCGCTGGGGACCACATTCTTGTGATTCCCCTGTTGGGTGGTTTCAGCTGTTTGAAAGGTTTCCAACAGTTTTAACTTTTATTTCCAGTCCAGTTAGCGTTTTCTCAGTCAGACTGAAGACCTGGTTCCTTATCCAGGCTTGATCTTTTTATTTTTTATTATTTACCTTTTCATACGCGGGTTTGTCTGTATACAGACGCGTATACACGCAGTTTTTTTTAAAGGGAGTCGCGTATACGCGGGTTTCCTTTGACACAGTCGCGTATGCACGCTTGTTTCAAAACTGTTAAAACGCGTATGCCTGGGGGCAAATTTTGAAATTTTGGTTTTTAACTTTTCCGGTCTAGTCTGCCTGTGGTGACCTGTTTCTATAGTGTTTTTTAATCTCTGGGTTGTGTTTAAGGTGTCTATATGTCTATTTATCTCTCCTTTGTGTGGAGACTCTCTCGGTTGGTGAAATTTTTGGTTGTTACGTTTACAATTTTGGTTTGAGTACCAAGGTCTTTTCTTGAAGATTATTGGTTGTTCTGCTTAATCAGAACAGAGAGCTCCTACTCATTTACTCTTTCCTTGTGTGTTGCTTCAGATTTTCATTTTTTTATCTATTTGGTGCATTTGGTTTCCTTGATGTTCAGTAGACTAGTTTTTTTGCAATTTTCGAAGAGTTTCTTTTTTATTCTTTGAAGTTTTTATTGTAAGTCTATACTATTGTACTGAGTTGATTTATTGAGTTTCTTGTCTTCCATTTTGCTCATATAAAGCCCCGCTACGAGAGTGGCATGGTTGGCTTTGAGCATTTTTTTGAAGTTATACTTGAAATTCAGAGTTTGTTTAACTTAGTTATCGGATAGTTCAATTGGTCTTCTTGAAATCTCTTTTTTATAAACTAAAACAGGCATATAGGTTAGGAAATCCACTTTCCGTTGCATTTTGCATACTAGCCTCCATTCTAATCACTTGCCATAGGTTCGATCCCATCAGGTCATGAGTATTACACCCATTTCACTTGCCGATTATTTAATTGTGACTTGGTGCTAGAGCCTTCCTTTACATGGGCTTCCTAGTTAGTTCCTCGCTATCACTTGTTGCCCATGTTGCGTTTTATGTAGGCTTGGGAGTCCTTTTTAGTCCCACCATGACTTATGTGTTGAAGCTTCATTCTTCTTCTTCCTCACTATAATTTTTCTGGCTATTACGCTAGAGGCTCCCTGGTGTTGTTGAGTTGTATTACTGCATTGCATATTGGCTACTTGTTTATCCTGGCCTTTAGCCAGCTTCATTTGGACTCAATGTTTAAGACAAATTTTTACCTTGTCTATCTGTACAAGTTAACCAGTGCATGCACTTGGCTATTGCGACTTGACACCCTTTTATTCATGGATGGAACATTCCTCTGAGTATCACTTACCAGTTTCCGCCACCTTGCATTGAGCATAGGATCATTCCAATCCCAGGAACTAGTGCATCTATTGCTTGATACTCTTTCTATCCATTGTACCATAGCATTATTTTATCCTTTTTCAGGCTTATTATATGAAAAAGACAAAAAAATAAAATATAACAAAAAGAGCGGGAACGGGATGTAACTTCATAATTTGATGGCAGTACAATGTTAGTTCTTCGCCCTTGAACAAAGCATATACACTTATATATCTTTCCTCCATTTGGGATGGTTTTATTTTTGACCTAGGTTCAGCCTTTACCTTGTTTCACTGGTCAGTCCTCCCCCGGTTGGTTATCTCTTCCAATCATATGGAGAGTTTGTTTTGCCTCCTCCATAACAGACTTATACAGTGTCACTTTTTACTTCCATGGTCATCACGAGTCATGCTTTTGTTCAAGGGAATTCTAACCAGAGTCGGCCATTCTACGGTGTCTCTTGACTCAATATTCAGTCAGCCTTCCCAGTCTTGTCAGTATCTTGTTCTATCACATCAGATGTTTTGGTCCTCTGCTCGTGCTCGTTTGAGAAGGTCTCCATTGAATTCTTGCTGGCAGGTTTGTCTCTTATCGACTACGACACATTGCTCTGAGAGCAAACCTAGAGCCACACCCTGGCCCTATTTCCATCATTGATAGGTGACCTTGTGCTAAGCATTTGATCATCATTATGGGTCTTTGACTGAGTGGTTTCCCCTGTGTTCGACGTCAGCATACATTATCACACTTGGAATTTGTGCAGTACCTTGATTTCCATTTGACCCTATTGGTGGATATCTCACCTCTGTGTCAGCTTTCATTATTGTTTGGTTCAGAGGGTTTCTTCCGTGTGCTAGCTTCATCTTGTGCATGTCGGAAACGTACTTTGGTTTGGTTCCGTCACTCTACTTCGTCTGATTCCTTCCAAATCTTGGCCTGCGGGTTACACTTGCGCTGGACTGATGTGGGATGTCTTAATGCCTTCCTTCCAGCAGATCTTTTCCCATCGACTCCGACTCATTGCTCTGGTAATAAGGTCTAGAGTCTTTTTGTCAGTACCTTAGGGTTTGCAGTCATCAGTGGCAGACTCTTCGCTATCGACAGTGGGGATTCATCATTGCCTCCTAATTGGTAGATTCTTTCAAGTGTTCGACTTCAACTCATTTATTCACACTTGTTAGATTGTACTGGGGCACCTTGACACTCATTTTCATTATTGGTGGGTTGTCTCGCATTGGTTAACGGTATACATTATTGACCGGTAATCCAACGATTTCTCACATGGTCGACTTCAGCTCATTTATTCCCATTGTGTAGAATTGTGCCATAGTGATCGGTGAAGACCTCGGGTTGCATCAGCATTTCTCGGTTCACTTTTGACAGTCCATTCAGTTTCTGCCAGTGATGCCATTCACCCTTATATGCTGCAGTGTTAGTACAACAGCATCCTATATGTTGGCTCCCGAGTTGCGTGATTGTACCGTTTATTCCACTTTTTATGATTTGGTACTTGGAGATTCAGTTACTTATATGATCAGACATCCAGTTTCAACATCATTGATCAACTTTCTATATGTGATACTTAGACATTGATTCCGACTTGTACTTCCGGGCCATGCTCAGATGATTCATTGTGTACTTCCAGTTCAGCTATACTTGTATACATTTTGGATCCACTTTGTACTTTCTATATGATGTATTTTTTACTGAGCATGGGTATGCTCGCCTCAGCATGAGTTGACTCTCTATTTTCTTTCATTGGTTTTTGGTAGGCTGAAATCTGGTGAAGTCCTCTCTTATCCTTGCAAAGTTCTTTCTATGTGCATAATACATTTCGGCCATCATGTACCCCTTCTGACCTCATATATTAGGGGGCATCTGTTATAGCATCATTTTTCACCCTCATGTGATTCATGATTGTCTCTTTGGCCTTGGGCACCCATTCCCATAGACTTGAACAAAATTCATAAAAAACAGTGTTAAAAATCCCATACGCGGGTATGCCCAGACTTTTCCGTGTGTATACGCGAGTCCATACACACTTTTCCGCGTATGCCATTAAAATCATTAAAATATATATAAAAATTCCCTATTTTCGGGCTGGGTTAATGGTTATTCCAGTAGTTCAACCACCCCAGCACGTGGCCAACTGTTTCCAACTGATTGAAACTACTTTGAGGGAGTATAAAAGCCCCTCATGTGCATGGCCTAAGGGAGAGAGAAATTTATAGACATTATACTCTGTTGGAATCCCAGTTCAAGTCTGATTCCCCGTGCCTGTTGCACTTTCCCAGATTTATATCAGGAAACTCTTGTTTCCTGGAGATGTTCATCCATTTATATGCCATCTCGAGTGCACAAGTCTTGGAATAATCTTAGCGAGGCAAGGGCGGGACGAATCCGGACGACGGTCTGCTCGAAGATCGTGGAAGGATTCAGGTGATCTCTCCACTTTTACTACTGTACATGCTGTTCGTGATAATGAAGAACCATCTTGTTCCTGAACTCGTGTGTTAATGTTTATTTATATGTGTGAAAAGATTATCATTTAAGCATTTATTATGGTTTATATAATATTTCACATGGATTGCACTAACGTTTAGGAGAAATATATGTTGTACAACTAGGTTTCCGTGCACATTATTTCTTGTTTTCCAGGTTGAAGGAGGAAGAAGGGTTACTGGGGGTTTGGACCCCGCGGGATCTACATCGAACGTAGGACTACGGGTGAGTTCTGCTATCGTTGTTAACTAGTTTTTTGCATTCAAGTATGGTTGTGTGTGAGTCCTTCTGAATAGCATGGCATGCTCTGTGGAGGTTTAGACCCAACAAACCTCTAGGGTGATTTTCCCCGAAACAGAACTGGCAACTCCGCTGGGGATCGCATTCTTGTGATTCCCCTGTTGGGTGGTTTCAGCTGTTTGAAAGGTTTCCAACAGTTTTAACTTTTATTTCCAGTCCATTTGACTCTTTCTTAGTCAGACTAAAGACCTGGTTTCTTATCCAGGCTTGATTTTTTTAAATTTTTATTATTTACCTTTTCATACATGGGTTCGTCTGTACATAGACGCGTATACACACAGTTTTTGTTAAAGGGAGTCGCGTATACGCGGGTTTCCTTTTACACAGTTGCATATGCACGCTTGTTTCAAAACTATTAAAGCGCGTATGCCTGGGGGAAAATTTTGAAATTTTGGTTTTTAGCTTTTCTGGTCTTGTCTGCCTGTGGTGACCTATTTCTACAGTGTTTTTTAATCTCTGGACTGTGTTTAAAGTGTTTATATGTCTATCTCTCTCTCCTTTGTGTGAAGACTCTCTCGGTTGGTGAAATTTTTGGTTGTTACGTTTGCAATTTTGGTTTGAGTACCAAGGTATTTTCTTGAAGATTCTTGGTTGTTCTGCTTAATCAGAACAGAGAGCTCCTGCTCATTTACTCTTTCCTTGTGTGTTGCTACGCATTTTGATTTTTTACCTATTTGGTGCGTTTGGTTTCCTTGGTGTTCAGTAGACTAGTTTTGTTGCAATTTTCGAAGAGTCTCTTTTTGATTCTTTGAAGTTTTTTATTGCAAGTTTATACTATTGTACTGAGTTGATTTATTGAGTTTCTTGTCTTCCTTTTTGCTCGTATAAAGCCCCGCTGCAAGAGTGGCATGGTTGGCTTTGAGCATTTTGTTGAAGTTATACTTGAAATTCAGAGTTAGTTTGACTTAGTTACCGGATAGTTCAATTGGTCTTCTTGAAATCTCTTTTTTATAAACTAAAACTGGCATATAGGTTAGGAAATCCACTTTCCGTTGCATTTTGCATACTAGCCTCCATTCCGATCACTTGCCATAGGGTCGATCCCATCAGGTCATGAGTATTACACCCATTTCACTCACCGATTATTTAATCATGACTTGGTGGTAGAGCCTTCCTTTACATGGGCTTCCTAGTTAGTTCCTCGCTATCCCTTGTTGCCCATGTTGCGTTTTATGTAGGCTCGGGAGTCCTCTTTAGTCCTACCATCACTTATGTGTTGAAGCTTCATTCTTCTTCTTCCTCACTATCATTTTTCTGGCTATTACCCTAGAGGCTCCCTGGTGTTGTTGAGTTGTATTACTGCATTGCATATTGGCTACTTGTTTATCCTGGCCTTTAGCCGGCTTCATTTGGACTCAATGTTTAAGCCAATTTTTGACCTTGTCTATCCGTACAAGTTAACCATTGCATGCACTTAGCTATCGCGACTTGACACCCTTTTACCCATGGATGGAACATTCCTTTGAGTATCGCCTACTAGTTTCTGCCACCTTGCATTGAGCATAGGATCATTCCAATCCCAGGAACTAGTGCATCTGTTGCTTGATACTCGTTCTATCCATTGTACCATAGCATTCTTTTATTCTTTTTCAGGCTTATTATATGAAAAAGACAAAAAAAATCAAATATAACAAAAAGAGCGGGAACAGGATGTATCTTCGTTATTTTGATGGCAGTACAGAGTCAGTTTGTCGCCCTTGAACAAAGCACATATACTTATATATATTTCCTTCATTTGGGATGGTTCTAGTTTGACCTAGGTTCAGCCTTTACCATGTTTCACTTGTCAGTTCTCCCTCGGTTGGTTATCTCTTCCAATCATATGGAGAGTTTGTTCTGCCTCCTGCATAACAGACTTATACAGTGTCACTTTTTACTACCATGGTCATCACGAGTCGTGCTTTTGTTCAAGGGAAGTCTAACCAGAGTCGGCCATTCTGCGGTGTCTCTTGACTCATTATTTAGTCGGCCTTCCCGGTCTTGTCAGTATCTTGTTCTATCACATCAGATGTTTTGGTCCTCTGCTCGTGCTAGTTTGAGAAGGTCTCCATTGACTTTTTGCTGGCAGGTTTGTCTCTTATCGACTATGACACATTGCTCTGAGAGCAAACCTAGATCCGGACCCTGGTCTTATTTCCATCATTGATAGGTGACCTTGTGCTCAACATTTGATCATCATTATGGGTCTTTGAGTGAGTGGTTTCCCCTGTGTTCGACGTCAGCATATATTATCACACTTGGGATTCGTGCATTACCTTGATTTCCATTTGAACCTATTGGTGGATATCTCGCCTTTGTGTGATCTTTAATTATTGGTTGGTTCAGAGGGTTTCTTCCGTGTGCTAGCTTCATCTTGCACATGTCGGAAATGTACTTCGGTTTGGTTCTGTCACTCTACTTCGTCCGATTCCTTCCAAATCTTGGCTTGCGGGTTACACTCGCGCTGGACTGATGTGGGATGCCTTAATGCCTTCCTTCCAACAGATCTTTTCCCATCGACTCTAACTCATTGCTCTGGGAATAAGGTCTAGAGTCTTTTTGTCAGTACCTTAGGGTTTGCAGTCATCAGTGGTAGACTCTTCGCTATCGACAGTGGGGATTCATCATTGCCTCCTGATTGTTAGATTCTTTCAAGTGTTCGACTTCAACTCATTTATTCGCACTTGTTAGATTGTACTGGGAACCTTGACACTCATTTTCATTATTGGTGGGTTGTCTCGCATTGGTTAACGGTATACATTATTGACCGGTAATCCAATGATTTCTCACATGGTGAACTTCAGCTCATTTATTCCCATTGTGTAGAATTTTCCATAGTGATCGGTGAAGACCTCAAGTTGCATCAGCATTTCTCGGTTCACTTTTGATAGTCCATTCAGTTTCTACTAGTGATGTCGTTCACCCTTATATGTTGCAGTGTCAGTACAGCAGCATCCTATATGTTGGCTCCCAAGTTGTGTGATTGTACTGTTTATTCCATTTCTTATGATTTGGTACTTGGAGGTTCAGTTACTTATATGATCAGACATCCAATTTCAGCATCATTGATCAGCTTTCTATATGTGATACTTAGACATTGATTTTGACTTGTACCTCTGGGCGATGCTCAGATGATTCATTGTGTACTTTCAGTTCAGCTATACTTGTATACATGTTGGATCTATTCTGTACTTTCGATATGATGTATTTTTGACTGAGCATGGGTATGCCCGCCTCAGCATGAGTTGACTCTCTGTTTTCTTTCATTGGTTTTTGGTAGGCTGAAATTTGGTGAAGTCCTCTCTTGTCCTTGCGAAGTTCTTTCTATGTGCATAATACATTTCGGCCATCATGTACCCCTTCTGACCTCATATATTAGGGGGCATCTGTTATAGCATCATTTTTCACCCTCAGGTGATTCCTGATTGTCTTTATGGCTTTGGGCACCCATTCCCACAGACTTGAAAAAAATTCATTTAAAAAACAGTGTTAAAATTCCCATACGCGGGTATGCCCAGACTTTTCCGCATGCATACGCGAGTCCACATGTACTTTTCCACGTACGCCATTAAAATCATTAAAAAATATATAAAAATTCCCTATTTTTGGGCTGGGTTGATGGTTACTCCAGTAGTTCAACCACCCCAGCACGTGGCCAATTGTTTCCAACTGATTGAAACTACTTTGAGGGAGTATAAAAGTCCCTCATATGCATGGCCTAAGGGAGAGAGAAATTTTATAGACATTATACTCTGTTGGAATCCCAATTCAAGTCTGAATTCCCGTGCCTCCTGTACTTTCCCATATTTATACAGGAAACCCTTGTTTCCTGGAGATGTTCATCCGTTTATATGCCATCTTGAGTGCACAAGTCTTGAAATTATCTTAGCGAGGCAAGGGCGGGACGAATCCGGACGACGGTCTGTTCGAAGATAGTGGAAGGATTCAGGTGATCTCTCCACTTTTACTATTGTACATGCTATTCATAATAATGAAGAACCATCTTGTTCCTGAACTTGTGTGTTAATGTCTATTTGCATATGTGAAAAGATTGATTATTTAAACATTTATTATGGTTTATATAATGTTTCACATGGATTGCACTAATTTTTAGGAGAAGTATATGTTGTACAACTAGGTTTCCGTGAACGTTCTTTCTTGTTTTCCAGGTTAAGGAGGAAGAAGGGTTGCTGGGGGTTTGGACCCCACGGGATCTACATCGAACGTAGGACTACAGGTTAGTTCTACTATCGTTGTTATCTAGTATTTAGCATTTAAGTATGGTTGTGTGTGAGTCCTTCTTAATAGCATGCCCTGATCTGTGGAGGTTTTGACCCAACAAACCTCTAGGGTGTTTTTCCCTGAAACAAAACTGGTGACTCCGCTGGGGACCACATTCTTGTGATTCCCATGTTGGGTGGTTTTAGCTGTTTGAAAGTTTTCCAACAGTTTTAACTTTTATTTCCAGTCCAGTTAGCCTTTTCTCGGTCAGACTGAGGACCTGGTTCCTTATCCAGGCTTGATCTTTTTATTTTTTATTATTTACCTTTTCATACGCGGGTTTGTCTGTATACAGATGCATATACACATATTTTTTGTTAAAGGGAGTCACGTATACGCAGGTTTCCTTTGACAGAGTCGCGTATGCACACTTGTTTCAAAACTATTAAAGCGCGTATGCCTGGGGGGAAATTTTGAAATTTTGGTTTCTATCTTTTCCGGTCTGGTCTGCCTGTGGTGACCTATTTCTACAGTCTTTTTTAATCTCTGGGCTGTGTTTAAGGTGTCTATATGTCTATTTCTCTCTCCTTTGTGTGGAGACTCTCTCAGTTGGTGAAATTTTTGGTTGTTACGTTTGCAATTTTGGTTTGAGTACCAAGGTCTTTTCTTGAAGATTCTTGGCTGTTCTACTTAATCAGAACAGAGAGCTCCTACTCATTTACTCTTTCCTTGTGTGTTGCTTCACATTTTGATTTTTTTACCTATTTGGTGCGTTTGGTTTCCTTGATGTTTAGTTTTTTTGCAATTTTCGAAGAGTCTCTTTTTGATTCTTTGAAGTTTTTATTGCAAGTCTATACTATTGTACTGAGTTGATTTATTGAGTTTCTTATCTTCCATTTTGCTCGTATAAAGCCCCGCTGTGAGAGTGGCATGGTTGGCTTTGAGCATTTTGTTGAAGTTATACTTGAAATTCAGAGTTTGTTTAACTTAGTTACCGGATAGTTCAATTGGTCTTCTTGAAATCTCTTTTTTATAAACTAAAACTGGCATATAGGTTAGGAAATCCACTTTCCATTGCATTTTGCATACTATCCTCCATTCTGATCAATTGCCATAGGGTCGATCCCATCAGGTCATGAGTATTATACCCATTTCAATCGCCGATTATTTAATCATGACTTGGTGGTAGAGCCTTCCTTTACATGGGCTTCCTAGTTAGTTCCTCGCTATCACTTGTTGCCCATGCTGCATTTTATGTAGGCTCGAGAGTCCTCTTTAGTCCCGCCATGAATTATGTGTTGAAGCTTCATTCTTCTTCTTCCTTACTATCATTTTTCTGGCTATTACCCTAGAGGCTCCGTGGTGTTGTTGAGTTGTATTACTGCATTGCATATTGGCTACTTGTTTATCCTGGCCTTTAGCCGGCTTCATTTGGACTCAATGTTTAAGCCAACTTTTGACTTTGTCTATCTGTACAAGTTAACCATTGAATGCACTTGGTTATCGCGACTTGACACCCTTTTACCCATGGATGGAACATGTTGGAACACCTAATCCTACATGGGTAGGTGTGGAATGCGAAAAGTCACAATGGAGTCCAAGTGACCTTGGAATATGAAACCAAGAGTCACACCATTGTACTATAAATGTACATCTTTGTATAATGGAAAATAAGAAAGCCTCACGCTTATCCTTCATTGTGTTGAGTCTCTTGTGTGTGGGTGTTTATTCTCCTCATACACCATCTGTGTGTCTTAACATGGTGTTTAACATGGTATCAGAGCCGGCGATTGCTGGCCCTGCTCAAAATTGAGTGAGCCATTAGTGTGTATGGCCTGTGCATATCTACAAAAGTTCTTGACATTTTTGCAGCATTTAGAGAGTTTTTGTAGCAGACATTTTGTTGGATTCGGAAAGGTGTTTTGAAGAAGAGAAGCATTGTTTTTTAGAAGAAGCAGCATTCAAAATACTTGGCAGCATTCAGAAATTGGTTTGGAGATGGAGCCTTGTGCATCTGAAGGTTTTCTTACTGCTTATTTTTCCATTGAAAAATCTCTGCCTTTTAACTTTTGCACCATTTTGGAGCTGTTGGAAAAGTGTTTAAAATGAGTTTCTGGAAAATTTTGGGTTTTTCCTAGAAATATTTCTGAGTTTTTTCATTGAAAATTTCTGCAATTCTGGAAAATATTTTTCTGCTGCTGGGCTATTAGAAAAATTTCTGGGTTTTATTTCCAATCTACTGTTGCATTTCAGTACTTGAAATTTGTACTGCTGCCCTCATTTATGCATCTTGTCCATTCAGCTATGTATTCAAAAGAAAAATTTTCCTCTGTTTTAAAGTCTCCAATCTCTCTTTGCTGTTTGTTACATTAAAAAATAATAAAAAAAAAAAAAAAAAAAAAATCCCTGCAATTCCATGGCCTTTCGCCCCCTTACCCAGCGCTCTTCCCATACGCACTCAACCCATAATACGTTCGACCTGCAACTAACGCATTCACACACCTCCACACCTGCTTATCACTCCCCTTATTGCTCCAGCACTCACATCTCAGCACAGCATAACAGTCCCCTCTCATACCTCACGCCCCCTACGCTAACTCTCCCAACTCCTCACTACACCGTCCACAACTTTCGGCTCCCATCCCTTACACACCTCTGCGCCCTATCTTGCCTAGCCGCTCTCCCTAACCTCTGCATTGAATGCTATCACTCCACCTACGGCCTCACAATGATCTCTCTCTTCTCTTACGACTCTCCCTACGCGGCCCTCATTGCTCACCCCACACCCATTACTCACAAAATACGCTCTACCCAACGCCCATAGATCTCAACTCACGCGCCCAGTCACCACTCAACACTCATCGAACATCACCTCTTCCCTTGTGCTATTGCACTCACCTCCCTAACCTCACGGCTCCTCCTCACGCCATATCTACCCCCCTCACATTCCCATGGCACCTATGCTCCTGCGCCATACCCATCACCACACTCCAACAATGTTTAGTTTTTAACATAACAAATCCCCACCAACGCTTCTCCCTACGTGGCTCACCTTCCCCCAAATGCTCCCCATGCCCCTGCTCTGCACTCTCCCTCATCCTGCCTCTTTGCCCCTCTCTCTGCTCGATCTGCCTTCCCTCGAGCTTTTAAAATTCGACTTCTCAAATTTTTTAATTCTTCCCCCCCTCCCCCATTAATAAATCCCCTCCTTTTTAATTCGTTCCCCCTTTCATAATTAATACGCCCCCCCCCCCCCCCCCTCCATAACTAATACCGCCCCATTTCATATAATATTTTCCCCTTTCTTCACATGTAAAAATTTCATTTTTAAATTAATCCGCCCCTCCCCCCAATTAAAAATCCACCCCCCACTCCCTTTTAAATTTTTATTCCCTCCCTTTTAAATTTTATTTGAAAATATTTCATAATCCCTTTTCCCTTCAAATTCGACTTTTTAATTCCCCCCATTTTTAATTATTTCCATTTTTTTAATTAATTTTTAATTAATTAAAAAAAAAAACACCAGCAGAGAGAGAGGAAAAAGAAGACATGAACAGCAGAAAGGAAGAGAAAATGACATGTGAGAAAATGGACTGAATCTATAGAGAAAATTGCAGATTTGACATTTTATGATTTGTGACATATATAAGAGGGTGATTTTTTGAAGAATTTAACATTTGAAGACAAGTTTTCCATCATTGAAAACAACTCATTGAAGAAATTTCAGCTACCTTAAAGGCCTCTTGCACAAGTGTTTTCAGCTGCACATTTACAAAATATTTTGCAGAAATATTGTATTGTGAGTAGACATTGCTTCTTCATAGTTGCAATCAGTACTTGAGTTGTTGGAAAAATTGTTGATTGCCCTCCATCATTTGAGGAACAGATTTTGTACTTTCAGATTTCCATAGTTGGAAATTATTTTGAGTCATTTGTATTTCTTGTTGCATCACATTGTAAACGGGTACATTTTCGGTTGAAGCCGACACCCTTTCATTTTTTGAGCCTAAGTTGTTGAAAATGGCCAAAATCAATGAGGCATTAGTGTTGTTGAATAAACTCATTCATTCAAATGTTGATGATATGATAAGAATGAGCAAGGATGCTCTTTGTAATATTTAGAGTTGTTTGCAAGATGCAGAAGAAAAGATTGAGTTTTTGCAGTTGGAATCTCAGCTCCAACAAGATGAACTTCAACAAAAGAGTCACCATTATGAACCTGTTTCTGTTCAAAAGATTAAGAACGACTCCCATCAGCAGCAAGTCAGTAAAGTTGTAGTTGATCCACATTCAGTTCCTTGTAGAAGAGCAGATTTTCATGCAGATGTAGCAGCTCAGCCTGCACTTCCTAAGCCCATCATCAGACCTTGGGAAGAGTTTGTCCAAAACAAGCATAGAACTGGTCTTGGATATGACAAGGATGTTTCCTTTCATATTCCAGACTAAACAAAGCCCATCATATTTCAGAGTGCCAGATTCCTGTCTGACAGTTCACCTGTAGCCATTCCAGATCCTGCTCCGCTTCCACAATAGATTGAGAAATGCCAACACTGTGATCGAGTTGGCCATATGAAAGATCACTGTTTTGATCTTCATCCATGCAAGCACTATGGTCAGCACACCCATTCTTCAGACAGATGCTTCAGAAACAAGCCTCCTACAAGAACAAAGATTCATCTTGGATTGATCGCTTCTTGGAATGGGCATCAGCAGCCAAGAATATGTTTACGACACATGTTAGAACTTGTTCACGGATATTGAACAAACTTGCAGTTGAGTTCTCGCCATCATCTCACCTTGTCCCTGACAGGGGGGAAAATGGTGGTCATGTACAAGATTCGACGACAGATCAAGCGAGCCTGAGCCACAATCTCTCATTCCATGTTCAGAGTTGTAGCCAACAGTTCAAGCGAGCCTGAGCCACAATTCGTCATTCCGGATTCATAGATGTAGCCAGAGACATGGAAGCCCATGAGCATGCCTTCGGTTGGAGGACAACCTTAAACCATCATCTTTGGTTGGTGGATAACCTAAAACCACCACAGGTAGTAGACCTCCCTTATTTTAGGTTGAAGGTCTCCCTTTCATATATGAGGAACACTTCCTCTAGCAGAAGCCTTCAGCTTCTTGCCAGCTTTGGTTGAGTTCCAGGAAATGCTACAAGCATTCCAGAGTTGTTGGTAATCCTAAAACCATCACAGGTGGTAGACCTCCCTTATTTTAGGTTGAAGGTCTCCCTTTTTTATGAGGGAAAATTCCTCTAGCAGAGGCTTTCAGCTTCTTGCCAGTTTTGGAAGAGTTCCGGGAATAGCAACAAGTTTTGTGTTCCAGTGTTGGTGGTCATCCTTAAACCACCTCTTCTTTCCAACATTTCAGAGAGTTGATTCAGCCCAAGTGCTGTCATGTATACTTTGCATATTTGTATTACAACTCTTTTCTTGGACTCACACATACCCCTTCAGATTAAGGGGGGATGTTGGAACACCTAATCCTACATGGGTAGGTGTGGAATGCGAAAAGTCACAATGGAGTCCAAGTGACCTTGGAATATGAAACCAAGAGTCACACCATTGTACTATAAATGTACATCTTAGTATAATGGAAAATAAGAAAGCCTCACGCTTATCCTTCATTGTGTGGAGTCTCTTGTGTGTGTGTGTTTATTCTCCTCATACACCATGTGTGTGTCTTAACATGGTGTTTAACAGAACATTCCTCTAGGTATCACTTACCAGTTTCCGCCACCTTGCATTGAGCATAGGATCGTTCCAATCCCAGGAACTAGTGCATCTGTTGCTTGATACTCGTTCTATCCATTGTACCATAGCATTCTTTTATTCTTTTTCAGGCTTATTATATGAAAAAGACAAAAAAATCAAATATAACAAAAAGAGCGGGAACGGGATGTAACTTCGTTATTTGATGGCAGTATAGTGTCAGTTTGTCGCCCTTGAACAAAGAATATACACTTATATATCTTTCCTCCATTTGGGATGGTTTTAGTTTCGACCTAGGTTCAACCTTTACCTTGTTTCACTTGTCAGTCCTCCCCCGGTTGGTTATCTCTTCCAATCATATGGAGAGTTTGTTCTGCCTCCTGCATAACAGACTTATACAGTGTCACTTTTTACTGCCATGGTCATCACGAGTCATGCTTTTGTTCAAGGGAAGTCTAACCAGAGTCGGCCATTCTGCAGTGTCTCTTGACTCATTATTCAGTCAGCCTTCCCGGTCTTGTCAGTATCTTGTTCTATCAAATCATATGTTTTGGTCCTCTGCTCGTGCTCGTTTGAGAAGGTCTCCATTGACTTCTTGCTGGCGGGTTTGTCTCTTATCAACTACGACACATTGCTCTGAGAGCAAACCTATAGCCGCACCCTGGCCCTATTTCCATCATTGATAGGTGACCTTGTGCTCAGCATTTGATCATCATTATGGGTCTTTGACTGAGTGGTTTCCCCTGTGTTCGATGTCAGCATACATTATCACACTTGGGATTCGTGCAGTACCTTGATTTCCAGTTGACCCTATTGTTGGATATCTCGCCTCTGTGTTAGCTTTCATTATTGGTTGGTTCAAAGGGTTTCTTCCGTGCGCTAACTTCATCTTGTGCATGTCAGAAACATACTTCAGTTTGGTTCCGTCACTCTACTTCGTCCGATTCCTTCAAAATCTTGGCCTGCAGGTTACACTCCCACTGGACTGATGTGGGATGCCTTAATGCCT
The DNA here is from genome assembly GCA_034641835.2 of Pinus albicaulis. Taxonomy (NCBI): domain Eukaryota; kingdom Viridiplantae; phylum Streptophyta; class Pinopsida; order Pinales; family Pinaceae; genus Pinus; species Pinus albicaulis. The sequence goes on along the minus strand of CM076575.1, from coordinate 754,733,791 downwards.
TCCTTCCAGCAGATCTTTTCCCATCAACTCCGACTCATTGCTCTGGGAATAAGGTCTAGAGTATTTTTGTCAGTACCGTAAGGTTTGCAGTCATCAGTGGTAGACTCTTCGCTATCGACAGTGGGGATTCATCATTGCCTCCTGATTGGTAGATTCTTTCAAGTGTTCGACTTCAACTCATTTATTCGCACTTGTTAGATTGTACTGGGGCACCTTGACACTCATTTTCATTATTGGTGGGTTGTCTCGCGTTGGTTAATGGTATACATTATTGACCGGTAATCCAACGATTTCTCACATGGTCAACTTCAACTAATTTATTCCCATTGTGTAGAATTGTTCCATAGTGATCGGTGAAGACCTCGGGTTGCATCAACATTTCTCGGTTCACTTTTAACAGTCCATTCAGTTTCTGCCAGTGATGTCGATCACCCTTATATGTTGCAGTGTCAGTACAGTAGCATCCTATATGTTGGCTCCCGAGTTCCATGATTGTACCATTTATTCCACTTCTTATGATTTGGTACTTGGAGATTTAGTTACTTATATGATCAAACATCCAGTTTCAGCATCATTGATCAGCTTTCTATATGTGATACTAGACATTGATTCTAACTTGTACTTTCGGGCCATGCTCAGATGATTCATTGTGTACTTTCAGTTCAGCTATACTTGTATACATGTTGGATCTATTCTGTACTTTCGATATGATGTATTTTTGACTGAGCATGGGTATGCCTGCCTCAGCATGAGTTGACTCTCTGTTTCCTTTCATTGGTTTTTGGCAGGCTAAAATCTGGTGAAGTCCTCTCTTGTCCTTGCGAAGTTCTTTCTATGTGCATAATACATTTCGGCCATCATGTACCCCTTCTGACCTCATATATTAGGGGGCATCTGTTATAGCATCATTTTTCACCCTCGGGTGATTCATGATTGTCTTTATGGCTTTGGGCACCCATTCCTACAGACTTGAACAAATTCACTAAAAAACAGTGTTAAAATTCCCATACGCGGGTATGCCCAGACTTTTCCGCGTGTATACGCGAGTCCACATGTACTTTTCCACGTATGCCATTAAAATCATTAAAAAATATATAAAAATTCCCTATTTTCGGGTTGGGTTGATGGTTACTCCAGTAGTTCAACCACCCCAGGACGTGGCCAACTATTTCCAACTGATTGAAACTACTTTGAGGGAGTATAAAAGCCCCTCATGTGCATGGCCTAAGGGAGAGAGAAATTTTATAGATGTTATACAATGTTGGAATCCCAATTCAAGTCTGAATTCCCGTGCCTCCTGCACTTTCCTAGATTTATACAGGAAACCCTTGTTTCCTGGAGATGTTCATCCATTTATATGCCATCTCGAGTGCACAAGTCTTGAAAGTATCTTAGCGAGGCAAGGGCGGGACGAATCCGGACGACGGTCTGTTCGAAGATCGTGGAAGGATTCAGGTGATCTCTCCACTTTTACCACTGTACATGCTATTCGTAATAATGAAGAACCATATTGTTCCTGAACTTGTGTGTTAATGTCTATTTGCATATGTGAAAAGATTGACTATTTAAGAATTTATTATGGTTTATATAATGTTTCACATGGATTGCACTAACTTTTAGGAGAAGTATATGCTATACAACTAGGTTTCCGTGCACGTTCTTTCTTGTTTTATAGGTTAAGGAGGAAGAAGGGTTGCTGGGGGTTTGGACCCCGCGGGATCTACATCGAACGTAGGACTACAGGTGAGTTCTACTATCGTTGTTATCAAGTTTTTAGCATTTAAGTATGGTTGTGTGTGAGTCCTTCTGAATAGCATGCCCTGATCTGTGGAGGTTTTGACCCAACAAACCTCTAGGGTGTTTTTCCCCGAAACAAAACTGGTGACTCCGCTGGGGACCACATTCTAGTGATTCCCCTATTGGGTGGTTTCAGCTGTTTGAAAGGTTTCCAACAGTTTTAACTTTTATTTCCAGTCCAGTTAGCCTTTTCTCAGTTAGACTGAAGACCTGGTTCCTTATCCAGGCTTGATATTTTTATTTTTTATTATTTACCTCTTCATACGCGGGTTTGTCTGTATACAGATGCGTATAAATGCAGTTTTTGTTAAAGGGAGTTGCGTATACGCGGGTTTTCTTTGACACAGTTGCGTATGCACGCTTGTTTCAAAATTGTTAAAGCGCGTATGCCTGGGGGCAAATTTTGAAATTTTGGTTTTTAGCTTTTCCGGTCTGGTCTGCCTATGGTGACCTGAATCTACAGTGTTTTTTAATCTCTGGGCTGTGTTTAAGGTGTCTATATGTCTATTTCTCTCTCCTTTGTGTGGAGACTCTCTCGGTTGGTGAAATTTTTTGTTGTTACGTTTGCAATTTTGGTTTGACTACCAAGGTCTTTTCTTGAATATGCTTGGCTGTTCTGCTTGATCAGAATAGAGAGCTCCTGTTCATTTACTCTTTCCTTGTGTGTTGCTTCACATTTTGATTTTTTTACCTATTTGGTGCGTTTGGTTTCCTTGATGTTCAGTAGACTAGTTTTTTTGCAATTTTCGGAGAGTCTCTTTTTGATTCTTTGAAGTTTTTATTGCAAGTCTATACTATTGTACTGAGTTGATTTATTGAGTTTCTTGTCTTCCATTTTGCTCATATAAAGCCCCACCGCAAGAGTGGCATGGTTGGATTTGAGCATTTTATTGAATTTATACTTGAAATTCAGATTTTGTTTAACTTAGTTACCGGATAGTTCAATTGGTCCTCTTGAAATCTATTTTTTATAAACTAAAACTGGCATATAGGTTAGGAAATCCACTTTCCATTGCATTTTGCATACTAGCCTCCATTTTGATCACTTGCCATAGGGTCGATCCCATCAGGTCATGAGTATTACACCCATTTCACTCACCGATTATTTAATCATGACTTGGTGGTAGAGCCTTCCTTTACATGGGCTTCCTAGTTAGTTCCTTGCTATCACTTGTTGTCCATGCTGCGTTTTATGTAGGCTCGATAGTCCTCTTTAGTCCCGCCATGACTTATGTGTTGAAGCTTCATTCTTCTTCTTCTTCACTGTCATTTTTCTGGCTATTACCCTAGAGGCTCCCTGGTGTTGTTGAGTTGTATTACTGCATTGCATATTGGCTACTTGTTTATCCTGGCCTTTTGCCGGCTTCATTTGGACTCAATGTTTAAGCCAAATTTTGACCTTGTCTATCTTTACAAGTTAACCATTGCATGCACTTGGCTATCGCGACTTGACACCCTTTTACCCATAAATGGAACATTCCTCTGAGTTTCACTTACCAGTTTCCGCCACCTTGCATTGAGCATAGGATCGTTCCAATCCCAGGAACTAGTGCATCTGTTGCTTGATGCTCGTTCTATCCATTGTACCATAGCATTCTTTTATTCTTTTCTAGGCTTATTATATGAAAAAGAAAAAAAAAAATCAAATATAACAAAAATATCGGGAATAGGATGTAACTTCATAATTTGATGGCAGTACAGTGTCAGTTTGTCGCCCTTTAACAAAGCATATATACTTATATATATTTCCTCCATTTGGGATGGTTTTAGTTTTGACCTAGGTTTAGCCTTTACCTTGTTTCACTGGTCAGTCCTCCCCTGGTTGGTTATCTCTTCCAATCATATGGAGAGTTTGTTTTGCCTCCTACATAACAGACTTATATAGTGTCACTTTTTACTGCCATGTTCATCACGAGTCATGCTTTTGTTCAAGGAAATTCTAACCAGAGTTGGCCATTCTGCGGTGTCTCTTGACTCATTATTCAGTCGGCCTTCCCAGTCTTGTCAGTATCTTGTTCAATCACATCAGATGTTTTGGTCCTCTGCTCATGCTGGTTTGAGAAGGTCTCCATTGACTTCTTGCTGGCAGGTTTGTCTCTTATCGACTACGACACATTGCTCTGAGAGCAAACCTAGAGCCGCACCCAGGCCCTATTTCCATCATTGATAGGTGACCTTGTGCTCAGCAGTTGATCATCATTATGGGTCTTTGACTGAGTGGTTTCCCCTGTGTTCGACATCAGCATACATTATCACACTTGGGATTCGTGCAGTACTTGATTTCCATTTGACCCTATTGGTGGATATCTCGCCTCTGTGTCAGCTTTCATTATTGGTTGGTTCAGAGGGTTTCTTCCATGTGCTAGCTTCATGTTGTGCATGTCGGAAATGTACTTTGGTTTGGTTCCATCACTCTGATTCCTTCCAAATCTTGGCCTACGGGTTACACTCACGCTGGACTGATGTGGGATGCCTTAATGCCTTCCTTCCAGCAAATCTTTTCCCATCGACTCCGACTCATTGCTCTGGTAATAAGGTCTAGAGTCTTTTTGTCAATACCTTAGGGTTTGCAGTCATCAGTGGCAGACTCTTCGCTATCGACAGTGGGGATTCATCATTGCCTACTGATTGGTAGATTATTTCAAGTGTTCGACTTCAACTCATTTATTCACACTTGTTAGATTGTACTGGGGCACTTTGACACTCATTTTCATTATTTGTGGGTTGTCTCGTGTTGGTTAACGGTATACATTATTGACCGGTAATCCAACGATTACTCACATGGTCGACTTCAACTCATTTATTCCCATTGTGTAGAATTGTGCCATAGTGATCGGTGAAGACATCGGGTTGCATCAGCATTTCTCGGTTCACTTTTGACAGTCCATTCAGTTTCTGCCAGTGATGTCGTTCACCCTTATATGTTGTAGTGTCAGTATAGCAGCATCCTATATGTTGGCTCCCGAGTTGCGTGATTGTACCGTTTACTCCACTTCTTATGATTTGGTACTTGGAGATTCAGTTACTTATATGATCAGACATCCAGTTTCAGCATCATTGATCAAATTTCTATATGTGATACTTAGACATTGCTTCTGACTTGTACTTTCGGGCCATGCTCAGATGAAAGCCTTTGCAAACCCTAAACCACCTTGATGAGTTAGCTCCTTTCACATGAGGGGCCTCCTTCTAGAACTGCGTTGTCCCTTCATGAGGTGCATTGTATCTAGACAACGCTGTATATTTGGTCAAGTTTGACCCAGTCTCATAACTCAAACCCCTTTCACACCTTAAAATGATTTATTTACATGGCCCAGATTTATCCATGTTCATATGGGCATTGATTTATTCATTGTTTTAGGAGTTTTACATGTCCTCCTTTATTCAATTATTCATGCAATAGAAAATGAGACAAAATTGCATATTCCTCTTAGCTTAGGCTAAGTAGGAATATTACACTGTAATTCCATAGTTTTCTGTGATAATGATGGCTCTGGATTATTTGCAAATGCATTGCTGAATGAAGTACATACTTTATCTAATTCACTTTTATTTTTTGAATTTGATTGTTTTGCTCTAATTTCTTGAATTTATTTAATCGTATAAATGGTAATCTATTAGGGTCCCATGATTTGGAAGATTAGCTAAACCAAATTACAAGGGAACATTAGACCAGTATTTGGAGTCCTAGGACCTAGCCTTCGTGGACTCAGAGAGGGCTCTCTCTATTGTGCAAAAGATGTGAATTTGTTCCCTTCGGATGATTGATTTTAGGCTAGTTGTTAAGTCTAATTTGTTTGTTTGTTTTGGGATGGGGTAAGATGACTAAGTAGGATAGGTGGAATGAGAGGTTGTCAAATCAATAGGGCTATGGGGTCAGATGAAGTCAAGGGTTCCCAAATGATGAAGACAGTGTATTATAGGGCCAATTTAGCAAGGTTAATGGATCCTTAGGTGATGATGAGGTGTAATGAACATTAAGTTTGGGAAAAAATAAGAGGTCTTAAACATATATAGTCTAAAATAAATAACTCGCGAGGTAGGGAAAACCTTAATCTCTATGAACAATGTTGAAACTGATAAACATGTAAGATAACATTCCAGTGAGACATAGAAGCATTAAAACTCCTAACTTTAGAAATTCACCTTCAGATTTTTGAGAAAACACATAATATAAACAAAAAACTCAATATATGGAGAAGGAACTCCTAAACAACATATATCAAACTATCAGGAACTCTTAAACAAGTTGGTAAGCATGCATAAATGGCAAGATCAAAACAAGGCCTCTTTGTCTTAACCTAATCAATCAATATACAATAGAAAACCTTCAAGATAGGTTTTGAAAATTTTAAATAAGAAGCGCATACCATGAATCATATTTATAAGCTAACATACTAACCATTCATGAAACAAAAACAAGTTTAGTGGGCCTAAGGAGTAGTCAAGGATTCCTTAAGATGACTAAAAGAAGAAAACATCAAAACTATAGCAAACAGGAGGTTTGAGGTGCTTCCATGAGCATATCTCAACCTATACTTTTCTGATCTATAAAAATCAAGCAGACTGAAACAAAATGAGGACAATATTACATTAAAAAGTTAGGAAAACATCACCATTCACCAAGCTATGGAATCCTACATGAAAGCTTCTCCAACATCAAGCCACACAAGCCGTTCATTCACTTCATAAAACCAATATCTTGTCCAAGCTCATAAAACCATGTATTGCTCTTAAACATATCAAGTCCCCACTGATTACAATGAATCCTCATATCTTATATAACAAACAGGGAGAAGAGAGCCTACTAGAGCATCTAGAAGCGTATTGGCCAAAGAGAAATATCCTAACTTGTCCTTGAGGCTTTGTAATTCCCAAGGCACAAAAAAATCTAAATAATATATCTTGTCCGACTATAAGTGGAAATAAAGTTGAATTTTAGGCCTAACATGCCTAAGAAAACTTGCCAAACACACATTTTTTTCACTTAGCCACAGGAGCATAACACATGTGTCAAAAAGTGAAAGATTTCTAGGTGCGTAACACAGAAATAGGCCCTATTGTAGCAGTCTTTTGTGTTAGCCTCTTCATAAGACAATTATAAATCCAAAATACATAAATTAAATAATGTAAAGTTAGGATAAATATATTTATTAAATTAGAGTATTTAATAAATATTAGAGACACTTATAAATAGAGTATTGTGTTAGTATGAATCCTTTGTTGAAGCGTACGAAAAAGGACCACTTTAACTATGCATAACTAATAGCCCTAACAACAAAAGTGGCTACCAATATCTTTAGATCTGCGGTTAGTTGAACATAAAAGAGCTGCAAAAACTAGATCTATGTATGGAAAGACATTAAGCAGAAAAAACAAGGGTTTGCTCCATATACCAATAGACAATACAAGAACAATTTTTGAAAGAATTTTTATATTAATTGGGCGCCTGGGAGGAAAACAAGAAGGTGTATCCAATTCTCCTCAGTGGGATGGGTTCTTGGAAGTCCTCATCACTTCAGATCTAAGATTTCTTTCTCTTGTTGGTGTAGAAAACCCACACAAAGAATGGAACTCAAAGGGAGCTCACACAGCAAATGGTAGAAAAATGGGACCAAGTGTATAGATCCAGAGTGATCTAATAGGCAACAAAAGGTGAAGAATGATAGGAAAACCCCTCCTATTTATAACAAAATATTGGGTCATTCTAGATCTTGGTGCATGGGTTAACCAGATCTAGATCCACTTTTTATGGAATATTTTATTATATTTGTTGGAGGAAAAAGGTATTTGACTTGGGTCAAATCCCTTAATTTGTCAAAAATAAATAAATAAATGATTTATTTATCTTTTTAAGGAAGCGGTTAGAAGATAATCAAATAAATAATGATTTATTTAATTATTTAAGGAAGTGGTTAAAAGATAATTAAATAAATAGTGATTTATTTAATTATTTGTGGGTGATTTGGTCATATTTAACAAGGAATATTATCTAAATAAGGTTTAAATAATTATTCCTAGAAAATAATAAGATAAATAAAGGTTTATCTAATTAATTTCTTTGATTTTGGGTTAAACATGTCTGGGAATAGTAATTAAATTATGGTTTAATTAATTATTCCATGAGAAAAATCAAACAAATATAGGTTTGTTTAATATTTCCTTTTGGGGTTTCCTGTTTTAACATAGTGAAGGCAATTTTACTTAGGGTAAAATTGGTCTTACATGGTGTACTTAGGTCCATCTAATGATAATAGGTTAGATGACCAAAAAATGGTGTAACAGATTGCCCCCCAGCGTGCGAGTGTCAGGAGCAAATCGTATGACCGAAGTACGTTGTAAGAACACAATCACTAGACAACAAAAGGGGTGTCAAAGAGAGGAAGGTGAGGTAGATAGTGTGCTGAAGGACTAGACCCTGAGGAGACGAGACTCGCAGGTGCAACAAGTCTCTTTTTATGAGAGGGTACCTATGCTGAAGGCGGCGGGGGAGGCATACCTATGCCCGCCGTGACAAAGTACAAAAGAATAGTGTGTCCCGTAAACAAGGGACCGAACCATAGAGTACAGCTGGCATAATCAAGGGCCAGATAAAAATACAATGAAGAGTCTCACATACATGCTGTGCCTGGGATAACGGCCAGGACTAGTACAATAATATCTGAGTACATGAGATAAATACAACCCAAATGCCCCCTGTAAATGGGGAAGGGCTCACAAAATCTGACTGATACATGCAAATCAAAGAGGTGCTGCAAGTGGCTAAGGCCAACATCATCAAATATCTGGAGCTGCATCGAAGGCTGCAAGGAGGAGGTCATTCGGGCATGTGGGGGGCTACCTGCAGGGCCACCCCCTCATGAGGGTTGAGACATCTCACACACACCCGGGAATCATCAAGAGCTGCTGCTGGATCACTGGACCATCAAGTATACGAATCTCGATCATGTTGAAAGGAGCTGGAGAAACAATCAAGTCAAAGGGAAATGAGAGATCCCTTGGCCTGATCCGAGGCACCGAACAAGAGTGGAAGCTGGAACCAAGGTACACCGCCCTCTAGACCTGGCTTCTGGAATGAATGTGTTGATGTCGACAGAAGGAGGTCCGCCATAGGTGAGGCAATGAGAGATCCTCAACTAAGGCATGAGTAAATATTGGGGTAGTGACGAACGGACGTACTTGATGATGATGAGGCGGAAAAAGATAGAGTGGAGAATGGATGACTTCCTTGTTAGAGCATGAAGGGCATGACCAAACATGGCGATGGCGGCTTACAATATCATAAGGGATAGGGGGCAGGTGGGATTGAAGGTCATAATGTGCGACACAGAAGTTGGCAATGAAGGATGGAGGGCTATGGCGGGGTACAAGGGACTCGGGATAGACTCCATGAATGTAATGATGACTCGACTGGGATGCTATAAACAAGAGCGACTCAATGGTGCTGCCACACAGAAAAGGTCCAATGGGGACCATAAAAACATGAGTACAAGATGGGAACTCATGAAGAAAGTCGACACGAGCATGGAAAAGTATGGGGGAAAAGTGGTGCCCCTCAGTACTAGTGTTGCAAGTGAAGAAATTCGATTTTGAGGAGGGGTGAAGTGACGCTTCTTAGAAAAAATGTGTCCTGGTGAAGTATTAAACACAAAAAGTGAAAAAGATGTTGGCTATCTAAAAGAAAATAAAACATGCATTTCAGAAGGGAAATGCTAACGGTAATATTTCTTAAGATAGAGTGCATTGCGAGGATTAGGAAGGGGGTTGCCTTCAAAATCTTCGAAGAGGTATGCCCCCTTATCGAGATCCTTACTGATGATGTAAGGGCCTAGCCATAATGAGTCGAACTTCCCATGACCAAGGACATCATGGGCACGGTCCTCAGAACTAGAACAAGGTCACCTTCGTGAAAAGTGCGAGGCTGGACTTTTCGGTCATACTGGGCTTTGGTGCGTTTCTTGGCCGCTTCCATGGTTTGCATGGCAACACGGCAGTCTTCAGAAGCGCGCTCGAGCATGATAAGTCGTTTTTCTAGAGGTTGGGTGTCAGTGAGAAGTTCGACGGCCAGACGCAGGGAAGGGATTTCACACTCTATTGGTAAGACTGCCTCCTCTCGAAAAACGAGGTGGAAAGGAGTGAACCCGGTGGCAGTTTTAACAGATGTCCGATAGGCCCATAAAGTAGGGAAGAGCATGAGGTGCCAGTTGGTTTTGTGCTTATTCACCGTCCGTTGAAGCATAGTCTTGAGAATTTTGTTGACTGCTTCAACTTGGCCATTACCTTGGGGCTAATAAGAGGAGGAATATTGGTGCTCAAAACCCAACAGTGAGGATAGCTCGCGCCATATCTCATCTTCAAAATGTCTGCCATGGTCAGAGACCAGTTGTTTCGGAACTTCGAATTGAGCGATAACGTGGTTATAGAAAAAGAGGGCCGCGGTAGCTGTCGTGTTGTTAAATGTAGGCATGGCCTCGGCCCATTTTGTGAAATAGTCGACCGCCACGATGATATATTTTTGGTTACCAGCGGATGGCAGGCGACACTCCATAAAGTTGATGGCCCATTTACAGAAGGGACCAGTGGAGACGACCGGATGGAGGGGATCTGGGGGAGCTCGCGCCTTAGGGGTGAAATGTTGGCAATTGGGATAGTGTTTGACTGCCTCAATGCAATCACCGAAGAGGGAAGGCCAAAAATACCCAGCGCGCATGACTTTCTGGGCAGTAGCGAGACCGGAGAGGTGGCCACCGCAAGCGCCGCTATGGCAGGCATTAAGGACCTGTTCGGCCCGGGCGTGACGGGGCAGCGAGGGACGGTATCAGCCACGCGATGATGGTCGTCGCGCGATGAGAAGGTAGAGCCTGGTGTCGGATACGTCGACGAGCCTCACGATCAAGGTGGAGGGCGAACTTTTGGGTTCACAAGTAAGTAAGAATATCACCATACCACGGGTCGTCGGAAGTAATGGTAAATAAGTGTTCATCAGGAAAGTCATCATTAACTGGAGGGTCTTGCGATCCAGTAGGTAATTCAGAAATAAGTTCAGCGAGGGCTAAGCCTTTCTTACTTTTTGGTGTGACAAATTCGAGGTCGAATTCCTGAAGGATAATGACCCAACGGGCATACTTCCCAGTGAGGATACGGTGACTCAATAGGAAAGCCATGGGGTTGGAATTAGTCACAACCTTGGTGGAGCGCATGAGGATATAATGACGAAGTTTTTGGACTGAGAACATGATAGCCAGCGCTAATTTTTCTTCATATGAGTAGGAAACAGGAGGCCCTGCAAGGTTCTTACTGACGTAGTAAATCACATGCTCGATACCATTGTCATATTCCTGGATAAGGACTCCAACGACCGAATAGGTGGAAGCGGAGATATACAGAATGAAGTCCCGATCAAAGTCGGGAGGGCGGATCAAGGGAGCGGATGTGAGAGCCTACTTGAGGGCACCGAAAGACTCATGAGCATAGGTATCTCAAACGAATGGGATATTAGATCGGAGGAGTCTAAGGAACCCATGTGCGGTGGTGGCATAGTCAGGGACGAACCGAAGAAGAAAATTAGCTTTGCCTTGGAGACTTTGGAGCTGGCGTAGGGTACGCGGAATGGGAAGTTCAAGAATGGCTTGAACTTTCAAAGGCTCAAGAGTGATACCATCCTTAGACACTATGAAGCCTAAGAGATGGCCGGCGGGAACGCAAAAGATGCATTTCAACGGGTTAAGGCGGATATTATACTTGCGACATCGGAGAAAAATGGTACGCAGATCGTGTAGGTGCTGCGCCCAATGCTTAGAACACGTAGTGAGGTCGTCTAAATAAGCAAGGATAATATGAGCTAAGTCATGGAAACAATAATACATGGCCCGTTGAAAAGTGGCGTTGGCGTTTTTAAGGCCGAAAGGCATGACCCAGTAAGCAAAAGTTCCCCACAGACTAATGAACGCAGTTTTTAGTTAATCAGCAGGACGGATAACAATTTGGTTGTATCCGGAGAAACCATCCATAAAGGATAGAACCTCATTCCCCGCACACTCGTCAATGATTTGGTCAATGAACGGTGTGGGGAAGTTGTCTTGGGACAAGCTTTGTTCAATTTGCGAAAGTCTGTACGGAGACACGGATGGTGCCTTGTTTGCGAGAACGGGAGGCGGGTTTGATTTTTAAGTGGTGTATTCGATGGGGTAAATGAAACCAACCTGCTTGAGCTTATCGATTTCGGCTTTGATAGCGTCACGTCTGGAAGGATGAATGGGTCTCAACTTTTGACGGACCGGTTTGGCATCAGGCCATGTGTTGATATGGTGTTCGACAATGGCAGGATCGATTCCGGGCATTTCAGAATAGGACCAGGCGAGAATATCGCGGAATTATTTGAAAAGCTTGGTGTAAGCTTCGATTTCTTCCGGGGTGCATTGGGTGCCCAAGGTGATATATTCTTCAATACTTGGTGTGACTGAAATCTCAATTTTGATGGTAGGAGAGATATTGGCCATGTTTCCTTCTTCGAAAGCATCAGGTGCAGGGATGGGGTTTTTGAACTAATCGACTGCATTGGGGATGAAGTCTTTGGTTTCCACAGCAAATTGGTCATGGGACTGCTGTGGAAGGAAGTATGCGCGATGGTGCATATCGTCCCATGGAAAGTCCGGGTTGGTCATGGCTTCCATAATGTCTTCATCGGACTGGAAGATGGGAAGACTATAGGAATAAAGGTCACCCGAGGAGGTAGTGATGTGTGACGGGTCATCAGGAGGAGAAGGGCTCAGATGTGCAATATCAACAGATCTAAGGTTGGCTGAGGAGCCGAGAGTATCTGCAGGTTGAAGGGTAGGTGAACTATCTCGCAAGGATGATGACAGGTACAAAATGGTGGTTGATGGCTCTGTTGGCTTGATAGCGGGAGGAGGAATGTGAATGGGAGTAGGAAGATCCTCTGGTCCTATCGAAGTGGCCTTGAATCGGCGGTACATGTCCAAGGAGGAACGATACTCGTCAAGGCGGGGACAGAGGTGGGTGTAATGGCCGTGGAAATCGCACAAAGCACAAGGGTGGTTTGTGCGCAAGGTTTTGAGTTTCAGGATAGAGTCCGGGATAGTGACGTAGAATTCGGGGATGTCAGAGTCGGGAAACATCTCATTGACCAGAATCTTGAGGTGCGGCAATTCAGGACACATATGGGTGGCGTGACCGACAACATCGCACAAAGAACATTGGATGGCGGACTTTGGCGGTCGCGGAGGGATAGGGGTTATCGGGGCGGCCTAGTCTTGATGGTTTGCCCCCTTACGAGCTTTGCCTTTCTTTCCGGGGGTTGGCACCACAGGGGTAGGGTCCTGTGGACGTGATGGGGGCCCGGAGGAAGTGAGGGGGACCGGTTGAACCGGTGTCAAAGCAAGGTAAGGTTTGGGGTGACCGGGCGGGGTAGCGGCTAGAGGGTCAATGTACCAGACGGGTATGCCGAGGGTCAGGTTCGGGAGAGAGAGGGTGGCCATGACGGGGAAAGAAAAAACTTCGGGAGGGGGAGCCAGGAAAGGTATCTGTCCAGCAGGGTAATGACCAGCAGGGATGGCTCCGAGATGGTTGAGGCCTAGGGGAACCGATCCAAGAGGATAAAGGGGTTCAGGGATACCAGCTGTAGAGGGAGGGCCAGAAGGAGGAGGTCCGGCTGGCTGAGATGAATGGCTAGGAGCGGGGTGCGAAGGGCAAGGGGGAGGTTGCTGACTAGCCGAGGCAGGCCGCTTAAGGGTAGCCTGAGACATTTGCATCATGCAAACATTCAATAAGCTGGGATCAGTGATAGAAGAAAGGGGAAGATTAGGAAAAGTTCCAAGCAGGGAGGAATATTTGTAAACGCCGGGGGAGACACTGGTCAGGGAATCGACGGTTTGCTTGTTGGCTACAGAAGAGATGGTCGTCTCAGGTGAGGTCTGAGATTTTGGCTCATGATATGTCAACTGGTCGATGGTGACTATCTTTCCATTATGGGGAAAAGACATCTTGCGGAAAACCGCAGATGGGACAGGGGACATAGCATAGGTGTAGCTTCGCCCCAATAGAATGTTGTAGTCTAACGGGGCGTCTATGATTTCGATGTCAATGCAAACAGTCTTACCGGCGAGGGTGATAGGACAATTATGAAAAAGGCCAATGGGCTGGGAGGCATGGCCATCCCACGCTCGAAGGGTGATCGTGGACAGGGCCAGCTCAGGGGATCCGAGTTGCTTCCAAACCGAAGCGGACATCACACAGGTGGATGCCCCCTCATCAATTATACAGCACAAAACATTGGCATTCCAGATTTTGACTGGGATTTGGAAGGCGACGGAAGCAGGAAGAGGGGGATGGTCCGATTGAGTGGCGTCGAAAACAATCATTTCGTCTTGGTCGTCAGCAGGATCTACAGCGCCCACGGCAGATAGTAGAGCCTTCTTTTGGGAAGGGCATGACTGGAGGAGTTCTAGTGTGGAAATGGCAGCAGGAGATTGCGCCAAATCATCTACTATACTATACGAATGAGCAGCTCGACCGGAAGCAGCGTTTCGATGTAGGGGTCCCTTAGGAATCTTGGTATGAACCTCAAATTTGGGTTGAGGGATATGTAAGGGGCCACTGGATGTCGAAAGAGGCTCTGTAGAACCTGAAGAAGGAGGCTCGGGGGCAGACTGAGCAGGAGGCTTGGGGTACTGGTGAGACCGAGTTTGAAGGTGAAGGTCGACGGTCGGGGAAGGATCGGAGTGCATCATAAGGATCTGGTAATCAGAGGAACCAGAAAGGGAAGGGGGAGTGGCGACCTGGCTGTCAGGCGGTTGGGTAGCCATGAATCCTTGCTGAGGGAAAGGATCAGTAAACACAGCCGGTTGGGTAGTGGCCACATTAGGAGGAGCATGAGGGGAGGCGTGTTGTCCGCGCAATGTGGCTTGAGACTCCCACATCTGCCGCATCTGGGGTAAGAGGGGACAATCGTGGGTGTAATGACCATAAACACCGCAACACGAACAAGGCGTATTTGTGCGAAGCGGCCTGTCCGGCTTGGGCTGAGTGCCCTGTTGCTGGTTGGCAGTGTTAGGGTCCACACCAGGATTGGGTCCACGGGTACCAGGGGCAGATTGGTTTTGATTTCCTCTCCGCCTTCTTTGAGAAGAAGGGGGATTAGTCGCGCCCTGCTGTGCAAATACTTGCCCTGGAGGGGGCTGTAAGTGCTGTTGCGGGTTTGGAGGAGGCAAGGGAGATGGAAGCACATATGCTGGAGGAGCTGGCGCACTAGGCTGCAGATAAAGGTAATGGTTAGGTTAGGCAACATTGAGGTAAGCAGAAGGTTGGGCAAAAGGAGGAGTCATGTCTTATCCTGGATACATGCTACCGGGAGGGGGAAGAGTGCTAGAGGTGCTGGCCCCTCCCTGAGGGAGACCATAGCCCATAGGAGGTTGAGCGTACGGATGGGAAAGGGCTCCAACGATACTATCGGCGGAATGAGATGCCCCCGGGGCGTTAGCGCTGCCGGGCCTGGGGAGGTCAGGGAGAACAGTATAAACATAACCAGATTGAGCATAGATCAGGTCATATTTCAAGGCTATTTGGAGGGCGGCTTCTTCGGTTTGAGGAAAGTGAGAGGTGACATCTTTGCCGATAGGAGCTAAGAGGGTGCGAAGGAACCAGTCCATGTAAACCCGATCTTCGAAGGGGGGGGCTCGACATAAGCTCCGTCTTCGTCGCCATTCCTGAACATGGGCGGAAAGGCGGGTCGAAGAGGTTTGCTTGAATGAAGTCAAGAGCTCCGTGCCAGTATCGTATCGGAGAGGGAGCTGGAAATAAGATAAGAAGGCTTGGGCAAGGGTCGCAAAGGTGGTATGGGAAGAGGTGGCTTGTTCAACATACCATTTAGAAGCTTTGCCGGTAAGCGTGCATTGGAACAAACGAAGATGGATGGAGTCATCGGTAATGGAATTGGAGGAACACCACATGTGGAAAGATCGAACATGATTGGTTGGATCTTCTACAGCAAGGCCTTCGAACTTAGGGATGTTGGAGGGGAGCTTGGTTGGCATAGCAGGCCAACCAACATCGTGGCAGATAGGTTCATTGATCAACTGATTGAAATCGGGGAGGCTGAGGCCTGCAATGTACGGCAGCAAGGGTGTGGCCGAGGTAGTTCCTGTGGCAGTTCCGCTAGTGGCAAGTCCGGCATTAGGGCCTGGAGCACCACCAGCGTTAGGCCCTGGACCATACATGGTGAAGGTGACAGGGGGAGAACCAGGAGGAGAAAGGGAACCCGATGAATCAGGAGAGGAGTCGGAGTGCGGACTCGAAGGAGGATTGGCTCGACGACGGTGGGTCAGAGCAGGTCGATCGATCGGAAACTGAGGGTGAAGGCCAAGAAGTCTCCGAGAAAGGCACCTTGGGGGCACAATGACAACAGGAAGAAGAAAACCAACAGGGGTAGAAAGGGACAGACTCAAGTGAGGTCAAGGGCAGAAAAGGTGCAGTGACAATTGATTTTAGAGTCTTTGCCAGGCGGTGTTAACCAGGTGCTTCTTCACTTAGGGTCAGTGTGTGGCGTGTGTTAATTTTAATTTTTAAACCCTTTCCATTTTGAGAGCAAGAAAAAAGTGTGCTGCGTAACTGAAAATAAACCTACAGAGAACAGTATATAATGCTGAAATAACAGAAAATTAACAGTTACTTGTGCATCTATCTAACCCAAGAAGGAGGGTCTCTCAAAAATCAGCTAAAAAGGGGAAAAATCTAGGCAAAACACATGGACAAGAGGCCAATAGATCTAAGGTCAAAAAGGGACATGGATCTAGAGGATAAGGCTGCTCAAAAGAGGTGCAGATCACAGCCAAGAGACAGAGGCAAGGTGGCTGGAAAAAGGGAGGAAATCAGCAAAAAGAGGAAAGGACAGGGAGGAGGTCCTAAAGAGAGGTCCAAACAAAATGACAAAAGGTGATTTGAAAGGAAGAGAGGTTGATTTAAAGGGATCCGAAAAGGAGGTAACAGATCTGGACAAGGGAGAGCTGAAACTCAGAAAAAAAGAGGCTGAAACAGCTAAAAACTCTTCCACAAAAAGTGGAGGGTACTGAAGCCCGAGGGGGCTAGGTTCCCACTTAGATGAGCTAAAATAGATGAAAACTGGGTCAAAGCGGGCTGAAACAGAGGCTGGAAGACCCTGACAGAAGCTGCAGCAGAACCCAGAAAAATTGCAGAAAAATCACTGAAAAAATGGCAGGTCATAGGTTTTGACCTGTTTTCAGTGCAGGTAACAGAAAAGGGGCAGAAAAGTGCGACCTGGAGGTCCAGGTCGTAGGTTATGGGCCAAAAAGTGCGACCTCCCGTTCCAGTTGTCTCGGCGGCAGATTTTTAGAAAAGTTGTCGTCTGAGTTGCGGCTGGTGTCGCTTACCTGCGCAATAGGGCCAGAAACACACGGAAGTTAGAAATTTGAATGTTTTAGGGTTTTATGTGAGAAAAAGAACATAAAAATAGGAAAAATAAACAGCTGAAAAGAAACCCTAGGGTCTGAAGTAGCTGGATATGCAGGAATATGAAAAACGACAGCGGTCGTAAATTAAAACCCGTGTGGAGTCGCCATTTGTTAGTATGAATCCTTTGTTGAAGCGTACGAAAAAGGACCACTTTAGCTACGCATAACTAATAGCCCTAACAAAAAAGTGGCTGCCAATATCTTCAGATCTGCAGTTATTTGAACATAAAAGAGCTACAAAAACCAGATCTATGTATGGAAAGACATTAAGCAGAAAAAACAAGAGTTTGCTCCATATACCAATAGACAAGACAAGAACAATTTTTGAAAGAATTTTTATATTAATTGGGCACCTGGGAGGAAAAAAAGAAGGTGTATCCAATTCTCCTCAGTGGGATGGGTTCTTGGAAGTCCTCAGCACTTCAGATCTAATATTTCTCTCTCTTGTTGGTGTAGAAAACCCACACAAAGAATGGAACTCAAAGGGAGCTCACACAGCAAATGGTAGAAAAATGGGACCAAGTGTATAGATCCAGAGTGATCTAATAGGCAACAAAAGGTGAAGAATGGTAGGAAAACCCTCCTATTTATAACAAAATATTGGGTCATTCTAGATCTTGGTGCATGGGTTAACCAGATCTAGATCCACTTTTTATGGAATATTTTATTATATTTGTTGGAGGGAAAAGGTATTTGACTTGGGTCAAATCCCTTAATTTGTCAAGAATAAATAAATAAATGATTTATTTATCTTTTTAAGGAAGTGGTTAGAGGATAATCAAATAAATAATGATTTATTTAATTATTTAAGGAGGTGGTTGAAAGATAGTTAAATAAATAGTGATTTATTTAATTATTTGTGGGTGATTTGGTCATATTTAACAAGGAATATCATCTAAATAAGGTTTAAATGATTATTCCTAGAAAATAATAAGATAAATAAAGGTTTATCTAATTAATTTCTTTGATTTTGGGTTAAACATGACCGGGAATAATAATTAAATTATGGTTTAATTAATTATTCCATGAGGAAAATCAAACAAATATGGGTTTGTTTAATATTTCCTTTTGGGGTTTCCTGCTTTAACATAGTGAAAGCAGTTTTACTTAGGGTAAAACTGGTCTTACATGGTGTACTTGGGTCCATCTAATGATAATAGGTTAGATGACCAAAAAATGGTGTAACATATTTTTAGAAAAGATAGGTCTCTAAAATAGGGTAGTATCTTATGCTCTAAAATAGGAATAAAGTTAGTATATTGGATAGAAGATCATTTATTGTAAATGGACACTTGTTGGTTTACCAAGTGGTCCATAACTAAATTAAGTTAGGACATAGAGCTTATAAATAGGTTAGTTTCTTAATTTCATTGTAGTGAGAGTTTATGTTTGTAAACTCCTGCAATTTGTTATGTAATCTCCTTTCCATGATCAATAAAATTATGTGTCTGAGGACACTTCTTTCTCAATATGTGGTATCAGATCCCTGGTTGTGAACTCTGTGTTTGTTGTGATGGTTTGCGAGCCGTAGCTAAATGGAGTCGATTTTAGTTTCAGTAATCCTATGAGCTGTGCTTATGCCGAAGGATTTAGGGAGTCAACGGCTGCATCATTGCAGAAGCGTGATTATGGAGAACGAAATTGGTGGTGGTAGGATATATATATATATATATATATATATCAAAAATTCAATGGATTTTTCACGGAACTGTGGAATAGAGCCTACGTTGTGACGGGAAAAATAATGAGAGGAGGGGGGGAATCAGTATTTAGAGCTCATAAATATAAACATAATTTTTTCTTTTACAAAATTCTATATGCGGCTTTTATGAACTGAACTCACATATACACGTGGATAAGCTGAAATAAACTAGCATATACAGATATAAATTTCTAGTTTAGAAATATTCTCAAAAATAGTCTTTGAATCAGATTTACCAGTTATACATCAGATTAGATAATCAGTAAATATGTGTAGTAACAGCAGTATAAAACATCACACATGTGGAAAACACATGAACACCAATATTTAAGGTGGAAACCCAATTCGGGAGAAACCACTGCTGTTGTCGTCTCTGTCTTCAATATTTATTATATGGAAAAATGTTTACAACATTGTACTGATGCAGACTCATATCAGTATGCAGGCTTCTACCTGAAGAAGGCTACAACCTTCACTCGTTTTCCAGCTGCTACTGGAAGGGAGCTCCAACCCCCTTTCTTCTTGTTTACCAGCCACTCCTGGAAGGGAGCTTCAACCCCCCTGAACATGACACCAGCTTCTACTGGTAGGAAGCTTATACTTCCATACTGAAGGCTCAACCCTTAGACCCACTACATACCACGTTTCATCAATTTTCATACTGGATCAAACAACTTCAACACAACCCTTTATCAAAAATCATAAGCTTTGCCCAACACTTCAATTAGAACAGTGAAAACACTGTGACCGGAACTTCAAAAATAACCCAGATGTCAGAATAGATATGAAGATGCAAACTCAACCCTGAACAGTCATTAATTCAAATAGCATATGATACTTTGCTTCACTGAAGCCGCGTACATACACGCTTTGTTGCACACCAACCCACGTATACTTATGCGTTTACTATTCTTCAGAAAACCCTAACTACCACATTATATTTTCATGAAGTGAACCCGCTTATATACATGATTTTAATGAAACCAACTAGTATATAGATTTGTAAATGTAAATTTTGCAGAACAGACCAGATCTACAAAACTTACCCAAATTTCTTCATTTTCTTCAACAGACTTGCGCCAGTTCTTCATCAGTTCTTTAGTAGATCATACTAAAGATTCATCACCTTTATATCTAGAGATCTTGAACCATCATTATATCCATGGGTGCATCATAGATTCAGATCTATAAATTAAAAATAGAGTTCATCCATGTAGATATTCCTTAGAGAATTTGTATTCATCAACAACCCTTACTCATGCACACCTTGCACTATGAACTTCTTCTTAAATAGATTTGGCTTTTACCAATACCATGAGTCAAAACCACTCAACTGCTGATGGTAGTCCTGGACGGAATCAAACAGATAATACAGTGCTCAATACTGTGGGTTAATACCATGGTAAAGCCCCCTGGTATTATAAATTTGGAGCACAAACAAGCATACGCGACTTGGGATGTACTTATCCGTGTACATACGTGACTTGGCCTTTACAAACCCATGTATAATTTGTGACATATTATATTTATCATTACTCTAGCACTTGCTGGGATTCTTTTCTCTGTCACATCTGAACTTATCTGTAGATACATCATTCTTAAATCTTTATCAAATAGGTTTCTTAACATAGGAAAATCTTCAAGTAGATTTCCATCAAGGACAACTTTATCAAGTAAGTTTCCATCAAGGAAAACACATTACATAATATTGACAACAATATCCCCCTTTGGACTTGAGGGCAACCACGGTTTGATCACCACAACATATAGGTACAATAATCATAACGATAATTCAAACACCTTGATACTCTCCCCCTTTGACATCAAGGGCAAAGGGCGGATCAAAACCAAAACAAGGTTTCTATTCCCTTGTAGAAATATGAGCTCTGTAGTCCTGAAGTGCACTAAATTTACCATGCTTCCCCTGAGTTCATGCTGAATATTTAGACATATTTTTCAATGAAGTAAATGAATCTATAACTCAACCAATTATGACCATTCCTATCACCAAGGACTCATACTTACATCAATGATCCAACCAAGTGGAATAACATTTTTGACAAAACGACCCAACCAAGTGGGTTTACAAATTTTGACTCAACTACCCAACCAAGTGGGTTTACAAATTTGACCAAGTCCTTACATGACTGAATATAACAATTTTACATCATATGTCTCAACATGTCCTTTTCATCAAATGAATTTTTATAAACAAGACCAATGAATCTCAATCATGAGATCAAACCAAAGAAAACACTTAAAATGCTAATAATGCATCCTTTCCCATGGGACAAGTGCTCCCCCTTAGCTTGTGCACCCTGAACACTTTCAACAACAAATCATCAATGCATCTTCATCAAAAGAAAATATTAGAGAATGAAACAGAAATGTGAGAACTGGAACATCACCAGAGATACCCAACAACACTCCAACTGTTCTGAAAATGCTGACCCTGAAAATTGTGCTAGCAAAAACCCATATGCAGTTTTATGTGTATAAACTCGCATATATATGTGGCTGTCCTTTATAAAATATGTGTATCCAATTTAATCTTCTGAATTTAAGTAGATCTGATCTTTTGAGTGGCAGAGAAAACTCCCAGCTTTTGTCTGAGATATTTGAATGCTTCCCTCGGAAGAGGTTTAGTAAATATATCAGCAACTTGTTCTTTGGAGGAAACATACTCCAATTTCACTTTTTGTTCAAGCACTTTTTCACGTAAGAAGTGATACTTGATAGGAATGTTCTTGGTCATGGAATGCATAACAGGACTCTTTGAGATACTGATGGCACTTGTATTATCACACATAATGGATATGGGAGGTGAACATTTGATTTGAATGTCTTGTAAAGTTTGCATCATCCAAAGAAGTTGTGTGCAATATGATGTGGCAGCCACATATTCTTCTTTTGTTGTAGATAAGGCAATAGAGCTTTGCTTCTTGCTGAACCAAGATACTTATCGGGGCCCCATATAGAATGCACCACCACTAGTGCTCTTCCAATCATCAACATTTCCAGCACAATCTGCATCTCTGTAAGCATGAAGAGTGAGATCAGCATTCTTTGGATACCATAGTCCAAAGTATTGAGTTCCTTGTAGATATTTGAATATTCTTTTTATAGCCTGAAGGTGAGACTCTTTTGGATTAGCTTGGAATCGTCCAAAAATCCCAATTGCATGCATAATGTCTGGTATTTTCCCGGTGAGATAAAATAGACATCCAATCAAGGATCTGTATTCTGGTTGATTCATCATGGAAGAATCATCATGATAACTGAGGTTACATTGGGTTATCAATGGTGTACTTACAAGTTTGCAATCTTCCATCTCGTACTTCTTCAGAGTTTGCTTAAGATATTTTTCTTATGATAATAATATGCCATCTGTTGCTTGTTTCACTTGTAAGCCAAGAAAGAATGTTAGTTCCCCAAGTAAATACATTTCAAATTCTTGCTGCATAACATAACAAAATTTCTGACTCATGGACTCTTCATTACTTCCAAAAATGATTTCATCAACATATACAACCATAATCAATAGTTTATCATTTTTAGTTTTTGTGGATAAGTTGTTATCAGTAGATCCCTTTGAAAATCCTTTTTGATGAAGATATTTGTCAAGATGATAATACCATGCCCTTGGAGCTTGTTTGAGACCATATAAAGTCTTTTTAATTTTACAAACAAGTTTTTCATCATTGCCCAAAATGAATCCTTCTGGTTGTTCTATATAAACCTCTTCTTCTAGATTACCATTGAGGAAAGTAGATTTAACATCCATTTGATAAACTATGATTTGTTGAAAGCTTGAAAAAGCAAGAAACATTCTGATGGCTTCAAGTCTAGCTACAGGAGAAAATGATTCTTCAAAGTATACATCTTCTTGTTGAGCATACCCTTTACAAACAAGTCTAGCCTTGTTTCTAATAACATCTCCATTTTCATTTAACTTGTTCTTGAATATCCATTTTGTTCCAATAACATTTTTATCGTGAGGTATTGGAAGTAGTTCCCAAGTATGATTCTTTTCAATTTGATCAAGTTATTCATTCATGGCTTGAATCCAAAATTCATCTTTGCTAGCTTGATTGACATTCTGTGGTTCAATGGTGGATAAAAATGCTAGATAGCTAGTAGAGCCTACAAGATTTTATCTTGTTTGGACGCCTGATCCCTTTTCTCCCAAAATTTGGGAATCTAGATGATTCTTTTGAAAATACCTGGATGGAGCCTTTTCAGATAGATATTCTTCTGAAGCTTCATTAGGTTCACCTTCTATATTATCTCTATTATATGCAGGAAGATATGCATCATCATCATCTTCATTTGTTGTTTGTATTTTCCCTTTTGGAGCTAAGAGAGATTCATCAATTACAACGTCAATGCATTCAACAATCTTTCGAAGTCTTTTATTGTATCATTTGTATGCTTTACTTCTAGAAGAGTAGCCAAGAAATATTCCTTTATCTACTCTAGTTTCAAACTCGCCAAGTTTATCATCATTGTTCTTGATAAAACATTTTCTTCTAAAAACTTTAAAATTCTTTACAGTGCGAATATTACCATACTAGAGCTGATATGGAGTTTTATCACTGTTTACATGAACATGTGCTTTGTTAAGAATATTTACTACAGTATGTGTTCCTTCTCCCCAAAATGTGTCATGTGTTCCTAAATCATCAAGCATAGCCCGAGCCATCTGTTGAACTATTCTATTCATTCTTTCTGCTACACCATTTTGTTGTGGTGTACCAGCTACAGAAAACTGTCTTTTTATGCCATTTTGTTCACAAAAATCAAAGAATTCATCTAATATATATTCACCTCCTTGATCACATCTAAGACACTTGATTTTTAGATCTAATTCATTTTCAACCAGTGCTTTGAAGATCTGAAATTTTTCGAATGCTTCATCTTTTTGTTTTAGCAACCCAATCCAACACATTCTAGAGAAATCATCAATAAATAAAATATACTATTGTTCTCCACAGGGTGACCTTTTTCTCATAAGTCCACATATATCAGTATGAATGAGTTCAAGAGGCTTACTTGCTGATCCTTCTTTGGCATTAAATTGCACTCTGGTTTGCTTACCGAATTGGCAAGATTTGCATATGGTACTCTCAAGCAGAGTAATATTGGGAAGATCACGAACAACTTTGATTCTGCTAGATTTTTTGATTTGAGAGAAGTTTAAATGCCCCAATCTCTATGCCATAACCAATTTTCTGAAGATTTACCCAAGTAACATTGTTCTTTACAGATTTTCAATACATACAAATTGCTTGGTGTTCTATTTACTTTTATAATTGTTTTTCCTATATCAAGATCACGTACCACACATTTTTTTGAGCTAAAGACAACTTCGGTTCCTTGATCACACATCTGAATTACACTTAACAGGTTATGCTTTAATCCATCCACATACAAAACATTGTTAGCTTTCACCTTTTCTTTTAGAAAAACATAAGCTTTTCCCTTAATGACAATAGGACTATCATTTCCAAAAGTAACATTCTTTTCTCTTTCTAAAGCATTGTATGAAAGAAGTTTACTTCTATCACCTATCATGTGTTTTGAGCATCCACTATCAATGTACCATTTATTTTCTTCTACTTCTGCAAATAAGGATATGCCACAGTTCTCAACCTGTAATTCTTTCTTTCTCCATACTTTGGAAGTTGAAGGTATATGATCTTTTGGCTGAAGTTTGCTTCTGCATTCAAATTCTTCATGACCAAATTTATTGCAATAAGTACACTCAATTTCATTCTAAAGAGGAGAAAAGTTGTTATATGTATTCTTCTTTATTCTAGTATCAATTCTTTTCTTTCTTTCTTCTCTAGTCATGATGGTTTTGTATGCAACACATTGAGTAGCTTTATGACCAAAATTATGACATGAGAAACATTGTCCATAGAAGAAGAAATTTATGCAATCATGGAACCTTCTATTTGTGTTTACCTGTTGGTTGGTATTTCTCTGAAAGGTATTCCTGTTAGTGTTCTTTGTATTGAGGTGGTCAAGCTTTACCTGTAAAGTTTCTTTGTTTCCTTGCTGAGTGGCAGAATGATGTAGGCTAGTTGTAGCTACTTTTAGATAGTTTGGTGCTGTAGATTGAGAAGATTCTTCGACATATCCAAGACTTGTATTTATAAGAGGATAACGTTGTACCTTGATAATTTTGTCTAAGGTTTCAGATCCTTTAGAAGATCTAAGATTCAAATTCTTTACTTTCTCAATTTCTTTTCTTAGACTTAATATTTCACATTCTAATTTATCATTTTTTTTCTCCTTTCCTTCAAGCTGATTTTTTAGAGTTTCTATGGATATTTTGTTTTCTTCCAAACATATTTTGAGCTTATTTATTTATTAAAGAAAATCATTGTACTCTATAGCATCCATAAAAGTATCCTTTTATTCCCTAGATTCTTTTTCAAATGCCATGTGAAGTCTAAGATCGTGATCAGGTTCTTCCTCACTGTCTAATAACCCATCACTATCTTCATGACTATAATAACTTTTTCTAGAGCTAAACCGATTCTTATTTCTTCTTTATACTTCCTTTCCTTTTTCATGTGTTTATTTATGAGGAAACTTAGCAGCATAATGACCAACTCTTTCAAAAGAAAACCATTTGAAAGGAAGCTTACCTCTGAACCATCCAGAGCCAAGTTGGAGCTTCTTTACAAAATTTACCTCATCTTCTTCTGAAACATACCCTGATCCTTCTATTTCTTCTACTTCTTTTCCTTTTGTAGAAGCTCTACAGACGGCTTCTTTGACTTCATATGATACTCCTTTTCTCATTTCACATGCAGTTAGAATTCCATGAAGTTGAACAATAGTAAGACTTTGAAGATCCTACTTCTCTTCAATAGGAGACACTTTTGACTCAAATTTTGAAGTTAGAGATCTTAAAAAAATTTCAACCAGAGTAATGTCAGTTATGGTTTCACCAAAATTTCTCATATGATTTACAATATCATCTAGATGTAAAAAGAAACTGGAAATTCTCTCCTCATTTTGCATCCTTATATTTTCCTATTGAATTCTAAAAGTTTGGAGTTTAGTGCTTTTTACCTTTGTATCACCTTCATAGCTTAAAATGATTTTGTCCCATATTTCCTTTATTGTATTCAACTGCATGACCTTGACAAATTCTGATTCTGTTAGACTTCCCAATAGTGCATTGACCGTCTTTGCATTTGTTTCACAGTTCTTTCTTTCTGTTGCATCTGTTGGAACTGAGGTTGGATATTGATAACCTCCTTAAACAATAGCCTATACATCTGCTCCAAGAGACTAAAGATAGGATATTTCCATGTTTTATAGAAGATTAAATTGTTTCCATTGAAGAGTGGAGGCCTGATAGATGTCGTCCCATCTTGATTTCTCATCTTGGCTGATCTTCCTTCTAGCGGCTAAGCTTCTTCAGAAGGACCTTCTCTGATACCAATTTTTGGGAAAAATACTAAGAGGGGGGGTGAATCAGTATTTAGAGCTCATAACTATAAATCTAACTTTTCCTTTTGCAAAATTCCATATACGGATTTTATGAACTGAACTTGCATATACACACAGATAAGCTGAAATAAACTAGCATATACAGATACAAATTTCTAGTTTAGAAAGCTTCTCAGAAAAGGTCTTTGAATCAGATTTACCAGTTATGTATCAGGATAGATAATCAGTAAATATGTGTAGTAACAATAGTATAAAACATCACACAAGTGGAACACACATGAACACCAATATCTAAGGTGGAAACCCAATTCGGGAGAAAACTACCACTATTGTCGTCTCTGTCTTCAATATTTATTATATGGAAAACTGTTTACAAAATTTTACTGATGCAGACTCATATCAGTACGTAGGCTTCTACCTATATAAGGCTAAAACCTTCACTCGTTTTCCAGGTGCTACTAGAAGGGAGCTCCAACCCCCTTTCTTCTCTTCTCTTTTACCGGCCACTCCTAGAAGGGAGCTTCAACCCCCCTGAACATGACACAAGCTTCTACTAGCAGGAAGCTTCTACTTCCATACTAAAGGCTTCAACCCTCAGACCCACTACAGACCATGTTTCATCAATTTTCATACTGGATCAAACAACTTCAACACAACCCTTTATCAACACTTCAATTAGAACAGTGAAAACACTGTGACCAGAACTTCAAAAATAACCCAGACTTTAGAATAGATATGCATATACAAACTCAACCCTAAACAGTCATTAATTCAAATAGCATACACTACCTTGCTTCACTGAAGCAGTGTACATACGTGCTTTACTTCACACCAACCTATGTATACTTCTGTGTATACTATTCTTCAGAAAACCCTAACTGCCATACGTGCTTTTCATGAAGAGAACTCACATATATACGTTATTTTACTGAAACCAAATAACATATAGTTCTGTAAATGTAAATTTTGCAGAGCAGACTAGATCTATAAAACTTACCCAGATTTCTTCATTTTCTTCAGAAGACTTGCGCCAGTTCTTCATCAGTTCTTCAGTAGATCATACTAGAGATTCATCATCTTTAGATCTAGAGATCTTGTACCATCATTATATCCATGGGTGCATCATAGATTCATATCTATCAAATAAAAATAGAGTTCATTCAGGCAGATATTCCTTAGAGAATTTTTATTCATCAACAACCCTTACTCATGCATACCTTGCACTATGAACTTCTTCTTCTTAAATAGATTTGGCTTTTACTAATACCATGAGTCAAAACCACTCAACTGCTGATGGTAATCCTGGACAGAATTAAATAGATAATACAAAGCTCAATACTATGGGCTAATACCATGGTAAAGCCCCCTGGTATTATAAATTTGGAGCACAAATAGGCATACACGACTTGGGATGTACTTATCCGCGTACATACGTGACTTGGCCTTTAAAAACATGCGTATACATTGTGACATATTATATTTATCATTACTCTGGCACTTGCTGGAATTATTTTCTCTGTCACATTTGAACTGATCTATAGATACATCATTCTTACATTTTTATCAAATAGGTTTCTTAACATAGGCAACTCGTCAGGTAGATTTCCATCAAGGACAACTTCAACAAGTAGGTTGCCATCAAGGACAACAAATTACATCATATTTCCAACACACTGTTTGAAGGAGCTTAGTGTAATGACCAGAGAAAATCAACAGGTGTATAATCGTTGCTGCATGGGCATTACGGGTGACATGATTTTCAAACCTCCTCCTACTTAATTTTTGCCTCTTGGGCAACAACTTTTTTGTTATGGCAAACCTTCTCTCTATTTTCATAGTTGTAGAAATTCCATCTCTTCTCTGGGAGAATGTCCATATGCATATGAATATGGTGTGTTGGCCTATGCGTTGAAGTCGTGTTGACTATGAGTGCAAATTTTTTATTCCCTGGAATGTCTGATGAACTACCGCCTCCTACCCACTAGTGTGCTACAACCAATAACCATTACATGGAGCACTAAGAAGCTTCTCTGACTGAAAAAACACAAACACCAATGGCCCTCAAATAATGAACTACAGGTGCTAGCCTATTGGAGCTCGTGAACCAGTTCCCATCAACTTGAGGTTTCATCCCTTTACTGGATCCCATAGCCACTGTGGTGCCCTTAACCAACAAAGAGCTAACGAGACACCATTTGAGAGAAACAAGTCGCTGGAGGGACCATTGGAAGGATGGCATGAGCAGAGTGATGCTCAATGGCCACATTATCTGACCTTTGATCGGTGGAGCGTTTGAAAATAGGTGGAGCGTTTGGATGAAGAAGACGTGCGGTAAAAAAAAAAAAAAGTGCCAACATGGACGAATGTGTTACACCATTTTTTGGTCATCTAACCCATTATCGTTAGATAAACCCAAGTACATAATGTAAGACCAATTTTACCCCAAGTAAAATCACTTTCACCACATCCGTTTACATTTCTTGGTCATATTTAACCCAAAACAAGGTAATCAATTAAATAAATCATTATTTATTTAATTATTTCCTAAGAATAAGTTATTTAAATCATCATTTAAATTCTATTCATATTTAAATTTGACTAAATCATTTTTAATAATTAAATAAACCATTATTTATTTAATTATATTCCCCTCATTTCCCTTAAATAATAAATAAATCATTTATTTATTTGTTATTTATAAATAAAGGAATTGACCCAAGTCAAAAACCATTTTCCCTCCAACAAATATAATAAAATATTCCTAAAAGGTGATTCTAGAATGTGATTAATAAATGCACCGAGTTCTAGAACACCCCAATATTTTTTTATAAATAGGAGGGCTTTCCCCATTCATTAGTCACCTCCATTGCATTAGATCACACTAGATCTACTCTTGGTCACCAATTCCATTTTGTTTTCACTTTGAACTCCCATTGAGTTCCATGTTTGTTAGGGTTTTTCATATCAACCAAAGAGAGGAATTTTAGATCTGAAACACTGAGGACTTCCAAGAACCCATCCCACTGAGGATAACTAGAAAACACCTTTATTTTTTTCCTCTCAGGTGCCCCATTCTTTAATATATAATATAAGATTCCTTTTATACATTGTTCTTGTCTTGTTCATTGGATGCATGGAGCCATTTCACATTTTATCTGCTTAATGTCTTTTATGCTTAGATCTAATATTTTGCAGAAAATCTAAAGATATTTTGCAGCCATACTTGATGTTAGGGCTACTTGATATGGATAGCTAAAGTGATCTTTTACGACGAAAGAATCATACTAACAATTGGCGACTCCACACAGGTTTTCTTTTGTGACCACTGTCGTTTTCTATTTTCCTACATATCCAGCTATTTCAGACCCTAGGGTTTCTCTTCCATTTTTTATTTTTCCTATTTTTTCCATTTTTATGCTATTTTTCCCCTCTAAAACCCTCAAACATTCAAATTTCTAACTTTCGTGTGTTTTCGGCCTTTTTGCGTAGGTGACCGACATCAGCCGCTGCTGAGACGACAAAATTTTCTGAAATCTGCCGCCGCCAGACCTGGATTTGCAGGTCGCACTTATCAGCCCAAAAAGTGTGACTTGGCCTTCAGGTCACACTTTTCTGCCTTAAATCTGTGACCTGGCCTGAAAACAGGCCCAAACCTGCGACCTGCACTTTTTTTTGCAATTTTCCAGCACTTTTTTTGGGTTTCACTGAAGCTTCTGTCAGGGTGTTCTAGCCTCTGTCTCCACCTATTCAGATATGTTTCTGATCTATTTCACTCACCTAAGTGGGAATCTTGCCCCTTAGGGCTTCAGTTCCCTCCACTTTTTGTGGAGAGTTTGCTGTTGTTTTCAGACGTCTGCATTTCCAGAAGTTTCAGCCTTATTTCAGATCTAATACCTCTTGTCCAGATCCTCACAGGTCAGCTTTTCTTCCTTGTCTATACACTGCCTTTCACTTTGTTTGGATTCTACTCTAGGGTCACCCCTTTGAACCCCTCTTTTTAGATGATCTCTTATTTTCTAGCAGCAACCTTGCCCCTGCCTCTTTGCTGCTTTCTGCACCACTTTCCAGCAGATTTCTCCATTAGATCCCAGTCCCTCCAGACCTTCGATCTATTGGTCTCTTGTCGGCGTGCTCTACCCCTTCTAGACTAGTTTTGAGAGACCCACCTTCTTAGGTTCGATTGCTGCCTTTTTAGCTGCTAATTTTCTGTTCTTTCAGTTTTATTTACTACAGATTTCTTTTCCATTACGCAGCACACTTTTTCTTTTACTCTCAAAACGTCTGGGTTTAATCAATTGAAATTAATGCACGCCACACACTGACCCTAAATGAATAAGAGCTTTTTTAACACTGCCTGGAAAATACTCTAAAATTAATCGACACTGCACCTCCTTGCCCTTGTCATGCCTTGCTTTTGCACCTTGCTGCCCTTGTCAGTCTTTCTTCTTCCCGTCATCATTGCACCTCCAAGGCGATTCTCCTGGAAACTTCTTGGCCTCCACCCTCAGTTTCCGGTTGACCAAATTACTCCTTCTCATTGTCCTCAAGTAAGTCCTCCCCCGAGTCTGCACTCCAACTCTTCCCCTACTTTTTCGGGTTCTCCTCTTGATACTTTTGCCATGTATACCTCTGCTCAACCTCTTCTGGGCTACGGTTCCCCTCTAGGCGCGACCAACCCCTCTGGCACTTTTACCTCTCTAGGTAGCATGTATTCAAGCTTTTGCATGCCTCTTTACGCCTACCCACATCCCACTGTCCCAGTGCCTTCAGCATTTGGACCACACTTACTCCCCCCTTTAGGGCCAACGTTTGCACATTCGGGTGCCATTCCTCATCTTCCTTCTCAACAAAAGAGGAAAGGCCATCCCTACCCCTCCGTTAATCATGGACCCAACTATTCATACATTGATTCCCCCACTATCACCCAATCCCAGGGCTCTCAGCCCAAGCCGGATAGGCCGCTTAATACTAACAAACCTTGTTCATGCTATGATGTTTACGGTCATCCCACTCATGCTTGTCCCCGATTACCACCAATGAGGCAGCTATGGGAGTCTCAGACCACTATGTAGACACAACCCTCTCCTCCTACTCTCCCTCCCCATATGGACACCTCTCAACCCACTATGTTTCCCATTCCTTCCCCTCAACAAGGACTCATGGCCACCCAGTCACCTCATGGCCCGGAACCCGCTCAACCTTCTCCTTCTAGTTCCTCTGATCACAAGATCCTCATGATGGCATCAGACCAATCTCTCACTTCCAATCCTTCCCTTCAAACTCGGCCTCCTGTTCCTTCTACCCCCAAGTTCCCCTCCTTGGCCCCCACTCAGCCTCTATCGACACCCAATGGTCCCTTACCAATCCCTCCACCCAAATTTGAAGTTCACACCAAAGTTCCTAAGGGTCCCTTACGCCAAAATGCTGCCTCTGATCAGATTTTCCTAGATACTGTTGACCCTACCGATGACTAGTTCATTGTTTTCGATCCCCTTCAACTTGACCATCCCCCTCTTCCTACGTCTGTTTCTTTCCAAATCTCGGTCCAAATCCACAATGCCACTCTTACTCGATGCATCATTGATGAGGGGGCATATACCTATGTCATGTTCGCTTCGGTTTGGCAACAACTTGGATCTCCTGCATTGGCTCCTTCCATAATCGCCCTTCGTGCGTGGGATGGCCATGCTTCCCAGCCCGTCGGCCTCTTCCACTACTGTCCTATTACTCTTTCCGGAAAAACTGTGTGTGTCAACCTGGAAGTGATCAACGCCCCTCTCGACTACAACATCCTCTTGGGGCGTAGTTACACCTATGCCATGTCTGTCGTCCCATCCGCAGTTTACCGCAAGATGTTCTTCCCACATAATGGCAAAATCGACACCCTCGACCAGTTATTGTATTGTACCCCCAACTCCCAGATTTCCCCTAAGCCCTCTATTTCCACCGCGACTACATCTCGGCCCCATGCCTCTCCCAGCCTCTTCAAAGCCTTCTCCTTGCTTGGCACCTTTCTTGACTCACCTACCCTCTCTGACCCTAGCCTATCGAGCGTTTGCATGATGCAATCATCTTGGGCTGACCTTACACAGCCCACTTTGGCTAGTCAGCAACCTAAAATTTCCCCGATTCCTACGGCTCCTAGCCCTTCACCCCCGCTATCCAGTCTTTTTCCTTCAGAATCGCCTCTCCCTACTGGCACAATTCCGCCCGATTTCAATCCCCTCGGCCCTATCCCCCCTGGCCATTTTCCTTCTGGTGAGATTCCTTTCCTCGCTCCACCTCCCAGAGCTTCCTCTGTCCCTATCTTGGCTACCCTCTCCC
Source organism: Pinus albicaulis (assembly GCA_034641835.2). Taxonomy (NCBI): domain Eukaryota; kingdom Viridiplantae; phylum Streptophyta; class Pinopsida; order Pinales; family Pinaceae; genus Pinus; species Pinus albicaulis. The sequence goes on along the minus strand of CM076575.1, from coordinate 754,701,013 downwards.
TACCCAACTTGACCTTGGGTATACCCGTCTGGTACCTCAACCCCCTACCCCTACCCTGCCTGGTCAACCCAAGCCCTATATTTCTTTGACTCCGGTTCAACCAATACCCATGACCTCTTTCACTGCTCCCACACCTCCGCCTCCTCACCCAACACCTCCTCCTGTTACAACCATGTCCAATAACAATAGAAAATCTCGCAGGGGGGCACAGAAGGACCCAGTGGTGGTGACAACTTCCACCCCTCCTCAGCTCCCAAAACATCCCATCCAGTGCGCCTTTTGCGACGTTGTCGGCCACGCCACCCATACCTGTCCTGAATTACCACACCTCGAAACCGTAGTCAATGAAATGTTTCCAGAATCTGATATCCGCACGGTCCAAGTCACCCTCCCTGGTTCCCTTCCCAAACTTAAAAAATTGTGCACCAACCACCCTTGTTCTTTACGTGGTTTTCATGGGAATTATACCCACCTTTGCCTCCGTCTTGCTGAGTATCATGCTTCTTTGGCCGCTTACCACCAATTCGAAGTCGCGCTTGCCCGCCCTTCTTTTTTAACCCCTGACCACACGTCCACCCCAATTACCATTTCTCCTCCTGATACTGACATGACTAAACCTTCCGCCACTATTTCCTACCTTGCCTCATCACCGCGTTCCCCGGCATCCAACCCCTTAGCCCCACCCCCCGTTGTTTCGCCTACCCACTCATCTATTGACCCCGCTGTCACCTCTCATATCGACACAAACATAAGCCTTTCCCCTCAACATCAAATATCTCATATTTCTACTTCTTCGGGTCATCCTATGTCATCCACTATTCCCCTCTTCTAATCTGATGAAGACATCATGGAAGCCATGACCGAACCTGACTTTCCATGGGATGATATGCACCATCGTGCATACTTCCTCCCACATCAATCACATGACCAATATGCTCTCGAATCCAAAGACTTCATTCCCAATAAAGTTGATTGGTTCAAAAACCCCATACTTGCTCCTGACGCTTTCGAAGAAGGCAATATAGATAACTTATCCCCTACCATCAAAATCAACATTTCTTTCAAATCAGGTATCGCAGAACACATCACCATGGGCACCCACTGCACCCCGAAAGAAATTGAAGCCTACACCAAACTCTTCAAATAATTCCGTGATGTTTTCGCCTGGTCCTACTCAGAAATGCCAGGACTTGATCCGGCCATTGTCGAACACCACATCGACACATGGCCTGATGCCATTCTAGTCCGTCAAAAGTTAAAACCCATTCATCCATCTAGACGTGAAGCCATCAAAGCTGAAATCGATAAGCTCCGACAGGATGGTTTTATTTACCCCATTGAGTACACCACTTGGGTGTCCAACCCCGTTCTTCTTCTCAAAAAACAAGGCACCATTCGTGTTTGCACTAAATTTCGTGATCTGAACAAAGCTTGTCCCAAAGACAACTTCCCCACACCATTTATTGACCAAATAATTGATGAGTGTGCGGGGCATGAGGTCTTATCCTTTATGGATGGCTTCTCAGGATACAACCAAATTGTTATCCATCGTGCTGATCAACTTAAAACCGCGTTCATTAGTCCGTGGGGCACTTTTGCATACCGCGTCATGCCATTTGGTCTTAAAAACGCTGGCGCCACGTTTCAATGAGCCATGTCCTATTGTTTCCATGACTTAGCTCATATTATCCTCGCCTATTTAGACGACCTCACTGCGTGTTCTAAACATCGGGCGAACCACCTACATGATCTGCGTACCATTTTCCTCCGCTGTCGCAAGTATAACATCCGTCTTAACCCTTTAAAATGTGTCTTCTATGTTCCCGCCGGTCGTCTCCTTGGCTTCATCATTTCTAACAACAGGATTACTCTTGACCCTTTGAAAGTTCAATCCATTCTTGAACTACCTATCCCTCGAACTTTACAACAACTCCAAAGCCTCCAAGGCAAAGCTAATTTTCTTCGCTGATTCATTCCAGACTATGCGACCACCGCACATGGTTTCCTTCGACTTCTTCGCTCCCACACTTCTTTTTTCTGTGATACCTACGCCCAACAATCTTTTGATGCCCTCAAACATGCTCTCACCTCGGCCCCCTTGATCCGTCATCCTGACTTTAACCGCGATTTCATCCTTTACATCTCCACTTCCACCCATTCGATTGCTAGCATCCTTATTCAAGAAGATGATAACGGACTTGAGCATGTGATCTATTATGTCAGTAAAACCCTTGTTGGCCCACCTGTGTCCTACTCACATGAAGAAAAGTTAGCACTAGCGGTTATGTTCTCGGTCCAAAACCTGCGTCATTATATCCTCCTGCGTTCCACCAAGGTTGTGACTGATTCCAACCCCATGGGTTTCCTGTTGAGTCGATGCATCCTCAGTGGGAAGTATGCTCATTGGGTCATTATTCTCCAAGAATTTGACCTTGAATTCATCACCCCAAAAAGTAAGAAAGGTTTAGCACTCGCTGAACTCATTTCCGATTTGCCTACCGGGACGCACGACACTCCTATTAATAATGCTCTTCCCAATGAACATTTATTTGCCATCACCACTGATGATCCTTGGTACGGTGATATCCCTACTTACCTGCGAACCCAAAAGTTCACCCTTCATCTTGATCATGCTGCCCGACGATGCATCAGACACCAAGCCTCTCGCTACCTTCTAATCGGTGACGACCTTTATCGTCGTGGAGTAGATCTTGTCCTTTGTCGTTGCCTCACACACGCTGAAGCTGAACAAGTCCTCAATGCCTGCCATAGCGGTGCTTGCAGGGGCCACCTTTCCGGCCTTGCCACCGCCCAAAAAATCATGCGTGCCGGGTATTTTTGGCCTTCTCTCTTCAGTGATTGCATTGAAGCAGTTAAACACTGTTCCAATTGCCAACATTTCGCCCCCAAGGCAGGAGCTCCTCCCACTCCCCTCCATCTTGTCATCACAGCTGGCCCTTTTTATGAATGGGCCATTGAATTTATAGAATGCTGACCTCCCTCTGCCAGTAACCACAAATAAATCATCGTGGCAGTTGATTATTTCACCAAATGCGCTGAAGCTATGCCGACATTCAACAATATGGCTGCCACTGTAGCCCTCTTTTTCTTTAACCATGTCATCACTCGATTCGGAGTTCCAAAACAGTTAGTCTCTGACCATGGCCGACATTTCGAAGATGAGATCTGGCATGAGCTATCCTCACTCTTTGGTTTTGAACACCAATATTCATCTTCCTATTACCCCCAACGTAATGGCCAAGTTGAAGCGGTCAACAAAATTATTAAGACCATGCTTCAACGAACAGTGAATAAGCACAAAAAATATTGGCACCTTATGCTCTTCCTTGCTTTTTGGGCTTATCGGACTTCGGTTAAAACCGCCACTGGTTTCACTCCTTTCCACCTTGTCTTCAGTGAGGAGGTAGTACTACCAATCGAGTGCGAAATCCCTTCCATTCACCTAGCCGTCGAACTCCTCCCTGATATCCAACCTCTAGAACAATGACTTATCATGCTCAAGCATGCCTCTGAAGACCATCGTGTTGCATTACAAACTCTTGAAGCAGCCAAAAAGCGTACCAAATCTTAGTATGACCGAAAAGTACACCCTTGCCAATTTCACGAAGGTGACCTTGTTCTAGTCTATGACCAGGCCCATGATACCCTTGGTCATGGGAATTTCGACTCACTATGGCTTGGTCCTTACATTATCAGTAAAGACCTTGGAAAGGGGGCCTATCTTTTAGAGGAATTTGAAGGCCACCCCCTTCCTAATCCTCGCAATGCACTCTATCTCAAGAAATATTACCCCTAGCATTTCCCGCTTGAAATACACGTTTTATTTCTATTGTAGATAGCCAGCATCTAATTGTTGTCACATTTCGCTACTTCACCAGGACACCAGCTATCCACGAAGTCTTCCCTCACATCCCCTTAAAATCATATTTTCTCACTTACACCACAGTTCAGTGGGGGGCACCAATTTCCCCACACACTCATCTCCGTTCGTGATAATTTCCGTAATGAGTTACCATTTTGTACTCATTATTTTTATGGTCCCCATTGGCACCACCCCTCATTTCATCACCATCCTTAGTTACATCTGTGTGTCGCTCCACTATTCTCTCCCATGCCTTACTTGAGATTACCTTACTACCTCACCTATGGCGGACATACTTTTGTCGACATCAACCCATTTAATCCATAAGTAAGGTCTAGGGGGGCAATGCACCTTGATTTGAGCTCTTCTGAACCTGATCACAATCTACACATTTGATGGTTCAGTGACGCATCAGCAGCTATTGGTGATACCCGGGTGTGTGTGAGATGTCTCAGCCCTCATGAGGGGGTGGCCTGGCAGATAGCCCCCCACATATCCAAATGATTTCTTCATTCCAGCCCTTGATGTAGCTCCTCTCCTTTGATGATATCGGCCTCAGTCGCTTGCATTACCTCTTAGATTTGCATGTGTCAGTCCGATTTCGTGAGCCCTTCCTCGCGTGTAGGGGGCATTTGGGTGTATTTATATCTCATGTACTCAAATCTTATTATATAAGTCCTGACGACTCTTCCAGGCATGACATGTATGTGGGATTCATCATTTTTGTTTTCTGGCTCATGTTTTAGGCCAGCACTGGTTTTACTACTACGTTCCGTGGTTTTCTGGGTGCTTTATTAATTGTACTATTGTCTCTGTGGGCATAGGTATGCCTTCCCCACCGCCTTTCACATTGGTACCACATCATACACTTGAGACTTGTTGCACCTGTAAGTCTCATCTCCTCAGGGTCTAGTCCTCCACCACTTTAGATTATCTTACATTCCTCTCTTTCATTTCTTGCTGTCTAATGATCAAGTTCTTACAACGTACTTCGGTCATACGATTTTCTCTTAACATTCATACGTTGGGGGGAAAACTGTTACACCATTTTTTGGTCATCTAACCCATTATCGTTAGATAAACCCAAGTACACCATGTAAGACCAATTTTACCCCAAGTAAAATCACTTTCACCACATTCGTTTACAGTTCTTGGTCATATTTAACCCAAAACAAGGTAATCAATTAAATAAATCATTATTTATTTAATTATTTTCTAAGAATAAGTTATTTAAATCATCATTTAAATACTATTCATAGTTAAATTTGACTAAATCGTTTTTAATAATTAAATAAACAATTATTTATTTAATTATATTGCCCTCATTTCCCTTAAATAATAAATAAATCATTTATTTATTTGTTATTTATAAATAAAGGAATTGACCCAAGTCAAAAACCCTTTTCCCTCCAACAAATATAATAAAATATTCCTAAAGAGTGATTCTAGAATGTGATTAATAATATTTTATTCATGCACCGAGTTCTAGAACACCCCAATATTTTGTTATAAATAGAAGGGTTTTCCCCATTCATTAGTCACCTCCATTGCATTAGATCACACTAGATCTACTCTTGGTCACCAATTTCATTTTGTTTGCACTTTGAACTCCCATTGAGTTCCATGTTTGTTAGGGTTTTTCATATCAACCAAAGAGAGGAATTTTAGATCTGAAACACTGAGGACTTCCAAGAACCCATCCCACTGAGGAGAACTGGAAAACACCTTTCTTGTTTTCCTCTCAGGTGCCCCATTCTTTAATATATAATATAAGATTATTTTTATACATTTTTCTTGTCTTGTTCATTGGATGCATGGAGCCATTTCACATTTTATCTGCTTAATGTATTTTATGCTTAGATCTAATATTATGCAGCAAATCTAAAGATATTTTGCAGCCATACTTGATGTTAGGGCTACTTGATATGCATAGCTAAAGTGATTTTTTACGACGAAAGAATCATACTAACAGAATGCATAGATGGCTCAAGAGAGATGAACCCCCTCTTTGCATTATGAAAATGCCAGTGTATCTTTGTATTCAATAAGAAAGATGAACCCACTCTTTGCATTATGAAAATCCCAGCGTGGAGGAGCATGAATTCTTTTAAGGTGAGCTTCAATTTTAAAACAACTTCATAAACATTATTTCATTTTTTTTAACATAAAAAAATTGAAAAGGGTGCGATCATAAAGTTAAGGTATGCAATATATATATCTTTTGGATGTAATATATATATATATATATGCCATCAATTTATTAGAAGAGTGGAAAGCTTTTAAGAAGGCCATGTGAATTTTGTAAAGACTTTTTTAAGTCAAAATAAGGAGGGTAATGTGATTTATCAAGTTTTGATTCACTTTTTAAAAGTGAATTCATAAATTTATATGTAAATTTAAATAGAAACTTTTTAAATCTCATGAGAGATAATAAGTGGGAGAAGAGATGATGAGTGAAGAGATTGCTTATATTATATGTTTTTCATGATTTTCATGGAACTATGTTTTGAGATTGGAGATGAGTTTATGAAAGGCTTATAAATGTAAGTGCCCAAACATTCCAAGCAAAGAAAAAGGAAATGGGTGCCAAGGTATGTTTTGACTCATTATTGGGGTATCTTCACTTTTAAGTCATCAAGTCTTTGGAAGACACGTGCATTGGATAGGAGAATATTTTTATTTTTTCATAAGAGTGAAGCTTGTAATAAGTGGAGTAATAAGTTGTAACTTGGCGAAATAAGGTGCAATTTTTGTTTTTGTAATTTTGGAGCAATAAGTGATTTTGTGGAGTGATAAGGATTCACCTTTTTTGTAAATTTGGAATGATCAAAATAAGATCATTGTTGTAGGAGGTTGCGTCTATTTTTGAAGTCATTTTTCTTGCAAGAAGTTCTAAAACTTTGATTCCCTGAAGATGTTGTGAAGCTGAATGATTACGTACTCCAAAGTTTAATAAAGATATCATTTTTTGGTGATTGTGTCCTAGATCCACCCGAAATTGAATAAGGGTATCTTAGGTACAGCATGTGTGTTTGTGATAGAACATGTTTTTATGGCTTCATGTTGTTGATTTTGATTTGTGTCTAGTTTTGACACATAAATGATTTCATTTAACACATGCATAAATTTCAATACAAGCAAGCACAACACATGTAACGAAGTCGCTGCAAGGAAGGATAATTAAGCTCACCACATGAATTTGCATCACTACAACAAATAATCAAATTTTTCAACATCGGCATTCTACCTCAACAAGAAAATTCACTCAATACAATCAAGTTCATGAATCTGGAAACTCTAGTGTTTCAAAGCAAAGTCTACATCAACATTCTTGCAAATACATTTAAGAACTTGTAATAAAATTAATTGTTTTAAGTGAGTCGTTAAAATTTCATTGTTAATGAATTTTTAAGAGGAAAAGTGAATTCATTTTTTTAAAGTGAATCATTAAAATAATCGTAAGCTTTCTTGGGTGCATTTTTGACAGTGTTCAACACCCTTCCTTTAAAGCAAAATCAAGTGAGTGCACAAGTTTTAACTCTAAAGCAAACAAGCAACAAGTTGACATATCTTGCAAGCGAGCATGAGTATTCATTCAAGAAATTTGCATCAAGACAGTACAAATTTCAAACCTTCAAGCGAGCTAGAGTGAAGTTCATTGCAACAACCATCAAAGCAACCAAACAAGTTCAACTCTAACACCAATCAAGCAAGTTGAGATTAACATCAAGCGAGCGTGGCTATTCATTCAAGTGAGTGTGAAGTCATAAAGTAAGTCAAGTGAGCATTCTAGTAAACGCGATCGTCATCAAGCGAGCATGAATTCCAGAGTTTAAGCAAGAAAATTCTATAATTCTAGCAAGTGTTCCAAGCAAGCACAATAAGCAACAAATCAAAGTGAGCATGCCATTCAAGCCACATAGCAAGCGAGCCTGTCATTCAAGTGAAATGGTTCAAAGCACAACATCTACGACAAGAGAACCTGAATTCAAGGGAGAAAGTTCATATGGTGGAACACATTCAGTTTTTAAAAATTCTTCACAATTTGATCATCACAAGTGATGAAGACATGGTGCACATCAGCAAAGAAACTCTTGCTGATCTTTCACGGAATCTACAACACACACATGAAACCATTGAGTTTCTTCAACTTGAGCTGCAACTTCAAAGAAATGAATTGCAAGAAAAGAGTGATACTTTCAAGTCTTTGAACCATCCAGATGATAAGTCATTCATCCAAACAACTTCAAGTGTAGTAGTTGTTCCAATTCCAATTTCTTCCAAGACCATCATCAAGCCATGGGAAGAAATTCAAAATAACAAGAATAAATGAGGCTTAGGATATGTCAATGATGACACCAATTTGCATATCCCAAATTATTCCAAGCCAATTTAGTTCATGAATGCAGGATTTATTGCACAACTCACCTCAGCAATTTCTGAGAAAGTTGCAGACAACCAACCATGCACACAACCCAAAGTTGCAGAAAAACAACATTGTAGGCAACCTGAAGTTGAAATCAAAACAAAATGTTCTCATTGTCAAAGAACCATTCATATGGAAGATCAATGTTTTTATCTCCGTCCTTTTTTCCATTGTGGAAAGCCCAATCATTACTCAGAAAAATGTCATAACCAACAACAATGAGCTAGATTGAAGATACATTATGAATGGATCGATCCTTGGAAATGGTCATCCATAGTCAAAATATTGTCTCAGTTCTACAACCGAATACAATCACACATAATGCATCCTACAGTGAAAAGATTATGGTACTCTCATGTAGTTGAACGAGGGAGGACACCAATGTAAAACTCCTAAACCTAAAGGGGGGGAGTTCAGGAATACTTTCCAGAGAAGTGTCTCTCCTTTCAGGTGACAAAAGGGGGAAATTTCAACGAAAATGATGATGGTTGTCAGACTGAAAGTATTGAAAAAACCAACAAAAGCATCCAGTCAACAACAAAGAAGCAGTGAGCAATTTTCAACACAGCAAAAGCAACAGTGAGTTGTTTTTGACATCATCAGCCAAAGGGCATTCAACAAATTTTTTCAATGGACAAAGGATGTTGATTTCACGCAAAGGATAGATGGATCCTTTTGCAACTTGGCACGTGATGGAGTTGTCAAGAAGCATTCAGAGATGAATCAAACATATAGATGACTCATGGTCTCTTCAGATTGAAGATTTTTTCAACATCAACTTGAGAACTTGGAAAATGGTTCCTCGTTCTTATTTTGGATTTATCCTCGAAGGGGGGAATGTTAGCCTCTTTCATAAGACAATTATAAATCCAAAATACATAAATTAAATAATGTAAAGTTAGGATAAATATATTTATTAAATTAGAGTATTTATTAAATATTAGAGACACTTAGAAATAGAGTATTGTTAGAAAAGATAGGTCTCTAGAATAGAGTCGTATCTTAGGCTCTAAAATAGGAATAAGGTTAGTATATTGGATAGAAGATCATTTATTGTAAATGGACACTTGTTGGTTTACCAAGTGGTCCATAACTAAATTAAGTTAGGACATAGAGCTTATAAATAGGTTAGTTTCCTAATTTCATTGTAGTGAGAGTTTATGTTTGTAAATTCCTACAATTTGTTATGTAATCTCTTTTCCATGATCAATAAAAGTATGTGTCTGAGGACACTACTTTATCAATATTTTGGAGGTCTTCCTGACACCAAATTTGGCTACGTGATGGCTCGTTGCAAAGCCTGATGAGTTTACTTTCCAAAAAAGTTTGATTTTTGCTTAATGGATTTCATTTACCAGCTCAAAATTCAAGTCTCCCAACGTTTCTCTGTGCGTAACACCTGGTCTAAAAAGGAGGTAGAAAGGTCAAATTTTTGATGTATTTTGACCTTTGGGGGGGTGCATCATTAGGCCCAAAATGATCTGAAAAATTGTGAGTAGAATATTGGTGATGTGAATAATTCAAAAATGTAAACTTCGAGAGCTTATTATGCACCAATGTTTTGTGTAGCACCTGGGATGCTGCGCTCCTAGGGGTCAAAATTTAGAAAAAACAAAAAGTTGTCCAATTTGCCTCAAAATTGGTGGGTAGACCCCTCAAGAGGTTTGGATACTTGTAGAGAAACTTGGGCCAAAATTCCAAGCATAGCTTGGTATTTTTCATCATTTTGTGTCGGGCCCTCATTTTTGGCAGTTTTGAGTTTCTTCCTTGCAAAGTGATTTCTTTCTTTATAGTGTTCAGTCATTCTCCTCTACAAGCTCAATTTTTTGTTGGCCTTCTCTAATTTGGCCTCTAGATGCATGTATGCCATTTCAAGCCATGATTCCCTGTCATGCTCAATTTCCATGGAAAGGAGTTCGGTGAGAGGAATTTGTTGTGCTCGGGTTGATTCTTCCTCTCTTTGCTGTGCCAATGCTTTCCTAAGACCCATAGTCCTAGGTATCTTTCTAGTTTGGCCTTCTTCACCACTATCCTCCACATAAGTGCCCATGTATTCCTCCAACTGCACTTGTGACCTTTAGCCTCTCTCTGATATTTGAGCGCATTTTTCAATAGATGGTCAACTGGCCACTCATTTGTTTGTTTTGAATCTGCAAAAAGTGAATGAGATCCTTTGACCTTTATAACTCAAATTCCAAGTCCTTGATCTGTGCATTCTGATCCTGTAGAAGAGAGTTTACTATTTTTTATCTTATTTTCCTCATCACTGTCTCTATGAATGAGCTCAAATTATCTTTCTTCCTCATGTTTTTCCTTTTCTTCTTTCACTTGCTGTTTACCTTTGTCTCTCATTGGAGTTGAGGAGGAGTGCATGGCCCCTTGCCCTTTGGAGGCAGCAAACACATGCCTCTATCCTCTTTGATAGGTGATGGTGAAAGGTGAAACAAGTTTTATTCACAAACTATGATCATTAGTGACCTTTGGATTGTTTCCCTCCGCATAGATAATTTCTGTGTGTGCATATTATTTATCTTTCTCTTGGCTTCCCCTTCGATCAACATTCTTACTATTTTTTATGACATTACCCTGTCAAGATCCTTAGGAATTTCTTCCTCTATTTTTTCACTATTAGAGGTGCTTTGATCTGTGTTGGGTCCACTGATTTTAACTCGATTTTCTTGCTCACTGCTTCCTTTTTTAGAGGTTTCCTATTCTTGGTCCTCATCACTCTGTTGTTCCTCTCCTTCACACTCTATTTCTATCCCATAGTCTTCATTATTTTCGCCACTTTCATCATCTTCATCAAGCTCTGCATTTTCCTTAATGTTTTCAACCTTTTTCTTATATGCATCTGTCTCTTGATTTTTGTTGTCATCAATTTCTTGTTTGTTGTTGCTATTATTACTTTCCTGCTCACTACTATCCTATTCCTTTTCTTCTTCATCTTCCTCAGCTTCTACTTCACTGTCCCCTTCTTCATTTTCTTCATCTTCCTCAGCTTCTACCTCACTATTTTCTTCTTCATTCTCTCCATATTCCTCAACTTCTACCTCACTATCCTCTTCTTCATTTTATTCATCTTCCTTAGCTTCTACCTCATTGTCATCTTCTTCATTTTCTTCATCTATTTGCTCATTATTAGAGCCATTTTTAGCTTCTTCACTTGGCACATTTGGAGAAGGGATAGGGGGTGAATTTCTTTGTGGCGAAGGCATAAGGAGATATGATGGAGGAGTGGAGGCAGGTGATTGTGAAGTGGAGGGTAAATTCTGCTGAATGAAGGCTTGGCAGTTTGTAAACACATCATGTGAGATGAAGACATCCCAAGGGATTCCATGCTACTACAACTGATGTAAGAAAATCATTTTGATCAAGGAGTGGTGGAAAAGGCTCAACATTTGGTAGTCATAGCTTCTTTTCTTGATTAGTGAGGCCATCTTGTTAATGCTCTGGAAAAGGTAGTATGGTAGATTCATCAATTTGACTTTGGTGAAGTGCATTAGTAACATTATATGATATGAGTAAAGCCTGGAGTATCTCCCCTCACAGGTGAAGTATCTGATAATTTTCTTCATCAACAAGGCATACCTCTCTAGCAAGTGGGAAAAAGGAAAAACAACCTTGCAGCCTTGTTGATAGCTTGGTTTTAGGTAGGATTCATAATAGCACAACTCCAAATTCTTTTGTTTAAACCATATCTTGCCAATGTCTGGTATACCTGTTTGTTTGGAAATGGATTCAGATGAGAGTTCGAACTCAACTCCTACTAGGCTAAATCAGTGATTTTTCAAGCCAATAACAAACAATCTAGTCAAGTCGGAGTGGTTTTTGATTTGTTTGACCTTTTCACAGAATTGATAACACCCAACATCCTAAAAGCATGAAAGGATCATGGGAGAGGAGGTAATATAAACTGTTTCTAAGGGTTCAAACCTATTGGCCCTTCCTCCCTTGTGCTAAGGTTTGGTAGGTCTTTGATTTTCATCACTTCTGGTGTGAATCTCTACTTCAAACACGGTGGATGGTTTTTTAGTACAGAAGGCTTTTTGAAAGTTTGTTTGAGGGCCTTTGGGTCAAAGGGATGCAATGAGTGAAGTGAGGGAATTTTTTTGCAAATGAAGGAAAGATGAAACTCTTCAAGAGTGCACTCAAGTTTTTATAGGTTTTTTTGATGTCACTCACCCTCTTATGGCACATATAAAAATTTTCCCCTTGAAACCCTAACCAAAGGTATTTAAGATTGATTTTTATGTAGCCTAAGGTTTGGTTCAATTAAGACTTTAAATATGACTTTTCTTAGGAAAATAAAGGCTTGGGAGGAAATGAAAACAAATCTCCAACCTTGTGTCTTGACCTTTGCAGAAGCCCTGAAGGTGAAAAAAAAAAATTTTGACTCTTTTTAGCAATTTTGGGAAAATTTTGTGTTAAAATTGGACAAATAGGTCCAAAATCTTGGTTGTGTTGCTCAGATGACGATCCCAATATTCTTATTGGATTCCTCTTTCAGAGAGGTGTAAGATTGATCTAAAGATCATCTCGATCGGATGAGCAGAACATGTACTTTGAATTTATTCCACTTATGTGCTAGGTCGGCCTGGAGTAAAATATTGACTTAAATGTCTTAAAGGACGTGTCACACACCCCAAAAGATTCCTATATATTGGAGAGACTTGGAGTTCATTTGACACACATCGGTGTGGAGGAATTATCTCTCTCTTGATGGCGTTGAAGCTGTGTATTCTTTGTTTGGGTTGTTCTGGGGTTATGTGTGACACGCTTGGATGAATGACCTATTGAAGACTTTGCTGGTAGAAGCATCCTGTTGATTGCCGTAACGCCACCATTTCTTATCTCTATCTTGGCTTGTCTTCTATCGATCTATTAGTATGTTCTATCTTCTTCAGTATTGTGCCCTAATCTGAAATGCCATAGAACAAGAGCAGAAATTAACATGGTGTCAGAGCAAGGGAGAAGACAACGCCCAAAAGCAAATAAAGGTGTCGTAATACCACCAAATCAGGTGATAGTGTGGGCAGATTTAGGACTGTTTTATGCCCTAACCTTCAGCGTGAAGAAGTCTTTTTCAAAACAAAGCCGATGAAGAGGCGAAGCTAACTCTTCCAGCTGCGGCGTCAAAACCAATCTGCGTTTCCTACTATTAGATGTTCCCAATAATGTTATAACTGACCAACCCTTCCTGTGTACCTCTGAATGCCAAGCACGTCACAGATGCGTCAGCCTTAACGGGAAACAAAATCACCTTGCCGCTCAGCTCCAAATCCGAATTATTATCGAAGTGGAGAGTTATCCCTGGAATCTTGACCGAGGTGATGTTCGACAAGTTGTAGCAGAGGTCAGTGATCGAATTTGGTTCTGGATCCGTGCTCGGAAGACCCTGGACTTTTCTCTGGAACGAATTTCTCAGGGCATGGTATGCGTATGGGGTAAGCTGAGTAAAGGCGGTTCAAGTGTCCAAAATTGTGGGTCCTAGAGCAGAAAGCATAACTGGGAGCCTCACGCCTCTGACGCTTATGCCGGTCAATCCCACGAGATAGAAGGATGGAAATTGGGAATTTGAGATGAGATACGTGAAAGAGGCATTGGCAGGAATCAAACCCTGACCGATGCTCAACGAGCCCGTTGCTGTCGTGGATAGGATGTCCGGAAGACATTATGAGAATTGGCTGCCATATTTGGACCATGTCTGGGAAGGGAAGCCACCTATAGTTCGGCCTATTCCTAAAAACCCGTCACACCCATTTAAAGGCTATGTATTGTTACGCTCGCATCCGACGGCAAAGCCCTGGAGAGAATTGGAACCCAGAGTCAAGGTCTCCTGGCTGTAATCTCCCTGGCTCATCGATGTACCCCCATGTTGGAATTCATAATCGCAGCCCAAGCCATTGCAGGTGTCCGGATTGTTTTGTGAATTGGCAATTGAAAATTTAGTACACGGATCCGAATTACAGGGTAACTGTTTGTAAAGAGATGACTGCTCGGGATCGAACATGGGATTTATCTGCACATTACAGTTTGAACATGGCTTGCATTGTATCCATGTCACATCGCTGCTTGTATCAAATATCAGCGTAAAATTATTAGCTGGTGTGCCAAACCCTACTGTTACAAGATACTCTGCTCTACCGAATGTCATTCCAGGTACAATAGGAGGATTTCTCTGTGTCAAATAATTGCCACTGTTTTTTGACCTACTTATAATTGTATTCAAACGAGCATGGTCTCTTTCAAAAATCTGAGAGACCGTGTCTTTCCATGAGCTCGACTTGCTGGGCCTTAGAGGCGAGCAGGCCCCGTGAATGTGATGCAGTCTTAGCTTCACTCCTCCTGGCTTTAGCGCTTCTTGACCTGTACACATAAAATATGCGTGAATTCTGCAAACATAAAGCATTCATTTTGCATTTTTTAGGGAGAATACAGACTTTGATCAAAGAGTTTCACTCTGTCTCTATTTTCCTCATGTACAGAATCCAAAATGGCGAAGTGGGTCATCTATCTAAAGAAGGTTATTTTTCGGAGAAGAAATCTGAGCCTTCAGACTTCATCAAGTGCTGGGACGTGCTACAGATGAATTCATATTTTCTTCCTTTATTATTGGCTGCCTCTAAATACCAGTTGTGACAATGCCTTGACAGTTTCTCCACTGAAGTTGTGTCAGTATCTCTATTGATGACGATAACATATAAACAACATTCTAAGTTGCAGTGTATACAACACTCTCACACCAATGCTGCTTGAGCATTGGATACACATCATAATGGCTTTACAGATTCTGAAGCAAACAACAAGGATTCTGAATTTGTTGTGGACATGGCTCACAAACTGTTGGGAACAAGAGATGATTGTCACAGTGGAGATTCTCTAGAAAGAGTAACTAGGCATAAAAGGAGTGCAAGTGCAGGTGCTGAATTTGGAGCTTGGAAAATTGTGATTGCTGACAAAGACATTGGACAGTGGTTTGGGCATCATATTTGAAGCTGGGATTGTTTGAAGGCTTTTGGAGATAATCTTAAGAAACAAGCAGCCTGTTGAAGTTCCATGTACAGTCATTTGATGGAAAATATTTCGGGGCATGCCCTCTTACAGGAATGCGATTAAGTATTGATGAATGTATCTACATGCTCGAGTGTGACTTGTTGTGTTTTACAGTACGGTGTAAAACAATGGTGGTTTCTTGTAAACCATATGCTGAAGATATCTTTGTATTGGCAAGTCTTGTAAGAAAGCTATTCATCTTAATGCAGAAAGGGGACTGTTAGAAGGCTGAAAGGCCTTGTGAACAATACTTATGATATGACAAATCATTGTTAGAGGGTGTTAGTATGAATCCTTTGTCGAAGTGTACGAAAAAGGACCACTTTAGCTACGCATAACTAATAGCCCTAACAACAAAAGTGGCTGCCAATATCTTCAGATCTGTGGTTAGTTGAACAAGAAAAGAGCTGCAAAAAACCAGATCTATGCATGGAAAGACATTAAGCAGTAAAAACAAGGGTTTACTCCATATACCAATAGACAAGACAAGAACAATTTTTGAAAGAATTTTTGTATTAATTGGGCACCTGGGAGGAAAAGAAGAAGGCGTATCCAATTCTCCTCGGTGGGATGGGTTCTTGGAAGTCCTCAGCACTTCAGATCTAATATTTCTCTCTCTTGTTGGTGTAGAAAACCCAATGCAAAGAATAGAGCTCAAAGGGAACTCACACAGCAAATAATGGAAAAAAGTGACCAAGTGTATAGATCCAGAGTGATCTAATAGGCAACAAAAGTTGAAGAATGATAGGAAAAACCCTCCTATTTATAACAAAATATTGGGTCATTCTAGATCTTGGTGCATGATTAAAATAATGTTAACCAAATCTAGATCCACCTTTTATGGAATATTTTATTATATTTGTTGGAGGGAAAGGGTGTTTGACTTGGGTCAAATTCCTTGATTAGTGAAAAATAAATAAATAAATGATTTATTTATCTTTTTAAGGAAGTGGTTGGGAGATAATCAAATAAATAATGATTTATTTGATTAATGGTGGGTGATTTGGTCATATTTAACAACGAATATTATCTAAATAAGATTTAAATAATTATTCCTAGAAAATAATAAGATAACTATGGGTTTATCTCATTAATTTCTTTGTTTTTGGGTTAAACATGACTGGGAATAATAATTAAATTATGGCTTAATTAATTATTCCATGAGGAAAATCAAACAAATATAGGTTTGTTTAATATTTCCTTTTGGGGTTTCCTGTTTAGACCATAAACAACCTAATAAATGTGGTTTATTAAGTTATTTAACATAGTGAAGGCAATTTTAATTAGGGTAAAATTGGTCTTACATGGTGTACTTGGGTCCATCTAATGATAATAGGTTACATGACCAAAAAATGGTGTAACATATTTCCCCCCAGTGTGCGAGTGTCAGGAGCAAATCGTATGACCGAAATACGTTGTAAGAAATCAATCACCAGACAACAAAAGGGAAGTCAGAGAGAGAAATGCAAGGTAGATAGTGTGCTGAAGAACTAGACCCTGAGGAGATGAGACTCACAGGTGCAACAAGTCTCTTTTTATGAGAGGGTACCTGTGCTGAAGGCGGCGGGAGAGGCATACCTATGCCCGCTGAGACAAAGTACAAAAGAATAGTGTGTCCGGTAAACAAGGGACCAAACCATAAAGTACAGCCGGCATAATCATGAGCCAGATAAAAATACAATGAGGAATCCCACATACATGTTGTGCCTGGGATAATAGCTAGGACTTATACAATAATATCTGAGTACATGAGATACAAATACAACCCAAATGCCCCCTGTAAATGGGGAAGAGCTCACAAAATCTGACTGATACATGCAAATAAAAGAGGCACTGCAAGTGGCTAAGGCCAACATCATCAAATATCTGGAGCTGCATCGAAGGCTGCAAGGAGGAGGTCATCCGGGCATGTGGGGGGCTACCTACAGGGCCACCCCCTCATGAGGGTTGAGACATCTCACACACACCCGGGAATCATCAAGAGCTACTGCTGTAGCATTGAACCATCAAGTATACAGATCTCAGTCATGCTGAAAGGAGCGGGAGTGGAGAAACAATCAAGTCAAAGGGAAATGAGAGATCCCTTTGCCTGATCCGAGGCACCGAAAAAGAGTGGAAGCTGGAACCAAGGTACACCGCCCTCTAGACCTGGCTTCTGGAATGAATGAGATGATGTTGACAGAAGGAGTTCCGCCATAGGTGAGGCAATGAGGGGTCCTCAACTAAGGCACGAGAGAAAATAGTAGAGAGACGGACAGACTGACACTAATGATGATGGTGAAATGGAAGGGATTGAGTAGCGAATGGACGACTTCCCTTGTTAGATCATAAAGGGAATGAATGGCATGGCAGTGACTGACGCAATATCCTCAGGGATAGGGGACAGTGGGACTGAAGACCATAATGTGCGACACAAGAGAGAGACCAAGCAATGAAGGATGGAGGGCTATAGCGGGGTACAAAGGGACTCAGGATAGACTCCGTGAATGTGATGATGACTCAACTTGGAGGCTCTAAACAATGGCGACTTGATGGTGTTGCCACACAGTAAAGGCCTAATGGGGGACCATGAAAACATGAGTACAAGGTGGGAACTCATGACGAAAATCGACACGAACGTGGACAAGTATGGAGGCGAAGTGGTGCCCCAAGTATGAGTGTCGTAAGTGAGGAGATTCGATTTAAAGGGGAGGTGAAGTGACCTTCCTTGGACAAAATGGGTCCGGGTGAAGTAGCAAATCACAAAAATGAAAAAAGATGCTGGCTATCTAAAAGAAAATAAAACAGGCATTTCAGAAGGGGAATGATAAGGGTAATATTTCTTAAGATAGAGTTCATTGCGAGGATTAGGAAGGGGATTTCCTTCAAAATCCTCTAAGAGGTATGCCCCCTTACTGAGATCCTTACTGATGATGTAAGGGCCTAGCCATAATGATTCAAACTTCCCATGACCAAGGACATCATGGGCCTGGTCATAGACTAGAACAAGGTCGCCTTCATGAAAAGTACGAGGCCAGACTTGTTGGTCATACTGAGCTTTGGTGCGTTTCTTGGCCGCTTCCATGGTTTGCAAGGCAACACGGCGGTCTTCGGAAGTGCGCTCAAGCATGATAAGTCGTTGTTCTAGAGGTTGAGTTTTAGGGAGAAGTTCGACGGCCAGATGCAGGGAAGGAATTTCACACTCGATCGGTAAGACTGCCTCCTCTCCAAAAACGAGGTGGAAAGGAGTAAACCCAGTGGCGGTTTTAATAGAAGTCCGATAGGCCCATAAAGCAGGGAAGAGCATGAGATTCCAGTTGGTTTTATGCTTATTCACTGTCCGTTGAAGCATATTCTTGAGGATTTTGTTGACTGCTTCAACTTGGCCATTACCTTGGGGGTAATAGGAGGAGGAATATTGGTGCTCAAAACCCAACAGTGAGGATAGCTCGTGCCATATCTCATCTTTAAAATGTCTACCATGGTCAAAGACCAGTTGTTTTGGAACCCCGAATCGAGCGATAACGTGGTTAAAGAAAAAGAGGGTCACGGTAGCTGCCGTGTTGTTAAATGTTGGCATGGCCTCGACCCATTTTGTGAAATATTCGACCGCCACGATGATATATTTGTGGTTACCAGTGGATGGCGGGTGATACTCCATAAAGTCGATGGCCCATTTACAGAAGGGACCAGTGGAGACGACCGGATGTAGGGGAGCTGGGGGAGCTCGCGCCTTAGGGGCGAAATGTTGGCAATTGGGACAGTGTTTGACTGCCTCAATACAATCACTGAAGAGGGAAGGCCAAAAATACCCAGCGCGCATGACTTTCTAGGCAGTAGCAAGACCGGAGAGGTGGCCACTGCAAGTGCCGCTATGGCAGGCGTTATGGACCTGTTCAGCTTCAGCATGTGTGAGACAACGACGAAGGACAGTATCAATCCCGCGATGATATAGGTCTTCGCCGATAAGGAGGTATCAGGGAGCCTGGTGTCGGATACGTCGGCGAGCCTCATGATCAAGGTGGAGGGCAAACTTTTGGGTTCGCAAGTAAGTAAGAATATCGCCATACCACGGGTCGTCGGAAGTAATGGAAAATAAGTGTTCATCAGGAAAATCATCATTAACTGGAGGATCTTGCGATCCGGTAGGTAATTCAGAAATGAGCTCAGTGAGGGCTAAGCCTTTCTTACTCTTTGCTGTGAAAAATTCGAGGTCGAATTCCTGAAGAATAACGACCCAACGAGCGTACTTCCCAGTGAGGATACGACGACTCAATAGGAAAGCCATGGGGTTGGAATTAGTCACAACCTTGGTGGAGCGCATGAGGATATAATGACGAAGTTTTTGGACTGAGAACACGACAGCCAGCGCTAATTTTTCTTCATATGAGTAGGAAACAGGAGGCCCTACAAGGTTCTTACTGACGTAGTAAATCACATGCTCGATACCATTGTCATCTTCCTGGATAAGGACTCTAGCGACCGAATAGGTGGAAGCGGAGATATACAGGATGAAGTCCCGATCAAAGTCGGGAGGGCGGATCAAGGGAGCGGATGTGAGAGCCTGCTTGAGGGCATCGAAAGACTCATGAGCATAGGAATCCCAAACAAATGGGATAGTAGATCGGAGGAGTCTAAGGAACCCATGTGCAGTGGTGGCATAGTCAGGGACGAACCGACGAGGAAAATTAGCTTTGCCTTGGAAACTTTGGAGCTGGCGTAGGGTACGCAGAATGGGAAGTTCAAGAATGGCTTGAACTTTCAAAGGGTCAAGAGTGATACCATCCTTAGACACTATGAAGCCTGAGAGACGGCCGGTGGGAACGCAAAAGATGCATTTCAACGGGTTAAGGCGGATATTATACTTGCGACATCGGAGAAAAATGGTACGCAGATCGTGGAGGTGCTGCACCCGATGCTTAGAACGTGCAGTGAGGTCATCTAAATAAGCAAGGATAATATGAGCTAAGTCATGGAAACAATAAGACATGGCCCGTTGAAAAGTGGCGCCGGTGTTTTTAAGGCCGAAAGGCATGACCCGGTAAGAAAAAGTTCCCCACGGACTAATGAACATGGTTTTTAGTTGATCAACAGGATGGATAACAATTTGGTTGTATCCGGAGAAACCATCCATAAAGGATAGAACCTCATGCCCCGCACACTCGTCAATGATTTGGTCAATGAACGGTGTGGGGAAGTTGTGTTTGGGACAAGCTTTGTTCAAGTCGTGAAAGTCTGTGCAGACATGGATGGTGCCTTGTTTCTTGAGAATGGGAACTGGGTTGGATACCCAAGTGGTGTATTCAATGGGGTAAATGAAACCAGCCTACTTGAGCTTATTGATTTCGGCTTTGATAGCATCACCTCTGGAAGGATGAATGGGTCTCAACTTTTGACGGACCGGTTTGGCATCAGGCCATGTGTCGATATGGTGTTCGACAATGGCAGGATCGAGTCCGGGCATTTCAGAATAGGACCAGGCGAAAATATCGCGGAATTCTTTGAAAAGCTTGGTGTAAGCTTCGATTTCTTCCGGGGTGCATTCGGCGCCCAAGGTGATATATTATTCGATTCCTGGTTTGACTGAAATGTCAATTTTGATGGTAGAAGAGATATTGGCCATGTTTCCTTCTTCGAAAGCATCAGGCGCGGGGATGGGATTTTTGAACCAATCGACTGCATTGGGAATGAATTCTTTGGTTTCCACAGTATATTGGTCATGGGACTGCTGTGGGAGGAAGTATGCGCGATGGTGCATATCGTCCCATGGAAAGTCAAGGTTGGTCATGGCTTCCATAATGTCTTCATCAGACTGGAAGATGGGAATACTGGAGGAAGAAGGGTCACCCGAGGAGGTAGTGATGTGTGATGGGTCATCTGGAGGAGAAGGGCTCAGATGCGCATGTCAACAGATCCAAAGTCGACTGAGGAGGGACCGAGAGTATCTGCAGGTTGAAGGTTAGGTGAAATATCTCGCAAGGACGATGATAGGTACAAAATGGTGGTTGGAGGCTCCATTGGTTCGATAGTGGGAGGAGGAATGTGAATGGGAGTAGGAATATCCTCTGGTCCTATCGAAGTAGGACTCACAGACAAGTGAGAAGGTATCTTGTCGTGCGTAGCCTTAAATTGGCGGTACATGTCCAAGGAGGAACGGTTCTCATCAAGGCGGGGACAGAGGTGGGTGTAAGGGGATCCGAGTTGCTTCCAAACCAAAGCGGACATCACGCAGGTGGATGCCCCCTCATCAATTATACACTCGGAAACGTTGGCGTTCCGGATTTTGATTGGGATTTGGAAGGTGATGGAAGGAGGGAGAGGAGGATGGTCCGATTGAGTGGCGTCGAAAACAATCATTTGGTCATCATCAGGATCTACAACGCCCATGGAATATAGTAGAGCCTTCTTTTGGGAAGGGCACGACTAGAGGAGTTCCAGTGTGGAAATGGCAGCAGGAGATTGCGCCAAATCATCTACTATGCTATACGAATGAGCAGCTCGACCAGAAGCAGCGTTTCGATGTAAGGGTCCTTTAGCAATCTTGGTATGAACCTCAACTTTGGGTTGAGGGATATTTAAGGGACCACTGGATGTCGAAAGAGGCTCTGTAGAACCAGAAGAAGGAGGCTCGAGGGCAAACTGAGCAGGAGGCTTGGGGTACTGGAGAGACCAAGTTTGAAGGTGAAGGTCGATGGTTGGGGATGGATCAGAGGTCATCATGAGGATCCGGTAATCGGAGGAACCAGAAATGGAGGGTGGAGTGGAGACCCGCCCGTCAGGTGGTTGGGTAGCCACAAATCCTTGTTGAGGGAAAGGATCAGTAAACACAGCTGGTTGAGTAGCAGCCACATTAGGGGGAGCATGAGGGGAGGCATGTTGTCCGCGCAATGTGGCTTGAGACTCCCACATCTACTGCATCTGTGGTAAAATGGGACAATCATGGGTGTAATGACCGTAAACACCGCAACACGAACAAGGCTTGTTGGTACGAAGAGGCCTGTCCGGCTTGGGCTGAGTGCCCTGTTGTTGGTTAGCAGTGTTAGGGTCAAAACCTTGAGGATTGGGTCCACGAGTACTAGGGGCAGATTGATTTGGATTGCCTCTCTACCTTCTTTGAGAAGAAGGGGGATTAGTCGCACCCTGCTGTGCAAATACTTGCCCTAAAGGGGGCTGTAGGTGCTGTTGCTGAGGTTGAGGAGGCAAGGGAGGTGGAAGTGCATATGCTGGAGGAGCTGGCACACCAAGCTGTAGATAAGGGTAATGTTTAGGTTGGGCAACATTGAGGTAAGCAGGAGGTTGGGAAAAAGGAGGAGGCATGCCGTATCCTGGGTACATGCTACCGGGAGGGGGAAGAGTGCTAGAGGTGCTGGTCCCTCCGTGAGGGAGACCGTAGCCCATGGGAGGTTGAGCATACGGATGGGAAAGGGCTCCAACAATACTGTCGACGGAATGAGATGCCCCCGGGGCGTTAGCGCCACTGGGCCTGGGGAGGTCAGGAAGGACGGTATAAACATAACCAGACTGGGCGTAGATCAGGTCATATTTCAAGGCTATTTGGAGGGAGGCTTCTTCGGTTTTAGGGAAATGGGAGGCGACATCTTTGCCGATGGGAGCTAGGAGAGAGCGAAGGAACCAGTCCATATAGATCTGATCTTCAAAGGGGGGAGCTTGACATAAGCTGCGTCTACGTCACCATTCCTGAACATGGGTGGAAAGGCGGGTCAAAGATGTTTGCTTAAAGGAAGTCAAGAGCTCCGTACCGGTATCGTATCGGAGAGGGAACTGGAAGTAAGATAAAAAGGCTTGGGAAATGGTCAAAAAGGTGGTATGGGAAGAGGTGGCTTGGTCTACATACCATTTAGAAGCTTCACTGGTAAGCGTGCGTTGGAACAAACGAAGATGGATGGAGTCATCGGTAATGGAATTGGAGGAACACCACATGTGGAAAGATCGGACATGATTGGTTGGATCTTCTCCAACAAGGCCTTCAAACTTAGGGATGTCGGAGGGGAGCTTGGTTGGCATAGCAGGCCAACCAACATCGTGGTGGATAGGGTCATTGATCAACTGATTGAAATCGGGGAGGCTGAGGCGTACAATGTACGGCAGCAAGGGTATGGCCGAGGTAGTTCCTGTGGCGGTTCCGCTAGTAGTAGTTCCGGCATTAGGGCCTGGAGCGCCGCTAGCGTTAGGCCCTGGACCAGACATAGTGAAGGTGATAGGGGGAGAAACAAGAGGAGAAGGAGAACCCAATGAATCAGAAGAGGAGTCGGAGTGCAGACTCGGAGGAAGACTGGCTCGACGACGGCGGGACGGAGCAGGTCGATCGACTGGAAACTAAGGGTGAAGGCCAAGAAGTCTCTGGGAAAGGCGCCTTGGGGGTGCAATGATGACGGGAAGAAGGAAACTGACAAGGGAAAAAAAGGGATAGAATCAAGTGAGGTCAAGGGCAGAAAATGTGCAGTGACAATTGATTTTATAGTCTTTGCCAGGTGGTGTTAACCAAGCGCTTCTTCACTTAGGGTAGGTGTGTGGTGTGCGTTAATTTTAATTTTTAAAACCCTTTTCATTTTGAGAGCAAGAAAAAAGTCTGTTGCGTAACTGAAAATAAATCTGCAGAGAACAGTATATAATGCTGAAATAATAGAAAATTAACAGCTACTATTGCATCTATCTAACCCAAGAAGGCAGGTCCCTCAAAACTAGTCTAAAAAAGGGGAAAAAATCTAGTCAAAACACACTGAAAAGAGGCCAATAGATCTAAGGTCGGGAGGGACAAGGATATAAAGGATAAAGCTGTTGAAAAGAGGTGCAGATCACAACCAAGAGACAGAGGCAAGGTGGCTGGAAAAAGGGAGGAAATCAGCAAAAAGCGGAAAGGACAGGGAGGAGGTCATAACAAGAGGTCCAAACAAAACGACAAGAGGTGATTTGAAAGGAAGAAAGGCTGATTTAAAGGGATCTGAGGAGGAGGTTTTAGATCTGAAAAAGGGAAGGCTGAAACTCTGAAAAACAGATGGCTGAAACAGCTAAAACTCTTCCACAAAAAGTGGAGGGTACTAAAGCCCTAGGGGGCTAGGTTCCCACTTAGATGAGTAAAAACATATCAGAACTAGGTCAAAGCGGGCTGAGACAGAGGCTGGAAAACCCTGACAGAAGCTTCAGCAAAACCCAGAAAAATTGTAGAAAAACCACTGAAAAATTGGCAGGTCGCAGGTTCTGACCTGTTTTCAGTGTAGGTCACAGAAAAGAGGCTGAAAAGTGTGATCTAGAGGTCCAGGTCACAGTTTTTGGGCTGAAAAGTGTGACCTCTCATTCCAGTTGTCTCGGCGGCAGATTTTCGTAAAAGTTACCGTCTCAGTTGCGGCTGATGTCGCTTACCTGCACAATAGGGCCAGAAACACATGGAAGTTAAAAATTTGAATGTTTTATGGTTTTATGTGAGAAAAACAACATAAAAATAGGAAAAATAAATAGCTGAAAAGAAACCCTAGGGTCTGAAGTAGCTGGATATGCAGGAATATGAAAAATGACAGCGGTCGTAATTTAAAACCTGTGTGGAGTCGCCATTTGTTAGTATGAATCCTTTGGCGAAGTTTATGAAAAAGGACCACTTTGGCTACGCATAACTAATAGCCCTAACAACAAAAGTGGCCGCCAATATCTTCAGATCTGCGGTTAGTTGAACAAGAAAAGAGCTGCAAAAAACCAGATCTATGCATGGAAAGACATTAAGCAGTAAAAACAAGGGTTTGCTCCATATACCAATAGACAAGACAAGAATGATTTTTGAAAGAATTTTTGTATTAATTGGGCACCTGGGAGGAAAACAAGAAGGCGTATCCAATTCTCCTCAGTGGGATGGGTTCTTGGAAGTCCTCGGCACTTCAGATCTAAGATTTCTCTCTCTTGTTGGTGTAGAAAACCCAATGCAAAGAATAGAGCTCAATGGGAGCTCACACAGCAAATGATGGAAAAAATGTGACCAAGTGTATAGATCCAGAGTGATCTAATAGGCAACAAAAGGTGAAGAATGATAGGAAAAACCCTCCTATTTATAACAAAATATTGGGCCATTCTAGATCTTGGTGCATGATTAAAATAATGTTAACCAAATCTAGATCCACCTTTTATGGAATATTTTATTATATTTGTTGGAGGGAAAAGGTATTTGACTTGGGTCAAATTCCTTTATTTGTAAATAATAAATAAATAAATGATTTATTTATCATTTTAAGGAAGTGGTTGAAAGATAATCAAATAAATAATGATTTATTTAATTATTTATGGGTGATTTGGTCATATTTAACAAGGAATATTATCTAAATGAGATTTAAATAATTATTCCTAGAAAATAATAAGATAAATAAAGGTTTATCTAATTAATTTCTTTGTTTTTGGGTTAAACATGACTGGGAATAATAATTAAATTATGGATTAATTAATTATTCCATGAGGAAAATCAAACAAATATAGGTTTGTTTAATATTTCCTTTTGGGGTTTCATGTTTATACCATAAACAACCTAATAAATGTGGTTTATTAATTTATTTAACATAGTGAAGGCAATTTTACTTAGGGTAAAATTGGTCTTAAATGGTGTACTTGGGTCCATCTAATGGTGTAACAAAGGGCATTCTGATACAGGCCCATAACATTGGAGGAGCATTGTCATTGAAAGAAGGCAGATTGATCAGCTAATATGTGAAGCAGCAGAGGACCTTGTGAGCAGCTAAAGGAAAAAGTATTGGAGCAGCAGTACTCTTTGCAAGTATAGGAGTCAGAGAACCCTACCTGGTACATCAAGAACAAGAGTCCAAGAGATGTAAGTGAAGTGCATATTCAACAAGCAGTGATGAATGTGATAGTTCTAAATCTGTCACTCTATGTCACTGTCATCATGACAGTGACATAGACAGTCACCCATGATTACGAAATTTATAATAGCAGCAAGCTATATCAGTCTTACATTGGAGCATTATGAGAAGCTTGGAAGTGTGATCTGAGAAGTTTTTACAGACTTCAGTCATGTTGTTGGAGTCTTGAACCATGATCAGCAAAGCCTGTTTGGATGGCTTTGACTGTGGGAGAATAAGACCCATTTTGAAGTTGGTGTCTGGGTTGCCCTCATTTAAAATAGATGTCTTCCCTTGAGAGAGAAGCTGGAATTAAGAGGGAGATACATCTGAGCTAATATCATTGCTGGACGAAGGAAGATCCTCATGGCTCAAAGTCATATGGCTTCAGAGGGGGAAATTCTGGAAGAAAACCAAGAAGCCATATAAATACCAGGGATATCTAGCTGCCATGTGTACAATATGAGCCTGGATCATGTGCAGAAATTGGAAAGCATCAAAGTCTACAAGGATGAGAGGGTTATGTCTAGGATATGGTTCCTAGACCACCGATCAAAGTTGGTGTCATCTCTACAAGATCAAGCATGGATCTATTGGATGTGCTGAAAATTTCAAGGCAAGATTCGTTGCCTGTGAGGAAGGTATAGACTATGATGACATATTTGCACCTGTGGCTCGAGATACCACCATTCGATCTAGCCCTTGCTGCTACACAAGGATGGAGTCTTCATCAGATGATGTGAAGACTGCATTTTTCTGCATGGTGTAATAAAGGAAGAGATATATGTGGAGCAACCTTTGGGGTTGGAAGTCCAGGATCGGGACACCCATGTCTGCAGGATTGAAGAAAGCCATCTATGGGCTGAAACAAGCACCCTAAGCTTGGTACGAGAGGATAGATAGCTACTTGATGAAGCTGGGCTTCACTCGTAGTATTTCTAATCTGAACCTTCACTGCAAGGTTAATAGAAAGAAGCCTCTCACTCTGGTGCTATATGTGGATGAGTTGTATGTGGATGACCTCTTCCTGACAGGTGCTGACCCTGCTTTCATCAATGCAAGAGGGAGCTCGCTGCTGAGTTTGAGATGAAGGACCTAGGACGGATGCCTAGGCCTGGAGGTCTAGCAGAGACCTGGCAAGATTTTCCTTTCTCAAAGAAAATACATTATGAAGCTTCTGGTATGATGGACTGTAAGTTTGTGTCGACACCGATGGAACTCAACTTTAAGAATTTTAGTGGCAGCGCTGCTGGGCCCTTCCTACTGAGTATCGTCAACTCATAAGGACCTTGATGTTCTTAGTGAACACCTGTCTGGACATATGTTGTGCAGTGAAAACTTTGAGTCAACACATGGTTGATCATAACATTCACTGGGTTGGTGCCAAGAAACTCTTGAGATATCTCTGAGGCACGAAAGACCATGGGCTCAGATACACTGCCGGGAGTATGACACTTCATGGATATACTGATGCCGATTGGGCTGGCAGTGTGGTGGATTGTAAGAGCACATCTGGATGCTACTTCATGTAGATCTTCTTCGGGCAGGAAATGAAAGACGGTGGCCTTGAGCACCGCTGAGGTCGAATACATTGCAGCATGTATGGCCCGTTGTGAAGCCACTTGGCTGCGAGAGCTCTTCTGTGAGTTGTTCGAGCATGTGCTAGATGCCACCGTTATCCTTTGTGATAACCAAAGGGGGATTCATTTGTCATAGAATCCCGGGTTCCATGATTGATCCAAGCATGTTGATGGCTGGTACCACTTTATCTGGGATATGGTACAGCGAGGCGCCGTAAGGCTCAATCATATAGGAACTAATAAGCAGGTCGCGGATATTCTCACAATGCCCTTGGGGAAGGTCATGTTCCTAACCTTCCGTGAGAATCTTGGTATCGTGAAACGACCCTATGATGTGGGTCCCGTTGGACAATGAGCTCTGGGAGCTCTGGGTGGCTTTGGGGATAGCTTCTCGGAGTTATAAGAACTCACGGGGCCAGGCTTGTCGAGCCTTGTAGTGCTTCTGCCCCACCGTTGTGATTATTGAGTTTGTTCACCTCTCATTATCTGTGCCCCATATGCATCCTACCCATTGAGTTCAGGGCTCATGGGAAGTACCTCTCATTTGGCCAATGAGATGGGAAAGGCTAGAGACTAGTAGCAAAGACTGATGGACACATCATAACTTGCCATACTCTCTATCTAGGATGGCACGGTCCAACCACTTGATCTGGGATCAAGTCTAGTGAGGTTTTGGACCTCCAACTGACTTCGGGTCAGTGAAACTAACTTTGGGTTAGTATATGACTCTCTTGAGTCCTATTGAGGTTTCGGACCTCCAACTGACTTCGGGTCAGATGAACCAACCTTGGGTTGGTTAGAGACTCTTTGTGAGTCCTATAGAGGTTTCGGACCTCTGGGCTGAATCTGTCAGCTGGGTATGATGTCTTTGTGACTGACCCTCTTTTGTTCTGAAATAAGGAGGCTAGCACAACAAGTTATGGCGGGATGATGCACGATGTTTGGATTGCACTAGTGGATGAAGTTCTCCCTAGTTGAGAGGGAGTGTTAAAATTGGAGAACTAGTTCCAAACTCTGGGTTGTGTTGCTCAGATGACGATCCCAATATTCTTATTGGATTCCTCTTTCGAAGAGGTGTAAGATTGATCTAAAGATCATCTCGATCGGATGAGCAAAACATGTACTTTGAATTTATTCCACTTATGTGCTAGGTCGGCCTGGAATAAAATATTGACTTAAATGTCTTAAAGGACGTGTCACACACCCCAAAGATTCCTATATATTGGAGAGACTTGGAGTTCATTTGACACACATTGGTGTGGAGGAATTCTCTCTCTCTTGATGGCGTTGAAGCTGTGTATTCTTTGTTTGGGTTATTCTGGGGTTATGTGTGACACGCTTGGCTGAATGACCTATTGAAGACTTTGCTGGTAGAAGCATCCTGTTGATCGCCGTAACGCCACCATTTCTTATCTCTGTCTTGGCTTGTCTTCTATCGATCTATTAGTATGTTCTATCTTCTTTAGTATTGTGCCCTAATCTGAAATGGCATAGAACAAGAGCAGAAATTAACATTTTTCCTGTGCGTAACACTGGTACATAGCACAGGTGCATAACACAGGTGCATAACACTATTGCGTAACAGGTAGGAGTCAGGCATTTCAAGCTCTTAGGAGCGTAAAACAGGTGCGTAACAGTCAGGAGTCAGGCTAGTCGGGCTCTCAGGAGCATAACACAGGTGCGTAAGAGGTAGGAGTCAAGAATTTGATGTGTCTGTCAGTAACACTGGCCCAGGTGTGTAGCACCAGGCCTTGGGTGTGTAAGGCAGTGTTAAATAACACTGTGGCCACCCTTCCTGTGCATAACACTGAGAGCCAGGTGCGTAACACTGGCCCAGGAGCGTAGCACCTGTAAACTTCACTAATTTTTCTCAGAAACTTTCAAAACATTCTCTCAATGGCTTCCTTAGGTTTGGAGAAGACAAATGGTGTGGGGGAAGCATAAAAAATTCCTTTATAACATTCTTTGCCAAATAAATTTGAAACCAAACCCACTTTTGTAATGTTCATTTCATTTTACTTTTTTCCCACTGTGTTTTTAGCCTTTTCTGGTCTTGTAGGTGATTTTTTGATTAAAACATTGTTCTTTTTTCACTGTTGGAGGCCTCTCAAGGTTCTCCTTAATTTTGGAAATCTTCCTGAAGACACCAAGCCCATGCCTCTCAGCTTTATGCTTTGGAAAAAGAACTGTTTTGAACTTTTCACACCTACACACAACAAACTCATCCCTTTTTTCCATTTCTATTTTAACTAATATTCCGTGTTTGAAACCTTCTTTCCTTTGACCTCGTCATTCTTTCTGCGGAAAAACACCTTTTCCAGCTCTGTGAAGTGTTATTTATATCTTAGTCATAATGGCTCCTGCTTATCATAGTTACTATCTTTGGCCATTTGAAGATGTCTTTAACTATTTTTAGAGAAAAAGACCTTTGAACTGGGAGTTAGTGCTTGTTTTCCAAAACCTAGGGTTACTGAGAAACCCTTGGAACCATCTGTTGTCATGAAGGAGGTTTCTTGGTCACTAATTTGACCCTCTTTGTCTACCTTCCCATTCTTCTGAGTTCATACTTTCTCTATTGGTTGGTCGAAACAGTTAATGAATCTTTATTCTCAATAAACACATACCTTGTTGCTTTCTTATAGGTTGTGAATGGTCTTCTCATGATGATGCCTCTCATTACTTTACCTTATCTCATGGCTAATCTGATGTCTTTTGGTATTCTTTGCAGGGATGCAAGCAAAGGGTAGTTGTACCTATACAAGTTTCATGTTTGAAACTAAACAACCTTTTAAATGATCTTTTTGATTTGAGGTACAGGGTTGCTTATGTGCCACTGTCTTTTATGACCTGCATGGACCTTTTGATGAGCAGCACTTCATAACACTCCTTGACGAGATCATGTTTATTCCTTGTAAAATTTAAGCCTGTTTGTATCTTACCACCTGATGTGGATGCCTTTATAAGCCTTTTAGGTCTCCTGCTTTACCTTTGTTTTGTTGTTTGACCATTTACAAAAAATTTCTGTAGAAATGCTTGGGCATGGTAAATTATTCCTTTGCAGGCTTACTCCTTGATGAAGAGAATACCTTTAGAGGTCTTTGATGTTATTTAACCAATGATATGGCCTCATCCTTGTGTTCATTTGATTTTACCTTTGAATACCTGTGGAAATATTGAATTTAGAAACATGATAGTGCATAACCTAGGTGACCCTATTTGACTTATTGTAATGCTTTTGGAATAGGTTTTTGACTGAAAGCTTGAATCAGGGTTTGGATGAGGAGACAGGTTTTTTGACACTCTATTATGCACTACCAACCTAGACAACTAGAAAAACTTGTTTTTACTTCAAAGAGCTTTTAGACAGGGAGTTTTGACAACACCATTGCTTGAGGCACTTGGTGAGCTAGGAGAGAAGTTTGGTTTACTTGGTGAAACAAGGTGTGAAAGTAGAGGGCTTAGGCAGAAAGAGACATAATTTTATAGGTAGAGATGGAAAAAATAGTGAGAGTGAGGGACATTGATCTTGTTTGGGTGATAGATTGGCCATGATTTGACAAGGAGGTGGGAAAATGAAAAATTTTCTCTTTGAGGAGATTTTTAGAACTCACATGATTCTTGAATTTTGTTTCCAGAAATATTGGGCAAAGAATTTAGTCATCTAAAACAGGTGGAAATTACAGATGACTAACAGTGGCTCCACTTGGGAAGGGCAGCTCCTTTTAGGGAGGTGTCCAGAATTTCAGATCTCTTCGTTTATGAAGATCAGTGCCTCATCTATTGGGTGGATTCTCTCTTTTCTTTTGCTATTGTTTTCCCTGAAGTAGTAATTTTGAAAATTTAAAAGCATGATTAGCTCAAATATACTTTTACCTACCCAACCTACTCACCTACATTTTTTTATTCCTTGGGTACACTTGAACTAGCAAACCCACTAACATTTTTATTTTGAAAATGAAAACAAACTATCTACTTATACACTTATCTATTTCAGGAGTTTAGATTAAGCTATTGAACTCCTTTGATTCTCTACCTATTCTAATCAACTGTCAAGGTTAAACTGTTTGACAGGATTTATTTACTAAGCTAAAAACATTAAATTGAAAACATGACTAACTCAGGATTAGACAATCTGATTTATCATGGGTTTGTGGCATAAAAACAAGCTGCACGCAAATGTTATTTTTGTACAAAATAAGACTAGAAAAACTAGGGCTAAGATAATAGTTTTCTATTCATCCTTGTTTTTCTCCTTGGTTCTATTTTGAGCTTGTGGAACCAACACCTTTCTTTCCTAATCTAATTTCTTTGAAAAGTCAAGCTTTAATGTTTTGACTAGCATTCTTTTCACTAACTTATCAATAATAAATTTGAAGCATGTTCAGCCATGATTAGGCTAGATAGCTGAACAATAGATTCTTTTTGCACCAGCAGTGGCATTTAGGCTTGCGCACTTTCAGTATCACTATTTTTTAGGTATGGGGTTGTACCTTCTTTTCAAATCTACCCTCTTTTTTATTTTTTCTTTGTTTTTTAGTTTTTCTCTCTTTTTGGTCAAAAAAATATAAAACGAAAGGTAGAAATATGCTCATATGGTTGAGATTATTTTGCATGCCTATCTATCATAATATAAAATATACATGATAGAAATTTATTTGGTGAACTGTCTTTTCCACTATAATTAGTCAAGTAGATTATTGCATGGGTGATATTGGTTCAACTCTTTGAGGATGCTGAAGAAATCAAAAGGCCACTTGCACCTCACTTGTGCTTGAGCAGTGGTGCCTAAAATTTTCTTTAAACCTTGCATCAAACTGCTCTTCATATGTTTTACTCCCTCTTCAAAAGCTTCTAACAAATCAACAAAGGATCATGAAACAATACTTGGATATTTGGAAAATAAGCTTGACTAAGGACTGCTTCTTCCTCCACTTGGCTGAGGTTAGGACTCTTTTGGGAAATAAACTGTTCCTCTTCCTTATGATCATCTAAACTGGTAGACTCATCATAGATTGCAATGTTGTCTTCTAGCATACCTAATATGCTCTGACTGAGTGGGTTGAATTCAGTGTGAAGGCCATCATGCTGATTAGTAGGAGTATTTATTGGCATTAAATCTTCTTGAAAAATAACTGCAGCAACTCTTATGAGAATGTAAAATTCCAATCCCTCATTTGAAATTTTAAATTCAATGGGACTTGGTGGTTGCAAATCTGAAGCTGAAGAAGGTTTCGTGTCCCAAATGATTTCCTCATCCCTTTCAGGAAAAGGCTTTTTATTAACAATTGGTTCAAGAAACTCATTAGCTTTCCCAACCTCATCATCAAAACGGACAGACTTTTGATTTTCAATCACATGAAAACTATTTTTGATGAACTAAAGTGAAGTAGAGAAAAGAGTCAAATAATCTTCAATTACTTATAAACTTTCAAGGCTTCCCTCATCAATGTCATAGGTGACCTGTCCTAGCTGATTACTTCTTTTAATCTGATGATAATGAAATTTATCCCATAAATCAACTGTTGATGGCTCTGCAAGGTTAGCTTATGTTTGGAGAACATCATCATCATCAGATTTATCAAAATTTGGAGAATCATCAACATAAATAATTTCACTAATCAAACATATTGGGTTACCAATTTTTTCTTCTTTGAACTGATCTACAAGTTTACTTGCTGATTTATGGTAGAAGAAATTAGTAGTAGGAGGAACGGAAATTTTTTGTTCACATGAAGGTTTATAGGCTGGCTGTGTGTTTATCATCTAATTTATGTCCCCTTCAATTAATGGAGGAGGCATTTTTCTCTTCCTCTAGATAATACTACAACAGTTCTCTTTCCCTTATGAAGGTTGGTTTTGAGGCTGAATGCCTTCTTGAGCCTCACCTAGAAGATATGGTGAACCATCACTTGTGCCTTTAGAAAGATCCTGCGGGTTTTCCTCTATTTCTTGATTGGGTTCTTCCTCAACTAACTCCTCTAGGTTGTCATGATAGCTACCTTGAGAATGAAGTGCATGGATTTCTTCTAATAAATCTTCAAGATGCCAATTTCCTAAATCTTTATTAATGTTCACAAGGTATTGTATAAAGTCTTCAGATTGGTCACAAACATTTTGAGCTAATGATAGAGATAGACAATACCCTATATGGTGTTTATAAAATACCTTGTGGAACTTCAAAGAAAACAAGATGCTAGGTTCTATCCATTCATACCAATTTCTTGCCTTACCTTGTAATGTTACCATAAAAATTTTCATGAGGCAGTCTTCATGCCATTTAAATTTTAGCCTCCATATGTACCTATGAAATTTGATGAGATGTAACAAAGGGTCATAAAATTTTTCATATCGACAGATAGGTAGGTTTTTCATCCAATTTGTTTCAAGAATTTTTTTTGGCAATCCAGGAATATGATCTCTACTCATTGGAGCATATCTCCTTTGTATCCTTGGATCCATGTTGTAAATCAGAAAGGGTTACTGAATCTTTTCAACTACTCTAGAGTTCTCTACCAGTGGAGTCTTTTGGTCTATTGAGGGTTGTGGAGTCTCCAGGTGGATGGTTTCAACTTTTTTTTCCACCACCAACATGATTAGGATTGCTCAATTCATTCCCAAGGGAGTCTATGAGGACTACTGAAGTAATAGGCCTACTGAAGGGTAGTGGAGTCATCAGGTGGATGTTTTTAGTTGATTTGAAGATAAATGTCTATGGTCCACCACCAATACTGACAAAAGCCAATCTAAAAATGTTTTGGGGTTTTTCTGAGTTTTCTATATGGAGCGCTTAAGGTATGTAAGAGTGTCCTATAGTCGAGTCATCAATTTGCTAAGATGGTGAAAGAGATATATTCTACTCTTAGGCTATCAGCTAAGTTCTCTATGATTCGATGAAGGTTTATGAAGTCCTAAGGGATACTTAGTTTGTCACTGACATCACAGGTTGCATCATAATTACCATTGTGTTAGTGATAGTGATGAGGTAGCTATAAGATTCTGGATTCCTAACGGGTATTTAGATTGTTATGAACTTAGAATGTCGCATCCTGATCGCCATTATGTTAGTGTAGCGATGAGGTGGCAGATGAAGCACCATATACTATCAGTAAAAATTGATGGTCTAAAGAGTCTTAAGAATTTTTCAGGCAATTATATACATAGAAGGTCCCACCGTGATCGCCATAATGTGAGGGTCTCGTGATTTGGTAGATTAGCTAAACCAAATGATAGGATAACATCAGACCAGTCTTTGGAGTCCTAGGACCTAGCCTTCCTAGACCCAGAGAGGGCTCTCTCTATTGTGCAAAGGATGTGAACTTGTTTTCTTCGAATGATTTATTTTAGGCTAGTTGTTAAGTGTAATTTGTTTGTTTGTTTTGGGTTGGGGTAAGATGACTAAGTAGGATAGCTGGAATGAGAGGCTGTCAAATCAATAATGCTATGGGGTCAGATGAAGTCAAGGGTGCCTAAATGATGAATACAGAGTGTATTGCAGGGCCAATTTAGCAAGGTTAATGGATCCTTAGGTGACGACTGAGGTGTAATGAACATTAAGTTTGGGAAAAACTAAGAGGTCTTAAACACATATAGATTGAAAGAAATAGCTCATGAGGTAGGGAAAATCATTAATCTATATGAACAATACTCAAACTAATAAACATGTAAGATGAACATTTCGGTGAGACATAAAAGCATTAGAAATCCTAACTTTAGAAATCCACCTTCAGCTTTTTGAGAGAACACATAAGATAAACAAACAACTCAATATATGGATAGGTAACTCCTAAACATCATATATCAAAATATCGGTAACTCTGAAACAAGTTGGTAAGCATGGGCAAAGGGCAAGATCGAAACAAGGCCTCTTTATCTTAACCTAATCAATCAATATTCCATATGTTGGTGTCCCGTGTTTTGATAGTTTGGAAAATCAAAAGACAAGGCAACATCAGAACCAATATTTAGAGTTCCAGGATCTAGTCCTCCTGTTCTCAGAGACGGATCTCTCAAATGTTTGTTTGCAAAGGTTTATCTTGTGTGCTTTGAGTATTGGTTTTAGACTAGTTATTGAGTGCAGGTGTTTGTTTATTTGTTTGGTTGAATTGATACATCAGAACATGAAAGGTCTAGGAAAGATATATAGAATAGAGAAACATCTGGTTCATTGGGCAATGGAGTCAAGAAGAGGTCATAACATACTCGTCAATGGATATGGGATATCATAGGGAAAATCTAACTTGTCCACAGGATCCTTTGGTTTTGGAACGAGATGGACATCAATGATTTGGAAAGAGAAATTTAATTCTCAAACAAAGGGAATTTGAAAGCATGACTTGAACAATAAAGAGCTATTTGGTACATAGGGCTAACCATAAATTCTGCAAATCACACCTTTAAGCAAACAATGATTTCCAAACAACTTTTAAAATGAAATCTAAGATTCGGGGAACACCCTATTTCCTCAAATATTTTATTTCAAATGACTTAGAAAACAAAAAAGATTCACTGATAATTGCAGTCATAGAAAAGGGAACACTTAACACATCTATGATTACAACTATAAAGACCTTTAAGAAAACTGTTTAAGTAAGGACAAAGGGAAAGATTAGAATAGACCTCCTTGGCTTACTGTAAATAGAAATACTTCAAAGGGAGACTTCAATAACAGCCTTTAAGTGGCAGCAGACAAGCAGGGAGAACCATAAATCATGCTGAAACCATCTTATTCAAACTATCATAGAAATAAACAAGCATGAGGACTAAAGAGAGATATTAAAAACTCTAAAATACCTCAGCAGAAGAAAACATGAAACACTGAAGGATGAAAAGGTATAAGGTGCTTCCAGGAGTCATTTATTGGCCTAAAAATTTCAACCTATTGTAGTAAGAAATTATGGAACAGAATGAAAACAGGAGAAAACATTAAACAGTTCAGAATACTTCACCAACAACCAAGCTCATGGATCCAATGATAGAGCCTTCTCAAGAACAAGCATGTAACAACATCATCGAGGCTTCCAAGACTTCAATTTGTTCTTCAACTTCAAAAGACTATGTATTATTTCAAAGACTTTCAATATTACAACTAGTGATCAACCAACCAACACTTTCTCATCTTCTCCAGTAGTATTTATAGAAAAAATGAGGAGGTGGAATGGGATAAAATATATTCTAAGTTCAATTAATACAGTACACTATCTCTCGGCCTTTGAGGGGCTTAATAGAGAATATTTTTGGCATTTCCCCTATATTAATTGGTTTATATTAACTATTAGGCTTGCTGGAAAGAATTTGTTGACTTTAAGGCTCCTCGTTATCCTTGCAATAACTTCTGTTGATAGTTTACAATAAGTTCCTTTGGTTGAATTATCTATTCAGCTGTATTGATGCAAAATATCTCTTGGTATGGTATTAACTTCAGCCTTCTTTTGATTGATTTGAGGCTATAGGTGGCTCTGTGGTAGCTAGGGGATTCAATTAGCCCCTGATGTGGCAGCGTAGGTTCTCTGTCTGAGAAAACACTCATGATTTTCTTCAAACTATGTTTAGTTGGGAGGATAAGTATTTTAATAATCAATTTTAGCCGTAATCCCCCACAAATCTATCTTCAATCTTCCGTGCTGGTGCGTTTTTGTCTCTCCACACTGATATTCTTTGATTTGTGATTGACTTGTTGTGTTTATTGGTGTGCAGGGCTGTGCAGGGGTGATACGGCATCAATGCCTCATGAAACACCGATGAAATGTGAATTTTAAACCCTGCAAATGATTTTCTTTGATGAATCGAAGGCGGGAGGATCGTCACCCTATGCCTTTAAATTTTCTTCAGACATAGCATAAAAAACCATTGGAACCCTACGAAATACAAAAAACATTGTGAAATCCTGCATGTATAGGTTAACTGCTTCAGAAGGCGCGTGGAGAGAGCATGGCCGTTGGATGGAATCATCCAACGGTCGAGATTGATTAGAGGAGGTCAAAGGAGAGCGGAGGGGGAAATTAATTTGGAACCTTTGATTGCGCAAAGATCGACGGTTGGGAGCGAGGGTGACTAAACAACGTGAAGGGGTCACGTTATTTAGAAAAATAAAATAAAAATGGGAAAAAGGGTTTAAAACCTTAGTTTCGGCGAAAAAATGATCAAAGATCATGTTCGGGGTTCGGGACGATCATGGGCCATCGGATGAGATCGGCCCATGTGATCAACGACAGGGAACAGGTGCCAATAAACCTTAGGAAAATGCCCGGACATCAAATTTTCAATAAAATCTAGATGAATAAAACTCCCGGGTCCGGAAATGTTGACTGGACGAGGAAACAGGGTAATGAATTTTGGGCTGTCGATCTGCAGATTAGATCGACGGCGGAGATGCTTTTAGCACTGTGTCGTACCATGAGTTATCACACGGGCATCTTTGGAGAGCGATCACCATCCGATGAGTGGCCTCAGATCGGACGGTGGACTTCAATATCGCGCCCACTCCACAATCAAACTTTAACGTGCGATGAGTGGCGGTTTTTGAACAGTGCTCAAGGCCACGCGTCGAGCGGTGAATGGAATCGCTGTGAAATAGAAAAAACCACCCCTCTCTCAAAATTTGTACGATGAAATCTGCTCGGTTTTTCAACAGTAAGTGGTTGGCAGGGACCAGCAGGGTGATGGATTGCACACCGTCGATCTGTGGATCATATCAACGGTGGAAAGCGATTAGAACCTTTACACCAGTGGAAACTTTATTATATAACAATAACCAACAAATTTATATAAACAAAGGTTTATACCATGGGCAGAAATATTTATTCGAAGCGGATAGGCGTCGGAATGTGGGGCCGTGGGTTATATGGAAAATCATATGACTGTGGTTTATGGAGGAAGGGCTAATCGCAATCGGGCGATGCGATACGTGCTTGGAAGGCTGGCGCTCGGTTCTAGCACCAAGATGCATGGAGGGGAAGGGTTAAAGACTTAGCGCAAGGGGGATTAAGTCTATAATCTATAAAAAATGTGATTTTTATACATTTTCAATGATTTTCAAAGGAATTTGAGGGTTTCGATATGGCAAGAAGGAGTCTTAAACCTTATCAAAGGGATTTTGATGAAGTGGAAAAGGGGGGAAACCTGAAAATGAGGGATTTTTATGGGAAATGGAGGAATAACAATGAGGTTATTTTTAGAAGAGGGGAGAGGGGGGAAATGGTGTTTGCAGCAGTATTTTCTCAATGAATTTAGTAGAATTTCAGAGTTTTTAAGATAGGAATAGTAGTGAAGATTTGGACAGAGGCATGAGGCCTTAAAGAGTCTTCAAGAGCCAACACTTTTTAGCAATAAAATTTGTTCCTTGAAGGCTCCAAAAAGTTTTAGCCACCTTTTGGTATAACAAATTTTATAGGTGGCTAACAGTGGCTCCACTTGGGGATGGTGCCTTCTTGAAGGCATCAAGAATTTCAGACTTGCATTCTCTCTGGGAGGCTAACCTGTGCCTCATCCACTGGGCTGCCCTTCCTTTGCTAGGATGATCTTGCTATGCTCTGAGACATATTATCAGCCATACACACAATGGATCTCTTATCAACAAGCTTTCTACCTACCCAATCCTACTGATCTAACATTTTTTCTTCTTTAGAGTGCACTTGGATTGGCAAACTCTTTCACAACATTTTATTCTTTTGAAAACAGGAAATCTAATCTACTTCTACTCCTTATTTCTCCATGGACTCAAATTAAACAATTAAGCCCATATTATTCTCTACCTAATCTACTGTCTGTTGGGATTAAACTATCCAACAGACTTTATTCTCTAATTCCCACAACAGAAATTTAAAAAGCATTCAAGCCAGGATTGAACAGTCGAACTTGATACTAGTCTATGGCATAAAAACAAGCTGCACATAGAAATTATTTTGCACAAAAATTTAAAACAAAAAGGAAGGTTTAGGATCTGAAATTTCAAAGCGTTTCCTTCACCCTTTTTTACAGCTCTGTTTTTTAATTTGTTTGAGCTATTTTTCTTCTATCCACTGGCTTAGATTTTGAGCTAATTAGAACCAGTTTTACATCTTTTTGTGACTCAGGATTTAAAACAGATTTGAGTCATTCTCTTTGCTTGGAAATTTAGGTTCGAATTTTGAGCATATTTGAACCTTTAATTTCTATCCTAATCTGTCTATTGATAAGCCAATATTAAACAGTTTGACTAACTAGGAGTGTGTTTTTCAGGAGTGGCATTTAAGCTTGCACACTTTCAAATTTGTTTTTATTTTTCGGTATGGGGCTATACCTTTCTTGTTTTCACAGTCTGCCCTATTTTTTTTCTTTTCTTTGTTTTTGTATTTTTTATTTTTTATAACTTTGAATGCAATGCTCAGACTATGATATTTACAATGACAACATAGAATGCTTTGAAACTTATGATTCTTGGCAGAAGTAATGCTTGAGAATTCTGCCATTGACAGGACCTCCATATATATCTTCTCCATTCAATTCTTTCAGAAAAAATGCATTGTGACACCTCTTAGCATGAATAATATAGGGCCCTTTCCACAAGTTCTAAAACTTGCCATGTTTTCGCTTCTCTTCTCTCCTTGAATCCCACTTAAGAACAACATTTCCAACTTGGAAATTGTCTGCCTTAGTTCTCTTATCAAAAAGCTTCTTCATATTTTCTTGGACCAACTGTGCTCTCTCATAAACTTCTTCTCTGGTCTGCTGTAAATGGATGGTTTGATTTATTCTCCTCTGCATATCATTCTCTTCAACCTGTACTTCCTGAAGGAGCTTCATGACTGGCAGTCATAATGAGGTGGGAAAGACTGCATCCATGCCATAAACTAACTAATAGGGGGACATATTTATTGATTTCTTTGTAGTTAACCTATCAGCCCATAAGGCATGAACCAGTTTACTGTGCCATGATTTTTTATTTTGTTCCAATAGTTTTTTAATGATATTGATGAGGCTCTTGTTGGGAGATTCAGCTAATCCATTTCCTTGGGGATAGTAAGCAGTGGAATGGCCCAAGGTTATGTGGTATTTGTAACAGAAATCAACCATATTTTTAGATTTAAAAGCAGCCACATTGTCTGTTATTATTTTTTTGGGACAACCAAATCTGGATAGGATATTTGTTTCAAGGAACTTGATAATGACAGAGTCATTAGAATTTCTAGAAGGCATAGCTTCTATCCACTTGGTAAAGAAGTCAGTGGCGGTGAGGATCCACTTATGTTGAGCTAAGGAGGATGGGTGAATTTCCCCAATGAAGTTTAAACCCCATTTTTGAAAAGGTGCCTCAACTCCGATGGGATGTAAGGGTAAGGGAAGGAGTTTTCTTTTTCAATCAAAGATTTGACACTTATGGCAAGACATGACCAACTTCTAGGTGTCTGGGAAAATGGTAGGCCAATAGTAACCAGATCTAATAATTTTGTTCGTTGTGGCCTTCCAGTAGAGGTGTCCTCCACATTCTCTGTCATGCAACTCATGCATGATTTTTCCTGCATCATATTTAAGTAAACATTTAAGAAAAATTCCAACAACATGATATAATGCCCCGTCTGCATAGAAGAAATGTCCACCAATGATTTTTTTTTGTTTCAAAAATCTAGCTTTAGTTTTTTAGACGAGACAGAGGGAGGGGGGGGGGGGGGGGGGGGGGAAAGCACATAGGCAATGTCGGCATGAGAGGTGCGTATTTCTTTAATAAAGGTACTGATTCTTCTATTTCTTCCAACACATCTACCATATTCATGTCTAGTGCTTGAAAGTTAGACTCAGCCATAAGTTTTGCTAATCCCTACCCTTTCACTAGTTTGGTGGGCCTAATTTCTAAGTCATATTCAAGAATAGTTGTGATCCATTTTCCCCTTTTACCATCAGGGTCTTGACTTAGAATGTCCTTGAAAACAGTATGTGGAACAAAAGCAATTATGTGAGAGTGTAAAATATAGACTCTAAAGTATTTTAATGCTTTCACTAATGCTAAGGCTTGCTTCTCCATGATGTTATATTTGAGAGGAGCATCTCTTAAGGCCCTACTAAAAAATGATATTGGTTTTTCTTGCCCTAAACCATTCTTTTGAAGTAATACTGCAGCTATTGTATGCTCAGATGCAAAAGAAAAAATGTAAAAGTCTTTGGTAAAATCCGGACTAATCAAGACTAGTGTTTGAGTAAGAGCTTGTTTGACCAGTTCGAATGATTGTTTAGCTCGTAAATTCCATTTTAAACTAACATCTTTCTTAAGCATGTTTGTAATGTTTTTTAATAGCTCAGCAAGGTTGGGGATGAACCTCCTCATAAAATTAATCTTTCCAATGAAAGATTGTAGTTCTTTGAGGCTTCTTGGATGGCTGATCTGTGATATGCCATCTATCCTTGTAGGGTCTATTTTTATTCCCTCTTCCGAAATTATATGGCCAAGAATCTTACCTTCTTTGAGACCAAAGAGTGTCTTCTTGGGATTCACTTACAAGCCAAATTTACTACACTTCTCAAAAACCTTTCTTAGGTGAATCAAATTTTCTTCATCGGTTTTTGAGAAAACAGTTATGTCATCAAGGTAAATGATTATGAAATAGCCAATATCTTTAGAAAAGGCTATGTCCATGGTCCTTTGGAAGGTGGCCCTTGCATTCATTAATCTGAAAGGCATTTTGACATACATAAATGTGCCCCAAGGTGTAGTGAAAGTAGTTTTGATTTGATCACTTGGGAGCACTAACACCTCGTTGTAACCAGAGAACCCATCTAAGAGGGATATTATTTTGGACCCAACTACTCTTTGAAGTATATGGTCCATTTTAGGTAAGGGGTATTTGTCTTTTAAAGAGGCTCTGTTTAAATTTCTGAAGTCAATACAGAGCCTAATTTCCCCTGTCTTCTTTCTAACAGAAACTAAGTTTGATACCCACTCTGAATATCTAATTGGTACAATGATCCCACCAGCATGCATCTTTTCAATCTCTGCCATAACTAAAGGTAATAAAATAGGGTTTATTCTCCTTAGTTTTTGTTTAAAAGGCTTTTGATTTTCCTTCAAAGGGATTTTATGCTGGATGATGCTGGTATCATATGATTTTAGGTCCATGTATCCCCAAGCAAAAACATCTTTAAACTCTTTGAAAAACTCTATGTACTGCATTTTTATGTGTGTTGGGAGACTGCTAGATATTTTGATCATCTTGGGTTCTACTAGGCTGCCTAGATTATGCTCTTCTACATTCATTTCCACAGGCTCCATTTTCGGTTCTTTGGCTACATTGTTAAAATCAAAAAGGTGTTCTAAGGGTGCTAGACCTCTTGGAATTTTATCATTTTTTCATTGTAAAACTTCCATGTATTCTTGG
Source organism: Pinus albicaulis (assembly GCA_034641835.2). Classification (NCBI taxonomy): domain Eukaryota; kingdom Viridiplantae; phylum Streptophyta; class Pinopsida; order Pinales; family Pinaceae; genus Pinus; species Pinus albicaulis. The sequence continues at coordinate 754,657,892 of CM076575.1, read as the reverse complement.
TATGCGTTATCAGTTATCTCTACTTTAAAAAGATTCTCATAATGATTTATATCAGCAGCATATGTCATTTCAACTTCTGGGATTTGTTCAATATACAAACAATTTTCTTTATGGTTGGTTTCTGATATTGGTATGCTGAAATCATTTTTTGATTTCAAGAAATCATCTATGTGTTTGTCAGAATCAAACACTTGCCAATTATATTTTTTATCAGGCACAACAGGCCTGTGTTTTACCTTTACACTAAGTTGCTCATTTATTTCAGGTATTTGGCAATTGCTGGCATTGAAAGCGAGTTCATTTGCTAGATGATTTAGTGCTCTTGGAATGAAAATAAGTTCATACTTTTCAAAGTTTTTCAATAGATCAAGGGCAGCGTTCCGATATTCCCTAAGCCTTGGATTTCTAGCTGAGTATTCTCCTTTGATTTGTCTTATGATAAGTTCAAAATCTCCTAATATTGATATCCTCTGGGCTTCTAATTGTTTAAGAAATTGTAAGCCTAGGAGAAGTGCTTCATACTCAGCAATATTGTTAGTGCATGTGAAATATAATTTATATGAGAAACTCTGATTCGTATTTTGAATCCAAATACCTGCCCCTGCACTTGTTTTATTACAGGATCCATCAAAGTTTACAGTCCATAGTTTGTTTTCCTTATTTCCATTTTCTTGTTGTCGTTGATTGCCAATGTTTTGAATTTGATTCAAGGGAAGATTTGATTGTTCTGGTGAACTGATTGGGTCCATGTTTTCCTTATCTTGTTGAGTGATTACATCTTCATTACATAAGATAAAGGAATCTAAACTCGATTGAATAGAATATATTGGAGAGTTGTTTGGTTTGTCTATATTTCTGACCATGTACTTCATGTGAGATTCCCTGTATAGTATCTATTTTGGTTAAAAACAGGGATGGTGGCATAAGACATGTCCATTTGAAGGCTTCCCTGAAGTTTGGCTCCCCAAGATCTTGACAAGAGCATGCCATACTTAGGGGGAATTTCAGCTACAACTATATCCATGACTAAACTCTTAGCAAGGATTTGGGATAAGTTAACACACAAATCTTTGATTAAACCCAAACATTTGACTCTGCTTGAGTCAAAAGAATACAAGTCTTTGCATGATTTAGTAATTTCTAAGCCTAAGCTTTCCTTCACTACCTTGGGCATTAGATTGTGTGAAGCTCCTGAGTCTAACATGGCATTGTGTAAAATTTTCTCATGTATGTTCAAGCTAACATAGAAGGGAGGGAAAACCCCTTCTTGGTATTTTCCTTCAACTTCTGGACCAAACAACAACTCAGTTTTGTCATCTGTTAAGTTTAAGGTGTCAGTATCACTTCCTAAGTTCAAAGCTTTCAAAACTTGGTTTTTGTACACTTCTTGGGTTACTAGTTCAGCTAGGGGAATGGTAATTTTTATCTTAGCAATCTCCCCCTTAAGACTGAAAGGAACAATTGACTTGTTCATATTTACATATGTCTTTTCAATTGAATTCTTTTCAGCAATTTTGATGTGCTGAACCTTGTTTGGACTGGTAATTGGGACAGTTTTATTAGGACCACTAACTGAAGTGCTAGGGGTACTCTGTTCAACATTTTATTGGACACTTTTGTCTTTGTTTATGTCTGGTTTCTTGGTCAAAATGTTGGTTTTTTCTGTTGTCTTTTTGGGCTGAGTTTTTGTGTTTTTCTTAACAGCAGTATTAGTGTTCCTATCCTTTGAATTATCTATGTTCCCCTTGCTCCTAAGATCATATTGTGTGTGCACCCCCATGATTGCATTTTCAAACCCCAATCTATAGTCATCAGAATCCTCATAGGTGTTTGTATTGTGATCAGAGAAAACCCTTGTTCTTCTTCGGTGAGGAAAACACCATCCCCATTGTTTGATCCAACCAAGTTTACACGAGATTCTCCCAACCTTTCCAACTCCCTATCTTCCTCATATTGATCTACATAGTTCTGTTGGAAGGGAGGCCTAATCTATTGGTCACTTTCCTTTGGCTTATCTTGATTGTTTTCTCTTCTATAATTCTGATTTGTATTTCTATTTTGGTTATTTTGAGGTTCTCTTGGTGGCACTCTCTCATTTAAGTTGATCTTTTCAAGCATCCTCTCCATCACCTTCACTAGGTTGTCAATTTTTGTGTCAGAAGTTGAGGTTGAGGGTAGAAGGTCATCTTTATAGGTTACCCTTTTCTCTATTCTTAACCTATTTCTTTTCTCAATTATGTTTGCTTCTACGCTCACAACTCCTTTCTGCATGTCTTCTAAGGTTGAGTAGTCTCTCTCCCTCAACTGATACATCATGTCAGAATCAAGGCCTTCATAATATCTTACTAATGTCATGCCTTGAGTAGGTTTCATGTGAGGTGGAAGATCATTGTAAATGCTATTGAACCTAGTGGAGTAGTCATGAACACTCTCTCCCTGATTTCTCTTGAGGCTGCTATATTCTGCTAGTATTTGGAGAGGGTTCCTTTTGAGTTCCCATTTATTGATGAATGTTTGATGCAAGGCAGGGAGATCATTTATGCTGTTAGGAGGTAAGTTTTTAAACGATTTCTTTACATCTCCTCCTAAACTTTGGGCAAAGATTCTCATCTTCACTGTTTCTTCTTCTATTTCCATGTAATTGAAAGAATATTCCATCCTATCTACATGATGTTGAGTTGTTGTAGACTCTTTTCCAGTGAAATGAGGGATTTTGGATCGGTAATCATTTGTTAAGGGAAGTAGAGGTTGTGGTAACACTAATGGGGCATACCATGTTGCCATGGCTAGAAATAAGGGTGGATTTACAAGAGGTGGACTTACAAAAGTGAAAGTGGGCTGAAATGGAGTGTTTTGAATAGTGATAGTATGATTTGGAGTTGAGGAAATACTTGGGCCAACAAACTGATTTTGAGCAGACTTGTTATGGAAAAGACTAAAGTGATGAAGAAGCTGGGAGTCAGGAGGACTGGAAGGTGAGGCTTCTCTATTGAAGCTTTGTTGCAATTCTGCAATGTCAAGATCAGTTTGGTTGAAATCACCTTGAGATCTAGTTCTAAAGATGTTCTTTGTATGATGTAAATCAAAGTGTGAACCCTCTAAGACAACAATGTTTTCAGGGATAGAATTTGCTCTTAAGAGGCTCCTATTAGTAGCTAATTTTCCAGAGTTATAAGTCTGCCACAAAATTCTCTCAGGATTGTCAAAGATTAAAGAAGGATTTGGGTCTGGATGGGATCTAGTGTTAATCCTATGTGAAGCCAGACTGTTTTTCAAAAATGAGAGAGGTTGAGATTTTTAGGGACTGTTTTTGGGAGCTTTACCTCTCAGGGTGTCTTATCTAGTATGGGAATAGGCTTCTAAACTTCTTCAACGCTGGTCAACATAGTCCTAAAGAGATCTTGGAACCTAGATGAGTAATAGGCCTACTGGGGCTAGTGGAGTCACCAGGTGGAAACCTTTTAGCTTTTATGAAGGTAAAATATTGAATGGTCCCACCACCATTGTTAGTATGAATCTTTTGTCAAAGTGTACGAAAAAAGAACACTTTAGCTACACATAACTTATATCCCTAACATCAAATATGGCTGCCAATATCTTCAGATCTGCAATTAGTTATTCAAGACAAATGTTGCAAAAATCTAGATCTATGCATAAAGAGACATTAAGTAGTAAAAATAAGTTTTTTCTCCATACATCCAATAGACAAGACAAGAACAATATTTTTGAAAGAATTTTTTGTATTAAGGGCACCTGGGAGGAAAACAAGAAGGTGTTTCCAATTCTCCTCAATGGGATGGGTTCTTGGAAGTCCTCAGCACTTCAGATCTAGTATTTCTCTCTCCTGTTGGTGTAGAAAACCCAGACAAAGATAGAACTCAAAGGGAGCTCACACAACAAATAATGGAAAATATGACAATGATAATGGCTCAAAGTCAGACCAAGAGTTTAGATCCAGAGTGATCTAATAGGCAACAAAAGGTGAATAATGGTAGGAAAAACCCTCCTATTTATAACAAAATATTGGGTCATTCTAGATCTTGGTGCATGATTAAAATAATGTTAACCAAATCTAGATCCACCTTTTATGGAATATTTTATTATATTTGTTTGAGGGAAAAGGTATTTGACTTGGGTCAAATCCCTTTATTTGTGAATAATAAATAAATAAATGATTTATTTATCATTTTAAGGAAGTGGTTGGAGGATAATCAAATAAATAATGATTTATTTAATTATTTATGGGTGATTTAGTCATATTTAACAAGGAATATTATTTAAATAAGATTTAAATAATTTTTCCTAGAAAATAATAAGATAAATAAAGATTTATCTAATTAATTTCTTTGTTTTGGGTTAAACATGACCAGGAATAATAATTAAATTATTTTTTAATTAATTATTCCTTGAGGAAAATCAAAAAAATATAGGTTTGTTTAATATTTCCTTTTGGGGTTTCTTGTTTAGACCATAAAAAACCTAATAAATGTGTTTTATTAAGTTATTTTACATAGTGAAAGCAATTTTACTTAGGGTAAAATTGGTCTTACATGGTGTACTTAGGTCCATCTAATGATAGTAGGTTAGATGACCAAAAAATGGTGTAACAGATTGCCCCCCAGCGTGCGAGTGTTAGGAGAAAATCGCATGACCGAAGTACGTTGTAAGAACTCAATCACTAGACATCAAAACGGAAGTCAGAGAGAGAAATGTGAGGTAGACTAATGTGCTGAAGAACTATACCCTGAGGAGACGAGACTTACAGGTGAAACAAGTCTCTTTTTATGAGAGGGTACCTGTGCTAAAGGCAGCGGGGGAGGCATACCTATGCCCGCCGAGACAAAGTACAAAAGAATAGTGTGTTCAGTAAACAAGGTACCGAACTATAAAGTACAACCGGCATAAACATGAGCCAAATAACAATACAATGAGGGATCCCATATACATGTTGTGCCTAGGATAAAATCCGGGAATTATACAATAATATATGAGTACATGAGATACAAATACAACCCAAATTCCCCCTATAAGCAGGGAAGGGCTCACAAAATCTGACTGATATATATAAATCAAAGAAGCGCTGCAAGCGGCTAAGGTCGACATCATCAAATGTATGGAGCTGCATCGAAGGCTGCAATGAAGAGGTAATCCGGGCACGTGGGGGGCTACCTGTAGGGCCGCCCCCTCATGAGGGCTGAGACATCTCACACACACCCGGGAATCACCAAAGCGACTGTGGCATCACTGAACCATCAAGCATACAGATCTCAATCATGCTGAAAGGATCTAGAGTGGACAAAACAATCAATTCAAAGGGAAATGAGAGATCCCTTTGCCTGATCTGAGGCACCGAATAAGAGTGGAAGCTGGAACCAAGGTACACCGCCCTCTAGACCTATCTTCTGGAATGAAGGAGCTGAAGTCGACAGAAGGAGGTCTGCCATAGGTGAGGCAATGAGAGATCCTCAACTAAGGCACGAGAGAAAATAGTATAGTGACTGACAGACTAATACCAATGATGATGATGGAATGGAGGGGACTGAGCAGCAAATGGACGACTTCCCTTGCTAGAGAATAAAGGACATGAATGACATGGCAGCGACTGAAACAGTATCATAAGGGATAAGGGACAGTGGGACTGACATCCATAATGTGTGACACAAGAGAGAGACCAAGCAATGAAGGATGGAGGACTATAGCAGGGTACAAAGGGACTTGGGATAGACTCCATGAATGTGATGATGACTCAACTTGGATGCTCTAAACAAGGGCGACTCGATGGTGCTGCCACATGGAAAAGGTCCCGTGGGGGACCATCAAAACATGAGTACAAGATGGTATCTCATGACGAAAATAGACATGAACAAAGACAAGTATGGAGGCAAAGTGGGGCCCCAAGTACAAGTGTTGTAAGTGAGGAAATTTGATTTTGGGGGGAGGTGAAGTGACCCATCTTGGACAAAATGTGTCCTGGTGAAGTATCAAATCACAAAAAACTAATAGATACCCATTTTAGGGCTCGGTGAGAGCTTTCCAACAGTGCAGACGGTTTGGTAAACGGAGCTACGGTGTGGTCGGAGCAGGCGAAAGAACAAACAAGGGTTCTCTTTTAATAAGGCAGTTTTCCCTCCAAATTCACTCATTTGCTAGTGTTGCTGTGGTGAATGTAGAGAGGAGAGAAGGCCCTAAATCTTGTAGCAATCGTAGCGAACAAACTGACTGTTGGAATCGAGATCCGTCAGTTGCAGGTAAGAGGCCTAACCTTACTCTTTCATTTTGATGGATTGAAAGTTCAGATTAGGGCCCAGAATCTCAGGAATAGACCCTCTTTCACCTCTACGGCCGGGTCGCACTTTTTCGGCCAAAAACTGCGACCTGGGAAGTAGGTTTTGAGCCAAAAACTGCGACCTGTCCCAGGATTGGGAAAAAAAGTGCGACCTGGAGGATGAATGAGATTTTAGTGCTGTTTGAGGGCTGAGATTTGGGTTTTTGTGATTGGTTACAGTGTTTCGTATCTGTATACTGACAAATATGATGTTTTTGTGTAGATATGGTAGATATACAGGTCAACTGGAGAGAGAGAGAGACCTGGGTACATTACGGTCAGAGATCTAGGCAGATCAGGGTGTCCGTCGTGTATTGGCCAGATTTGGGGTTCTGAAGTTTTTGGAGAACCCTTTGATGAGAGCAGGGGAGCCCTTGTTGGCACATGATTGTCATTATCGGGATCCTTATCATGAGGTTCATGTAGTGCGGGCTGTGAAGATCGAATTGACACTTCAGACATCGTACTTAACCAGTCTCCCCGCCACTTGGGATGGTGGGAACATGCAAATGTTGTTACTGCGCGGGGGCGCAATATCATGGAGTTTGTTGGAGTTTATTATCGTCGATCGGGTTCCAAGTCAAAGCGATCGCATACCAATCTAACTTAGAGATTAGAGACCCGCGTGCTGGCCGCAAGGTGTTTTTAGATTCCGGGCAACTGTGCGGCCCATCACATCACTGGGGGGTAGATGATGATTGTGGAGAGTGTGTTGAGTGGGACCTACTATGGGTGGGCCCAAATGATGTTGGTGTCATTAAAACGACAGTTGTTGCTTTGCAAGCGGCAAGTGAACCACGATTTCTCGTATGGGACTTTGTTGTGCTCCTTCTTTTTTGAGAAGATCCCGACCTTACGGCCTCGTATACAGCTCCCAGATGGGGGCCCGAGAGAGCCCAGGATGCACCGGTGGGGGCGACTACTGTGCAGAGGAGGAGGAGGGGCGGTCGGACGGGTGTTTTGACCTGAGTTCTTTGCCCATTGGGATCAGATGTCATTATACATAGACGACTATCCCTATAGTGGGATGAGTTATTATGGGGATCCGGACCTACCACTTCCGCCTGGTCGAGTATGGGGACCCGATGGTAAGTGACAAGTGACTACTCTTTTTTGGGCATGTTAAAGTTATTGTATAGTAGATAAGGTACTGATTCATGTAATTTTGGTGTGCAGATATAGCTCCAGTAAAACCGACTGGATATATGGGATGACCGACAGCATCAGGAGCTACAGGCCCGAGTGGATCGAGAGCGGTGCATAATGAGGATGCGGCCGCCCTCCTGGAGGACATCCACCGTAGATGCGAGAGGTTGCTGACCGGTGTTTTGGAGCACGGGTGGCAAGACTTAGACGACCAGTACATAGAGCCATGTATTGGTCTACCCTCGGAATGTCGGGGTGTTATGCGGCGCATGGCGATGGCCGGTCAGGGGATATGTGATATACAAGCTGCAGGAGCAGAGCCATTGGCTCGGGATCCGCCAGATAGTGATTAGGTGTGGGACAGGTGGTGCCCCCTAGTGTGTATGTAGGGATAGGTGGTGCCCCCAATTTTGAGTTTTTTGTAACATGCTATGGGCATGTCATATGTATCAGAGTAGATGGAATCTAAACACATGTTTTGCGAAACATATTATGGATATGCATATTTTTCAATGATTATGAATGTTATTGTCTTGTATAAAATGTGTGTGATAAATGCCAATCTAGAACATGGTTTGCAATGCTATCTACATACATATTTTGTTCTCGAGGTACATGGTTGAAAGCTATGGTTTCAAATTCACGTATCAAGAGTTTCACTCATAAATATCGTCTAAACAGCACAGTATTATGCACACAATAGACACCATTTAGTTGCATGAAAAGAAGTAGGGAATCTAAATGAACATGCAGATGGAGGATGCGATGAGAGAGGGCATCGGCTAAGAGACCACACATTGCATCATATTCGGCCTGATTGTTGGTGGCGGTACCAATGCAGACCCCGTTCAAGAGAACAAGGGCATGCAAGGGGGTAAAAATGGCCCATCCGGTCGAGGCTAGATTCCGGGAGTAACAACTTGCACCATCGACATAACCGATATAGGTGGTGGACAGGGGGTCCTGCGGAATGGTGTTACAAGACAAAAAATGGGAGGAGGAGAAACAATGATGGCAGCATGAGTGTATAGTAGACATCGAGCAGCAACTGCGGGAGGGAGTGCGATGGGCAGGATGGCTATGACTCATATACGAACTAAAAGGTGGTATATGAGGGCTATAGGAGGTATGGCTGGGACTCGGGCTGCGGAGGTCAACAGAAATACGGGTGGTGTTATCCCGGTTATGGGCGGGAAGGATGAGGTCATGGGTGGAGAAGGCTTCCAAGAGGGCATCCGGACAGGAAAAGAGGGGATGACGAGAGGAAGGGAAACCACATGACGCGGCAAAGCTACCTAGATCATCTGTATAGGAAGAAAGGCTAACATACCGATTGTCACGAGGGATGACAGAGGAACAGATAAACAAATGGTCAAATGATGTTGAGCCCAGGGTGGTCGCTGAAGGGGGGTCATCACCGTGTTTTCCTCGAAGTTGTGGAAAAGGAAAGTACACCCGAGGTAACCACAAACCAACCTTCAGATGCAGAATCTAGCCAATCTGCATCGAGAGAGGGCTCTCTCTTTAAAATTTAGTTTTGTTCTTAGAAAAATTTAAGCTAGTTATAAGTCCAAGAGTTTTGATTTTGTTTGAATGGTGGAATCCGCCAACTGAGGGCAAAGTTGAAGATTTTCAGTCCATTGGGCTATGGAGTCGAAGGATGGCTTTATTGGATTACTATTCTACACACAAGATGGCTTTGCAGGGCAAGATAGCCAAACAGAGGACAAGTTTAGAATTTAAAGTGAATGGAATGGATTTTTGAAGGGATGAAAGGCTGTTAAGAATATTTCAACATGTTCAAAAGAAAGAAATGGAATGATTACAAATAAAGAGCAGTGAAGAATTCTTTACTATAGTAATCAAAATGTTTAAATTAGCGATGCAAGAGAAATTAAGAATTCTTTGCTTATAACCAATTTAGAAGAAAACATTTAGAATAATCACAATTGAAATCAGAGTACAATTAAGTAAATTCTGATTTATTCTTTTATGTCAATTATTCAGAAATAGACACAATGATATTATAAACAGATATAAAACTTAAAACATAGGATAGAAAGGACTTATTGAACTGTAGTCGGACACATGAATCCTGCAAAAAGTCCTGAGCTTCAAATTGTCATCCAGCAAGCCACAAAAAAATTTCTCCAAAACACTTTTATTCCAAAAACATCAATGTCACAGCAAAGTAGAAGAATCCACCTTCAACACTCCATTCGAGGGTTTATTTATACAAAAAATGATTTAAAATATCTCACAAAAACCTAGGAAATAATCTAGGGTGACTAATGAATAAGTTACAAGAAAAAGGGAGACAGATGGTCTCGTAGATAGGATAAAAGGCAACTGCTAGTGTGTTGTTTCCTCTTTTTATGCATGTGCTGGATGCAGGTCCTACAATATAGCTCGATGTTGTCCTCTTTGGTAATTCTTTTCTGACTGCCTTGCTTGTCTGATACTCTTCCATTCTTACTGATACACTTTCAACTGCTAAACTGATACTCTTTAACCTTGGTTCATCTATTTATCCTTTATCAAGATATACCTTAGTAAAATATGCAAAGATTTTAACCAAGGATAAATTTCACAAAAGCTCTAACATGTCATCCCACCATTGAACTTCTGGGACTTTGGTTCTTTGTAGTTTCCTCAATGTTTCATCAGCTTCAGTGTACTTGAAAAAATTAGGCTGATATGGAAACAGATGTTTTATTTCATGTTCAATGTAAAATAAACTCTCCAATTTTTCATAAAGGCTTTTCCCCATGTGCTGGTAGTTGCCCCTGCGCCGCCGCATCGTCCAAGAAATGGCTCGATCATCACCGTTTGTTTACCGTGCTACAAGATCAAATCCACACCTACCTTTCATGAATACGATCGGGAACACCTTATTTACCACAACATCTCCTCTTCTAATAGGCGGGAAACTTCATGTGAGGTCTGAACACCTTCTTTCAAGATTTTGCATAAGAGTCCTTTTGGTAAAAACTCTTTTGATTTCCGAGATAGTCCCTGTTCTGTCCTGAATTCCAACTTCTGCAAGTTGATGCTTATTCTGAGTATTCAAATAATTGATAAGCCTATTGGCTTCTTCTGGCATATTTCCTAACTCTTCCCTTGCTTTCTCAATTTCTTCCAGAGCTAATCTGACTAAATCCTGTTGTTCATATATTATTTGAATAAAAGGCCAAACGTTCTTTATTGATTGAATAATGTTATACCAAAGGATTTCGTTTAATTCACTTAAAGGTCTTTCCATTACAATATATTTTTCCAATGCTTTAACTGATTTTTCTAGTTTTTTTATTTCTCTTGTCTTCTCAGCAATACTTATTTTTGATTGATCATATTTGTTTTCCAGAGTAGAAAGCTGAAACCTTAAGTTTTGGAGTTCTATCACTTGCAGTTTTAATTCATTCATTGCTTTGATTAATTCATCAGAACTCTTATCAGAAGTGTTTACCTGTGTTAGCTCTGCTTGTTGACCTATGGTTGATGTACCTGTTCCTGTGGTTGCCTGTGCTGTAGTTGCTGGAATAATGGACTCTTTATCTTTTAAAGCTTGCTCAAGTTCTTTCTCTGTCTCATCAAGTCGTTCATTCATTTTTAAAAGTAAGTCCATCACCTCTTCTTCCGAATTTTCCTTCATTATTTCTTCAGTCTGAGGGTGCCTCGAAGATGGTAGTTTCAATTGCTTCCTCAATGCAACAATGTCATCATCCTTCTTTTTAATCAGCGCTTCAATGCCTTTTATATCTTTGGGATTATTACCCAAACTGATGATTATTTCCTCCAAATATTTTATTATGTTATCCTTTGCTTGAGAAGAAGCTTTCTCAATATGCAACTGGGTGTTTGTATTATTCAAAGAATCCTGTAATTCATGAGCTGCCATAGCTTTGCCAGTGAGTGTAGAATATATCATTTCTCCAGTTTGCTTGTGTAATTATATCTGGTCTAATGGATGAATATCTTTTGCTAGGACCTCAAAATTGGTCTTGATGTAATCAGCTGCTGTCTATGGCTTTGGCACTTTAGATTTGAAATGGCTCATTAACATTTTCCCTTGTTGAATGTCAAAGGCTGACATTAATCTCTCTTGATTTTGTGGAGCCATTTTAAGATACTGATTATACACCTGCATCCTCAATGGATCATTCTTTTCTTTTATACTGATAAATGTTTTTTTTATGTCTCCTGCATCTGTCTTTGGCTTTTTGAATGAAGACACTTCAGTACTTAACTGTCTTTGTATTTCCTTTCCTTGATGACATGTATATGTTTCACTAATTGAACCAGTAAGCTGACTATCCTCCCTTTCTTCCGTATCAATGATTTCTTCATATGTTTCAACTTCTAGAAGTGGGTTGAGTTTCTGCCTTTTAGCCTGAGTTTGTTTTGAAGATTCATTGGGAGGAGTTGGAACTTCAGCCTCCCTTTTCTTTCCCTTTTCAATATTCAGTGGAGTTTGCAAATTTGGCATTTCAACTGGATTGTTTTGAGGAGGAACCTGTTCTTGTCCTGGTGCCTTAGATGTTTGAGGTTTTTCTGTCATGATGAAAGTCTCAATGACTTGTGCTTCAGGTTCTTTCTCTTTGCCTTTGTATTCAACTGCAATTGACGGAATTTTTTCCTGTAAATTCTGCTGAATAATACCAACTGAAGAAGTACCAATCTCTGGTCTCTGTACCTGTGTAAAAGAATCCAAGTCAAGAACTTTTGTAAGATCTTTCATAACATTATTTATATCAACCTGCTCACTATCCCGCTCTATCAAAGTTCCTTCTACCCACTCATCTGTATTAGCATACTTTTCAATTTCAGGGATTCTCCGATGCATGTAGGGTGCTGATTTATTTTTCATCCTTTTGTCACAAATAAAGTTGAATGGCTCATAGGGTACCCAATGGAAAATTTTCTGCAATCTGTAATGATCCTGTAATATCTTTTGAGCTTCTTCCCCTCCCTCTCTAGAATTGCAAATGAATGGACCTAGTTGGCTCTTTATCCTGAGTTGAGCCTTTTTCTTGGCATTACAGAAGTGAATTATATCTGAATTGTTCATTTTTCTGAAGTACTCAAGTGCAAAAAGTCTCATTGGTACATATCTGGGTAACTTGAAAGAGCTCAATTCACATCCATAAATTCTAATTTCAGTATGATTCTGATAGAAGTACCAGTCACCTATCTTGTAATGTTTTGAAAGCTGAAGGATTTTCCTGATTTTATTGCTGAGTCTTGGAGGGGCAACTCCTGTCAACAAGGTAGTTGCAGGATGTATAAAAAGGTCAAAGAACTCATTATAAGAGTAGGGAGAGTCTATGGAACAATCAGTAATGGATGACCAAAAGATAACCGATCTTGGATTCCCTTGGGCATCAAGTTTTCTGATATGGAAAGGGAAAAGTTCCAGACTAGTAATAAAGCATGAGATGGTAAATGAGAGTAGAATATTTGAATACTTTCTCGTTCTCCAATCTCATGAATTGGTCATGCATTTTATCTTCAATGAAAGATGCAAAGTCATACCTGACAGCACGAGGCTGTTCAGGGGTGAACATAGATAATAACACCAGGGTTAAATGATCAACATATTCACTCGTATTAAAACCCATTATAAAAGATATCATACTCAAAATATTTTGCCCTTCTTCAGTAAAATAAACACTTGCATAAGGGGGAGGGCCTGTTGGCTGATGCTCTGGCCACATGAAAGTTTGGCAAATGCGAATTAACTCCTCTTGGGACAATTTAGTGGATTTCTCCAATAATTCTTCCATTAACAAAGGAGTAAGGGCTTCACTAGGCTGAAAATGTAACATATTATTGATGGATTGAGCAGTAATGGAAAAAAGGATGTTCTGGCTTGGGGACAATACTGCTCTCTGATTTGGATCATAATTGGCATGGCAATAGTGGATAATTTCAGGAAAGATATGGACCGAGGGGAAAAGGTATCTAGGAAAACCAGACTCCCATAACCCAATAATATCTGAGCCATTCAAATAATTGTCTCTGTAGCGACAATAAATTCGAAGGGAATTTTCAATAAATTTCAAGTCCTTTATTTGAAAATCTTTGTCCACCAATGATAAGTAATCCAAATCTCTATGAGCGGCATTCAATGGCGCTACATTCAGGGCTACAGGAACTTCCATTTTTTGGTTCTTGTGTATTCAAATAAATGTAAATTTGGGGTTTTGTCACGGAAACGGGCACAATTTCAGTTTTGGAAGTATTATTTCAGTTGGAGGAACTAAAACAGACCGATATTAAACTTCCTTTCAGACTATGGCGTGAATTTAACACCGGAATGAGGATTTTTGACGGAGTTTCAGCAGGAAATCAGATAAATACCTGTTTTATGAAGAATGTTGAAATTAACATGCACTGGTCAACGGCGGATGAATGCTCGTGCACTGGTTTAACAATGGCGTTCAACAATTTTGGTTGACAGCAGTTTGACAGCGGATTTTTCAAATTTCTCAGTGGAGGGCGCATTCACTTTCAACAGACAGAATAACGAAAAAATGCGCGGAATTTTGTTTTATTTGCAAAGTCAACATGGATTTTTTATTATTTTCGAAGATGACGTCATCAGTGTACGGGAGAACATGTCACCAGGGTCGGGCAGTAAGCGGTAAATTCCGCACCGCTTTAGGGAGTTGGTGGTTTTCCGCGAGGAGGTAGCGATTCCACTGGTTGAATGCCACGTAGCCATCGCACTGTTTGAAAACCATCGCGATTTCGCATGTTAACTCTCGTATAGAGGATGGCTAGTGGAATCATCGTGGGCCATATATATTCGTTGGAGCGATCAAACGGTGGTTCGAAAGGGAAGTGGCGGGGGAGTTAATGCGCGGGCCCGACGGGTTTTCAAAATAATCAACATTTAATTAACTATTCCGGGAGGGATTTTATTGGCGGAGGGATGTGATTATTAATTAATCCAAATGATTTAATTAATCTCAATGGTTTATGAAGGGTCGGGTTATGGAGACTTCGATTTTCTCATTTTTTCGTTCAAAACATATAAAACTACATGTTTAAAACCCTTTTTCTTGTTTATTTTTATTATATGGTAATTAAATTAAAACAATTTAATTAACATAGAGGGCGGGAATAGTTTATAAGGATACGTTTTTAGCCAAAGGGCATATATATTGGGGTTTTTGTTTCAAACGTATAGAATTAAATACTTTGGCTAAAAAATCTATAGTAAGAGGGTTTTTGGGATATTATCGTAAAAGGGAGTTAAATATAATAGGATGAGGTATTTTATTAAGGATTTAATAAATAAATCAGATGTTAATATGACAAAGGGACAAGGAAAAGTCAAAATACTTTACACAACAAAGAAAGTGAAGATTTTTTGAAGCAAATTGCATTATATTGACTTCAACACTTAGATTTAGAATAGTAACTAATTTTGAGGGGATTTTATGAAATATGGCATGATTTTCCTAAGTAAAATAGAATTTTACTTAGGAAAAGATTAAAAGTGAATGAGTATAATGATAAATAACTTCAAGTACTTAGGTCTTTTTGATAAATAGGCTGAGGGTCCGGTCCCTCCAAAAGTCAAGGAAATGCCTTGAGCCCCTTTAATCTTCAAATACCTTAGCACTTTGGAGAAATTAGTAAAACTTTTAAGGAGAAAGTGAGATGGGAAGTTAATGATTTTGACTTTTCTTTCTGTGAATTTTTCCAATGTAGCATCTTCCTTTGTAATTTGTGATGAAAGTAAAAGATTAAACACATTTAGCACCATCATTCATCACATGAACCTTTGCAAAACCATCTACCTACCCTATCTACTTTACACTACCATTTTCTCTTCTTTATTAGGGTGCACTTAGACTGGCAAACCCTTATCAATATTTTTCTTTTACATGGCAAATCTATCTATTTCTACACTTATTACATCCAATGGCTCAGATTAAACTGTTGAGCACCTTTTTATTAACTCTACCTATCTACTTATCTACCAAGATTAAACTGTTTGGTCAGATATTTATTCTCTATTCTACAACATGAAATTGAAAAATGAATGAGTCAAGTTTATACAGTTTGACTCTTCATAAATTGTGGCAAAGTTTAACAAGCTGCACAAAATTACTCATTTACAAAAAATGAAATAGTAGTGGCATTTCGATTTGCACACTTTCCTTGGTCTATTTTTGTTTGGGGTTCATTTCTTTCACTTTTTTGACCATTTTATTTTTCTTACCCTTTGATTTTTCTTTTAGGGTATACCCTCTTTACATTTTTTAAATTTTTTTGATTTTTTGATTTTTCAAGAATATGGAACACCTTTGCAAAAGAAAAAGGTTTGAACATATTGCATAGTTCAATCAGGACAATCATGAAAAATGACACCTATTGGTATAGGAGACTAACACTGGCTCCACTTGGGGATGGCTTTTCCTTGTGAAAAGTCAAGAACAGCAGGTCAGGTGCCTCAAAATTCCTTCAAACTAAACTATGTAATCTCCTTCTTCTGGTAGCTTTATTGTATATATGATAGTGCAACTTCTAAAGCTTAGGGCCTTCACTTCGGGCTTCAACTCCAAGAAGTCAACATCCAATCAAAACTGATGCATTAGAAAGGATATATTATGTACAAGTTAGAAAAAATCAGAATATCTCAGTAAATAGGATCAAAATAGTGCTTTAGCATTCGACCATTGACTGGTCCTTCCTCAGCTTCTGAATTGTCCAAATTATTCAAAAAGTATGTGTTGTTTCCCTATAAAGCATGAATGATGTAAGGTCCTTTCCATAAGAAATCAAATTTCCCATGTTTCCCTTTATCTTCCCTTCTGGAATCCCATCTTAGAACTTTGTCTCCTAATTGAAAGTCTTCTGCTTTAGTTCTTTTGTCAAACATTTTCTTTAACTTTTCCTGCAAGACTTGGGATCATTGATACACTTCTTCTCTGGTTTGCTACAAGTGAATTGTTTGGTTTATTCTTCTCTGAATATCATTTGGTTCCACTTGAGCCTCCTGAAGTAACTTCATAACAGGAATTCCTAAGGATGATGGAAATCTTGCCTCAATACCATAAACTAATTCATATGGACTGATCCCAATTGATTTCTTAGTTGTAAGTCTGTCTACCCACAATGCATTGGTCAGTTTTTTATGCCAGTTCTTTTTATTTTCTTCCAATAATTTTTTAATGATATTGACAAGGCTTTTATTGGAAGAATCTGCCAGTCCATTACCCTGAGGGTAATAGGCTGTTGAATGGCCTAAAGTAATGTGATATTTATTGCAAAAACTAATCATTTTCTTAGACTTAAATGTAGCAGCATTATCTGTTATAATTTTCTCTGGACAGTCAAATCTTGAAAGTATATTAGTTTCTAGAAACCCTATAATTACAGAATCACTGGCTTGTCTGCATGGGATAGCTTCAATCCATTTAGTAAAGTAATCTGTGGTAGTAAGAATCCATCTGTGTTGCCTAGAAGAAGGGGTATGGATTTCTCCAATAAAATCCACTCCCCATTGTTGAAAGGGTCTTTCTGTGGAAATTGGTTTTAATGGTAAAGCTTACAAATTTCTTTTGCCCTCAAAGATCTGACACTTATGACAAGAAGTTACAAATTTCTTAACATTTGAAAACAAGGTTGGCCAGTAAAAACCAGCGCTTAAGATTTTATCTGCAGTTGACTTCCAGTAGAGGTGTCCACCACAATCCCCTACATGAAATTCATTAAGAACTTTATCAGTTTCATCTTTCAATAAACAAGTTAATAGGATTCCATCATGATTCTTCCAAAAAAGAGCACTATCTAAAATATAATATTTTAAAGATGTCATTTTCAAAAATATTTGTTTCGTTCTGGACAACCCTGGAGGAGCTTGCAGGTTTAACAAAACATAAATGATATCAGTGTACCAAGGTGAGTCTAAGAAGATTTGACTGATCTGTGAAGTCGCCATCTCCTGTTCGTCATCCAGTTCGTTAATATCCAGGGCTTGGCAATTAGTTTCAGTCATGAGTTGAGCCAAACCTTGACCTTTTATGAGTTTTTTTGGTTTAATCTCAATATCGTATTCTAATATGGTAGCTATCCACTTACCTCTTTTGCCTTCAATACCATCTTGAGTCAAGATGTCTTTAATGACAGCATTAGGTACATAAGCTATCACATGAGAATATAATATATAAACTCTGAAATCTTTAATTGCTTTCACAAGTGCAAAAGCCTGTTTCTCCATGATATTGTATTTCAAAGATGCATCTCTAAGTGCTTTACTAAAAAATTCTATGGGTTTTTCACATCCATGATCATCTTTTTGTAGTAAAACAGCTGCAACTGTATGTTCAGAAGCAAATGAAAAAATAATGAAATCTCTATCAAATTTTGGACTGGTAAGAACTGGTGTTCTTGTTAAAGCCATTTTGATTTCTTCAAATGATTGCTTGGCTTCTACAGTCCAGTCAATGCTTGAATCTTTTCTTAACATATTAGTAAGTAATCTAAGTAATTCAGCTAAACTAGAAATGAATCTTCCCAAGAAATTGATCTTTCCTATGAAAGCTTGAAGTTTTTTAATGTTTCTGGGATGAGGTATCTGTAAAATTTCTTGTATTCTTTCAGGGTCAATTCTAATGCCATCTTTAGAAATAATGTGACCTAGGAGTTTTCCTTCTTCCAAACCAAACAATGACTTTTTCGGATTTAAAGAAATACCATATTTTCTGCATTTTATAAACACTTGCCTTAGATGATCTAAATGTTGTTGATCTGTTTTGGAAAAAAAAGTTAAATCATCTAGATAAATAACCAGAAAATCATGTATTTCTTTAGCAAAAGCAATGTCCATTGCTCTTTGAAATGTAGCTCCTGCATTCTTGAGTCCAAATGGCATCTTGACATATTTAAAAGTACCCCATGGTGTTGTAAATGTTGTTTTATCTTGATCATCAGGGTGAACCAGAATCTGGTTATACCCTGAAAATCCATCCAGAAGAGATATCCTTGAAGATCCCACTACCCTTTGTAGGATATGGTCCATTTTAGGCAAAGGATAGTTATCTTTTAAAGAAACTTTGTTCAAATTTCTCAAATCAACACACAGTCTAATCTCTCCAGTCTTTTTTCTTGTTGGTACTAAATTAGAAACCCATTCAGAGAACCTAATAGGAGCTATAATTTCTGCTTCATACATTCTTTTAATTTATTTTTCAATTGAAGGAGTAAAACATGATTTATCCTTCTAAGTTTTTGTTTAAAGGGTTTCTGATCTGGTTTCAAAGGTATTGTATGTTGAATGATTGAGGTATCATATGATTTAAGATCTTCATAATTCCAGGAAAAAACATCCTAGAATTCTTTTAAGAGTTCAACATATTTAACCTTTTGATCTTTTGGCAGAGATTTGGATAACTTAACCAGTTTTGGATTTTCTGGTGTTCCTAAATTGCACTCTTCAATGTCAGCTTTAACAGGTTCCATTTTGGGTTTTAAGGGAATGTCATTTGAGTCAAAAAGATCTTCCAAAGGAGTTAATCCTTCGGGTAAATGATTATCTTTCAGATTAATGATTTCAGTTTCATCTTCTATGATCTCATCGAATTCCATTTGTTTCAAATATTGCATATCTTTTTCAGTGAATTTGGTTGGGTGAAGCATGTGAATTGCAGTCTCTTCTGAAATATTCATTTCTTGTTCATCTACTTGATCAGATTCATTGATTGTTATGTCTTCATCTATACTACTGTTTGAAAACTCATTTTCTAGTGTCAAAAAACTATTGATCTGATTATTATTTACAAATACTTTCCAATTCATTAGATTGTCCGGTTTAGTAGGTCTATGTCTAATCTCAGTTGTGAACTGATGATTAGGTCCAAAAGGCAATTTACATGTGCTAGCGAACATTGCAAGACTGTGAGCAGGCAAATTTTGTTTCCTGGGAATCTTGGCAAGTTGAGCTTCTAGAAAACTGTTGAGAATTTCCACAACTATTTCTCTGTATTGTTTCAATCTGGGATATTTTGTTGAAAATTCACCATTTATCTGTTGGATAATTAATTCAGAGTCTCCTATGATTGATACTCTAATGGCTCCTAACTTTTTGACATGTTTAAGCCCTAGCAAAAGAGCTTCGTACTCTGCCATGTTGTTAGTGCATCTAAAATTCAATCTATAGGCATGACCTTCGGCATGATCATTTTCAACATTATGTAACCAAATTCCAGCCCCAGCTCCTAACTTGTTTACTGAGCCATCAAATTCTAAATGCCACATAATTTCATGTTCATAATCTTCATCAACTGTTTTCACATGTTTCTTAACAGGAGCTAGTTTTTTAGCTTTTCTGGTATTTCTTGCTTATCTGGTGTTTCTTTGTTCTTAGAAATCTCTTCGATTTGAACAGTGGATTTATTTGTAGTTTCCGTTTCTGGTGCTTCTAATTCAGTAGGAAGGTCCAATTCAGCATTATAAAGGATAAAAGAGTCCATATCAAAATGTACTGAATAGACAGGGAAGTTTTCAGGCTTCTCGTGGCTACTGACTAAATATTTCATCAAGGTCTCTTTATATAATCTTTTAGGTTGACCAAATACTGAAATAGTGTCATATGACATGTCTAATTGAATAGATCCTCCAAGTTTAGCACCCCAGGATCTAGACAACAACATACCATATTTGGGAGGAATATCAGCCACTACTATATCCATCAAAACAGATTTCGCAGGGTATTTCACGAAAGTAACACATAAGTCTTTAATCAAACCTAAACATCTTACCTGACTCGAATCAAATGAAAAAATATATTTATACGGTCCGGTAATGTCTAAATTTAATCTTTCCATCACAGCTTTTGGCATCAAATTGTGGGACGCTTCAGAATCAAGCATTGCGTTATGGAGTATTTTGTCATGAACATTCAAACTCACATAAAACGGAGGAGTTCCTCCACTTTCTGGTTTTCCATTTACCTCAGGGCCAAAAAGGAGTTTGGGTTGATCATCAAGAACATTTACTGAATCATCCATTCCAGTAATGTTAATGTTAAGGGATTTGATATTGAATGGGAAGAGGTGGGATTCCCTATTAAGAACACCCAATGCTAAACATCATTATTCTCAGCTAAAAAGCAAGATAATGATGTATGTCTAAACATATAATATATTCAAAAAATATGATAAACATTAACAACCTTTTGGTGCTTCCATCCTCTTCCTTTTATAAGACAAGAGCTTGCAAACCCTAAATCAAATCTAATGATAATACCCTTTTCACACAAGGCACCTCCAACTAAGACTGCGATGTGCCTCATTGATGGCCACCCCTCCATGAAAACACTATAGATTTGGTCAAGATTGACCCAGTCAACATGTTTTAGCCCCTGTCCAAACCTTAGGGTTCTCTATTAAGCTCGAAATATGATCCACTTTCACATGAGAAGTGGTTTTTATGCACCCTAAAGAGTTTTATGGGTCCTCCCACCCACTTATTGACCTATCTATGTGTTAGAAAAAAGTTTTGATATTCCCATTAGTTATAGGCTAATGTAGGAATATTACAGTCCTTCACTTCAAAATTTTGCTTGTCCTCAAGAAACTACAAGGACATTGCAAAATCTCCAATGGATATTTCTCCTCCCAAGAATAGACATTTTCGTTTGGTGAATGAACCAAACAACTTTCATCATGAAGCAATGGGAGATATATGGAAATATTTATATGTTGTCCATTGGCCTCCTCAAGTCATGAGAGATGATAAATGTTGGGTGCTTCAACCCCAATTAGAAACTCCAATCTCCATGCTATCATCCAAACAAGTGAGACAACCTTGGTAGCTCATAGAAAGAGTCACCAATCCCTCCTTATGAAATGTGTAGGGGCTACATCACTGAAAATGAGAGCTAATATTGTTCAACTTAACCTATATCTCCCTCCATGTATGATAAAGTTGGAGCTTCTAACCCTGGGATACAATAATATAGTCCTCATGAAGCCAAAAGATACTTGGAACCTCATGATTCCCCTGATTGGTTCTAGGGAGCCTTCTTGCCAAATCCTCCATGCATATAGTGAGTAGAGTATCATCACCATATGGGCTTCAAAAGAAACATGGACTAAGTGTCATATGATATATGGGATGATTACAATAGTCCCTCCATTGAGACCAGCGTTCTTCTTCTTCTTGCTATCTCCAATCATGATACAATAAGTGGCCATCACACCACCTTCTTGCTGCCATAAGATTTTTAAAAGCTTGAAAATAGTAGATGATATTAGGTGTTGACTGAATCTGATCCAAGCTAAACATGTCTTGCAAAAAATCCTCCCATGTGAGAGGCTTCTCCCAAAGACATAAGTCAATCATATGGCTCCCCTCATAAGGAAACAACTGATGTGATGTAGTAGCCATATAATATCCCATACTCCTCTTGAAGCATAATTGTTACACAGTAATTTGTCACCGTCCCTACCATTCCCCGTCCCGCACAATGGAGGACCCATTATGTGACCTGTGAACACTGTCATGCCTTGAAAACATCATCAATGCATCCCTTTGAGTATGAGCTTCATTTCCCCTTGAGACATCTCCTTGCAAAATCCATGAAAAACAGCTCTTTTTGCATTGGCGCGGGTAGACAGTTCAGTGCTCGCGCCAATCAGGGAAATCCTGTAAAGAGGTCGCGCCACTTGGCGCCCTGTCATAGAGCAGCAATCGCGCCACCCATTTTAGGGACTGTTTTTTTAAATATGGATGGCGGAAGTTGAGTTCAAACAAACTCACAACCATTGCCTATCTTGAGTTGGGAGGTTTGGCTGCGGGAGTTCTATGGAAGGGAAGTAGTTTTGCCACCTTCTATGGAACCTTCCTTGTTGATAGGGCTAATCCCATAATAATAGGGATCCCAACTCCCTCCTTCCCCATCTATAAAAGCTTGTTCAGATCCATGGCAAGCTAGTGTTGAAGTGCTGAAGCTTTGCATCTCCCTATTCCCAAGTGCCTTTGTGTTGTAAAGAATCCCTTCTTTCCCTTAAGGCCCATTCAAGCGAGGAGACCATTGTTACGAGACTCTGGAGAGGTTTCCCTTTCCTTGGCGAGCTTTGCGAGACGTGGACGACCTGAGACCCGTTCGAAGGAAGCTGCGACGTCAGAACTTGGTTGTAACTTCTATTCGTTTATCATTTTAATAGATGACTATGATTATGGTTCCACTCCTTTTTCCATCATGTTAATGCGAGTAATGTCTTTTCTGACCGATGTTTAGTTACGTATGCTGGTTCCTATGCTTGTATCTGTTCGTTTCTTCTGTGTGCAGGTGTTCATCCGCGGAGATCGCGGAAGGATTGTGATCTGCCAGGGCTGAAGGACGGGGACATCTCTTCTTCATATCTAGCGTTGGAATCCAGGTAGGCTCTTATCCCAAGTCTTTCATTCGTAACTAGGAGCTTGCGTCATAGCATTGTTTGTTTGTTGCTAGACCCCTGCTGGGCTAGTAGGGATCTCCTCTGTCCGCAGAGGGGATTTACCTCCTCAACAAATTGGCGACTCCGCTGGGGACCGTCTGGTTTTCCTTGTCTCGGTTATGATTGTTTCGCTTTGATTGTTTCTCCTTGCTTGATGAACCTTCTGGGTTGGATTCTTTCATTGTTTTAGCTTCTTGGTTTGCTTAGCATGTATTGGTCTGCTTCTGGAATAGCTTATTTTTATTTTTTATTGAGGAACTCGACTGGCGCGGTTTTTAACCCGAAAGTCGCGCCACTTGGCGCTTGTTGCCTTTGTCTGTCTCGCGCCAATTGGCCTCTGGCGCCAGTTTCAAGCCCACAGTCGCGCCACCCCTGTGACTTTTTTGAGTTTCTTCATTTTTTAGCTTTCTCGACTTGACCAGTGCTTCTCTTCTTGATTTCCCGACTGTCTGAGTGTGTTGGAGTCTTGTTTGGCTCGAATTCACCTCTGTCCTTTGGTTGTTTGCTTCTTTCTACCGATTTCACGTTTTGAGCCCTAGGGCATCTAGTGGCTTAGTGTATCGAGCCCTCCTTGGGAGTTTAGGTGTCTTGATTGTCCTGTCAACTTGTTGATTGGTTCTCCACACTCTCTTAACAGTCTTTGATTGTTTTGCTGCGTCTTTGAGTGATTGTTTGTTCCTTCATTCGGAATTCGTTTGCCCTTGCTTTGGGCCTAGATCACATGGTCCATCGGAAGCTTTTGAGTCTTTCTTCGATTTGAGAGACTTTGGGTCGATTTAGAGATCTGATTGATTGCATTGTTGAGTGAATTTTGTTTGTTTCGCTCTCTTGGATATCATTTCTCAAATTGTTCCTTTTGTTTTCAGTGCACATTAGCCATTAAACATTGAAAATCAAAAAAATAATCTCTTTTGCTTTTGTTAAATTAGTGCAAATTGTGATCTTTTCCATATTGCTAGTGATTAGTGTTTGGATGAAAAGTGTGCAATTGCATTAGTTGCATTAGAGACATTCTTGTTTGTATTCCGTTCATTTCATTTGTATAAAAGCTCTCAACTCTCATTTAACTAGTTTTCATCGAACGAAATGTTGCACCGTGGCATATAGCTTGCATTTAGGAGACACTACATACGATAGGGCCTGGAAATTGAAACTTAATTGAAGATCAACTGTAAAATTTATCCAATTAACCTAAGGCAACATTGGAACTTAACGCAACATATTTAGAAGGTCTAGGCTAGAGACGTGTTCCGGCGTCGTTAAACCTAGCAGCTGTCGTTCGCCTGTTGGCTTTAGACAGCGCTAGTACGGACTTGCGCTCCCCGTACCGTCGCGTATATAAAGGGAGACCTCTATAGGTTTTCAATCCTTTATCCACAGGAAGCCGAGTCTGCCGCCCTATACCCGTGATACACCGAACACAGCATTCGGGGAGACTACCTGCACGTACCGAAAGTCCTTGGTCGATTTCTGTTTCATTATTGAAACCAAGGTGTATATTGCAGTTCACGGATATTTGGTACACCCTTTGTGCCTAGTTTTTCCTGAGCAGTCATTTGGTCTTTTCTGACTCCCTAAACTTGAAAAGACCGTCAAGCGCTTGTCCTTTCACGCTTGTGCCAACTCTGAAAGAGATAGAGTCATCTTTTTATCGTTTCTCGACTCTTAAAACATGAAACGGTAGGATTTGTTTATTTTCCAATGTGGTAAAATCAATCTCCCACGATTACACACCCGTTTAGATATTGCTTGTGACTGTTTGATCGTGTGTCTTAACTCGTTTTCAGCCCGTGTGTGGTTTTGAGTTTG
Source organism: Pinus albicaulis (assembly GCA_034641835.2). Classification (NCBI taxonomy): domain Eukaryota; kingdom Viridiplantae; phylum Streptophyta; class Pinopsida; order Pinales; family Pinaceae; genus Pinus; species Pinus albicaulis. Next base: position 754,633,157 of record CM076575.1, on the reverse strand, counting down.
ATGGCAACTTTTTCGGAGTTCACCAACCAAGGAATCCCCTCAGAAGGGAATCCTGGTCATTTTCCTCCTTTCGGAAATGTTGGTGCTCCTTACATGGCGACGTTGTCCCTTCCTGGGTTAACGGTTGGGTTGCCTGTTTGGTTGTTCTCAACCTCCGTAGTTCCGAATGTCTCCACTACTGTTCAATCAGTTCCTCCGACGGAACAACATCATGTTGATTCCAAGGTGGACCTCTCCCCTTCTTCGCCTGTTTCTGCGTCCTCCTCTTCTACTTCGCCTGGTGAAAGTTTGGATTCAAGTAACCAGGTGGCTAAGAAGAAGAAGAAGAAGACAAAGAAGAAGAAGTCCAATAAACGAGAGGCTAAATGTACAGCTACTGTCCCTAAGGAATCTCCTCTCGATAGTCCTTCCAACCCTCCTCGGAAAGTCAAGTTCCCGTGCATGTTATGCACGGGAGACCATCTTCTTCGAGACTGCCCTGGCATTCCCAAGGTGCTCGAAGTATGGTCCAACGGCTGCCCACCGTTGCCTTTGGCTTCCGAGAGTCAAGTTGGGGGCACGTCTTCAGCTGCTGTTGATAAGGACTCTAAGAAGCAGGGTAAGATCACCAATCCCTGTAAATTGTGTGAAGGGCACCATGCCATTCACCTTTGTTCTTATATGGATGAAGCCAAGCGAGTCTTGGACAACCCAGTCGGTTCTACACCACGCCTTCCACCTGGTTATAATTGGCTTTCTGTGAGTCCTCTACCAGCCGATCCTATGGTTGGTCAAGAGTCATCCTTGGTCGATCCCACTCCCCCAGAAATTCAAATTCACGAATCCGGCCCTGACCAACCATTGGTCGTAGGATCGGTTGAACTGGCCCCGTCCGCGGTGCACCAAGTCTTTTCTGTCGAGAGTGGATCTCACACTCCTCATGTCCTTCTGGTTTCTTCAGATTCGTCAGACTTGGAGAAAGATTCTCCTGTCCCTGTGCTTCAAGAAGCCGCTCCTCCGCCTCCTATGATGGAGGCTCCAGAGGATATTCCTCCCGCCTTCAAGATGGAGGTCATGGAGGAGGCTTCTGCTTCCGTAAACTCAGGGGAAGACCTTCGCATTTCGATGGTAGCCCCTCCGAGTAGTTTGGTCGCTTCCTTTGATTGGAATCGATTTGCAGGATTTCGCCTTCCGTCTTATGTGCCTTTCGAGATCACAGTACAGGCTCTTGGTCTGGTTGTACCCAGTACCATTATAGACGAAGGTGCGTCTGTTAGTATTCTGTCTTCAACTACCTAGAAAGCTTTCGGTTCGCCACCGCTTGCGCCTGTTACGCAGAATCTGTTGACATTCAATAGAAGGACGAGTCAACCGTTGGGGATCCTTCCAAGGTTACCGATTACTTTGGGAGGCAAAACCGTCCATATGGATGTGATGGTCGTTCCAGGCCCCTTGGATTTCTATCTACTCCTGGGGTGCGATTACACCTATGCCATGGGAGCGCTTGTCTCCTCCCTTTTTCGTGTGGCCTGTTTTCCACATGAAGGACGGATTGTGACCATTGATCAGCTGTCATTCTTTAGTCCTAATGTGGCAACTGGTCCGCCATCACCCCCTCCTGGTTTTTATCCACCTGTTGTCTCTGCCCCACCGCAGGTCAACTATGTGTCTACCTACCCCGTGCCTGTGCTCAGTGATGATGCCGTCGTGCATCAGGTGCTGGGGGCATTGGGTCCTGACTTCCAGGATGTTTTCCTTCCATCAGGAGTGGAACTCTTGGAAGCACCGCCTTCTTGTTCATTTTGATGTAAGTCGGTTAGAGCATGGTTTCCTCCTTGGGTCAAGCTCTTTAAAAAATGAAACTAGGATCTTGGAGCATGGTTCCTCCACTTGTGTCAAGCTCCTAAAAACAATGAAACAAGCTGTTCGAGGATAGTTCTTTTACGTGTGTCAACCTCGTTAAAATAATGAAACACAAGCATATTCAATTCGAGTTTTTTCAGTTTCAGCTCAAATCTCGTGTGTGTTCAATCTTCACTCCATTTTCAATCGAGTGAAGCTTGGGGGGCATGTGCCTCGATTTGAGACAACATGCTGGGGGGCATGCCCGTCTTTCTTATTATCAAGCATAGTTTGTGTTTTAAGCTTGTGTAAAAATAAAACTCATTTCAAGCATAGTTTGCATATGTGTGTGTTCATGTGTGCTTTTAAGCTTGCGTAAAAATGAAATATGTGATTAGATACATTGTGTGAATACATTTCGCATTGGGTCGTTTGTTATGTAACTGATACATTAGATTACATTTGTATTAGACATTCACATGACATATAAAAACATCATCACATGTAAAGAAAGATCCATCCAAAATAGTCATATGTATATATATATATATGGGTGTCGAAATGTTTGCACAGTGCGCATCACAAAACTCAAAAAATATACATAATTGTCTTAATACATCCGGAGACACTGTGTCTCTCAAAAAATAGGTGTGGCTAAATCCTAGAGACTAATCAGCATGGTGCTCATGATAGCACGTCACTGCACGCACTAGCCGCCTCAGGATTCAGTGGAGCCGGTTTGCCGTATGGCGCTGGTACTCCATCGGTACGTCTGATAGTCGGGCATAGTCTGGGATCCCATGGACGATCCCCTCGAGGTTCTGAACCAGTGCCTCTCCTCCGGTGCCTTCCCCCTGGATCTCAGGGGCGAGTTGTGTCCTCCGGGAGATAGGAGACATCCCGGCTGGTCTCTCAGGTCCTACATCTGCATGCATATATATTTGTGTTTAGACAAGTGTGTATTAACAAAAAAAACATATAAACATAAAATCAAAAATATGAGGTCTTACCCAGCTCTTCATCCCAGTCGTCTCCTTCTGGTAGCGGGAGATCTGGGTCCCCTGTAAAGTCAGTTCCCGAATAGGGCCAATCTTCCACAACGATTAGTTGGCGCCGTAGCCACCTAAAGAACTCGGGCTTCCAGGACATCTGTTGCCCGCCTCCAGATCTGGGCATCAGTGCTGCCCAGCGAGCCATTCTCGGCTCTCGTGGTACCAGACTCGCCACATGGGCCTCTTGGCCCTGGAAGGTTGGTATGCGTTCCAGAATGAACGATACCAAGATGGAACCATACCCAAACTGCTTCAGTTTGCTCTGTTTGCACTTTGTGAGCTGCCTTTTCATGTTGATCGTGACAGCTGTTGCCCAATCATACAGTCGGGGACCCATGCATTCTGAGGCCAGTAAGAGTTGAGTCTTTGTAGCCTCGTGCGGTGCCTGCGATCCAGCAGCCCGCGTAATGGTGTGGAGTACAACTCTCAGTGCTAGGTCAGGGATGGTTGAGATGTATACCTTCTTACTCCCTGCTCCTGTTTGTGCCCCACGGCACACCCGCGCCATTACTTCTTCCATCTTTTCCCCTGATGGTCTGCTCCCAGTCAGTACAGGGATTGGACCCCTGCGGGATAATCCAGTAACGAAATAAATGTCAGTGACCTCCAATTCCAACACCTGGTCTCGTATTCTCAATACTTGGTCATTTTCATCCCAGAGGTTGATCAGATATTGGAGGAGCTCAGGCTGAGCCCGTAAGCATGGCGTGAGGAAGAACTTTTTTAAGCCACAGTCTCTCAGAGCATTCATACATGCTTGGCTTTGCATGGCCTCTTCGTCCTCATCTCCGTGTTCTCGTTCCTTCCATTCGATTGCCATTCTGACTGTTTATCTGCATTCACATGGTCCAAAGCCCCTGATTAGATCTTTTGTAAGCTTCAAAATTCAAGAAATTTGGTATAAATAGCGGAATTTTAGGCGGAAATTTGGGTTCCGCCGCTGGCGCGACTGTTTTGCTGACAGTCGCGCCATGTGGCGCGGGCCCTTTGGTAAAAAGAGCTCAGTGGCGCGGGTCCGTGCCCGATACTCGCGCCACTTGGCCCTGCCCTAAAATTTCAAAGGTGCCCTTACAGAGCTGATTTCTAAGGGGAAATCATTAAAAAATGCATGAAAAGAAAGAGAAAAGGAGCGCCTCTTACCTGTCACAGACGAGACGCTGAATGGTTGCCTGGATTGGTCGCAATCACCGTCAGAAGATTCTGCTCCAAATGGACCACTGTTGCTCTCCACAAGGTAAATAGTAAAAAGTAATTTCATTTTTTTACCATTAGACATATTTATAACTTTTCGACGTTAAATGAGCTTTAAAAGTTATTTTTTGTCAAATATTTGCATGTGTTATGTCGAAAATGGATTTTACGCTTGTTGGGTATGTGCAGCGGCAGGTTTTTGCGACTTAAAAGGTGGAGACGAGTTGTATTTTATACTTTTTCGGACTCGGTAAATACACGGAAAAGTCACTCTGGAGTCATCTTTCAGCTCTTTTCTGACTCTCTAAATATGAAAAGATCGCCGAGGCCCTTGTCGTTTCGATCTCGTTAAAATGGACATGAATCGACATTCACCCAGTATAAGTTTAACCCTTTTTCGGGCTGGGATGGATTGATTACGAAAAAGGAATACCCTAGCCTATCGCGACTAGGAGGTTTTCCCGGATATTGTTTTCTACCTTTTCGGATCTGGGGAACTATTTACGAAAAGGGACTCGTGGAGTTTTCTTTTCCGCTGTCTTTTCAAACTCTCTAAACATGAAAAGACGCCGAGTTCTTCCTTTGTCAGACTCGTTAAACCCTGATGACATTGGATTCCGTCGAAATGACGTTCTCCGAGTTTCTCCTTCCTAGGACTCATTAAATGCACTAGGATGGATTCGCCCGAAGGGCGGACTTATATGACAAGCATATGGTATCCTCTTCAAGCTTGTGTAAAAATAAAGAGGTACTCACCGAAATGGTGGGGAAAATGGAACCATCGTCGTTGTCGTCGGCAGTATGTCGCTCTTGAACATGGCACTTGTCTGCATTCGTGTCGGGTTGGGGACATCTCATCTCGCTGTTTCACTTTGCTTCCATGGGTTTGGGCAATCTCTTTTGACCTCTCATCTGTTCACTGCCTCGTCGCCATGACCTTTGATCCGTTGATGTCAAATACTGCCAAGTCCATTGTCGTGCCGTTCATATGTTCACGAGAAGTTGGCCTCTGCAAATATCAACCTTCCTTTGTTTCTCATATGGTCCTAATTCACAACAAAACATTATGTTCCTCTGTCTCGTGTCGATGATGTGGGAATCATTATGGCCCACCTTCGATCAAGGTCACTTCCTGTCGACTTCAACCCATTATCCAGGAAGTTGGTCTAGAGACTCCTGATGGTACCTTGGAGCCTGCATGCCTCAATGGCAGGTTCGTCGCATTCGACGTGAGGTTTTCATCATTGACTTCCGATCGAATGATTCTGCGGGTGTTCGACGTCAGCTCATTTATTCACACGCCGTAGATTGTACCTGTAGTACCTTGAGGACCATCGTCATTATTGGTGGTTTCTCTCGCGTCTGTTAACAGCTTTCATCATTGGCTGGTAATCAGACGATGTTCTTGCATGTTCGACATCAGCTCACACATTCACATGCTCGAACTTGTACTTGTTTGGGTCGAGATGGAGCGCAAGACCCTGGATTGTGTCTGTTGTAATCCAGGCTGCGATTGTGGATTATTGTCATTATGTACATGACTCAATGATTGGATGGCTGCGACCATACCCGAGTCTATTTGTTTGATCTTGGTTGGATGGCTGCGCCCATACCCTGGATCCGGATTATAGCATACTCTGTTCGGATGGCTGCGTCCATACCATATATATACATCACGTACTTGAGATATCAGTTGTATCTGTCTGTGCAGGTTTTCCGACGGCGGGCCTTCAGTTGGACATGTTCTCGTAAAGCATTTCACCCCTCTCTCTCTCGGGCCTCATGCTTTAGGGGGCATCTGTTACACAGTAATTTGTCACCGTCCCTACCAGTCCCTGTCCCGCACAATGGAGGACCCATTATGTGACCTGTGAACACTGTCATGCTTTGAAAACATCATCAATGCATCCCTCTGAGTATGAGCTTCATTTCCCCTTGAGACATCTCCTTGCAAAATCCATGAAAAACAGCTCTTTTTGCATTGGCGCGGGTAGACAGTTTAGTGCTCGCGCCAATCAGGGAAATCCTGTAAAGAGGTCGCGCCACTTGGCGCTCTGTCATAGAGCAGCAATCGCGCCACCCATTTTAGGGACTATTTTTTAAATATGGATGGCGGAAGTTGAGTTCAAACAAACTCACAACCATTGCCTATCTTGAGTTGGGAGGTTTGGCTGCGGGAGTTCTATGGAAGGGAAGTGGTTTTGCCACCTTCTATGGAACCTTCCTTGTCGATAGGGCCAATCCCATAATAATAGGGATCCCAACTCCCTCCTTCCCCATCTATAAAAGCTTGCTCAGATCCATGGCAAGCTAGTCTTGAAGTGCTGAAGCTTTGCATCTCCCTATTCCCAAGTGCCTTTGTGCTGTAAAGAATCCCTTCTTTCCCTTAAGGCCCATTCAAGCGAGGAGATCATTGTTACGAGACTCTGGAGAGGTTTCCCTTTCCTTGGCGAGCTTTGCGAGACGTGGACGACCGGAGACCCGTTCGAAGGAAGCTGCGACGTCAGAACTTGGTTGTAACTTCTATTCGTTTGTCATTTTAATAGATGACTACGATTATGGTTCCACTCCTTTTTCCATCATGTTAATGCGAGTAATATATTTTCTGACCGATGTTTAGTTACGTATGCTGGTTCCTATGCTTGTATCTGTTCGTTTCTTCTGTGTGCAGGTGTTCATCCGCGGGGATCGCGGAAGGATTGTGGATCGTCAGTATCAAGGAGATTGACATCTCTTCTTCGTATCTAGTAAGGAACTGTGGTACTCTTATCCCAAGTCTTTCATTCGTAACTAGGAGCTTGCGTCATAGCATTGTTTGTTTGTTGCTAGACCCCTGCTGGGCTAGTAGGGATCGCCTCTGTCCGCAGAGGGGATTTACCTCCTCAACAATAATTAAATGTGGGAAGTTTCATTCCCAATGGACACATCCAACTGATGTGTCATCCCTCCAATCATGTCCCCAACAAATTCGGATTGACATCATAATGTGGGATCAAAACCAGTGATACATAAGCAATAAAATTAAATGATGGAGGTGGATCATATTCCCACATGTGGAACCAGTGCAGTAGATCTCCTGACTGCATCAAATAATTATATGGCAAGTTGTTTCCCCACCGCTTACTTTCTACCCAAGTCATCTCACTATGGCTGAAAGTGTGAGATATATTTGGTGCCTTAGGAATGCACCCATGATGAAACAAAATCTCCCTTTGATCATCAAGGGAGTGGCCATGTTCAAAAATAGTTGTGGCCCAAATTTGGCCATGAATTTTGTATGGAATGATACTCCTATTTGGAGCTATGTCTAGCATATATGTGGTAAGAGAATGAAAGTATATAGTACATAGATCATGATATTCAGAAATACTATCCTTACCATACACTTGGTTTAAATCAGTGAGGTGGCTCAGTATGAGTTCCCTCTCACACCCCATGAACAAGGAAGTGGTGATGATAACTCTTCCCAAGAGTTGTGTCTCTCCTCACCCTTAAAACAATCCATGCACTTCCTCATATGATAGTGCACCTCCTCTTTGAATTTTTTCCACATGAATCCTTCCATAATAGTATGGCAGGTTCTAATGAAATTAGTGGGATTAGAAAGCAATATATCATAGGCTACATATAGTATTTTATCTTTGAGATTTGAGTCTCTAGTCAAATAGATCTGAAAATGGAAATAGATGACTCCATTAATTACTTTATACCTCGCATCTATGACTTTCCCATCAAGAACCTTACATGTGAAAAGGTTCTTGGAATATTCCACCAAGAGTTGGGACTCCTAGTATGGATCTAGGCTTCCCAACAATGACAACGTTGTAGAGTTTTGAAATGAAGCTCCTGTTATATCATGGTTCTCCTCTTTGACATTTTGAATGCCAAAGTAACATGTTGGAGTAAATTCACTCCATCTTTGTTGCCTCCCTTGCAGCTGATCTTGCCCAAGACAAGATTGAAGTACATGAAATTCATCCTCCTTTTGAAAGGTCTCTTTCTCCCAAAACTTCCATAGTTTGGCCCATGCATGCAAGAGTGTTAGTACCCTCTTGTCATATTTAGAAATATTCCTTGTGTGTATAGGTATCATTTTCTGCCCCAAGACTATGGATTGGAAATTTGAGACCATGCCCATGTCATCATAGATCTCTGAATCATTTTTTAGTGCAAAAAGTTGAGTTGGAGATAGTAAGGTCCATATCAGAAATTTGGTTACCTTTCCTTGGAACCCATCAAAGGCCCTCAGTGCTATGGTAGTTCCTCTCAAAGCTCCTTCCTTAGCCAAATATGTCATTTCTGCATTAAGTTGAGAGAACACTTTATTCATCTTCCAATTAGGGGGTCTCCCTGGTGGAATGCCTCCATGTAAAGAGACATCAAAATCTTAAGTAGACTATATAAATGAGTGGACTGATGTGTCCCTCCCCTTGCTACATAAATCAGTCTCCTTCTTATGAATATAAACCCCTTGAAATAGACAAGGGTGGATGCCCCTCATCCTTGGATGTTGATCCATCCTTTCTCCTCTTCCTTGGATCAAAGTGTTATTGCCAATTACTACTATCACATGATGCTCCTTGGGAGCCTTTTGCAAAGATGCAAAATTTCCTCCTCTTTAAGCGATAGCTCCATGCCCCCATGTGGTGATGGTTCTCCTTTTGAAGTGACATTGCTGTTATTGCCTTCTTGCTCTTTCTCCTCATAAATATTTAAGAATACCTCATCATCAATGAGAGACCTTAGATCTTGGTATTCCCTTGAAAGAAAAATCTCCATGACTTTTGAGAAGAAATCTTTTCATACAATGGGGACTTTGCCTTTGGCAAGGTATCATACAAGTTTTCATCCCCATCAATGGTTTTATGAAATGGAGTTGGGTTTATGGATCCTTCCAACCCATGCAAAGGTTTTGTTTGTTTTGGTTTGATTTTCTCCATCAAATATGTTTCATAATATTAAACCTTTCCACTACTCTTCTAATTAACTTTGCATAAGTAGATGTATTTGAATTCTTCAATGAAAAGGACTCAAACAACCACCAAACATAAGCCTTACCTTCAAAATGCACTGTTGCAACTTTGATAGCTTCATTTTATGAAACTTGATGTTGTTGCACATAGGTGTTTAGCTCCTTCACCCAAACCCTCGCTGGAAATTTAGGTGATCCATAAAAAGTGGATAGAAAGAATCTACCTACACTATGTTGTTTTCCTTTCGTGCTCCTTTCTTCTTTGATCTTAAAAAACTCCTGGAAGTTTATGTGATCTTTGAACCTCTTAGTTTGAGATTCATATTCTTGCAAATAATCACCAAGAGTCTCTCTCTTTGGCACATATCCCTTCTCCATCTTACTTTCCATGAACATATGACTAGTATAACGTTGCATATCTGGTGGTATGGCTGAATGCTCACACCCATAATATGAGGAACTAGATCTTTCCTCATGTACCATTCTTATTTAGGGATCTCCATGCTTTTCCCTCCTCATTTGTTTGATGTCTTTGCTTATACCCTGTAGAGTTTGAAGAAGAAGTTTTGAAAACCTCTTTCCTTTAGAAAATAAATATTTTCTTTGATCTCTTTTTCATATATTCTCCTTCCCATGAGAAGACTCCATAATGGTTGAAGAACACAGGCTGAGCCAAGATTAAAGCTTCGAAACCACTGTAATATTCCCAAATGGGGAATGCAAAAATAGAATGAAAAATGATATTAAAATAATGCAAATCATATTTTATAAATAATGATACCAATATGGAGACCTTCCATTTTTCATTACAACATCAAAATACATGTTAAAAGTGGCCGATAAGATGCATGACAATATAATACAAGTCTGACAGAAATCCATGAAAATGAGCTGCTCCAACCATGTATTAAGAAAGAAAGGGCCTTACAACACTATTTATTGGCTCTGCAACAACTTTAGATTACATATCAGATCTTGAGCAAGTATTTGGAAAAAACGTTAGATCTATAGCAGATCCATACACTATACAAGCTCTTCTATCAACCCCCCTTGGGGTTTTCAGCAAAATACCAAGTAGAAGATGTAGATATGAGATCTAAGACTGCAGATCTATGGAAATATTTAGATGTGGAAAGTGGATCTGATATCATATAAACAATGAAATTGTCTCCTCCAACAGATATCCAAAGTGAAGGGCAAATCCCCAACACCTAGAAAATCACTCTCGAATTGGTGAGCTGAAACACCCTGCAAATACACCTAAAGAAATAACTCATATCTGGATCTATACTACGGTATAGGGATCAATATATAGTTAGCCTACAACCAATATATGAAAATTATGTTCAAAGTCTTCAATACAATCCTCCCAATGAAGTAGAACCCTCCTCCACTTGAAAGATGCACTGAAATGGACTAGATTTGACAGATCTAATCTCCACTTGCTGTGGCTTGCCAAAATAGTCAAACCCTCAACAGGATCTACACTATAGTTGAAAGACATAGCTTGGCCTCAAACAAGATAGTGGAAAATTCAATAAAAACTCTCCCAAGAGCTAATCAATGGGAGGAGGTGGGATTCCCGATCAGGAACACCCAATGCTAAACAAAATTATTCTCAGCTAAAGAGCAAGAGAATGATATATGTCTAAATAGACAATATATTCCGAAAATATGATAAACATCAACAACCTTATAATGCTACCATCCCCTTCCTTTTATAAGACAAGATCTTGCAAACCCTAAACCACATCCAATGATAATACCCCTTTCACACAAGGCACCTTCAACTAAGACTACATTGTGCCTCATTGATGACCACTCCTCCATGACAACACTCTATATTTTGTCAATATTGACCCAGTCAACATGTTTTAGCCCCTATCCACACCTTAGGGTGCTTTATTAAGCTGTAAATATGATCCACTTTCACGTGAGAAGTGATTTTATTCACCATAAAGAGTTTTATGGGTCCTCCCATCCACCTATTCACCTATCAATGTGTCAGAAAAAGGTTCTAATATTCGCATTAGTTATAGGCTAATGTAGGAATATTGCAGAACAAATGATTATTCATGTATAAACTCAAAAAATAAGCCAATGTAGATTGATGCATGCACATTCCAATCATGAAAATTAATTTCTACAACTTCTCAATAGAAAAAACAAGTAATATTTTTTATTTGTTCACTTTAAAACATAAACACCAATTTCACACATAATGTTAGGATAAGTTTAATTATATGACCAAAAATGTGGGAGGATTATTTTATGGTGTATTGAACAAGACTAGGGGTCACACATGTAGCATGGATGGGTAGAAATGGGATGTCCAAACATGGTTTACTAAGATCTATAATCCACACATTAGAGAATGAGAAGGGGGATTAGTACCTAATGTCATAGGGGCTAGGGGGCCTAGAGGGAAGGTAACAAGAGAAAATGAAAGGGGAATCCCCCATAGTGGTGATAAGGGGATTAGGGGCCCCATTATCACAACCAATAAGCCCTTAACTCACAACCACTAAATTCCCTATCCCTTAACCCCGAAGCCATAATCCATTAACTCCTACACTCATAACTCATAAGAAATCAACCCCTTGACACATTAAACCTTAAGCCATCAACTCCTAACCTAAAATCCATGAACCCCCTAAGCATTAACCCCATATTATCTTAACTTGTGACACTTAAACCTCAATCCATAACCTCTAAACACCTTAAAACCTAACCCCTTAACCCATACCACTTAAATCCCTTAATTATTAAGCTCTTAACCCCTAAATCCCTTCCCCCCTCAAGCCCTTGCTCCTTAACTCTTAATTCTTGAAGAAATTAACCACTTAGTATCCAAGGCAAAAAACAACACCTCAAAACAACAAAATAACCTCTTAGGTAAATCCTTCACCTCTAACTAATAATAGTGGTACCATTTTATTTTTAGAGAACTATGTATTAGTCTCGAGGGTGTGTTTTTGTGGGTAATGACCTTATTAACATGTGTACCAAATGTACAACAATTTTGAAATGATCTCAAAAATATTCTTACACACTTTAATAACTTAATCATTTTAGTTGTATATCACATATTTTGAAAGGAAACTATCATTTCATTATCAAATATAACTCTCACACTTCTATCGACAATCCATTACATGAGTGCTTTACTCATTCTCTTAACTATTGTCCATATCAATAGCTCCATGCAAACACATATCACCAAAATTTTTGCTAATCATTGTGTTTCCAATCTCCCGCCTTAACCATACCTTACCCAAATATTGATCCTTGATGTGCATTTAATCATAATTCATATAAATAAAGCTACATATTAACCCTAAAGAAATGCTTCCTATTACTTCAACTTACTTATCTTAATGGTATGATCAATGCATACCTACACAACCGCATTCATTATTATTTATTTTTCCTTACATGGTTGATACTCTTTGGACGCTTATGTGTTCCCATGATTAGCCTTCCAACGAGCATCCTTTTCCCTTATCCTTTGTATTGGTTTGTGAAGAAATTATATCATCATCATGTTCAATCATTCCTAAACACATAGCAAACTCACAATTATATTAGCTTATTGGGCCAATAAAAAAACATATGCCTCAATACTTTTAAATCATCATTTAATATCTAACATGCCTGAGTACATTTGCATGGACTCTATTAGGAATTATCTTGATGCATTTATCAATGCAATTCTCACAATCAATTACTTAATTTTCAACATTTAATTATCATTCTCAAGCTTGTATCATTTTTACCTTCTAACTCTCTTTGCTATATTTCTTGGCCCATCCACATCCATTGTTTGAACCCTATTCCGATACCACTCTATAACATATCCAAACCCCTTTGTACCTTGTTGAGGGTATATTTATCAATTTTTTTTTTTCTAATTCAATTCTAAACTTTGTTATAATAGCATCATCACATTATCCTCATTAAGAGCTTTCAAAAATTTATTAAAGTTCAAGTTTGAATCATTAAGATACAATCATCCGAAGATTTTCACCCTTTGTTCCATGTCAATGCTAATGAACCACTACCACATGGTAGATGAAATTTCATCTTTGTCCACATGCCACACCAAGTGGAGTGTTGAGTGAGCATTAGGGCAATCTAACTTACCATGTCTTTTACTAGCTCCAATTAATTTACTTTACGTGCATTTACATAATTGGGATTTTAAATAAAAATTTTAATCCATCATTTCCATGTAAATATTTATATTTCACCCTATTTAAATAATTATTAAACCGAAAATTTCAAATAAAAATCATGTGTAAGAATAATCCACATGTAGAATTCCAATCTGTCAAAGGTTTCTTCCACAAAATTCGATAAGTTGTTGATAGCACAACCCAACATATTTCCTTGCCAATTGGGTAAAATTCCAAATTTTCATTGACTTCTAATGAGGTCAACCCCTAAGGTAGAACCCAAAACTTTTGTACCAACTGTCTATGAGGTGACAGGTCAACCACAAACTTTTTTACAAACTGTCTATGAGGTAAACCCCAAAATATTCGTTGAAAACAGATGGATTCACCAACCATCATTTAAATTTAATATGTTACCCTTTGAAAAATTGTGTCCAATGTCACTAGTGGCTGATGAACTTATTGGCCATCGATGAAATTAAACACTTTACATTATGGAAAATTTAATCCAATCTCATTTATCCTCGATGAAATTACCAACTATGTGTGAAATTTAATACTTTTACCATTTGAAACCCTTAAGTCATTCTTCGATTGTCGATGCCATCGATGAGTTCCACACACAATGATAATAGGTTAAAATCAAAGAGTATACCTTTGAAAACTTTGGACATCCAGTGGATATTTAAGGTTTTTCACTTCCTACAACAAATCTAATAATCTGCATTAAACATTAGAGATGATTATATTTATTGAGGGAAATCAATCAAATTTAGATGTGTAAAAATCAATGAGTTTAACTTTGAAAACTTTGGAAATTTTTTTGATAGTGAAGGTTTTGCACTTCTTGCATCAAATCTTGGAATTTTCATTAAACATTAGAGAGGATTATCTCTATCAAGGGAAATCAATCAAATTTACAAAGAGAATCAACCTCTAAATGATCATTGTTTGGGTAAAAATCTTGCCCAAAATTCCCTTCTTCTTCATTTGTGGAAAGTTCATGAATATAAGTGACCATATGCATATCCAAATTCACTTATATAAACAGATTTCCTGCCAACATACACTAACTTTAAATTTTATGTAGACATTGCTCTTAAGCTAGTTTTTGCACCAAAATAGGCAGGAGTCACATGAAAATAAACATACTTACCAAAGTTACTGCCCACCATAATTTATCATTCCTTAGTATATAAGTAGATAGGAGTAAAATGTACACATGCAAACTAACTTGATATTACTATCCACCTAGATCTAAGAAAGCATGTTCACATGATTAGGAAAGAGGATTATGTAGTTTAATTTGTCCACTTCAAACATCAATTTATTCCCTCAAGATAGATCAATATCAAACATAATTTAGATATGATTTTTTTCAAGTTTGAAACTAATCTAGGAATGAGTCTTTTCCACCCAACCATAAGCTCATATTCACATCAACTTTCTACAACTAGCCACCCCTTAGCTAGGACATGATACCACAAGCAGAAATATAATAGCACACTAGTATATAACTACCCGAAAACAACTCTTTTTCACACATAAATCAAAGTTATGGATCTCCTTTCCAAATTGAATATAGGCCTCCGCGATCTCTAAATGCCTCTCAACTTGGTTAGAAAATAAAATAAGGTAATTGCCTTTGTAGTTCTAAATTCCCTTGGAAATTTCCCTATGTTGGAGCAGGGTCTCCCACACTAATGAAAGCTGGTCCAATTTTGTATTATTTTGATTATATTTAGTCTAGTACAGGGGTGATAGGGTAGAGAAAAGCCCCAATACATTGTAAGCGAGTAAATAGGTAAAACCAGGAGT
This sequence comes from Pinus albicaulis, assembly GCA_034641835.2. NCBI lineage: Eukaryota > Viridiplantae > Streptophyta > Pinopsida > Pinales > Pinaceae > Pinus > Pinus albicaulis. Next base: position 754,618,128 of record CM076575.1, on the reverse strand, counting down.
CCTCAAACCACGGTTTGCGGACCATGGTAAGTCTAGGCTAAATTGGTATAAATAGTATGTCTTTTTGCGTTGATAGGTAGAAGATGAATAGAAGTGAATGCTAAGTGCGGATTGTTAGTTTTTGGTTTCGAGTATTTGGGCCGAACTCCTACTGGCTGTGTGCATGGAGATCCTTTGTCCTGCTGTGTGCGAACCCTGCTGGCTATGTGCACAGGTGGGATTTGGGGTTATGTAAGAATTTGCTGATAATATATGAGAAGCATTACTAATATTTGGTTCTGAGATCTAACTGTTGTATGAATTTGTGCTCTATGTTAGATCTGTGATAAGGTACAAATTATCTGTATTATCTGCTATGTTTATCTATAAGATATGCTATCTGGTTTTTGCGTATACTGTAATTTATATCTTTGTTGGGTCGAACGCATGTGGAAGAGGACCTAAGATCTAGATCTGTAATATTGTGTGCACTGTGTATCTATTTAAGCCTACGAACTAGCTCCATTCCCATAGATCTGTGTACTGTGCATCTCTTAGCTTTCCTGCTCTCTTTCTGGGTGCAGAAACCTAGTTCTAGCACCCTCCCATATTGCTTCGGGTGAGACTTTGACCTGCGCAAGAAGGTCACTGCCGAAAGGGCCAGTAGCATACGGGTTTGTTGGAAAACCTTAATGTACAAACCTGGGTCAGGACCCCTAAAGACAACAAATGGTTCCATTTCCGGGACCAAGAGCATTTTCAAAGATCAAGGAATGCCAAGGCCATATTGGGAAGGTGAAAAGAAAGAAATTGATGAATGGTTTGAAAGACAAGTTTAGGAATGCGCAATAAAAGAAAATTGTAGTACAAATATAACTATTGAAGAGTGGAAGAACAAATATATTTTCATAGAGAGCTATGAAATCTTCGTTGTAACAATTGTGATCGGACTTTAGAAGTGGTTGGCCAACTTAGTTGAATTCTAAATGTGCTGGAAGGATGAGCGAGTTACACAGTGGACACCAGAAAAACTATCACAGCTAGAGAGGACTGACAATACTATCACCCAGATAGTAGATCACTCGGTGGACAACGTACTAGGAGGATTTGTGATAGAATTTTTGATTGATCAGTTAGTATCCTATTCTAAAGAAGAAAGATGATTCTTTAAAGGGTTTTGCGGTAAGTTCCTGAAAACGTTACCGTTGTTAATAAAGACCTTGATGTGTGAGAAAAGTATCCTTTGTAGTCATACGCCATGAATGAATTCCAACCAGAATGAAGGTACTATGCGTAGCGGGAAGTACTATAGAACCAACAAGGAAGGAGATTGGGCTACGTATAGCCCGGTAAGGGACTTCACCATATTCAACCCTCCATCAACTCCTCCATCAAGCTCTCATCAAGGAAAAAACTCCCTACCAACCCCACCAACAGGTGACATGGCTACGCACTTAAAGCTCCCAACCTTTAAATGTGTGGGCAATGAGGATATGGATCGGTTCTGGTTTGTTACAGAGACAGTATGGGTTACGTAGAACATACTAAGTGATGCAGTGAGACGGGCTCAGTTATCCCTTGCCTTCGAGGAAAGGGCTTTGGATTGGTATATGGGGTACATTGGGCAAAAGGAAAATGAAACTATTTATGAAATTAAGGCTACACTAAGGCAAAAATTCAAGAGACCTAAATCCTACTCGCACACAGTAAATGAACTGAAGGATATCAAGCAAGGGTCATCTGAGTCTGTATGGGAAGTAGATCAACGATTAAATAAAGCAATCAGAGAAGGTGGATTCCAGTATGATGATAAACAACACACAGAATGGTTCATTTCTATGCTGCTACCTGACCTACGGATACCTATGGGGTAGCAATCTGTCGAAATCCAGGAAAAAACATTAGACGTGGCTATGAAACTAGAAGCTGGCCTGAGAGATGACACTCAATTGGGAGTACATTAGATTTAATGTCAGCTGGAAGAAATGCATCTAGAGATTCAAAATCTGCACAAGGAACGCGGATCGGTGGTTAGCCTGGAGAGATGGTGCATTTGGTGCCAAGTGAATGGTCATACCAAGGATAACTACCCACTACTTACTGCATATACCCAGACTGGAGCGCCTAGTCCTTTATGACCTAGGGAGGCTATGGGATCAAGTGGAGTATAGTAGTGGTGTTGATTCTGCAGATCGGTTGGACATGATGAACAAAATTTCCACACATATGAGTTACTGACGGAGCGAGGGAGCCTATTTCGAGTTCAGTCTAACCTAATGTCACCTAGATCCCCTGCAGGAGTAAGGAGATCCCCAGATCTAGGTATGGGAGGAGGCCAAGCAGGAAGTGCTGGTCGAGGGCGGGGCCAACTCATCTGCTACAACTGTGGGGAAATCAGTCATTTTTCAAGAGACTACATCAATCCAACCAGACAGACCTACCGGTACTGTAGATATTTGGATCACTCGATCGAAGATTGCTCGGTTCTAATAGCTAAGGTTCAAGAAAAATAGCAGACTACCACACAAAATGTGCAGCGGGTAAAGGTAGAGACGCGAGAGATAGGGTCACCTAGTGAAGCACGGATGCAAGCAACCGTTGGCCCAACAACACAAGTAAGAGCGTAGCCCCCGCAGGAAATCATCTTCGTGCCTAGAAGGGAGAATGATTGTGGCCCATTACTCGCACCTAATGATAAACTTGGAAATAGATCAAACCATTACTACAAGTATGTATGTAGCTACTATGCCACCAGCAGACCATGGAGAATATTCAAACTCTACTCAAGGGTTATGATGGCCAGGCCTACCCAGCTGCGCAAGTATGAAAAAATGCATAAACAAAAATGCACCGGTCGGGAGATTCGATTGACTGCACAGATTGGGGCTTTTAAGATGGATCAAGTCATTCATAACTTAGGAACTAAGGCAAACGTAATCCCTAAGCAAACTTGGCAGCAAATGGGTGAACCTACACTTGAGTAGACCACCACCCAGCTGCACATGGCTAATCAGCAGATGATAACACCTTTGGGGAAATTACCACAGGTTATTGTAAACATCATTGGAGTAAAAGTATGGGCTGATTTTGAAGTTATCCACACCATGGGAGATACGAACCCCTATCCAGCACTCCTAGGCCTAGACTGGGCCACGACTGTAGGTGGTATCATTAATCTAAAGGATCGTAGTATGACATTTGAGAAAAAATGAACACAGGTAAAAATCCCACTAGATCCTATGGATGGAGCACGACATATAGATAGAGTACGGCCATACCAACTAACTACAAAGGATGGAACAGATGGTATGATTTGGTAGAAAGGGGACTCAAGTAGAGGGTCAAAATTTTGGTCACCACACTTACAGGATGTGCCTACATTGCGCTGTATAACAAAGGATCTCCGAAGAATATCATTCGAAGTAAGAATTCTACCCCAGTTTCACCAGTTTGGTCTCATTCAAGATTTTTTACAAGAATTCGAAGGAGAGGTTCCGCGAGAGCGCCGTTTAGAAGCCCTTGAACAGGCACTACACGGTGCGTCAGCGCAATGGTGGGAGATACATAAGGAGACCATCCACGAATGGGAAGAATGTCGGGATATGATGGTCCTGTGATTTGAAGCACCAACGGATGTGCAAGATAAGACCTCCTTGGAGTTTGAAGGTCCCCATCAATATAGGACCACAGGGTACGTAGACAAGGGACTCTAGCAAAGCCCTTACACGGATACACTGAAGGATGAATTTGTAAGGCTAGTTGTGCTACGCAACGGGGACTTAGAATCATACCCCACCATAACTTAGGATGAGGCCAAAAATAATACTACTATCCAACTGAAGGAACATATCAGTGCAACCATTAGGTACACCCAGTATGTTAAAAATCTGGTTTGGCAGTATGTATCACGCGCAACCAAGCTACGTGGCTCCCTTTCGCAAAAGCTAGGCCAGACTACCATAAGTCAACCCTCTCTAGTTCAACAACCCCTACGAAACAATATTGTGTTGGGGGGGTAGGGGAAGAACATGGCAGACATGACCACTAAACAGAAGGTATGAAAAGTAGCTATTGGAATAGTGAACTCTGGTAACAAGGATGATTTACCGTTGATGAGCACAACCAAATGGTAATTAATGAAGAGATTATAGAATATTTTTTACTGTTCATCCGATGGTACACCCCAAGTAGGAACACCATTACCATTAGTTACCCATGGGAGTTGTCTACAGGGATAGACCAGTAGCTCTGTTGGCTTATATCATGTATATAAATTTCCTACCTATTTTGTATACTGCATAATCCTTTATACCATCTTAATTGTACTCTCCCAACTTGCTCCCCACCTCCTGACAGTAGGCATCTGGTGTATACCAATCAGTAAACCTACAACAACTATGGAAATACCACCCAAGGGCGAAGCAATTGACAAAGTACTAGAGTGTTGGATTCCTGTACGGCAAAGCACCAGGGGGGCCACCACGCCAAACAAAAAACCACTTGCCCACGAGATCCCACAGGCCAGCCCCACCAAATTTGTGAAAGGCACTATGCAACTACTAGAGAGTGTTAAAACCAAAGATGCAATGAGGTCACAACTTGCACTCATTCTGGATGAAGGTAATACTCTTGATAGCGATGGCGCAAAGTGGATGAGAGAATATGAAACAGGGACTCGAGAGAAGCCTGATACTCCGCACAAGGACCATGATACCATGCTCACTCTCACTAGTAGTGACCTCATGCAAATTACAGGTTCCATCACTCTGACCGCCGAGGAAAATTGGTCCGCAATATAACACCAACAGAAGGTCACACTCACCACTATTCAGACCAACATTTGGGATCTGCAGCTGTGAACCACTACAATTCAAGACAATCTAATTCAAGAAGATACTCTCGCGGAAACTACCAGTACCTCTCTCGCATTAATAGAAGACTAGGTTTGTTCCGTACCTTGCAATGCCTTTTTAGGTATCCAATTCCATGTTGGAACAAGCATATAGTTGGACCTAGCCGTGCATCCCCGCGAAGCCCTCCAAATATTTCAGACCATGATCTCACAAGAAATCCATCATCGAGACCAGTAGACAGACCAACGACTCAGCCTCCTCAAATGGACAATGGAACAACAACACACTGCCCTCACTCTCGCTATCCTACCGAAAACTGAGCTCGCAACAACAATTCACCAAATCTACGCAGAACTACCAGAGGAAATCCCCGCCACGACATCAGCACAGGATAAGGTGTAAGGCCTAGTAGCGGCATTCAGGGCAGAAAAAATTGAATTGTGGGACTTGAAAACAATGTTGGCACAACAAATAACCATATTACAGAATCAGTTACAACCTGACACAACCCCAGAGGTCCGCGAGCAACGCACCACCCTCATCACCAAAGCCATGGATACCATTAAAACACAGATCGTTCAAGAAAATCAATTGAACGAGTCCACCACACAGCTCTGGACCATGGTACAACATGCACCAAAACTTCAACAGCTCAATCAGGACTTAAAATAGAAGGAAGAGGTTGTGGCTCGCATCAAAGCTACATTACCCACACTCGTGCCAACACAAAGAATGGTAAGCATCAGGTTCAGTACTATGCTCCAATAAGAAATCAAAGAAATTTGCCAAAAGAGAGACACCATCAGTCAAAAACTGAAAGCATGGGCCGCTTCGGCTTTCCGTATTTCACAGGATGCAGAGGTAGCAGTAACGCACCTCCATCAACTATGGGAAAATCTCAGCTTAGCTGCGGATGGACCAATGTCACAAAATCTTGTCGCACTCGCCCAAGGCATTGCCCGCTAGAGTCTTGACATCCTCCCCCCCCCCTAATTGCAAATATTCATGAATTGTGCGCATAGGTGGAGGCTCTACCATTGCAGTGACTCGGGACAAGTCACAAGATTGTGTAGGGGGACTGTTGGAGCAGGGTCTCCCACACTGATGAAAGCTGGTCCAATTTTGTGTTATTTTTATTATATTTAGTTTAGCGCAGGGGTGATACAGTGGATAAAAGCCCCAATACGTTGTAAGCGGGTAAATAGGTAAAACTAGGAGTCTACAAACCACGGTTTGCGGACCATGGTAAGTCTAGGATAAATTGATATAAATAGTAAGTCTTTTTGAGTCGATATGTAGAAGATGAATAGAAGTGAATGCTAAGTGCAAATTGTTAGTTCTAGGTTTCTGGTATTTGGGTTGGACTCCTGCTCGTTGTGTGCAAGGAGATCCTTTTTCCAACTATGTGCGGACCGTACTAGCTATGTGCGCAGGTGGGATTTGGGGTTATGTAAGAATTTGCTGATAATATATGATAAGTATTACTGATATTTGGTTCTGAGATCTAACTATTGTATGAATCTGCGCTCTGTGTTAGATATGTGATAAGGCACGAATTATCTGTATTATCTGTTGTGTTTATCTATAAGATATGCTATCTGGTCTGCTGCATATACTGTAATTTATATCTTTTCTGGGTCAAACACACGTGGAAGTAGACCTAAGATCTAGATCTATAATATTGTGCGAACCGTATATCTCTTTAAGCCTACAAACTAGCTTCGTTCCCATAGATCTATGTGTTGCGCGTGGCTTGGCTTACCTGCTCTCTTTCTGGGTGCAGAAACCTGGTTCTAGCACCCTACCATACTGCTTCGGGTGAGACTTTGACCTACGCAACCAAGTCACTGCCGAAAGGGCCAGTAGTATAGGGGTCTGTTGGCAAACCTTAACGTACGAACCTGGGTCAGGATCCCTAAAGACAACACCCTACCTCTTGCTTTTCATTATCAATCAACACACAACAAATCACAACCCATTCTGCCAAACTAGAGTCCATAACTCTTTTTTCTAGTGTTTTACAAGCAACATTCATTTTTAGGCAGCCGATAACACACCAACATCATTCCATTTTGCAATTGGCACATTTATTGGCATATGTGGGCACTAAAAATGCATTTTAATCACCTAGAATGCTTCATCATTTATTCCACTCGTGAATTTCACTACTTAAGAACTTGTGTGCCTTTTTTCGTTGTGCATTTATCACTCTATGCGCGAATGGAAAAAATTCTCTATCTATGAATGTTTTAGACCCCCTTTTCCTTCATGGGTGTTACACCATTTTTTGGTCATCTAACCTGTTACTATTAGATGGAACAAAGTACACCATGTAAGACCAATTTTACCCCAAGTAAAATTGCTTTCACTATGAAAAATAACTTAGTAATCCATATTTAATAAGTTGTTTATGGTCTAAATAGGAAACCCCATGAGGAAATATTAAATAAATCCATATTTGTTTGATTTTCCTCAAGGAATAATTAGTTAAACAACAATTTAATTAATATTCCTGGTCATATTTAATCCAAAACAGGAAAATTAATTAGATAAATCATTATTTATCTTATTATTTTCAAGGAATAATTATTTAAACCTTATTTAAATAATATTCCTTATTAAATTTGACTAAATCATTTATAAATAATTGAATAAATCATTATTTGTTTAATTATTACTCAACCACATCCTTAGAATAATAAATAAATCATTTGTTTATTTATTATTTACAAATAAAGGGATTTGATCAAATTCAAATTATTTTTCCTTCCAACAAATATAATAAAATATTCCATAAAAGTTGGATCTAGAATTGGTTAATAATATTTTAACTATGCACCAAAATCTAGACTAACTCAATATTTTGTTATAAATAGAAGAAGTTTTCCATTCACTCACTACCTTTTGTTGCCTAAAGATCACTCTGGATCTATACTTTTGGTCTGAATTTGATCCTCCATCATTGTCATATTTTGCTACCATTTTTCTTGTGAGCTCCCTTTGAATTCCATTTTTTGTCTAGGTTTTCTACACCATCAAGAGAGAGAGATCTTAGATCTAAAGTGTTGAGGACATACAAGAACCCATCCCGTTGAGGGGGACTGGTAACATATTTATATGTTCCCTTCCCAGGGGTAAAAAAATACAAAAAATTATTTAAAAAATATTCTTATCTTGTCTATTGGATGCATGGAGCAACTGTTGCTTTTATTTACTACTTAATGTCTTTTACTACATAGATCTAGATTTTGTAGAATTTATCTTGGTCAACTAACTGCAAATCTAAATAAATTGGTAGCCATATTTGATGTTAGGGTTGTTTGTTATGCACAGCTAAAGTGAGTTTTTTTTTACACTTGCAATTAGAATTCATACTAACAACTAGCAACTCCACAAGGGTTTACGATTACAACCTCTATCGTTTTTCATATTCCCGTATGACTAGGTGTTTCAAACCTTAGGATTTTTCTTTAGCTTCATATTTTACTTTTCTTGATATTGTTTTTAACCTATAAAACGCTAAAACAATAAAAAATCTAACTTGTGTGTGTTTCCAGACCTATTGTGCAAGTGACAGGTATCAGCTGCATCTAAGATGACAATTTTTTCTGAAACCTTCTCCCGAGAATGCCGGAAGCTCAGGTTGCACTTTTTGGGCTAAAACCTACGACCTGGACCTTCAGAGCATAGAAAAAAGCCCCAAACCTGCGACCTATGTAGAAATCAGGTCAAACATTGTGACCTGGCATTTTTGCGGGAATTTTTTTGAAATTTTTCTAGGTTTGTCTGGGCCTCTGTTCAGGGTTTTCTGACCTTCGTCTTTGCCTATTTTGGACCTGTACTTGATCTACTTTACTCATTGGAATGGGGAATCTAACCCCCTATGGCTTCAATACCCTTACACCTTTGTAGGAGGAGTATAGCTGAAGCTGGTCGTCTGGAATTTCAGTGTGTTCAACCATTTTTCATATCTGATCCCTCACCTTCAGATCCACTTTAGACTGGTTTTTCACCCATCCAAAACACCTCTTTTTGGTTTTTTTGGGTCTTCCTCTAGGGTCCCCTTCGCTTCCTTCCAGGATGTAGAATTTCGTTGCCTCATTTGCAGCACTTTTCCCTCTGTTTTTTTGTTGTTGTCTGCACCTATTTTCAGGATATTTGACCTTTAGATAATTGTCCCTCTCAACTTTAGATCCATTGGCTATTTTGGCTTGTTTTGACTATATTTTTTCCCACCCATAGACTAGTTATTGAGAGGCCCGCCTCCTTGGGTTTAGATTAATGCATAATTAGCTGTTTATTTTCTGTTATATTGAGTTTCATTTACTGTTATCTGCAGATTTATTTACAGTTATACAACACACTTTTATTTTTTTCTCTACAAACGTATGGGTTTAAAAATTAAAATTAACACACTTAACACACACATCCTAAGTGAAGAAGCGCTTGGTTAACACTGCCAGGAAAACACTTTAACATTATAATCAATTGAGCTTGGACCTCTATGCCCTGGTTTCGACATTGTAATCATTTGATACTACACCTCCTTGCCCTTGTTGATCTATCCTCCTTTTGAGATCTGTGTTTGTTCTTTCACCATTGCGTCCCCAAGGCGTTTATCTCGGAGACTTCTTAGCCTTCATCCTAAGTTTCTGTTAGGAAGACTTACTCCACATAGGATCCGAGTTAGTCCTCCACCGAGTCGTGATTCCGACTCCTCTTCTGGTTCATTTGGTTCCACTTTTGGTTCCATCCCCAGTTCTCCGCCTGTCACCTTCACCATGTTTCGTTTAGGACCTAACTCTGGTGGTAGCCCTGGCCCTAATGTTGGGAATACAACTAGTGGGACCACAACAGGAACTATCCCTGCTGCTCCCTTGATCCCCTATATGGCAGGCCTCAATATTCCCGATTTTAACTAGTTGATCAATGACCCCATATGCCATGACGCTGGTTGGACTGCTATTCCAACCAAGATCCCTTCCGACATCCCCAATTTTTAAGGTCTTGCTGGAGAAGATCCTACTAATCATGTTCGATCTTTCCACATGTGGTGTTCTTCTAACTCCATTATCGTTGACTCTGTCCATATTTGGTTGTTCCAACGTACGCTTACTGGCGAAGCTTCTAAGTGGTATGTCGACAAGGCCTCCTCCTCTGACACCACCTTTGCAACTCTTGCAAGTGATTTTCTATCTTATTTCCAGCTTCCCCTTCGTTATGACACTGGTACAAAACCTTTTACCTATTTCCGCCATTCGTCTATGACCCACCTATCTGATCATGTCAAGGAATGGTGGAGAAGAAAGAGCCTATGTTGAGCCACTACCTTCGAAGATCGTGTATACATGGATTGGTTCCTTATATCCCTCTTGCCTGCTATCCGAAAATATGTCCCATCACATTTCCCTTAGACCAAAGAAGCTACTCTCCATATTGCGTTAAAATATGACCTGATCTATGCTCAGCTTGGTTTTGTTTATACCGTCTTACCTGGTCTCCCTAGACCCAGTGGTGCCAATGCACCGGGGGCATCCCATGCCACCAACGACATCGTTGGAGCCCTTTCTCATCCATACACTCATCCTCCCATACGTTATGGTTTCCCTCAAGGAGGGGCCAAGTCCTCCAGCACTTTACCCCCTCCCGGTAGGATGTATCCAGGATACGACATGGCTCCTTCTTTTCCCAACTTGTTTCCCACAATGTTACCCAGCCTACTTATTATCCATATCTGCAGCCTAATCTACAACTTGGTGCTCTAGCTCCAACAACATTATCAGCTCTGCCTCCCTTTCCTTCTCAACCCTCACAAAAAAAGCCACCACCCCCGAGGGGCAAGTGTATGCACAACAGGGTATGAGTAATCCTCCTACTTCTGAAAAGCAGAGGAAAGGCACACCAAATCAATCTGCCCCCGATAATCCTAGACTTAATCCCCAAGGGAATGCACCTAACACTGCTAACCAGAAATAGGACACTTAGCCCAAGCAGGACAGTCATGTTCGCACGAATAAGCCTTGTTCATGTTGCGGTGTCTATGGTCATTACACCCATGATTTTCCTCTTTTACCACAGATGCGTTAGATGTGGGAGACTCAAGCAACATCATGATGACAACAAGCCTCCTCTTTGGTTCCTCCCAATGCTACACCTATCCAGCCGACTGTGTTTACCAATCCTTTCCCTCGGTAAGGATTCGTGGCTACCCAACCACCTGAAGGTTAGGTGGCCACTCAACCTCTTCTATATGGTACCTTCGATTACTAGATTCTCATGATGATCTCTGACCAACCCATTACTGTTGACCTCAACCTTCAGACTCGGTCCCTTCAGTACAAAAATCCTCCTGCTACGTCTGCCCAAGATCCCCCTTCTTCAAGTTCTACATAGCCTCTTTTGATAACAAATGGTCCTTTACAGATCCCTCAGCCTAAGGCCGAGGCTCATACAAAGATCCCCAAGGGGCCATTACGCCGAAACACTGCTTCTAGCAAAGCTGGCCATTTGTATAGTATAGTAGGCAATTTGACGCAATCTCCTGCTACCATATGAACACTGGAACTCCTCCAGTCGTGCCCTTCACAATGAAAAGATCTACTAACTTATATGGGCATTGTATATCCTTGAGATGATCGTTTGATCATCTTTGATGTTGACTGGTTAGAACATCCTCCCCCTCCTGCTTCTGTTTCCTTCCAAATCCCCATCAAGGTCTAGAATGCCAATGTCTCTCGTTCTATCATTGATGAGGGGGAATCCACCTCTGTGATGTCCTCTTCGGTTTGGAAGCAACTCATAACACCTGATTTGGCCCCTTCCACTATCACCCTCTGAGCGTGGGATGGCCACTCTTCCAAGTCCATTGGCATGTTCCGCAATTGTCCTATTACTCTTATAGGCAAGACTGTTTGTGTTGACGTAGAAGTCATTGATGCCCACTTAGATTACAACATTCTATTGGGTCATAGCTACACCTATGCGATGTATATTGTCCCATCTGTGGTTCACCACAAGATGTACTTCCCTCATGATGGAAATATAGTAACCATTGACTAGTTGACATATTACGAACCAAACTCTCAGACCTCCCATGAGTCCATCATCTCTTTGGTGGCTAATAAGGAGATCGTCGAACCTTTGACCAGTGTCTCACCCAGAGTCTACAAAGACTTCTCTTTTCTTGGTTCATTCCCTTGTCTTCCTACTCTTGTCTCTGATCCCATCTTGTTAAATGTTTGCATGATGCAATCATCTCGGGCTTCCCTCAAATGACCCGCTTCAGTTAGTCAGCAGCCCCACCCTCTAGAACCTACTCCTAGCACTTTGAATCAGGCTTCTATACCCCCTCCTCCTGGCCCTTCATCTACAGTTCGTACCCATGAGCTTCTCTACCCTCCTGTCCTGGATCCTCCTAGCCTAAACCATGTCGGAGCTATCTCGCCTGGCCATTACCCCTCTGCTCAGATACCATTCCTAGCTCCCCCTCCTGGAGTATTTTTGGTACCTGTTATGGCTACCTTATCCCTTCTTAATTTAACCTTGGGAATCCCAGTTTGGTACACTGATCCCCCAACCACTACTCCACCTCATCGGCCCAAAACTTATCTTACTTTGACCCTGGTTCAACCAGTCCCCATGACTCCTCCCACTGCTACCGTGCGTTAGCCACCTCAACAGGAACCTCCTCCTATTGCGAAAGCATCAGGTAAGGGGGGAAAAGCTCGCAAGAAGGCATCAAAAGACAAGGCTTCCCCGACTGATCCTGCTCCTCCTCAGCCTCCAAAGCATACCCAACCTGGTTCATTGTGTGATGTTGTTGGTCATGCCACCCATCATTGTCCTGAATTGCCTCATATCAAGCCCATGGTTAATGTTGTGTTCCCTAAGTCTACAGTCCCTAAAGACTTTGTTTCTTCCTCGACTATAGCCAAGAACCCTATTACTATTCACACCAACCAACCCTATGCTTTATGTGATCTCCATGGCCATTATACAAACTATTTTCCCCACCTCATGCATTACCATGCCTCTTTGGAGGTAGTTCGGGAGTATGAGATTGAAAAGAACCAGTCTTCCTCTCCCGTCCTTGCGCAGTATACTTCGGGCCAGCTTGAGGATTTACCTAATCCCATTGAAATTCCCCTCCTAATGTCGAGATGATGGAGCCTGTGGCCACCATCCTCTATGTATCATCATTCATGAGATCCACGGTGGAAGCTCACTATGAGACTTCCCCTTTTGTTTTGCTTGACTCCCCTTCAATGATCACCTTAGGCTCAACATCAATGGATCCCTTATCTGCTTTTTCTTCCGTCACCGCCCGTGACAATGCGCATGTAAACATTTCTTCTCATGATGATGAATCAAGTAGCTTTGCCGCATCATTTTGTCTCTCTTCCTCTAGTCACCCCATATTTTACTGTGATGACAAAATTATGGAAGCCTTTTCCACCCCTGACTTCATCTTTCCCACCCATAAGTCAAATGGCACCGTTTGTGCCTATGGTGACTTTCGCGACCTGAGCACAAGCTACCCCCAAGGTATCTCCCACACACCACCTACTCGTTGGTGTGTAGGTGGTAGACATCCTACCCATAGCATTCCCTCTTGCAGTGTTTGTTCGATTTCTACCTTGCGCTCAGGTTGCTAGCATTTTTCATCATCCTTTCATTTTTTGTCTTGTGGAATATTTCCGGTGGACCCACCATCCAAACCATATATTGGTTATGCCGATGCTGAAAGTCGCTACTCCCGGAATCTAGCGTTGGCAGGTTGGGCCATTTTCACCCCCTTACATTCGTATTTTCTCTCAAATGATGTATGCATCGGTACTGCCACCAATAATTGGGACGAATATGATGCAGTGCGAGGTTTATTATTCGATTCCCTTTCCCATCACATGCTCCACCTTCATTTTTGTTTAGATTCCCTACTTCTTGTCATGCAATTGAATGGTGTCTATCGTGTGCGTAATCCCATCCTTTTTATAGGATATTTACGAGTGAAGCTTTTGATGGGTGAATTTGAAATCATTACATTCAATCATATACCTAGATCACAAAATCACTATTTAGATAACATTGAAAACAATATTCTAGATTGGCACTTAGCACATGTATTTAACACAAGACAATAACATAAAACCATCAAAACAATGCATATCCGTTATATGTGTCACATAAATTTTTTTAGAGTCCATTAACTCTGATACATATGACATTCCCATAGAATGTTACAAAAACTAAAAACTAGGGGAAAAACATGCCCCTACACCTAATCACTATCTAGAGGATCTCGAGCCAATGGATCTGCTCCTGTAGCTCGTAGGTCGCTCATACCCTGTCCGGCCATCGCCATGCACTACATGACCCCTCACCACTCTGAGGGTAGATCAATACATGGCTCTATGTACTGGCCATCCAAGTCTTGCCATCCATGCTCTGAAACACCAGACAGAAGCCTCTCACATCTACAACAAATGTCTGCCAAGAGGGCCGCTGCATCCTCATTTTGCGATGTTCTCAATCCACTAGGTCCTGCATGTCCTGATACTGCAGGTTGTCCCATGTACCCAGCCAGTTTTATCGGTGCTGTATCTGCATACCAAAATTGAAAGAATCATTACCATATACAATATTATAGAACTTTACAATGGACATAAAATATTAGAAACTTGTCAATTACCATCAGGCCCCCATACTCGACCAGGCGACAATGGCATGTACTGGTCCCCATGATAACTTATCCCACTATAGGTATAGTCTTCTATGTATAGTGGCATCTGGTCACAATAAGCAAAGAACTCAGGTTGGAACACCTGTCTGACCACCCCACCTCCACCTCTACACAGTAGTCACCCCCACCAAAGCATCCTGGGCTCCCTTGGGCCCCCATCTTGAGCTGTATGAGAGGACGAAGTTTCGGGATCTTCTCAAAGAAGAGTGAGCACAACACTACGCCATATGCACAATCATGGTTCACTTGTCGCTTACATAGCGATAATTGTCATTTCAATGATGACATCATCATTTAAGCCCAATCATAGTAGGTCCCACAAAACACACTCTCAACAAGTATCATCTGACCCCTAGTGATGTGGTGGAATGCCTGGTTGCCCAACATCTACAGCACCATTGCAGCCACAACACAGGTCTCTAACCTCTCTAGATCCCCGATCGTTATCTGTGTCTGCTTAACATGGAGACTTGGTCGACAATGGCACTCTATAAACTCCATGATGTTCCACCCTCGTGGTAACACTGGATGAGTATTCCCTACCATCCCAAGTGGTGAGAGACTAGTCAGAAAATATATATTCTGGATCGTCAACTCGATCTGGTGCCCCTGAACTATAAAGACCTCATGGTATGGATCCCAATAACTAACAATTCGGGCCAACAAGGGCTCCCCAGCTCTCATCAAAGGGTTCTCCACAAACTTCAAAACCCCAAACCTGGCCAATGCACTATGCACACAATGATCCTCCTGGATCTCTGACCATAATATATCCATGTATCTCTCTCCCCATTTGATTTGCAATTCTACCATATCTACACAAAACCATCATATTTGTTAGTGTAAAAAAAGGAAATATTTCATTCAAACATAAAAACCCAGCTTTCAGCCAAAACACAGCACAAAAAAAGCACTCTTTGTTAGGTCGGACTTTTCAGGAAAAAACCTAGTACATGTCGCACTTTTCTGCCCAACAAGTGCTACCCAGGTCACAGATATTGTCCCAAAAAGTGCGACCTGACTATGAAGAGGAGCACGGGTCTGTTCCTGAGTTCTGGGCAGCTAAACTGAACTTTCAATCCATTGAAATGAAAGAGTAGGGTCAGGCCTCATACCTGTAACTGACAGATCTCGATTCCAACGGTCAGTTTGTCTGCTACGCTCGTCAAAAGATTTAGGGCCTTCTCTCCTCTCTACATTCACCACATCTAGACTTGAAAATGAGTGAATTTGGAGGGAAACTACCTTATTAAAAGAGAAGCCCCTGATTTTTCTTTCACCTACTGCAGCCAAACCATATCTCAGTTTTAAAAACTGTCTACACCTTTTGAAAGCTCTCACTGAGCTCTTGAATGGGTACCTGTTAGTTTTTTGTGATTTGATACTTCACCAAGACACATTTTCCCAAGAAGTGTCACTTCACCACTCCTCAAAATCAAATTTCTTCACTTGCAACACTTGTACTTGGGGCACCACCTTGCCTTCATACTTGTCCATGCTTGTGTCAATTTTTGTAGTGAGTAACCATCTTGTACTCATGCTTTTATGGTCTCCAATGGACCTTTTCTGTGTGGAAGCATCATCGAGTCGCCCTTGTTTAGAGCATATGAGTTGAGTTATCATCACATCCATGGAGTCTATCCCGAGTCCCTTTGTATCCCGCTATAGTCCTCCATCCATCATTGATTGGTTCCTCTCTCGTGTCATACATTATGGCCTTCAGTCTCACTATCCCATGTCCCCTTTGATGTTGTGTTAGTCGCTGCTAGGTCATCCATTCCCTTCATGCTATAACAATGGAATTCGTCAGCCCGCTACTGAGTACCCCCCATTATCATCCCTGGTGTCAGTCTATTAGTCACTCTACTATTTTCTCTTGTGCTTTAGTTGAGGACCCCTTATTACCTCACATATGGTAGACCTCCTTCTATCGACATCAGTTCATTCATTCTAGAAGACAGGTCTAGAGGGTGGTGTACCTTGGTTCCAACTTCCATTCTTGTTTGGTGCCTCAGATCAGGCAAAGGGACTCCTTATTTCCCCTTGAATTTGTTTTTTCTTAGTCCTAGCTCCTTACCACATGATCGAGATCCGTATACTTGATGGTTCAGTGATGCTGCAGATTGTACCAGTGATTCCTGTGTGTGTGTGAGATGTTTCAGACCTCATGAGAGGGTGGCCCTTCAGGTAGCCCCCCACATTCCCAAATGACCTCTTCATTACAACCTTCAATGCAGATCCAAATATTTGATGGTTTTCGGCCTCAGCTGCTTGCAACACCTTTTAGTTTGCATGTATCATTCATATTTTTAGAGCCCTTTCCTCTTTACAAGGCCTCTTTGGTTGTACTTATATCTCATGTACTCAAATATTATTGTATAAGTCCTGGTTGTTATCCCAGGCACAATATGTATGTGGGATTTATTGTCATGTTTTTATCTGGCTTATGTTTATGCCAACATGTACTATATAGTTCAATCCCTTGTTTATTGGATGCGTTATTTTTTGTACATTTTCTTAGCGGGCATTGGTATGCCTCCCCCACTGCCTAAAGCATAGGTGCTCACTCATAAAAGAGACTTGTTGCACCTGTAAGTCTCGCCTCCTCAGGGTCTTATCCTCTAGCGCTTTGATCTACCTTATATTTCTCTCTCTCTGACTTCCCCTTCAGTGTCTAGTGATTGAGTTCTTACAACGTATTTCGGTCATACGATTAGCTCCTAACGTTCACACGCTAAGGGGAAATATGTTACACCATTTTTTGGTCATCTAACCTGTTACATTAGATGGACAAAAGTACACCATGTAAGACCAATTTTACACTAAGTAAAATTGCTTTCACTATGAAAAATAACTTAGTAATCGATATTTATTAAGTTTTTTTTTATGGTCTAAACAGGAAACCCCATGAGGAAATATTAAATAAATCCATATTTGTTTGATTTTACTCAAGGAATAATTAGCTAAACAATAGTTTAATTAATATTCCTGGTCATATTTAACCCAAAACAAGAAAATTAATTAGATAAATCATTATTTATCTTATTATATTCTAGGAATAATTATTTAAACCTTATTTAAATAATATTTCTTATTAATTTTGACTAAATAATTTATAAATAATTGAATAAACCATTATTTATTTAATTATTACTCAACCACGTCCTTAAAATAATAAATAAATAATTTATTTATTTATTATTTACAAATAAAGGGATTTGACCAAATTAAAATTATTTTTCCCTCCAACAAATATAATAAAATATTCCATAAAATTTGGATCTATAATTGGTTAATAATATTTTAACTATGCACCAATATCTAGAATAACTCAATATTTTGTTGTAAATAAAAGAGTTTTTCCATTCACTCACTACCTTTTGTTGCCTAAAGATCACTTTGGATCTATACTTTTGGTATAGCTTTGATCCTCCATCATTGTCGTATTTTGCTACCATTTTTCTTGTGAGCTCCCTTTGAGTTCCATTTTTTGTTTGGGTTTTCTACACCATCAAGAGAGAGATATTAGATCTGAAGTCTTGAGGACATACAAGAACCCATCCCATTGAGGGGGACTGGTAACATCTTTCTATGTTCCATTCCCAGGTGTTAAAAAATACAATTTTTTTTTTAAATATTCTTGTCTTTTCTATTGGATGCATGGAGCAACTCTTGCTTTTATTTACTACTTAATGTCTTTTACTGCATAGATCTAGATTTTGTAGCATTTATCTTGGTCAACTAACTGCATATCTAAAGAAATTGGCAGTGATCTTTGATGTTAGGGTTGTTTGTTTTGCATAGCTAAAGTGAGATTTCTCCGTACACTTGCGATTAAAATTCATACTAACAATGGTTCTCTGCCACTTTCCATATTTTTCCATAATATAGCCCCACGTTTACCTTATTCTCGCAGGCAATCCATGGGTCGACTTCAAAATACAAGGGCTGCACTCAACCCATTCCTTCCATTAAAATTTTAAGAACTATTGTAGTTTCCACCTAATCTCCCATATTTATGAGGGTGATTGTTCAACTATATAATCCTTCAAAATCAATTGGTTATTGGGCAAGAGGAAAAAGGCTTAGATTCAAATTTGAAATTCATGGAAAGGCTTTAGCAAGAAAATTCCCCGCAACACTTTCATTGCTTTACACACATGGTACCATAGCTCATATTAGTGCTCATATGTTCCAAGTCAGTTGTGTCATCATATTGCTTAATCAACCATTTATATTACATATACATTGTTCCTTGATTTATCTAGTTTATTTTGGTTGCACTAACTACAAATTAATGCTGACACAATTAATACAATGGCATCAACATAATTAATTACAATTTTACAAATTAACTAACGAGTCAAGATTGGATGTTATAATAACCACATGAAGAACTTCTGAATCTGCATTTAATATTTGTTACTTTAGTTTCAAAGTAAGTCTATATATAAATAAGAGTGCCCTCTTCATTCTAAATGAGGAATCCTAGAGAATATTTCATATTATGATGAAATAGAATAAAACTTCTTGAGATTTTATCTCGTATATATTGTAATTTTACAATTATATATATAACACGTCTTGATTTACTTTATGATGTTATCGTGTAATTTACTTCCTTGATTTTTTGGAGACCGAGCTCACTTCATGAGAACATAGTGGCCTTTTTTTTATTTTAATTCATGAAATTTGATTTCATGATTACATTTACATTGATGGAAGAGTGTTTTCTTTTTTTGTAATGATTATTTTCAACTCATAGAATAATTTTCCTTTATCAACAACAATTCATGGAAAGAAGAGGTGCGTGGATCATGTCAAGGGATAACCTGGTGATAGTAAGGTCCCAATAGAATTATCAATGTTCAAGTACATGGTCATTGCTAAGAATGATTAAGTAAGCTAATTTCTTTGTTTCTAAGTTTTCAGATTCATTCCATCACCAAAAAAATTCAAATAATGCACTTGTTTTCATGAAACTAGCCTAATTTCTAATGACACTTTGACAATTAGTTGGTTTAAACCCCTCAAATATTTGAATTTATATTAACATATATAATGCACTTTTATTAATTCATTTTTAAAAACTATTGTAAGATTTCTTTTTTGTTATAAAAGTAGATTTCCCACTTCCCACATAATTCAATGAAGAGGTGGATAGTATAACATATTTTAGGATAACCATACATACATAGTCATGTCAATGACACTTGAACCTAGGTAGGGAGGTTATCATTAAAACCTCCCAATCACTTGGGACACACTCAATTGACTAAAATAATGTAACACATGTGATATAATTGTTATGTTTCCTTACACATCTCTCTCATATTAGGTTGTACCAAGTGTCTCTCATTATTTAAATGAAGAGCTAGGATAAATTTAAACAAATATTATTCAATTTTTAATAACATGAATGCTTATTTAGGGAACTCTTGTGCACTTTTATTTGTGCCAAGAATGATACCTAGTGCAAAGTAGGGAATGTAAACTTACTACTACCACCTTTATAAAAATTATATCAAAAACTTGTATAACATATAGAGTTATCAACCATACCTTAAAAATGATGAACACAACTTGAATGACCGAAGTAGTTAAGGATATGTAATATACTTGAGATTTCAAAAAAATTAAAATCTAAAAAGGAGTATAGATAAAAATAAATATATGGAAGTGAAAACCTAAAATTCTCAAAGTCAAAAAGAGTTTGCTTCTAAGGTTGGGGTTTTTGGCTACTAAACGCAAAGTGTTTTATTTGTGGAAGGGGCGAAGTCAAGGTATAAAATTTGAGGACTTCGTTTCAAGGTTCAACGCATGGGAAGAACCCCAAAACATTGAAGTTAAACTGATAGAGAGGCCTATTGATGGCAGGAAGAAGCATGTTTAAACTCAGAGCGTTTTATTTTTCCAAGGGGCGAAGACGAGGACTTTATTTCAAGGTGTGACGCACGGGAAGAACCCCAGAATGGTGAAGTTAAACTGATAGAGAGGCCTATCAATGGTTAGAATAAACATGGTTAAACGCAGAGTGTTTTATTACAAAAAAGCGCCGAGTTCCCAACAGCTAATTTTTCTTGCAATTTGTCATTTCCTCTCTTGATTCCGACATCTTTTTTTGTAGTCGGACCCGCTATGAAATTCAGTAGCCATTCTCTATAATATTCCCAAATTTTCACATGATATTTGGAATTTTAGAGTTCTTAATTTTCTTAATGAGTTAAGTAAATAAAAGTGTGGAGGGACCCATAATCCTCAATATGAATAAATATCCACCTTTTATGTGTGAATGTATATTGATTAAGCCTAGATTTACATAATGGGGTAGTGAAACCACTACTAATGTGAATGGAGTGGAGATCATGTCTCATTGATGAGATAGATCATGGAGGTTGAAGTAGTCAACTGAGATCATGGAGGGAATCTAATGTAAGATCATAAAGCATTCATGATGAAGTGATGGAGGAAGTAGTGAAATTAATTCACACGTGATGGAGTGGGTATACATTGCATGTAGACATGATGGATGACATGGAGAGACAATAGAGTCAAACATGGAGGATTATTTCCACATGCACAACACAGTTTAGAGGTGGCCCGAGGCATGGGAATGCTCATAAACTATATAAAGGAGATGAAGGAAAAAATGGAGGGATGCTTTTTTATTATTCATGTAAAGGTCTATTTAGATTTGGAATTGTCATTTGACATTCCATGCCTTCTTTGGTTGTTTAGCTAAGATTGCAAGTGTTGTTTAGCACTAGGTGTTCCTGGTCAAGAATCCCACCTCTTTCATTGAGTAGTTCTTGGAAGAGGGTTGTAATTCATTCATAATCAAGCATTGGTGACACATTATTTCCATTATCTATAGAACACCCACCTTCAGGAATTACGCAATTTCTGAAGATCAGTTTTGGAGGTGGAGGATGGCTTCAGTATTTCAGCTGGAGAACTAGTGTAGGATTTTTCCTATCACCTTAGGCTTGAAGAGCAATATTCTGAGGGCTTCATTTCAGATCTAGCATCAGGCCAAACATTATTGACCTCCTATTAGCAGTAGCCCCATAAGGGATTGCATAGTCCATCATTGCAAATCCAAAGGAGGAAGAAAGTTACTAGTATTTCAGCTAGTAATCCTATGAGGGATCATCCCCTCACATTTCCGTCAACATTTAAATCACCCTGGAGCTTATTGCAACACATTTAATTAGGAATAGAGCCTCTCCCTCTTGTACAACTCATTTTCTGTAGCAATTTCATATTCAGTTGCTAGAAATTGAAGGAGGACGAAGAGGAGACAAGATCTCAAGCTCCTAGCTTGTAGATCTAAAAGAGGGATCATCCCTCAAAGCACATATTTGTTTGTATAACATATTGCAGCCATATTTGGATCAGATATAGCTTCATATATATATAGCCCAGCAACCAAAGGATCAAACCCTAGGATGGTGATTTACCAAAGTTGTAGATCTGGAAAATCCTTTCTGGGTTATCTTGGGTTCCCATCACATTGGCCAGATCTTGAATCTTGGCATCATCAGAGCTCTTGATATCCATAGATCTGCATTTCATTTTGCAAAAAATTCATGTACATCAACAGCAAAATGGACAACGCAGTATTGCTTCCTGTAAGCTCACCAGTTACATAATGCTTGTTGTAGCATGTTTGCAGGGTGATTCTAGGCTATCTCTTTGGCTAGATTCCGTCATCTTTTGTACATTGGGTAATTGAATCCTCTCCACAAAATAAAAAGGCTCATATTTTCTGTATATTCTAAGGTTGTATTTATATTTATTTTTTACTTAGTTTTAGTTCTTATATTGTGTTTCAGTAATATAGCATTCTCCCATTTGGGAATATTATAGTGGTATCAGAGCATGATCTTTGGCTCAACTTGTGGACACTTCATCTTTTGCATCAAAGGAAGAAGTAGATAGATGAGATCTAACATGAAGGAGGATTGTATTTTTTCCACTCCTCTCTTTAGATCCATACAAGATCTCTCCATAGAGTTCAATAAAATGAAGAGAGAAAGGAAAAAGGAGGATCTAGGAAGAAGATTTGATGAGGAAGGTCCAAGCACTTCCTATCAACAACAAAGAAGACTAGAGGATCATAGATCTCCTCATAGGTCTACTATGCCCACTTTCTTTGAAGAGGATGAAAGGTATAGAAATGAAGAAAGAAGAGAACTGAGACCCATGAGATTGTCAGTCTGTATCTTGAAGGGTACAAAGCATGGTCTAGAGCATTCAAATAAAGTTCAACTCTCCAAGAATTCTTCGAACTCAAAGAAGAAAGAATATCCTATAGCAATAATAGAAGAAATAGGCACAATAGATTTTATTTCCATACATTTGATGGATCTTCCTCAAGCATTGTTAAGGCTTGGAGGAAAGAGTTAGATACATTTTTCAGGCTACATCCTGTAGCTGAAGGAGAGGTTGTCCAAATTGCAACAATTCATCTTTTAGGTGAAGCTAATTATTGGTGGTTTGGTCACATGGAGCATGCAAAGGTGACTAAATATTCATATTTCTTTCACAAGTTGAGGAAGAAGTTTGATGTGATAAAATCAGAGATGTGTCACAAAGATACATTTCCTAAGGATACAAAGGAGGATGTCATTTTTTTCACTCTAGACAAAGAATCACTACATTCATCATCAGCTACAGAAGTACTTACATCTGGAGAAGAGACACTTGAAATTTTTCAAGATAGTATTCAACTCTTGACACATAGAGTCCCATGCATGATTTAGGAGATGCATGAGGAAGAGGAGGTAGATTCATGTGCTGGTACACTTGGAGAAGAGCAACCATCTATCTTACCAGAATTTGGAGAAACAATTTCCCTGGTTGGAGGAACTCTTGTGCTCTTAGAAGAGGTTCCCAGACATCAGTTGATCCCAGGGCCAATGCATAACCAAGGGTTAGAACAAAATGCTGAATTGAAGCAGCAACATATCACAATGTAGAGGACCCTTGATATAATCAAGGAGGAAATGAAAAGTTATCTCAGTTTGTCATTGATGAACTAAATTGAACCCTTTGAGTTGAAGTGTAGAGTTTCAGAAGATGTGATAATCATGATCCTACGTACAATGGCTGGCTATGAGTTCAGCATTGTGCCTTGCCATGAGGAAACATATGTACCACCATGCAGATCTATAGCACTGTCACTTAGTGATAATGAAGGGGCCCCATTATTCTTGGAGAATTCTGAAGGTAGCTTCAATCATGAAGCAATGGAGTTAAAGATGATAAATCGTAGACATCTTGAGACGAGAAATATTTTCTCCTTTCTAAATGACACTTTCTCAATGCGCATCTCATAGCTCAAAGAGATAATTGTACTTGCAGCAGATCCAGAACCTCATTGGTTTTGGAAGGCCATTGATGAGAAGAAGGTCTCATTAAGATATCTCATTATAGGTGCACTTAAAAATATCATGGGGTGCACAGTTCTTCATCAATTTGAGGATAATGGTATTATACAAAGGGAGGATACCATGTTTATGCAGTACATCATTCATCATCCACATTGGGATGAGTGGGTGAGGATGATAAGCAAGGGGTTGCATGACCACTTTCAGATAAATGACATGGGCCAGCAAGAAGCTTGGTTACATTGGTTTCTCTTGGGTGGGTTTGGTTACTACCAAAAGGCTCCTATTTCTTTCATCCATGCCTTTAAAATATCTCATGTAATGAAGAAGGAGGCATGGCTGTGATGGCTTCTCTTGGGTGAGCATGGTTACCTCCCAATAGTTCATATTTTCTTGACTCATGCCTTGTGTATCAATAATAGTATGCAGCAAAGAAAGGCATCTTCATTTGGGTTTTCCTTAAGAGATTTTGTCCATCACATGACATCTACTATGTCTATGTGTTTTGTATTATGTAAAACTTGTCATGGTACTCTCATGATGTGTATTAATGGTGCTTTCTTGTATTTGGATGATGTGACATTCCAAATGTCTATCAATATGTTTTTACTCCATGATGCACATGAGGAGGTGAAGAAGCAACAAGATCTCTTATTGCTTTGGCTTCTTTTGGGGGTGTTTGTCTTGTCCATCTTGCAAGGGGGAGATGGAGGATGGCAGCTAGAGGCCCTTCTCTGGTGGTTACTATTGGGGGAATATGGTTTGACATATTTTTCTACCCATATGTCTCTATTTCTTATTTTGCATAATGTTGGAATGCTTCTTGGATCCAACAATGCCAACGAAACTAAAGATGAGGGCATGTCAATGCTCAAACTACTTCATAAAACATGGGATGAAGAAATTATTTGTGATATGGGACTTTTCCTTTGTGAAAAGAACCACTTTATTTTATGTATCTCATGTATTGATAATGTTGGAAATCATATGGTTTCCACTTGGCACTTCTTAGAGAAAGGAGGACATCTAACCATATAGTTGCAGGTCATTCTATGAATTTTTGAGAGACAACTTTGGAACCAAACATGCATAACACATTGTAGCAAATGGAGGAGGCCTTCCTTATGTGGACTCCATTTGGAGGGAATAGATGGATTTTCATATACTTTTTCAGTTGCTTGAGGACAAGAAACATTTTTCCAGGGAGGACTGTAATATTCCCAAAATTTCACATGATATTTGGAATATTAGATTGCTTAAATTTCTTAATGAATTAAGTAAATAAAAGGGTGGAGGGACCCATAATCCTCAAGGTGAAAAAATATCCACTTTTTATGTGTGAATGTGGATTTATTAAGCCTGGATCTACATAATGGGGTAGTGGAGCCACTACTAATGTGAATGGAGTGGTGATCATGTCTCATTAATGAGATAGATCATGGAGGTTGAAGCAGTCAACTGAGATCATGGAGAGAATCTAATGTAAGATCATAGTGCATTCATGATGAAGTGATGGAGGAATTAGTGAAATTAATGCACACATGATGGAGTGGGTATACATTACATGTAGACATGATGGATGACTTGGAGAGACAGCGCAGTCAAACATGGAGGATTATGTCCACATGCACAATGTAGGTTAGAGGTGGGCCAAGGCATGGGAAGGCTAATAAACTATATAAAGGATATGAATGCAAAAATAGAGGGATACTTCTTCATTATTCATGTAAAGGTCTGTTTAGAACAGGAATTGTCATTTGAAATTCCATGCTTTCCTTGGCTGTTTAGCTAAGATTGCAAGTGTTGTTGAGCACTGGCTATTCCTGGTTGAGAATCCCACCTCTTTCATTGAGTAGCTCTTGGAAGAGGGTTGTAATTCATTCATCATTAGGCATTGGTGCCACATTATTTCTATTGTCTGCAGAACACGTACCTTTACGAATTACACAATTTCTAAAGATTAGTTTTGGAGGTGGAGGTTGTCTTCTGTATTTCAGCTGGAGAACTGGTGTAGGATTTTTCCTATCACCTTGGGCTTGAAGAGAAGCATTCCTAGGGATTCATTTCAGATCTGGAATCAAGCCAAAAATTATTGACCTCCTATCAACATAAATCCCATCAAGGATTGCGCAGTCCATCATTGCGGATCCAAATGAGGAAGGAAGTTACTAGTATTTCAGCTAGTAATCCTATGAGGGATAATCTCCTCACCTTTCCATCACCATTTGCATCATCCTGGAGCTTATTGAAGAAAATTTTAGTAAGCATAGAGCCTTTACCTCTTGTACAATGCAACTGCATATTCACTTGCTGTAACTTGAAGGAGGAAGAAGAGGATACAATATCTCAAGCTCCTAGCTTGTAGATATGAAAGAGGGATCAGCCCTCAAAGCTCAGATATGTTTGTATAACATATTGCAGCCATATTTGGATCAGATCTAGCTTCAAATCTGTATAATCCAGCAGCCAAAGGATCAAACCCTAGGAGGGTGATTTTTGAAAGTTGTAGATCTGGAAAATCTTTTTGGGTTATCTTGGGTTCCCATCACATTGGATAGATCTTGAATATTGGCATCATCAAACCTCGTGAGATCCATAGATTTGTATTTCCTTTTGTAGCAGCTTCATGTACATCAGTAGAAAAAGGGACAGTGTAGTATTTCTTCGTGTAAGCTCACCAGTTACGTAGTGCTAGTTGTAGCATGTTTGCAGGGTGATTCTAGGCCATCTCTTTGGCTAGATTCCCTCATCTTTTGTACATTGTGTAACTAAATCCTCTTCGCATAATAAAAAGGCTCAGATTCTCTGAATATGCGGATGTTTTCTTTAAATTTATTTTTTTTTCTTAGTTACAGTTCTTATATTGTGTTTCAATATTACTGCATTCTCCCAATTGGGAATATTACATTCTCTCATCCATTCTTCGCCATTAAAACTAATTTGGGAGTAAGAGAAAGGCCCTGGGTCATAGGTTTGATTCTCAGCCCCTTTATTGGTGAGTTTGTTAGAAGATTTCGTTCACAATGATTTATTTTGACTAGCCAGAATTTTTTCTTCAGAATTTTAGGTTTTTTATTGCATTCTCTTTATTCTATATCGGAGCAAGAAATTGAATTGAAGGATGCCATGTGCTGTGAAAATTGGCTGGTAATAATCTACACTATTTCAAGGGAAAATGAAAGAAATAAAGAACATAGACACAAATTATGTCTCGTTAAATTTAGTATGCATTAAATTCCTTAGCATGACGACATTAATTAATTAAGTCTCGATTAAGGATTTCCTTATTGTAGCTTCTCTTCTTGACAGGGTTTCAGATACTTTAGCTCGGCTCAAATGGCCAGGGCTTCGATTCTCACAGTGTTCATTCATATGCTCTGCCTTGTTCAAGGCAGAGACTGTTGGAAGGTTCAACGGAACTTTGTGAGGTTGAACTGATAGAGAGGCCTATTGATGATGGGAGTAAGCATGGTTAAACATAGAGTATTTTTATTAGGGGAATTTTGAGGTCTAAAATGGGCCTCCTAAGGAAATTATAAAATAATAGAGGAAAAAATCAAATAAGATTTTATGACATCATCAAATTTTAGAGGGAAAAATGAAAAAACTACTTGTTCAACTCATATTTTCAAATTATCTCCAAAAGTTTTTACTCAAATTTCGAGCGGGAGTACTCGTTGGATGAAAAATTTAATTCTTCATCCAAGAAATACCCATGCTCCATAATTTTGATGGGTCCTACTACATGAAAAATGAGAAATACATGAAAAATGTGATTTCAATCACGTTTTTTTATGTATTTCTCTTTTTTTGTGTAGCAAGGTCCATTGAAAGTATGAAACATGGGTACTCCATGGATGAGGAATTAAATTTTGCATCCAATGAGCACTCCCACTCGAAATTCAAGTAAAATATTTGGGAGGTAAGTTGAAAATACGAGTTGAAAAAGTAGTTTTATTATTTTATTGTTTTTTAATATTTTTACCTTTTTACTTAAAAAATGGTGAATCATCCCACATGGTTGAAATCGTCATCTTGAATCCTATTGGTTCTTATAAAGTTTAATTCTTTTGTACATTTTTCTTTGGAGGCCCATTTTAGACCTCAAAATTCCCCTAACGATTTGTGGAATGGGTGAAGCCGAGGAATTTATTTGATGGTGCGATGCACGGGAAGAACCCCAGAATGATATGTTAGAAAATTATATATTATGGAGCAATGCAACACATAAAATATGTGGAAAATACAAGCACACAAAAAACACATAAAACCAGAGAGACACAGATATACGTGGTTCACCCAGTTTGGGCTACGTCCACCCCGAACATCCAGTCCTTCCTTTCTACTATCCAGCAAAATGAAAAGACAAAACCTATAGCAGATCCACTGTAATATCCTCTGTTCTCTCTCACAGTCTCCCTCTCTGTTTCTCGCTCCGAGAATACACATACAATGCACAGCCGCAATACAATACCCTCATATATACAAGGGGGTTGCCTTCTAGGGAAAAAAACCCTAATCTAAACATAACTTCTACCATCAGATCATTTTCCTAATGAACGGCCCAGATTGACTAGAAATCGCTATACTTTTACAAGGAAATTTTACATTTGTTTTTAGCTTCGGGGGCAGCGCTCCCGAAAACCCCCCACGGAAGTGATTAATTGTGGGCGGAATTGCTGCTCCTTTTAAGGTACAGGGGTCCAATGTTGTGATACAAAGTAAACAAGATAATCAGGCTCCACACCCAACAATCTCCCACTTGGAGACAGATTGTAGCAACTCCATCGCTGCTTCATTTGCTGGAAAATGACTCCTCTTTGGACCTGGCTATTTCTCATCTTCATAGTCATCCTTGAAGACCAATTGAAATTGAGCACATTCTTATTTTCTCCCCGGTTACAACTTTTGTTAGCATATCTGCAGGATTCTGGCTAGTGTGTATCTTTTCCATCTTCAACTCTCCATCTTCCAATACTAACCATATGAAATGGTACTTGAGATGTATGTGTTTAGTCCTGGAATGAAATGCTGAGTTCTTTGCAAGATGAATAGCACTTTGGCTATCACTGTATAGTGTGGCCATATCATGCTTCTTACCCAATTCATCCATAAACCTTTGTAACCAAATCATTTCTTTACTAGCGTCTATAGCAGCAACATACTCTGATTCTGTTGTTGAAAGTGCAACAACACTTTGGATTTTTTAAACCCAATTGACAGTTGTTCCACCTACAGTAAATACATATCATGTAGTGCTCCTCCTGTTATCTCTGTCACCTGCCATATCTGCATCAACATATCCCTGTAGAGCAATGTTTGAACCACCAAAGCATAATTCTTGATTTTTGGTACCTCTCAAATATCTGAGAATCCATTTTACTACCATCCAATGTTCTTTTCCTGGATTATCCATGTACCTGCTTACAACTCCCACTGCATGTGCAATATCAGACCTTGTGCAAAGCATTGCATACATTAAGCTTCCAAATACAGATGCATATGGAACCTTAGACATATAATCCATGTCTTCTTGGGTCTTTGGGCACATCTCCTTACTAAGTTTGAAATGGCTAGCAAAAGGTGTATTAACTGGTTTTGCATTCTGCATATTAAATCTTTTCAACACCTTTTCTATGTACTCATTTTGAGACAGTGTTAATTTGCGATTTTTCCTGTCTCTAGTTATCCTCATACCAAGGATTTGTTTTGCAGCTCCCAAATCCTTCATTTCAAAGGAATTTGCCAATTTTCTTTTGAGCACATTTATTTCCTACATGTTAGACCCTGCAACAAGCATGTCATCTACATACAATAAAAATATAATATAGCTGCCATCATTTTGCCTTTTTAGATAAACATAATGATCAGAGTGACATCTAGTATAACCTTGTTCAGACATAAACTTGTCAAATTTTAGGTACCACTGCCTTGGAGCCTCTTTTAAGCCATACAAGCTCTTCTGTAACCTGCACACCAATTTTTCTTTCCCTTTTACCTCATATCCTTCTAGTTGCTACATGTATATCTATTCCTCCAAATATTCATGGATAAATGTTGTCTTTACATCTATCTGTTCAAGATGTAAATCTTCCACTGCTACAAGACTTAAGATAGTTCTAATTGAATTCATCTTAACAACAAGAGAAAATATCTCATCAAAATCAATACCTTTCTTTTGTGCAAACCCCTTCACCACAAGTCTAGCTTTGTACCTCTATTTTCCTACATCTTCTTCCTTCAGCCTGTAAACCCATTTATTCTGCAATTTGGTTTTACCTACAGGCAACTTGAATAAGTCTCAAGTCTGGTTATGCATTAAGGAGTCCATCTCTTCTTCCATGGCTAGCTCCCACTTCTTCCTACTTTCAACCTGCATTTCTTCTTCATAACATTCAGGTTCACTAGAATCAGTTAGAAATAAATAATATAATTAAGGAGAGTATCGTTCAGGGGGTCTACTTATCCTGGTAGATCTTCTAACACCACTTTCAGGTGTTTGAGGTGCTTGTTGCTGTTGTGGTGGTTGCTGCTGCTGTGACTGTTGATTACTATTATTTTCAGGCACCTTTATTTTTTCAGTTATCTCATCAAGAACCATGTATTCCTTACTTTCTTTTTCCTATTTCTTTTCCTACAATTGATTCTTATATAAGACCTTTTCATTGAATATTACGTCTGTGCTCCTAATGATTTTGTGATTTTCATAATCATATAAGCGATAACCAAAATCATTAGCACCATATCTAATAAAGGTACATTTCTTTGATTTTGCCTCAAACTTTGTTCTATTTTCTTTATTAATATGGACAAAGGCCTCACAACCAAAAGGCTTTAAAAAAGAGTAGTTTACCTTTTTACCTATCCATGCTTCCTCTGGAATACCACCATCCAAGGAACTTGAAGGCCCTCTGTTTATTAGATAAACAATAGTATCTACAGCATCTTCCCAAAATTGTAAAGGCAATCATGCATGCAATCTCATGCACCTTGCACGCTTCATGAT
The DNA here is from genome assembly GCA_034641835.2 of Pinus albicaulis. Taxonomy (NCBI): domain Eukaryota; kingdom Viridiplantae; phylum Streptophyta; class Pinopsida; order Pinales; family Pinaceae; genus Pinus; species Pinus albicaulis. Next base: position 754,587,159 of record CM076575.1, on the reverse strand, counting down.
TGTTCTGTTCATCGTTTCTAACACTCCATTTTCTTGTGGTGTTCTTGGAACTGTCTTCTCTCTATGACTTCCATGCTCTGAGCAGTACCTATCAAACTCTTTGTTGCAATACTCACCTCCATTGTTTGATCTGAGACACTTCAACTTATTTCCTGTCTCAATCTCAACCAAAGCTTTCCATTTCTTGAAAGTATCAAATACATCAGATTTATTCTGAATACAATAAATCCATTTTTTTCTAGTTGCATCATCAATAAAAGTAACATCATAATGAGAGCCACCGAGAGATGATACCTGAGCAAGTCCCCATACATTGGTATGCAAAAGCTCCAATTTTTCTCTCTTCTTTTATTTCCCAACTCTGAGAAATATGACTCTCTTTTGTTTTCCATAAATGAAATTCTCACAGAAATCCAAATCAACATTCCTCAATCCTGGCAACAAATTTCTTGAGCGAAGAATCTTCATTCCCTTCTCACTCATGTGTCCAAGCCTATGATGCCATATTGCTGTATCTGCTCCTTTGGAAGTTAAAGCATTAACAGAGTTAGAAATACCATTGCATAAATACAATGTACCAACCTTTTCACCTTTTGCTATTACCAGCGCTCCTTTGGTGACCTTCCAAGTTTTATCCGTGAAAGTTGTCACACAACCTTCACTGCCTAACTGCCCTGTTGAAATCAGATTTTTCTTCAGATCTGGAACATGCCTTACCTCCTTTAGTAGCCATTGGTTTCCATTCTGTTGTTTTACAAGAAATTTACCCATTCCAACAATTTTACAGGGTTTATCATCACCCAAACGAACTTTTCCAAAATCTCCTTGAACATAGTCATGAAAATATTTCTTATCAGGTGTGGCATGGAATGAAGCCCCTGAATCTACAACCCAAGAATCAGTAACATTTTCGAAAGAAAGAATCAAAGCATCTTGTAACACAACACCTGTCACATTTGCTTCATGATTATTTTCTTGCTGTGTGTCTCCTTCTTTTCCCTTCCGAGATCTACAGTCTTTCTTTAGGTGTCCTTTCTTTTCGCAATTCTATCACACTATCCCCGATCTGGACTTGGATCTGCCTTTCCTTGATTTAATGTGATATCTCGAGCTCTTTCCTCTTTCCATTCTTCTTCCCCTAGACTCTACACTCAAAGCATTACCTGATGTCTCACTGGAGCTTTTCTATCACATTTCCTCACTAAGGATAGCACCAACAACATCATCAAACTTTAAAGTACTAGATCTAGAGACAGAGTTACTAATGGCCATTACTAAACCATTCTAACTCTCTGGCAATGAGCACAAGAATAACAGATCTCTAAATTCATCATTAAAGTTTACCCTACAGAACTTAACTGAATAGTAACCGTATTAAATTCATTTAAATGGTTTGCAACAGATCCACCTTCCGACATCTTCATATTAAATAGTCATTTCATAAGAAATACCTTGTTTGAGGCCGAGGGTTTTTCATACAGTTTTGCCAACACCTGCATCAAACCCTCTATTGTTGTTTCCTTCGAAATATTGAAGGCGACTGAAGCTGCAAGACACAGCCGTACTGTTCCGAGTGCCTTTCTGTCGAGAATGTTCCATTCCGCGTCTATCATGGCTGTCGGATTCTTTGTTTTTCCGCTCAATGGTAGGTATAGATCTTTCTGATACAGATAATCTTCCATCTGCATCTTCCACAGCGGGAAGCTTTGGCCTTTAAATTTATCGACCCTAAACTTACCATCTTCTGCCATTGCTCCCACTCGAACTAGGAACTCTTCTTTCCTGCGAGTTTATCAGCCAAATATACCTTCGACTCTGATACCAGTTAGAAAATTATATATTATGGAGCAATGAAACACATAAAATATGCAGAAAATACAAGCACACAAAAAACACATAAAACCAGAGAGACACAGATATACGTGGTTCACCCAGTTTGGGCTACGTCCACCCCGAACAGCCATTCCTTTCTTTCTATTATCCAGCAAAATGAAAAGACAAAACCTACAGCAGATCCACTGTAATATCCTATGTTCTCTCTCACAGTCTCCCTCTCTATTTATCGCTCTGAGAATACACATACAATGCACAGCCGCAATAAAATACCCTCATATATAAAAGGGGGTTGTCTTCTAGGGAAAAAAACCCTAATCTAAACATAACTTCTACTGTCAGATCATTTGCCTAATGAATGGCCCAGATTGACTAGAAATTACTATAATTTTACAAGGCAATTTTACATCTATTTTTAGTTTTGGGGGCAGCGCCCCCGAAAACCCCCGCCAGGGGGGAGCTCCGAAAAGCGCTGCCGCCCCCCTGGACCCCCCACGACATCGATTAATTATGGGAAGCATTGCCGCCCCTTTTAAGGTACAGGGGTCCAATGTTGTGATACAAAGTAAACAAGATAATCAGGCTCCACACCCAACATGATGAAGTTAAAATGATAGAGAGTCCTATCAATGGTGGGAAGAAGCATGTATTGGGGAATGCATGGAATTTTTGGTTCAACAACACTTCAGGAAAATCCAAGTCAGCAACATGTGGAAGCTCCCTTCGTTCAGTCTATACCTTCAAGATAGTTGAAGATTTGTTGTGGTAAGTGCTTGTAGATCGTCAAAATGAAAAATGTGCGGTTCATAGGGGTTTTATATACCATTTTCTCACGTCCTGTATCGCCCTATATCGCCCTGATCAAGCTATGCGTTTTATACAACAACGTGTTTTTTCCAAGCAAGCTTCCCTCAACCGAAAATTCCACTGCTTTAAAGCAAGTAAGAGCCCAAGTGGGAAGACCTTACATGTGCCCACAGAGGAAAGTGGAATGCCACTAACACCTGAGGCGAAAAGGGTGGATTAGATTGACTATGGCTTAACACTGTAAAACTCCAACTATCACTTGTACATGTGTTTGTATAGGCATTTTTGCCTAGATTCAATTCCTCTCATATATATTTTGTTATCTAGTTCTAGTTTTTGGCCATGATCGGTGAACAATTTGATGAAGGTGATGAAATTTTTGGTGTTGTGTCTAGTGTGAGAGATAGATTTTGTTATCTGATTCCAGTTTTTGGCCACGATCGGTGAAAAATTTGATGAAGGCAGTCAAATTTGTGGTGTTGTGGCTAGTGTGAGAGCTAGACAAGAAACGATTACATTCTGGACTAGAACTACCACCAATGAAGCTGCCCAGGTAATTTTTTTTTCAACAAGGGCATGTATTTTTAATGTGAATCTCTTAGAGATACACTGCGTAGGATGAATGAAAATATTAGTTAACGATTAGATATCACAATATATCAAGAGAATTAACCACACCAAGGTTGCATACCAAGATAGCAAAAGAATTAACCAGATTGAGATTGCATACCCCATGGTATGGGGATGAAATCTATATCTTGTGCACACAGTCTCAATTGATTGTTGTTTTTATTTTCGTCTCCCTTATTTACTTTGACCCATTCCTTGTCATATGTTTTAATTGTATTTTTAAATGAGTTTGATAGATTCTCATCGGTCAGGAGTTCAGAAGGGTCCATTTCCTTCCCCTCCTTAATTTAATCCAATGATACACCTTGTGTATCCTCTCTTGCAGGGGCTAAGGATACCATCAAAAGTTGCTTCAACTTTGCCCAAATATATTTTGATTGGCATCTGAGTCTGATTGATTCTCATTATTCAAGAGTTTAGAAGGGTTGAATTCCCTTCCCTCTTCAATTTGATCCAATGATTCACCTTGCTCATCCTCCCTTGTGGAAGCTGAGGATACCATCACATATTTATTCAACTTTATCTAGATCTCTGTTGATTGGAATCTCCTTTTTTTCTTCAAAGCTTACTAACTATGAGGGGTCTACCACTTCCACCATGGGACAATTTTCCTCAACACCTTGCTACCAAGTGGGTCGTTAGATATGTTTCTTTCTCGAGCATAGACACATTAGAAAAAAGGTTTCCAAGAATATGAAAACCCATTCAAGGCTATATGTACTAAATCTTCATTCTTGAGCTCTTTTCTTGTTGTTTCACATTGATCATGGAGTTTATTTAGTTTTATCAAAGAAGTGGTTGTGGTATCTATTTTGTTCATTTGTGTGGCTCTAAGCTTGTTCCCTAGAAGCATATTTTAATTGATGTTCTCACCCCGATATAGATTGAATATAACATCAAACATATCCTTACTTATGGTCTTACTGATGACGTGAGGGATCCTTCATGGAGTTGAGGATGACTTGCTTTGTTTTAGATATCTTCCTTCTATTTTTTTTACCAATTTTATAGATTGGTATGTCATTCAACCTTTTTCTTTACAAAATTCCAGAGGTCATAATCCTCTAACAACATCTATATTTTCACTTTAATAGTATGAAGTTGGAGGGACCTTATAATATGTTTTTGTATCTGAGATTGAATGTAGTCAAATTATTACTCTTGGATTACATTGTCAGAAAACATAGATCAAATACCTAAAGAAAAACTATCATAGGTCCATAATACATTTCTCAAGCATGAATCTTGGGCATCCCGTTGTTGAAACCTTCCTACAACTTCCTATCCCAAGTAGAAGTCCTACTATCCAAACAAGGGTTATTCGAAGGTTTCAAAAACATGGTCTGATGTCATGTCAAAAATTAGACATTGGTAGGCAAATTATTATTATTTTTAAATCTGAACTGAAAATATATTTATATTTTATAGAAGCTATGTTGGGGCAGAATTGTATAACGTTTACAAGTATTTCTTGTTGGTCCAAATTAATCAACACCGTGTTAATTTACAAAATTCTAAACTATGATCCAAAACTATGCCCTAGAGTAGGCACATGGGCGTTACAATGTTCTAAAGTCACTAGCTTTTAGATCCCGCAAAAAATACCAACTAACACTCACAAAACATGGAAAATACATTTTATTTAACCCCATCATAATGGGAGACATGTTGTTCACCATCCACCTTGTTGACTTTTGATTGCAGATCTAGTAGGTGCCTTGAGTTTAAACCAAGGTTCTGTTTCAAAAATTTCGTCTCAATCCTCTTTGTGAGAAAATAAAGTAATATGAAATTATATTCTGTAGAGGAATGAAGAGATAAATCCTTATCCCAATGAGATCAAGTTCCATGAATATAAAAGGGTTGTGTTGGCTAGCGAGAAGAGAACTTTCCAACCAGCGCATAATTAGAGAAATTGGGGCACATATTTTGTGCAAGGACTGGTGAGAGTTTGAAAGCTCTAACTTCATGTTATATTTTAAGCTAATGTAAGTTATCCATATTTTCTTTAGAACTCCTATTTGTTCACTTGCTGGGTAATTAGACTCATGAATAAAATCAAAGAATTTTCTTCATTGTAGAGGGGAACTTGTTGCAAGCATATTTCTAAGTTATATGGTCATTTCCTTCCAATGTAATGGACATGATAGGTAGACATCTATAACAGACACCACGAGCCATCACCCATTCCTTCCCTTTGCTTGTGTTTTTATCGACTGTTAAATTAAGATAAATTTTAATATTATCAGGGTCTTGAATAAAATTTCCCTTTAACAACTTTTATTCTATTGTAAATTTTTCTATTATTAAGAGGGAGGGATATAGTACCCTTATTTCGCGACCATTGACATTTTCAATGTACAACATGTTGGACTATTGACATTTTCAATGTATAGCGTGCTGAAATTGAAGCTCAGTAACATCATTTTTAGGTTGAGAATTTTTCCTCTGCAGCTGAAGTTTCTCATAAACTAAATTGTTTTATGGAAAGTTGCATTAGCTTGTTATTGTTATCATATCATATTTATCATTTATATGACCTTGGTAAATGGTAGTAAGACTGGTAGTGCAAAGCATAAAGTGCATCTTATACTATGATTTTGGATTTTTTTTTTTGCAACAGGTAGTACAAAGGAAATTTATGGAAAGAATACCACTATATTGATTTAGCTATATTTTTATACTATTTTTTATTTTTTTTCAGAAATGAAAAAATCCAAGCAATGAAAATTGCACTAAAGGCATGTGAATTTGAAATCAATGAAAAGGAAGAAAATAAAGAAAAAGAGACATGTGACAGTGGAAGATAATGTGGAAGACGAAAATAACCATGATACGTCTTTAAGAGGGATGAAAAGTATGTAAAGGTTGGTTGCAAACCTCCAGAATGTTTTTTATTTTGATTTTTGATCGATTGTTTAAATTGTTCAGTCTTGCATGAGAGTTGCCTTTTACAAAATATTAGTTGATGAAAGTTCTAGAGAAAGTACGAAGACAACATAGTTTCCATGTGACAGGCCAAGTCTAGCTCCGGGAATTTGACATAAAATTATTTTAATGGCTATTTTTTATCCTGAAATTTTCATTGAAAGCAACATGTTCTTTTCTAGCTTCTATATACATACATGATGTTTGTCCAAACCCTAGGATTTATTTTATAGGCCAGACTCACATATCTTAAAATATGTTCATCTTGGAACTGTAACACATTCATTATATTTTGTTTTCAGTGAACTATCCTTACCCTTTTCTGTTGCTTTTACCATGTGTTCAATACAGTATTATTCTCTCGAAACTTGACTCTTGATTTACCACTTCCTGACTGAAGTCTGGCCTTTTCTGAAACTCTGAAATATTTTTTACTAATCCCACCATGAATATAGTGGTTCGAAGCAACTAAAACTGATAAATATTGACAATTCTCTCCTGCTTCTCTGTAAAATCACCTCTTAATGCCTTTTAACTTGTGTTTTCTTGACCTGTCCATTTCCCCTAATAATGTGATTCAAATTGAGAAGTTGAACAATCCTTATCATCATTTGGTGAGCCTTTCTCTACTTCTTCATAACAGATCTTATCTTTCCTTATACAATCATTATTTTGAAAGAGGTGTGGAGAAAAAACCTTGAGATCATTTACTACTCTGTTTTTCAAGTTACCATCAAAAGTATTTGATATATTATCTTTAGTATCCCTATTAATGCATCTTGGGGGTAATACAATTATATAAATATTAAATTCCATTCTCCCTTGTCAATGAAATGCACCACTTGAAATTTATATAAAAAATCATTTTATTTAGGCTTCCTTTCAAGCTCATAATCACTTCTCCAATTTTTAGGAATCAAATGGTGAAAAGAAGTGATAAGGTTAATGAATACAGATCTCAACATAGGGTTTTCCCTATACACAATATCCTACCTAAAGATAGAGAGGAGGGAAGGAAAAGAAAGGATTAGTCTATAAGATTGGACCATCCCCCCCTTAGTGTTGAATCTGGACTGTGTGAAGTTAGAATGTCCTCAAAACACTAGTGTACCAGTAGTAAGTACCAACAAAATTCCACCACCAGGAAAAGGGGATTTTTGTTGCAGAATTGAAAGGAGGCACTAAAGTATGCTTCATATAGGATATCCATGAAGACAATTATTATATTATAGAAAAATAATATCCGCAGAAACTATGGACCTATGACTAAAAATTGTCTTAGCAACATCATCTGTCTCTTACTTGGCCTCAATTATTTTTTATTACTTGTCATACCCAAGGGTTTCACAGACTTATGGGATCTTGGTTGTCTTTGAAGGACTGAGTTGAGTTTTTGAATTAGTTCTTAATCTCCTTTAACATAAATATCACATATTACAAGGGATATTATACTGACTTTATTCTTTCAGAGGCTTTTCGGTTCAGCTTAATACTTTTCCATATAGAGAATAAGGTCGATTTGAACACAACCTCTTATGGTTGCTTTGCTACTCTCAAATTTTCTTGTCTTTCTGCTGAATATAAGTGATGATGTGGATGGAATTTTGTGATGATGTGTTGTTTATAGACTAAAGTTCCTTCATTTTATATGTAACTTCATCATCATGCATGTGAAATGGCATCTAGTTTGTTTTTATCTATTTTCTTTTGATGTAATTTTATAGTTAAAATATTAGACCAGACCATCTTTGTTACAGGGGTCATGTTTCCTTCTACACTCCTTGGAACAGGTGAAAGTTGGATTTTGATGAAGGTTTTTTATATTTTGTGAGTTTGACATTGGTGAGGCTACATCATAGTAAAGTCCAAGAATAACACCCAAATAGGGTGGGGAATTGAACGAGTGACTTAACATCTAGGAGTGATTTAACAATGCACCTGATCATTGTCTATCGAATACCCCGTGGACGATGAAGGCAATTAGAGTTACTAAATACTTAAATTATGAAGTGGGTTAGTTCTACATTGATACTGTCTAGATATAATATATTTTATTGTTGTTATTTTTCGTTCACATTTTTTTTTCCATTTTGGTTATGGATGATAAAATAGTCTTCCAATCTCTAATATGAATCTTCATGAACCTATTGGCCTCTAATTGTTAAATATTCATAGGATTTTGCCAAAATTTTGTGTGAGGAGGTATATAGTTTTAGCAAATAGAAACACAAGTCTTGAAGGATAACATAGAATTGAACCATTGACCCACATAATGTCATATAGTTCCACAATTATTTCCAAAATTTTGATTCTTACACCATCTAGTAACATCACTTATTATTTTACTGCATAATGGCTGTAGGTGATTTTTTTAAAACTAAAGAGATGGGTGTGTTTGGAAATGATGCTAAAAACACAAATATCCCCGTGGAGGTCTGGTGGTATTATTTGCTAAAAAAACTGGCATGAGAATGATGATAATATCTTACTTTTTCCATGAATATATATATATATCAAATTGGTGACAAATGATTGATCAACTGACCAACCACATGAATCTTCTGTAAATGCCACCCCCAAACTGGGTTATGACACCACATGGATGAAGGATGGCTGTAGGATTTATTTCTTATCCATCTAAATAATACATGATTTAGTCTTTTATAATCTAGGGGTTAAAACTAGAATCTTGAATTCCCTAGGTCATAAATTCACTTTCAAATAGTGATGGGGGAAATTTTCTGTTTCAACTGTTGGAAAGATCTTGAAAAAACAAAATTTACATTTTTGTTGGTCATTTTTATTTGTGATTTAGTATCAACTATTTTTCTTCATTAGAATTAAGTCCATTTTGTACTCACAGATAATTGAACACATTGTTATTTTCCAATTTTTTGTAGTCTTAAAGTGAACTAATTACTGTATTAATTTTTGGTGTTCACTGCTGAAATAGATACTCTTACTGTGATAAGTTTCAATTTTTTCATTTGTTGGTTGTTGTCATCTTTTGAGTGCAGACCTGTGAAATTCCAAATCGCGTGCCACTTTGTGTGAATGGGCTATACATATATATATATATATATATATATATATATATATATATATATATATATATATATATATATTCCTTGTGGTTCTGTTGAGATCCGTGTTACAATTGCACAAAATTTTAGATATCATTCATATATCTAAAATTTCTAATTTTTAATTTCAATATTTACGTGATAAAGGAAAGACAAAGGTCCAAATTATAAAATTTCACCCAACAACAACAACATTGAGATTTTTCTTTCATTCAACCTCTAACATATTGCATCTATATTCATCAATGCTCTTCTTCCATATGTTATCCACCTATGACATTTCCTTTTCAATATTTGATGCATTTGTGAGTTATAGGTCATTTGTAGTCTATAGATTTCTTTAGATTTTCAATTCTACTTGTGTATTCAACTAAACATATTGAGTCTCTTATATGTAACTATCTTTTCCTCCACCTATTTTTCATAATTTCCAAAACCATTAGGTAGATACCTTTAGCTTCGACGATGTTTTGCTTGTTTAGTAAAATATTGTCGAGACTTTAATTTACTGGAAGTTTTAGAATTTAGAATTTATAAAGTTTGAAGATACATTTTTCAAAAGAATATTTCTTTAAAGAGTTCTAGCTCAATAGAAGAGCACTTGCTTTACAAGCAGGAGGTTGTTGGTTCGATTCCATGGTGCCCTGATATTCATATGGAATGGAGACGATTATTTTTTGGTGACAAAAGCTCTTTTGACCATCACCAATGAGCTTATGGTGACATTTTTTGACCCTCACCAAAATATGAAATGGTGATGGCCAATGAATGCCACCATATATATAAATATATATGCATCAATAGTGATAACCATGAAAGGTCTATCACCATAAATTGTTGTTGATATGAAATGGTGAGGGTCATTTTTTGTCATTATATTCATTATTCATGACAGACCTTGATGTCACCAATGAGATTATGAGGACATTTTTTTACCCCACAAAATATGAAATGGTGATGGTCAATGAATGTCGCCATGTATATGCACTAATACTGACGGCCATGAAAGGTCCATCACAAAAAATTGTTGTTATTCATATGAAATGGTGGCAATCACTATCCGTCATTATAATCAATATCCATGATGGACCTTGAATGTCACCACAACACATACTTTCGGCGATGCCACCTTTGGTGACGTTTAGTTTTTTGGTGATGGAGGCCATTTCTCATAAGAAATGGTGACGGTCACTATCAATCTTTATAAATAATTATTGGTGACAGACCTTGAATGTCACCACAACCCCTATACTTTCTGCGATGCCACCTTTGGTGGCGTTCAAGTTTTGGTGATGAAGGCTCTTTTGACCCTCACCAATGAGCTTATGGTGACATTTTTCGCCCCTCACCAATGTCCTTTTTTTCTTGTAGTGTTAGTTTCTAATAAGTTTAATATCCTTTTGGTTTTATTATTTTATTTAGTTTTATTCATTTGTTTCATTTAATGGTTTATTGTTAGTTTTGTAGTTATTGATTTACTTTATTTCTTTATTGCTTTTTATATTTTCAATCTTATGTTGGGATTAGTTTCTAATAATTTTAATATCCTTTTGTTTTTATTATTCTATTAATTTTTATTCATTTGTTTCATTTAATGTTTTATTTTTTGTTTTTGTTAGTTATTGATTCATTCTATTTTATTTTACTAATATTTATTTATAATTGAGTTTTTATATTTTTAACTTTATATTAGAATTAGTTTCTAATAATATTAAATAAATTAATATTTTATTCTCTAATTAATAATCTATAGTTATTATTCTATTAACAATATTTTATTAATTCTTTTATTATAAACATTAACTTAACGCTCATTTTTATTATTTATTATTTTCTGCAACATTCTTGCCCCTGACCATTGCACATCTCTGTAGCATATATTAACTGATATGATCAACACATTAATCAATTATCTTGATGATGAGCTACACTTAGTGGTTTGAAACACCTCTATTCTCATATTTCTAATGTGATTTTCTGGAAGAGTTATTTTGAAACAAATTCTCTTATTGTCGTTCTTACACGAAAATATGATCAAGATAATGAATGACATATATAATTCATGAATTAAAGCTTGAAACGACTAGAGCTTAATGGCTATGCCATTGATAAACAAGCTTATGCAACCTATAAAGTGATAAAACACTTTAGGCCTTATCTTCTAAACTATCATGTTATTATATTTCTGCCACACCCATCTGTCAGATCGTCATTTTTTCAATAAGAGCTGGATGAAAGAAGTGTGAACTGGATGAACAGCTTACAACAATACAATATTGAGTTAAAAATAGTTCACACAATAAAGGGCCATGGTCTATGCCATCTAGTAGAAAAAGTTACAATTATGACAGAAGATGATTCTTCTGGATGGGAGTAATAAATAGAAATGTATTATATTGAAAAGTATACCCCCACTAACACACCAAACTCTTGGTATTCATATGTGTGACAATATCCTGAGCACGATACCCTTCCCTCTAAGTTATTAGTGAGGCATAAGAGGGAAACCAAATTTAAATCTCTTTTTTATCAATTGATACATAAAGTACTTTTCAGGAAGCACCATAACGAGGTATTTATGAGATGCTTGGAAGCACAGGATTTAGAAAGGGTACTATGTGACCTCCATGATGGAATAGACAGAGGACATTTTGTGGGTGACACTACTGTGCAAAAATTTATGTAGGCTAGTTTCTATTGGCCCACACTTTTAAAATATTCCCATGCTTATGCCAATGTTTATGCCCAAAATTTCCTACTTTGTCAAAAATGCACTGGCCAGGATAAGAATTTAGTTTCCCCATTGCATCCCATCAGTGTAGAAGAACCATTCCAACAATGGGGCTTAGAAGTTATGAGTGGAATATTTGTAAAATCATCGAAGAAGAACCATTGAATTCTCACTAATACATATTACTTCATATGGTGGAAAAAATGATTCCTCTCAAGAAATTGAATGATCAGGAAGCCATCAAATGCCTCAAGTAGAAAATTATCAATGGGTTTCACATTTTGATTTCACTTTATTTTATAATGCAACATGTTTTTCATCGCTTAAAATTTATGATTTTTCATTGGAAAATGGATTTGTATTGAAACATGCAGCTAAATATTATCCATAGGGTAATTCTCTTACCGATTCAACTAATAAGAATCTTATCCACATTATAAAAAATATCATGAAATCTAAACATAGGAATTAGCACATTGATTTGGTGAATACTCTATGGGATGAATTTGTCATGCCTAAACCTTCCTTGAATACCTCTCCTTACTTTATGTTGTCTGGAAAAAAATCCATATTTACCTACCTACTATTCAACTCTCACAAGAATATCAGAGTAAGCCTTGAATTCTAGCTCAAAGTAGGATAAACACACTCTTGAAGTTGCAAGAAGAAAGGAGGAAAGAAAAAAAAAAAATATCTTCATCAAAACCGTATCAAGAGGTGGTTTGATAAGAAGTGTACGTGACAGAATGAATTGAACATGGGTGACCTGTTATTTAAGTGGGACAAATCCTACGAAGAGAGGGTTAAACACTCTAATTTCTAATCCTTGTGCATCACACTATTTATTTTTCAGAAGAAGCTAGGTAATCACACTTATCATCTCCAATATTTGGATGATAAGACTAAATATATTCTTGTAAATTGCCAAGATTTAAAACAATACTTTCAATGATAGTATATGGCTATCCCCTATCCTATGTACATATTCCATTCTTTTGTTTTTTTGTTTTTCATGTTCAGTATTTTCATTCATGTGATTAAGCTCTGTGTTGAAGTGTTTTTGTTAGAAATAAAAAGGGTTGTGTGACACTAAACCATTTGGATAACCTTCAATCCTTATTTTTTTCTTGGTTTACACCTTTTCATTGATGATGTTTTGATGGAAAATATGATCCTTGCATAAGGAAAGTTCTGTGTTGAACAATGATATATGTATGCATTCAAGAAACCCCATGCCTACAATAGGTTCTTTATGTTTCAGAGTTTTCCCCATTGATCCAATCAAGTAGAGAAGGAAAAGAGGAAAATATTAATGAAAATACTAATATGAGAGATATATATATAAATATTTCTGAAGAAACAACCTCCCTTTCTCTCAATAATTCGGGATCCGTCTTCCACACCATGAAAAAAATAATTATTGGGGTATAGTTATATAAAATAAAATAAATAAAGGGTGAAAGAAGAGAAAAGATTCTTCTGCAGAAAGGTGAAGAAAGTAACTTTGCTAGGGTACTGTCCAGGATCACTAGTAGTGAATTAATTCTTGTGTTCCTATAGTGAATTTTTTAGGATATTGTAGAGGCCTGCTAGCAACAGAGAAACACGAGAGATGGAAACCAATACTTTTAATATCTAAAAATCATGAACTACATTACCCTCCTCCTCTATTGAAACACTAGTGATATGGGTGTTCAACCATTAAAGGGATGAACAAGACTATTTCTATAACATGGTAAGTGGGAAATCCAAATTAATCTATGCGATGAATCAATACTTCCTAAAATACTATACCCAGAACAAAATTTTAAGACTAAGGCAAAGAAGATGGAATTCAATCATTGTGTCGCTAAGTGTTGTCACTACTACAACACCCTCCAAAAGTTTTTCTTATCTCTAATTTCATAGGCTAATTTTATTTTTCATATTTTCATTTCAAGTATTAAGATTCATTCCATGTGTTTTCTTTAAGTGTTCCAATCCCTTTTGGAAGAAAACCAAATTATCGTCTTTTGGCACGACAATTGTCGCATATCGCATAAAAATAGTTTTGGTTCATATAAAGGGGTAAATTTGGTGCTAATGAGTCATACTTATCACATAAACATGTAATATACTCATTCCCAAAGTTTTATGCAATGTCGCACAATTGTTGTCATTATCGTCGCAAAGTGTACCTTCAATGTCACACTCGGGGAAAGTTGTTGCATTGTCGTTGCATTGGGTTGATTATTTTGTTCATGTGTTTTGAGTTATCATTGTTTTCTCCTAAATTTATCTAAGTTTTTTATCATGGTCAAGTTTTTTTTTCACTTTACTTTGTTGATCCCAGACTTAGCCAAACCCGAAAAACTTCATTCCTAATTAACCTGGCCTCACTTGGCTTTCCTAAACTACACATTTTTCATTTTCAGCCGTCAAGCTTAGACCTTGCCTCTTCATCCTGTAGAATGGATAATCCATAACTTCTAAAACTATGTACTATGTAGTATCAATGTTTAGCCCTGACCCTTGAGCACCAAAACTACGTAAACCTACCTTATAGTCACTTTCTTCTATGTACTACACATTCTCAAGCATCAAGCCTATAACCTGACCTCTTAAATTGCATAATTTTGCAAGACCTAGGACTTTATTCCTCCACAACTCTAGATTGGGTAACCTAAATCCTCAAGCCTCAAGCTTGCCTCCTTGAGACACACAACTACACATTTGCCTTGGCATGGCCTTCCTGAACTATGAATTGTGAAGTCTCAAGGCTTAGTCCTGGCCCCTAAGCTCCCGAAATATAAAATTTCATAATACTTGAGTCATTCTATCAATGTAATACATGGTTCTAACTCAATGAGTGGTTTTCATAAACCATGTTAGACTAGGGGTTTATTATATTGATGTCATATTTTCATGAGTGGATTTTAGTTGCAGGTATTATATCATGTTATGATAGGATGCTGATTAAGGAGATTAAGAATGATAGCCTACTAGAAGACACCTTTGTGGATGCAAATACAAGTTGATCAATGAAGAAAATACTAAGGGACATTATGTTGTGATAGCATTTAGAGATAAAAATCATATTGAAAACTCCCTATCTTCAATCCTTACAGAGGAGGAAGAGGGAATAACATGTACTATCTTTCAGGATGACACAAAGATAACAACAAGAAGAATGGATTGAAATTTCCATATCATCACGCAATCCATGTCATTAATTTCATGTCATGTTTTGTCAAGGTGTCATGTCAAGATGTATATGAGTCTTCATCTATCACATCATTTGTGAATTATGTAATTTTCAATATGTAAGAAATGTAATGTAAAGTGGAAGTCCAAGTGTCATATATGGAATGTGAAAAGTCATGAAGGATTCAAAAGGTCATGGAGAAGTCAAACGATCATGAGGGTAGTCCAAGAGTCACAAGGGAGGTGAATGGTTACCCCATTTATTATATATACACCTTTATAGCTCATGCAAAGGAATTTTCACCTTGGCTCCTCCAAAAAAGCATTAGAGAGGAAGATAGTTCATTTTGAGGCGCAAGTGGTTGCTATAACATTCTACTATTGGAGCTAAGGATGTTCACTAGACTGATGTATCTTGGAATTTTTACTTAATTTTTAAATCTTATTGAGACACAACACTTTCATGCGAATGTCAAACATATTGTAATACTATTCTTTGAATCCATATAAAGTTGCACAATATCCTACTACCATTCAATTTTTTCGATGCATGAACATACGAATCTAGATCACAAGTCTCATTAACATAAGCCATTAACTCAATATTGGCATGTTGTTTCCAACTACAAGTCTTTTGGCTTGAGGAAACATCACCGACATCAAGTCCAAAAAATTCAACTATTTTAGTAGTCCTCTAAGGAAAATAATAATTTAGTGAAATGATATTTACTTTAGGAGAGGTTATATTTTCATTTGGACATTATCATTAGTTTATTTACTAAGAGAAAATATTTGATAGAGGAATCATAAAAATGAAAAATGAATGGTGAATCCATTGTATACAAAGGATCAGTATGAAATAATCCAGAGGAAATCAACAAATTAATGCCAAAATATTTCTCATAAAAGATTGCATTTATCTTGATAATGATTTTCTTTTTTAGAATATCAAATAAATGTTTGTATTTTTACTCTTAAAAGTAGCCCACCATACTGTAAGCATAACTCTTTTCATCTAATTTCCTTTTGAAATCATCATAAATATGCACCCAATGAATATATCTAAAAAAATATGAGTTGACCAATTGAGGGCATATTACCACACCATCTCTTGAATATAGTCACAGAAATAACAACTCTAGTTGTAATAAGATTTATTGGAGAATTGGCATTGTAAATTTCTTTAGCCAAAAATATAGCTAGCAATTCTTTGGCTTGTAAAAGACAATGAGCCATTTCTACCAAGGTTCGATTCTTAAATTTTTCCGCACCATTTTTTTTCAGGAGTATGGGGAGTTGATCTATACCAATAAATACATGATTCAATAATATATTCTTCAAATGGTTTATTCACATGTTGTACGCCATTATCCAATATCAAGAAATCAATTGATTGATTACATTATTTTTTTCCCAATGCCCTAAATTACTTGAAACTTTCAAAGTCATGATTCTTATTGCTAAAAAAATACCCACATAATCCTTGAGAAATCATCAATAAAGGTTAAAATATACTTTACACCTGCTAATGAAGGCTTATTAATGCAAAAAAAGATGAAGTGAATCAACTTTAGTGGTTCTTGTTCATGCCATTATTTTCTTGAGTAAAAGGGTGCTTGATAATTTATTCCTTGTAACATCACTTATAAAATCAAAGAAGTGGAAGAACCTTTTGTAAACTAGAAACCATGCTTTGTTTTTCCATTATCTTTGAACTTTGAAAACTTATATTTTTAATTCATTCATGCTACAGTGTGCTCTAATTGTTTGGCTATACAATGAAGGTATTTGTTCCAAAATTTTATAGAGACAAGTCAGGGAACTTAATCCTTTGAGTCAAGGAACCCTTTGGTGACAATTGACTTATTTTTATTCAGAAATTTGAAAAAGAAATGGTGTATCAAAATTTCAATAAGTTTAAAATTTTGTGTTATTTGGGATACCAATAATAGATTTTTGATCAAAATAGGAACATGATATAAATTCACTAGTATGCCATGTTGACAAGGTACATCACCATAACCAAAAATGTTGAGAGATATTAATTTTCTAGATAAATATTTTGCTTGATATATTTTTTTATAGAGGAAAATAGAGAAGAATCCTTCACCATGTGATGAGTGTGTCTGAAATGAACTACTAATTCATTTTATGTGGTGTGAGTATGTAATGCTTGAGTTTCAATTGAGAAGGTTAAGTTTTTAACCAATTGACTAGTCATTCTTTCATTTAGCACATTTAATACATGTTCTCTAACTTTCTCCTCCAAATCATCATACTTCTTCTAGAAAGTTTTTTTAGCATGTCCAAACTTTCCAAAATACTAACATCTCTTCTAATTTCAATTATTTATTGTCGATGTTGACCCATCACCCTTCTCTTTAGATTAATACTGAATCCATTCTAGCTTGATTCCTCTCTCCTTAAATTACTTTCCCTTTTCATTTAATAAGTACTCTTGATAATTATTACCAAGTTTTACTTCATCAAGTAACACATGTTAGTCCTTGATCAATAAATCATAGGAAGTGTCAGAGTTATAATATTTACTATGCTTCTTTCATGATGTCCAATTTACATAGAATCAAGAATATAACACACCATAAGATGTTCTCATATTCACCAACACTAATTCAATGGTTATTTGTATTTATTTGGAAAATTATTATTTCATTCACTCAAATTCAACTATAGCTCTTTAACAAGAGCTAGATGATACTAAATCTTTTCAAAGGAATGGGTATGAAGAGAGGTCAAGCCTTTCTCTAATTGTAGGACCTAAATTTCATTGACTTTTTCAAATAATGATTTGTATATGATACCTTGAGGATTATGTCAAGTTTTTCTAGTGATTAAATTAGGGTTTTTTAGCTTCTTATGTAAAATTCATAAACACATAAACACAAATTAAAATTTTAGTTTTTGCAGAAAATATGAGACAACATCACCATAACAGTAAACAAATAATGACAAATGATGAAGAGGTTCACCCTTCGTGGCTTACATCTCCTAGTCTAGCTTCCAATGGTTGGGCTTCTTTCATTCTGCTAAAAAAATGGTGTTTTCATCAAGTTATAGCACTCGAATGGCTTTAACAATAGGTATATTGTCTTAAAAACTATTAAAAATCACTATGTAGCATCTTTCTACTACCAAAAAGGCCATAAATAGAAACATATATCCTCTTCCAAAGATTCTCTATTATTCGTTCTAAAAATTTCCATTTTTCCGGTCCTAGGTGAAAAATTACGCATTTTCCGGCTACGTGGGGAAATTTTTTGGCCAGGTACTAGCGCAATTAACTCTAACAAAGAGGGAAAATGTCACCTCCTTAATCACACCAGTTAGTCTAGTACCTGGCTAAATTTGCGCCATGGCACAAAATCTCCACTGTTGATTTTGGATTTTCCCACCGGTGAGGAGGAACCCTAGTTGTCGGTTGGTGACCTGTGATTGAACTTGGGTTGGGTTAGCTGAACCCTACCCTCGGTAGGTTTTGCTACCCTATGGTGGTTCGGGGCCGACGATGAAATGAAATTTTAACCAAAAGTTGTGAACGATGCAATAATGTTATCAAACCCTACGTAGTAGACCTGGTGGTTAACTCCGCAAACCTTAGCATGTGAACGGGTAATTGTTTAAAAAATGACACAGATATTGTGGTTAAATCCACAAGTTCATATATTAAACATAAACTTTGGTTAATGGGTTTCAACATGTTTTCAATCAACAAAATAACATTTGCAATCACTTTGGGTTATGTGAGATGTATTAAGGTTTGGTTGGATGTAATCTCCACCATATACCTTTTGGCCAAAACTTTTGTATAGTAACCAAAATACATTGCCAATAATTAACTGGTTAGGTTTAGCCCCTGACCCTGGTCTGTCGCTTGAGGTCAGGGCCTCGATGTGATTTCAATGAAACTTTAAATATGCATGAGACCCTTAGGGGTTAAGAAACTCATGTAGCGGAGACAGTAAGAGGTTTGGCAGTCTTGTTGGAAGTTGCACATTTGACTCCTCGAGGCTGCTCTAGCCCTTAAAATTTTTTTACATGGCCACCAGGAGGCCATGTGGCAGCCTTTGGTTGCCCCACGTGATCCTCCCTGGTTGGTCCACCTCATAAACCTGAACACCAACAAAAATTGACCACATTTGAACTAATACCAACCTACCAAGTGTCCATCAAGGATTTGTTGATGGTGAACAATAATTCTGCCATGTTAGGGTATAATCAGCAATACATATGCTGAATGAGCATTTCTTTACATCCCAAAACATTTTTTTTAATTGTTTCAAAAAACAAACATAACTTGATTACATGAGCATACATTTTCGGTTTTGCGTGAAACAAGTTGCACTGGGTTCAGAATGATGAGATCTACACGATTGTTCTAGTTTCAATCCATTATAAAAACTTTGAATTTTGAGCATAAAATTGATCCACTATATCAAATAATGACATCATCTTCATCCATGCCTTTTGAGGAAATTCAATCCCAATCATATGGAAATGGATTTTTAGATAAATATAGGTTGTAATAACTTCGATGACATCATATTTTCGTCCATCAATGAAAAAATTCATAAGGTTATCTTTCATATGTGGAATATTGATAACAATATTTATATTTACCAAATGCCTCTTTTATTTAGTACAATTTCCATATATGGTGCCCAAACAACATTATTTTATCCATTAAAAATGAAAGGATTAATATTGGAAGAAAACTTTATATTTCTAATAGATCTAATATATTAAAAATATTATATTCCGTTAACAAATCAATCAGTCCAAAGTCAATCAATGCTAGATCTGAATCAACATGATTTGAAGACAACATGCTAGGAGAAAACCATAAGCTCTAATATGATGTTGGGGATTCAACCTATGAATAAAGAAAATAATATAGAATCCAAAAGAAATAATCAAAAGAGTAATTAGACTCTTAGATGATGGGTGGTGTCTAAAGACACCATTATATAACTTAAGAATAGCAAATTATGATTATAATATCATAGTACATGGTGATGAGTAAAAAATGAATTCAATTCTTGTTGTATTATATTTGACCCTTAGGATCATTCATTTGTAGTGTCCAAATATAACTGACTTTCCTGGATTGTGTTAATATTTTGTCCACAAACAAGAATTATCAGTTTCAACCATTTCCATGAAATCTACATTATGTCATTAGAAATTTGGCTGTTCTACTTGACCCAATTATCGTGGAGAAGATTCGACCTAACTATCCATTAAATTAATCTAACCAATTAGTTGTTGGTCATACCATTCAACCACTTGATCACTAATTGTTTACTAGCTTGTTTCTGAACTGACCTGTGGACCACCCAGTCAACTGCAAAATTGTTTTCTTTGCTAGTTGACCACTCCAGTGATTATCTCTAAAATATCTAGAGATTTGATGAAATATAACATGCTTAGGTTCCAACACAAGGTATATATAAGTGGTATTGTTTTAAATTATTTGGTGGAGAAATCAATTGGGTGAGAAAGAGGTAGGATAGAGTTGCATTGTCAACTATAGAAATGAAGTACATGGAAACCACTCATGGATATAAGGAAGCTATATGGTGGAAAAGGTTGTGTTTAGGTAATGGTTTTGTTCAAAAATCATTGATAATATATTTTAACAACTCGAATGTGATTTTTTTTGGTGTAAAACATCATTATCATTAAAAGGAAAAACATGTTGATATTATTGGAGAAGATTAATATATTGAAGAATGTTGCATATCAATTAAAAAAATCCATTCGTGTTCAAATTTTCTCTTGGTGTAGAGAATCAATGGGAATTTCTACTCGTAGTAGCAAAATATATGAATGCTCTCCTTTTCCTTATTTTTATAAAGAAAACAATAAGTGGAAGAATGTTGGACATGGAAATTCCTAGAGATATTTGGTTTGGGGGAATAGGGGATTAGCACTCTCAAAAGAGGGTTTTTTTCCTTCCATTTTTTTTGTCTCTTTTACACTTTTTAGCCAACATTTTTTTGGTTTATTATAAATTGATTGTGATAAAATAATTTGAATTGTAATCCAACCTACATTAATGTATTAGACTAGATGAGTTAAATATTGTATTAAAAGTAACAAATTTAAAAAAAAAGAAAAAAAAAAGATAACTCTCAAATTAGTTAGCTATTTAGGCTTGGCATATGCCCTAAAAATTCTTCTGCTTTGCTAGGAGCTGATATTCCTTAGGAATAAGGGAGCATGATAACAACCCAAGACCTAGAGAAATCTCACAGGAGTGGAATCTTGATCTCTTATGGCCTATCAATGGGTGATTCTAGCTAACATATTTTTCCTTGAATAACATTAATGAGTCAACCCGCATTCGCACATCGTAGCCAATGATGACTATCTGCACTATTATTATGAAAACTAAGTTACGATAAAATTTTCGACTATTTAAAAAAAAAATAATAATTTTCTCACTTAAAATATTTTGTTGTTTATATCTTTAATAAATTTGTAAGTGTTAAATAAATGAAGACTTAATGAAAAAATATATCATAATTTATTACAATGATTTACCTTCTCCAATAATGGTTCACTAAGTTATCTATGTCATTTTAGTTCATTGGAAAATCATATGTGATATATGATTGCACCTATGACACTCATACTTACCATTTTCTCTAGTACCATACTAGTAATCACACAAAATTTAATAAATATCTAACTCTCTTCCCTAGTCTCTTAGACTAGACTATAAATACACAATCTTATATCCATTTTTTCTTCGGATCTCCAAACTGCCAAGAGAGATAAAATCTCTTTCCTCTTTTTAATTTAAAATATGTCTCTATCTCAAGAGATTTGATACCTATGAACACTTGTAGATCTTGAGCTAATATGGATCTATGTCAGTTTTAAAAATGATATTATTTATAAGTTTTATTTCATGCCTCATATATACTTAAGTATTATTTTTTGTTTTCTAAATGTTATTTTTATAAATTAATATAAATAATAATATATTAATATTAATTTATGTTAGCAATTTTGAAAAAATATATAATAATATTATTATTTTTTAAATTATTAATTTTTATGTGTTGAAATATAAACTTCTAAATTAGTAAAATTTAATTAATATTTTAAACTTAATTTAGAATAGTATAATTAATAGAAGAAACAGAATTTTGGTTGAAATATGGATATAGAATTTCTAGCAATATTGTGATTTTTCGTTTTTTAAAATACACTTTTGAATCTATAAATAGATTCTAAAAAAATACTTGAAACACTTAATCTCTGAAAATAAAACAACTTAAAAATATCATTTAAAAAAAATGATATTGGATTTGGAATAAAATTAATAAAGAAATTTATTCAAATAAACCCATTTCATCTATTAATTAAATTACCAAAATTTAATTTATAATCTTGACTAAAAAAAATCATAACCTTTAATGATTAACCTATTTATAAATTATAATATTTAATTCTTAATTAATTAATTTTTTTATAATTTTTTTATTTCACCTCTTTATATTTTTTTTATATCTTAATCATCATTGTCTTACTAATCATCATTGTTGAATATTTGGCACAATGCAACTTATTACTCTTACTAATGATCATTGTTGAATATTTGGCACAATGCCACTCATTACTTTGATGACATTTTACGTAATGACAATGATATATATGTTACTGGACCATTTAGAAAGTGTCATTTCAATATGGTTTCTTGTTTTCAAGTTTTCTTAAATAAAATAATTTATAAAATAAAATGTAATTTATTTATATTAATGGACGTGTAAAGAAATATATTATTTTAATATTTTTGAAATATAACAAAATTTAATTTGTTTTTTTTATAAAATATTAAATTGATAAAAAAATCAAAATTTCTTTTATTTTTAATTAATTAAAAAAAAAACACTTTAAATCGTTAAACTTCACCTTTTTACCAAAACCAACTTATATCACTTTAAACCTTACACGTTATCTTTTAAACTATCTCATATCAAACTATAAACTTACATAATTAACGTAATTATTTATGTTTCTTTTATAAATAATTTAAAAATTAACATAAGCAAAGGTTAATGAAGGTAGCTCAATCCTAAGACCCAGGATTTTTAAGATTTAATTGAAGGTATGAAAATTATAGATTGGATCATTAAGGTCAGATTAAGGTTATTATTATAGGTTTTTATGTATGAAGTTTTATTATTAAAATTAAAATTTATTTATTAAAATGATTAATATGAAAGATAAACTTGGGACTTGGCACGGGGATGATGACATTGTTTTGCGAAGTTGAGGGTTTTTTTGTTCATACATAGTGGGTTTTTTCTTTCCTATAGTGGTAGAATGTCACTGAAAAAGGGTTTTTACCACATCCTCATATCGCTGAGGGGGTCTCTTGTTACCTCTTATTTTCCGAATGTGGGGTTCTTGAATGCATTTGGGGCTATGGTAGGGTTTTACCTTATTTTTTTCATGCATCTTCCATTTTCGCATCGCTTCTTTAGGTCTATTAGTTTTCACATGGAGATTTTTACTAGGAGGTCTTATATGGATATTTTATACTGTGTTTTTATGTGCTTGTTGCTTGGTTTTTCACAACTTTATTATTTTAGATTTGATAGAATATTTGGGGCAAGTGGATTATGATATTATTAGCCCTATTAGGGGGTCCATTTTTTCCTCTAATGTCGTCGCAGTCTCTAGCAAGGGTTTGTAATCTTATCCGAGGATTTTGGTCTCGGGACCAAACACAGACCTAGGTTTATCCTGGTGTCCAAACCTCTCCATTAAGGGGGTTGATCAACTGACTTCCACTTGCATAGTGAACCTATTATGTCAAGTGTTGGTTTCAGTTATCTGGGGTTTTTGTTGTTTCCATTAACGCTCAAGGGTTTTTCTCCGGCCTTCTCAAGTGAGGGTTTTTTGGATCTACTCTGACTATTTTATATAGGTTTAAATGGAGGACATGTACTTTTTTGCTTGCTTGATTGGGGTTTATTCCACATTATTTTTTCCTTGGAAGGTAAATGGGAGGGGTCGAGTTGTGGGTTATGTTCTGTATAATGTGCCAGGGCTTCAATTGAACAACGAAGGGGCTCCTCAAACCTCTGTTAACAAATATGTTCATGTTGTAAGCCCTCTCAATGTTTCTGGACCGGAGGTTGTATCTCAGGGATATGTTGGTGGTAAGAAGTAGGAGGGTGGGGTTTAAGGTGTGCCTCACATTGCAAAGAAGAAGGTGTGGTCTATGAAGTGTGCCCTCTCACCGGTGCCATATAGTATTTGTGTGAGCGACGAGATGGAAATTTTACATATTGATGATAAGTCTCAGTGTGGACTTGAAATGTTGACTAAAAAAAATTACCCTGGATAAAACTCTAGAAACACTTTCTTCAAATTTTAACCACCACAGAAACTTACCAACAAGGTGGAAATGGTTGATGCAGTGATCCTGTATGAATTCTCTCTAGTGGTTCATGCACGTGGGAGGAATTTTCATTGGCCACCATTATCGAATGGCATGACCAGTGAATTGCGCCTAAGGTATCTCATGTTGTGGATGTCTTTCTCCTGCCTATGGATTGGTTACAATTATCCTTCAAATCAAAAGAGGATGCAAATACGGTGGCTAGAGAGGTTTGGTTTATTGAATGTACACTGATGATTTTTAAATTATTTTATGCTCGTAAGGAACAAATGGATGACATTTCGGTGTGGGTGCACTTTCCTGGTCTCCCTTCAAACATGTGGAATGATCATACGTTCACAACCTTTGGAAATTTCGCTGCATCATTTCTTGGATGCAGATTAATCTTTCTTGTCTAATCATGATAAATATGTGGCATGAGTTTTGGTTTGTCTTGACCCGTGGAAGTTATTTCATGCTACTATGGACATTGGGAAACGAATTTTGCACCTTCAAGACCTGGATTATGAGAATTTTACTTTTTGCCGTTGATGTTGTCACAAAATTGGTCACTTGGTGGACTCGTGAAATTTATCATTCCGAGGTAATTCTCAAGAGGACCTTTCCTAAAAAACCAACATATTGGAGAGGCAGGTACAAGTGCTATTCATACTGCTTCATCTATGGGCAGTGGTTGGCCCAAGACGTGGTGACTAGTTTTGTCAAGGAGGATGATAACTTGGGGCCAATGGAGGAGGTTACAAAAGCTCAGCTCAAATTTTTTCTGTATATGTTTTAGAAGGATAAAAACTTGGGCCTAGATGGGTGGGCTGCATAATTTTTCTCGGCTTTCTTTAAACTATTGGGGAATTATCTCCTTTAGGTGGTAAACGAAGCGTGTGTTGATGGAAATTCTTTTCCATATTTCAATTCTACCTTTATATTTCTTATTCCAAAGGTCAATAATTTGTCATATTTTTAATATTTTTGACCCATATCCCTTTGTATTTGTGTTTATAAAGTTATGTCCAAAGTTATTGTTATTCCAATAAAGCCCATCTTTTCCAGGGCTTTTTCTCAAGAACAATTTAATTTTTCGGAAGGTTTTAAAATCCATGAGGCCATTGGGGTGGTTCAACAGGGCTTGCATAGTATAAAATTATTGAAACTCAAGGCCACAATGTTCAAAATATATCTCTATAAGGCATAAGACAAAGTGGTTTTGTATTTCATTTTCCTGCTTCTTACTTAAGTGGGTTTTTATTACGACTTTATAAATTGGATTATGGGGTGTCTTACGTCAGTATCTTTCTCTATCTTGATTAATGTCTCTGGCTCACCATTTATTCATGCCCAGTGAGGTATGCATCATGGTTTCCCTTGATCTCCTATTTTATTTATTCTGGTCGAATAAAGTCTTAGTTTAATGATCAAAGATGTGGTTCGACGTAGGTCTTTTCACGAGATTGATATCACTCAGTTATTGGCCTTATCACATT
The DNA here is from genome assembly GCA_034641835.2 of Pinus albicaulis. Lineage (NCBI taxonomy): Eukaryota > Viridiplantae > Streptophyta > Pinopsida > Pinales > Pinaceae > Pinus > Pinus albicaulis. The sequence goes on along the minus strand of CM076575.1, from coordinate 754,561,047 downwards.
TATTATTTCTGGATGATATTCTTATTTTTTTAAATTAGTAAGGATTCTTACATTGATAAGTTGCTAGAGATTCTCCTTCTTTTCAACACTGTGACTAGTATGTAGATAAATTCTAGGAAACCATCCATTTCTACTCAAAATTTGGGAGATGTGAAAATTGCACACATTCAATCTATATTCCAGGATTATGTGATTATTCCACTGGATTATGGTTTAAATTATTTGGGCTTCCACTTGAAGCCAAACAAATATCTAAAAGTAGATTTTCTATGGCTATTGGGAAGGTAAGAGAAGCATATGAATGTTTGGAGTTATCAGTGGCTTTCTAGGGTGGGCGGATTGGTTCTGGTCAAATTAGTATTTGATTTCAAAAGGAAGGAAATTTCAAAACATCATCTCGGGGATGAGGAATGAGGAGGGGAATGAAATTTCCACATTTTATGGGCTTGAAAACCTAGGGTGTCAACATTTTCATGGTATTTTTCATAAAGTTTCAGGGATCAATATTGCAAAGATAATTTGTGTGGCACAATTGTTCCCTCATTTTGTCGAGGATGATGATAACCCGGGGCCAATGGTGGAGGTTACAAAAAATCAGATCAAATATTTTCTGTCTAGTTTTTAGAAGGATAAAATCTCGGGCAAGATGGGTGGGATATATAATTTTCTCGACTTTCTTTGAACTATTTGGGAATGATCTCGTTTAGGTGGTGAATGAATCGCATGTTGATCGGGAAATTTTTCCATATTTCAATTCTACCTTTATCGTTCTTGTTCCAGAGGTCAATAATTTTTCATACTTTGAAGATTCCTGACCCATATCCCTTTGAATTTGTGTTTATAAAGTTATATCCAAGGTTATTTATAGTCAAATAAAGCCCATCGTTTCCAGGGCTATTTCTCGAGACCAATTTGATTTTTTAGAAGGTTGTCAAATCCATGAGGTCATTGGGGTGGTTCAACAGGGATTTCATAATATAAAATTGTTTAAACTCAAGGGCACAATGTTCAAAATATATATTTCTAAGGCATACAACAAAGTGGATTGGTATTTCATTTTCCTGCTTATTACTTAGGTGGGTTTTGATTACCACATTATAAATTAGATTATGGGCTGTCTTACGTTGGTATATTTCTCTGTCTTGATTAATAGCTCCACCTCACCATTTTTCATGACCAACCAGGTATAAATCTTGGTTTCCGTTTATCTCCTCTTTTATTTATTTTTTTGGCACAAAGTCTTAGTTTAATGATTAAAGATGCGGTTCGACGCATGTCTTTTCATGAGATTGATATCAGTCAGTTATTGGCATTATGAAATTTTTTATTTGTGGATGATATTATATTCTTTTCAATGGGTAAGGGTTGTGACATTGATAATTTGGTGGAGATTATCCGTCTTTTCAACACTGTGACTGGTATGGGGGTAAATTCTAGGAAATCATTCATTTCTACTCAAAATTTGGGAGATGTGAAAATTGCACACATTCAATTTGTCTTACAGGATTATGTGCTTAATCAACTTGATTATGGTTTAAAGTATTTGGGCTTCCACATGTAGATAAAAAAATATCTAAAAAGATATTTTATATGGCTATTGGGAAGGTTAGAGAAGCATCTGAATGTTTGGAGTTATCAGTGGCTTTCTAGGGCGGGCGTATTGTGGCTTTCTAGGGCGGGCGTATTGCTTGTCGTCAAGTCAGTCTTGGAGACCATCCTAGTTTATTAGATGTCACTTTCTTGTATTCCTTGGGTAATTTTAGAAAATATGAGGTAGTTGTGCTTGAAATTCTTGTGACCTGGTTCAAAGGACCAATATGTCCTTCCATGGGTCGGATGGAATTTTTTGGCGGTAATAAAAAATTTAGGGGGTTGGGGTCTCAAGAACATCTTCCACTTTTCGAAACCAATTGCTGCTAAGAGTTATTTGAGACTTATATCTTCTCAGAATTTATGGACTCAGGAGGTATATCATAATTATATTAATTCCTTATCTCTAGAGGACTCGATTTTCTTCCCTGAAAATAATGATCAGAACATATTGATATGGCAGGGTGTATTAAATTCCTTTATTTAGGAAGGATGACAATGATATATTACTACCTTGCATTCCACTCATATTCACTTGTGTGAGATTGATGATGAGCTGGTATGGGATTTTTCCCCTCATGGAATTTACAACCGAAAAATTGGCTATCTTTTCATTTGTGAAACTTATAGGACAGAAGCTCTAAAATCATTGTGGGGTTATTTATGGAAGTCCATATGTACAAAAAAATCAAATTTGTTGGTGTGGGATATTATGGAGGGAAAGGTTTCTACATGGGATGTTATGATGGGTTAGTGTTCCTTGTGCAAGTCAAATGGAGAAACCATCGAACATATTTTAATTCATTTTAATTTTCAAGACATTTTTGGGACTTTCGCAAGGTTTCTTTGGGACCTATCATTTGTTGGGATTATTTAAACTTATCCATTTCCTACAGGGTTTGGACTATGGATCACCTCACAAAAGTGATTTAGGCTCTTCCTTTAATTCTTTTATAGGACATCTATATTGCTTAGAATAGAGAAATCTTCTCGAATGAGAGATCAAATCTGGATTTCATTACAGCCAAGGCCCTTTCAATAATTTCTCATTATTCCAAGGGGCTTACTACACCTACACCCTCTTCCAAGAATGTTTTTCATATTGACCCAGAACCTTTCCATCCTTCAATATTTTTTGATGGGGCATCTTAAGGAGATGATCCCATTTCTGGAGGTGGTTTTGTTTTATTCCTGAATTATCATCATAAATTTCATGTTAGGATGGGTTTGGAGCAGGGCTCAAACAATTAGGATGACATAAATGCTTTTTGTTTTCTTATTTCTTTTGTTGTCAAGAGGGGGTTTTAACATCTTTAGTGCTTGGGGATTCTTTGCTTATGGTGAATTGGTTTAACATGAATCAAATGTGCAGAAATTTATTAATTGTTGATATTTTGGAAGACACACAACATATCATTTCTTATTTTACATCTTTCACATGTTTTCATGCTTACGAGGAACAAAACGAGACCACTGATCACCTTTCTAAGGAAGGAATCCTCTTGGATCAGGGTATTTGGTTGGTGATTCAATTCCACGGTATAGATCAATCGCTATTATAGCTTCACCCCTTTGGAAAGGGGCCTCATATCTAATATGTTCCTTATGTATATTCTATATACTATATTGTCGCATTAGTAGCCACTTTGTATGGCACAAACAGACATAATTTTTTCATGTATTTTTTATACAGTATTTTGACTGATTAGGATACATATGTCAAAAAAGTATCAAATATGATTTTATTTTCTTCGAAACGTATAAGCTGATTATACTTATATTATTTTCTTATTTATCAAACATGGACTGAACAACTTTGAGCAACAACGCATTCACTATTTATAATGTATCTGTAGAATGTATTTTCTTTTTGAATATATAAAAGATAAATGTATAATTTATTCATATTTAAAATGATTAATATAAGTATTGAGTTAATATAAGTATCAATTAAAATTCAAGTTATATCATTGTTCAAAAACATTGTCTTTACTCTGTCATACTTGAAACCATATTTGTTGGATGAGATATTATAGTACCAGGTTTATAAAAAATATCATAGATAACAATTGAACACAAATGATTATGAAACTATAAAGTAAACTTCCAGTAGACATCCATAACATTTTAGCGTAATTACGATTCCAATGAGGATATTGGGGTTGGGTTTTGCACACTCATATCAAGAGGTACATCTAGCTTGAACTCAAAATGGATATGTTTCTCCATGTGGGTTACTTGAGCTTCCAACTATTCTTCATTTTCGAATGATCTCTTTAATGTCATTCAATAAGGATATAATTTCATTCTTTTCTTTGTGCTTCTCTTTTAGCACCCACCCCACCAAAGTTTTTAACTGCCAATTGAGAGTAATGACATGAAGGTATTGGTTGTTTCTTCCCTTGAGCTGGAAAGGGTTTGGAAGAAAATGAGAAACCTTATCAATCAACTTTGAATTTGAAAAAGCCAGTTTTTCAAGACGCACCTACCTTTCAAGTCTCTAGATTTCCTCCCTTGTACCTAGAGAGGTTACAACATGGTAAGAAAACGCTACCTCTTGAGCCTACAACTTAGTCTGGGAGCAACATTGATGGTCATGATTTTTGACCCCATGACATACGGTCCCACAACCACCATCCCCGTGAACTTGCATGTCAGTCCGAGGTGTTATAACCTCCATAGGCGAAGAATCAACCAAAAACTAAAAAAAACCAATCCCCCAGCACCAAAAATACCCCAAAAAAAACTCAATTGAAGTAGTTGTAGTAGTCACAAGAATGATAGATATTTATTCCATAGAAATTTCAAATTGCCGGAAAAATAAAATCCACTGAGATATACTAATAATCAAGCTGAACAAGGATGTAAGAGAGCTTGCAGGCGCTTGTTTAGAAAAAGTATGGTCTGAAATACATTAGTCTAGCTGGGGGAAATCCAAACCAATGCAAGCCACCAAGTCCCAAAATAAAAGGCTCACCATGCTCAAGTAGAACCAAGCATGCATCTCCCCCCACTAATTTACTATCATAGATCCTAGACTCGATCGAATACAAACACAAGCTCCAAAATTAATGACATGCAACAAGGAGATGAATGCTTGCAAGGAATAGTACTACTAACCAGACAAGGATGTCATTGCATGAAAAGGTCTCGTTGATTCCTTTCCGCCCAATTGGAAGAATCGCCTCATCTCCAAATGTAGCCTTCATATTAACAAGATAATCAAATTCCTTCACCTCCTTATGCTTACCATTTCCTATTTCCATCCATAGAAATAGGGAAATATTACTTAAAATAACCTCAAACTAGTGATGATTCCATTTTACTTATCCCTTTCCAAATATTTCCAACTCGCTCACCATTTCATTGAATTCCACACTTCACCTTTATAACGTGGTATACTCTGCAAGGTCTACAGTGATCCCGTCAGCGTGAGGGTGCTTCCATTCTCTAGATTCGAACTCCCTTTCTTCAATGTTGAAACAACATTATAATTCTCCAGAATCTAGCATACCATGAGTAAATTATACATGCATCCACATGCTTCATGCATGTGGTGGCAAACCATGCCACCCTATCATTTAATTTATTACAGATTTGGTTGGGTGCCATGCCACCCCCCTTCCCCCCGTGCTCATTTGAACTTTGTGCATCCACCCCATTAGGGAAAATTAAAGTTATTATTTTTATTATTATTATTTCTGTAGGTTTTAACCCTCAACAGAAATTATCTACACACTAATCTTATAACAGAAAATAAACAATAGTGAGAGCATAAAACATAAAACAGATAAACACAAAGATTTTCCCCTGGATCCCAAATCGGGATGACCAGCTTGATACTTCATTATATTCCTTTTAGTGCTACAACACATATATATACATGCCGAAGCATATATAAACCCCAATCCATTAACCCTGGATTAGAACATAACCGTAGTTCCCTTGACCGGATCTACAAAATACCAGGGGCCGAAAAACATCATACCCCAAAACCATGTGCAAAATCATGAACAAAACATAGGTGGGTCTGCCTATGAGTGGGACCGCACACGATTTTTTTTTTTCCGGGGCGATGCCCTGGACCCCGACAGGGGGGGCTGCCGGCCCCCGTGTGACCCCCCTGCTATGCCCGACGCAATATACAGCACGTGGCGCTATTCGTGGAAAGAATATAACACATACCCAACATTGTCCCACTTGTTGTTTTCATTCCACAGGGGGCCACAGGAGAGCTTAGTCATTGGGCCAATTCTTCAACACCCATTGTTTCTCTACACCAAGAGAACTTCTAAGTGCTCAGAGACTTCGTCAATGCATCTGCAACATTCTTCGAAGTGTCCACCTGCAGTAACATACTGCCCAGCCTCGACATACTCTATTAAGTGATATTGAACATCAATGTGCTTTGTCTTTGAATGATAAGCAGGGTTCTTAGCGAAGAAAATTGCACTTTGGCTATCACAGTCTATCCTTATAGCTTGTTGTACCAACCCCATACTTGAACACAATCTTTGCAACCAAACTGTTTCCTTGCTTGCATGAGTGGCTACTATGTATTCTACCTCTGTAGTTGAAAGGGCCACTATAGGCTGTCTTCTACTCATCCAACTAATTGCACCTCCAAATAGGCTAAACACATATCCACTTGTAGATATTCTTTGGTCCAGATCTCCAGCCCAGTCTGCATCAACAAAACCACGACTGTCCAACATTCTTTCCAATCCTAGTCTTCCCTGGTAGCACAAGCCATAATCACTAGTGCCACGTAAATATCTGAAAACCCGCTTCACTGTTGTCCAATGCTCCTTCCATGGGTTTGACATAAACCTGCTCAATACTCCCACTGCATGTGCAATGTATGGTATAGTAAAGACCATTGCATACATCAGGCTACCCAGTGCACTTGCATATGGAACACGAGACATATCCTCCTCTTCTTCTTGTGTCTTGGGACACTTTTCAGCAGACAAATTTACTCCTACAGGAATAGGAACATTCATTGGTTTGCTATCCTACATATTGAACCTCTGCAATATAGTCTTGACATACTTCCTCTAGTTTAACCAGAGCTTCCTCTTTGCCCAATCTCTCTTAATTTCCATGCCCAAAATATAGTTTGCAGCACCAAGATCCTTCATGTCGAATTTGGAAAACAGTTGGGTCTTCAAATCTTGGATAATTTCTTTGTCATTTCCAATCAACAACATATCATTCACATACAATACCAAATAAATAACATGGTCACCAATTAATTTAAAATAAATACAGTGATCCTCCTTGCTTCTGGTGAAGCCAATTCCCCGTATATAGGTATGAAATTTCTAATACCACATCCTTGGTGACTGTTTTAACCCATACAGAGACTTATTCAACCTGCATACCAGTTCTTTCTTACCCTTCACCATAAAGCCTTCGGGTTGCTTCATGTAGATCTCCTCTTCTAGATCCCCATGAAGAAATGCTGTCTTGACATCCATCTGTTCTATCTCAAAATCAAATGCAGTAGCAATAGATAAAAGTAATCTAATAGAAGTAACTTTGGAAATAGGAGAGAAAATATCACCAAAATCAATTCCCGAAACCTGGGAATAACCTTTTGCTGCTAACCGAGCTTTGTATTTCTCCACCTTGCCTTCTACGTTCATATTCTTCGTAAACACCCATTTGCTCCCAATGGGCTTTCTTCCAGCTGGTAACTCCACCAAATCTCATGCCTCATTTTTGTGCAAGGATGCCATTTCATCAACCATGGCCTCCTTCCAGAGTTTTCCATCCTCGGAATCTACTACCTCCCTAACAGTTCTGGGATCATCATCAGTTATAGTTAAGGAAAAATATGAACAAAAATCAGATGGACTATACCTTTCTGGTTTCCTTCTTTCCTGAACTTATCTTCTCAAAGCTGGAGTTTGTGGCTCTTCCTCTTCTGAATCTTCTTTTATTGTAGAGTCTGATTCATCCTCCTTTAGCTCAAACTCTATCTTCTCAGGTTCCTTTGGTATGATTTCATGTTTAACAACATCTTTCACCTCTCTAAACACCACATCTCGGTTATACACAACCTTCCTTATTTCTGGGTTCCAAAGCTTGTAACCTTTTAAACCATCCTTATACCCAATAAAGATGCACCTTTCAGATTTATTATCCAACTTGGTCCTTTTCTCCTTTAGAACACATACATATGCATCACATCCAAATACCCTTGGATGTGAAAGAGAGGGTTTATTACCAGTCCATACCTCATGTGGAGTCTTATCCTCCAACGTTGATGAAGGTGATCTGTTAACTAAGTAACATGCAGTCTCCACTGCCTCTGCCCAGAATTCTTGTCCTAACCCGGTACCATTGAGCATGCTTCTTTCATTTTCCATCAACGTTCTATTCATTCTTTCTGCAACTTCGTTTTGCTAAGGTGTGTATGGAGTAGTATTCTGCCATGTTATACCACACTTCTTACAGAACTCTTTAAATTCCTTCTTGCAGAACTCCCCACCATTATCTGTCCTCAACGCCTTTATCTACTTCTTTGTCTGGTTTTCCACTAGAACCTTAAATTATTTAAATATGTCAAAGACTTCATATTTCTTCCTCAAGAAATATATCCATGTATTCCTTGAGAAGTCATCTATGAATGAAACATAGTACACAGAATTTCCCAGTGACGGAACTGACACAGGTCCAAACACATCACTGTGCACAAGTTCTAATATATTGTTTGCCCTCTTAGCACTAGAAGGAAAAATCACCCGATTTTGCTTCCCATATACACAATGTTCACAAAAATAGAAATCCGGAGAGAAATTAGAAATACCTTCTACCATACCATTTCTATGCAGTATCCGAAGGCCCTTCTCTCCAATATGTCCAAGCCTTTGATGCCATAGCATGGTCTTTTCTCCAGAGACAGCTAGGCTTTCCGCTCCACTTTCAGGAACCATAGAATTGTTACACCCATCAATAACAGTGCTACCTTGTAGCTTGTACAGAGTTCCAGTCCGAACTCCTCGCATTAATACCAGTGCTCCCCGAACCACCTTGCAGGCATCTTTCTCGAACACTGTTTTTACACCTACATCATCCATCTTGCTTACAGAAATCAGATTTCTGGCCAATGCAGGAATATGCAGAACACCAAGAAGTTCTCTAATCCTTCCACCTTGCATCTTTAGCTTCACCTTTCCACGTCCTACCATTCTAGCCTTCCTATCATCCCCCAGGAAGACATCACCACCATCATATTTCTCATACTCATAGAACCACTCCCTATGGGGAGTGAAGTGAAAGGATGCACCTGAGTCAATCAACCATGACTGATGTTCTACCCATGTATTTGAAGAAGAAGCCAAATATACATCCCCACCTTCATTTGAGGTGGTTTTTGCCTCCGCAGAAGGAGCATCATTAGATCCCTTTCCTTTCTCAGGAGCCTTAGATCTGCACTCCTTTTTGAGTTTCCTTCCTTTCTGCATTTCCAGCATACCTTTACAAACTTTCCAGGAGATTTAGATCTTCCTCTAGATTTGGATTTCCCACTCGAAACATTATTCTTGTTTCTGTTTTGAGACCTTCCTCGTACAGATAAGGCATCTCCATTCTGGCCCTCCATATTTCTCCGTCTCATTTCCTCCGACAGCAAGGTTGAGACAATGTCATCAAAATTCAAGGTAGTTGTATTGCTACCTATTGCAATAACCAGATTGTCCCACGAGTCTGGTAGAGAACACAAAAAACTAATGCACTTATCTTCATCTAAGATTTTAATGTCAACAGATGACAACTGACTTACCACAGTATTGAAGGCGTTTAGATGCTTTGTCACCAAGTATCCATCCTTCATCCTCAGGTTATACAGCTTTTTCCGCAGGAACAACTTATTCACCAGAGAGTTATATTGGTATAAAGTCCCAAGTTTTTCCCACAAATTCTTCACCATAGCTTTCCCAAATACATTCAACAATACTGAATCTGAGACACACAATCGTATTGTGCTCTTAGCCTTCCGATCCAGTTTCTTCCAGTCTTCATCTGACATTGCCGTTGGTTTAGTACTTGGATCTACCGCGATCCACTGATCTTTATCCACCAGTAGATCCTCCATCTTGAGCTTCCACAACTCAAAAATCTGACCATTAAATTTTTCGATCTCTATCTTCCCGCCGCTCGCCATCTTATTTCACCACAAGAATTGATCCCGCAAATCTCCCACTAAACAGGGTCTACCTCGGGCCCAAGCAAAAAAAACCCTCGGCAGCAAAAGCGTCCCCTTGAAGCCGAAACAGCTCCGATACCAAATGTAGCTTTTAACCCTGAACATAAATTATCTACACATGAATCTTATAACAGAAAATAAACAATAGTGAGAGCATAAAACATAAAACAGATAAACACAGAGATTTTCCCCTAGATCCCAAATCGGGATGACCAGCTTGATATTTCATTATATTCCTTTTAGTGTTACAACACATATATATAAATTTCGAATCATACATAAACCCCAATCCATTAACCCTGGATTAGAATATAATCATAGTTCCCTTGACCGGATCTACAAAATACCAAGGGAAGAAAACCATCGTACCCCAAAACCATATGCAAACTTATGCACAAAACATAGGTGGGTCTGCCTATGAGTGAGGCCGCGCACCAAAATTTTTTTTGCCAGGGCGCTACCTCGGACCCTGACAGGGGGGCTGCTACCCCCCTTGTGACCCTCCTGCTGCGTCCGGCGCAACGTACATTGTGTGGGGCTAGTCATGGAAATAATATAACAGATACCCAACAATTTCTAAGTTGTGTGAGTCCTTGTATAACTCCATGCTTAACCTTTTCCTTGAAAAACCATGACCTAGCGTCATCTAAGCCATCCCAATTACCTAAGGATTGCACCCGACTTGGGCGACACCACCGCTTAACATGGGAGGATTTTTTCCCACAGAATTTTGAATAAGAAACCTTCACATCATAGAGTGCGTTAATAGTACAAATCATCATCCTCTATTCTATACCTTATGGGAAAAATTAAATTTATTTTTTATTACAAATAATTATAAATTTTATACATAGAATTTTATTATGAAAACCATAATTTACGTAATAAATTCATGAATATAAATATTAAACTTAGGGTTGAACTGAAATTATCACTATTTTATATTTCATACCTAAATTTTTATTGTTAAACTCAAAATAGAGTTAATTTTAAATTAAATAGAAAATTAATGTTTACCCTTTTCAATAGAATGGTAATTAAATATGGTTTTTTTAAATAATAATTGATTTCTTTGATTTTTTTAAATAATAAATAATAAAATGTAATTAAAACTGTATTTTTTTTTAAATTGTAATTTTGGATTTGATGAAAAAATTATTCTAAAAATAAAAACGAATTCATTGTTTGATAGAATGTTAATATTTAAAATTTGCAACTTTAATAACTCCAAAAGATCCTTATTTAATATTAGATTGAAAATAATATTACATTTCAAATATCAATTTATGTTGTTGTTAGATTGAATTAGTGGGAAAAAAACTAGTTCATAATACTTTTAAACTCTACTTACATAAACATATAAAAAACTAATTATATTTATATTAAGTATGTTAGGGAATTTATTACTTTTTTTTTAATCATTTATAGCCCACTCAGATGTCTTGAGAAATAAGATATTATTATTATTATTATTATCCAATTTTAAGGTCATGACCAAGTGAGACACCAAATTGGTGTATGAGACCCCCTTGTTTGTGGCAAAGGGACCCACCTCCGCGGGAGACACCAAATTGACCTCCCAAGAGAAAATGCAAGTTCTTAACCATTGAGCCCACTCAAGTGCCTTGAGAAAGAAGATATTATTATTATTATTATTATCCAATTTTAAGGTCACGAACAAGTGAGACACCAAATTGTTGTATGAGACCCCCTTGTTTGCACGTAGTCTACCTAGGCAACGTTTTGGCCCAGAATCTGGCAAAGATTTTGAAAAAATCCAACAAATATTTTATCAGAGTCTTGTTTACAGTTGTTAAACTTTAGTATTTTGACTTCCCTAAGGGTTTTTGATAGTGCTGAATCCATTTCCACTATAAAAAATGGATTCCAAATACTCCAACTACCTGATTTTTTGGATTTTAGTTGACCGGATTCTGGCAAAAAACTGTTGTCAGGGCTATTCCATTGCCTGGGTAGACAACTCCCCTTGTTTGTGGGACAAGGGACCCACCTCCACGCGAGACACCAAATCGGTGTATTAGGTTCCTCGCACAACAATTTGACTGTTAAGTCTATGAAGACATACGTAGTCTACCCCTTGTGGCTTTGAACCAATAACCTCTTAAGAGGAAACACATGTTCTTAACCATTAAATCTACTCAAGTTGTATATTAATTCAATTAAGAAAATGATTGAAAAAAATATTAATTCTAATACTTTACTTTTTAAATTTTAACTAATAACTCACTATTTTTTCCAAAATTTTATTTAATTTGAGGTAGAAATTGTGATAAAATTCATCATTTTAAGTATTGATTTATGGGTTTGGGCATCGCTTTGTATGCGATTTTTTTTTTTTTAATATCTCCCTTAATGACAGTAAATGCAAACTATAAATTTGTTTTATTATTTTATTATATTTATTTAATTCTAAATTTTCATTTTTCTTTTAAAATTTCCATAAAATCTTGATTATAAACCAGTAATTTTTAAATATAGAACATGCTTTCAGAAATAGCTTCTTTCCCAAGAGAGACTCGAAAAAGCTACCAAATCCTTTTGAATGAAAGATCAAAGAGTTGAACTAAAGACCCACATAGTTGAAGGGCATTAAAATGAAATATCAAAGAGTAGAACTAAAGACCCACATATTTGAAGGGCATTAAAATGAAGTAACGATTAATAATAGAAGTGAAAAATTCTTCCATGACAAACTTGAAAAAGAAATTTCAATGTAACCCCTCATTTGGTGGTGCATTACAACGATGAGAAGAGAACTAAAAATATAATGCTAATCTTGCACCACACTTCCAAGCTTATATGGGCCTATAATCACTACCTTTTAAAACTATAATAATTACGCCAAAGACCGAATTCATTGAAAGAAACTTCGAAGCTTTGGAGACAAGTTATATTGCGTGTGTTAACACCAAGTCATTGAAAGAAAGTTTAAGGGAGGGCATTTCTATTGTAGGTGACAAATGACCCTCCTTCAAAGAAGCATTTCCCCTTTCTAATGTACCTTCTATCCATTATTTTCCAATTCCTTCTATCCATTCATTGAGTGAACAAACACGAGAATATTTCTCGAGAGATTTACAATGCTCCACCACATTGACAATAGCATCGCATTTTATATTGGAGGCTTAAGGCATTCCATGGATGTGTACCTTAAAAATTTGATGGGGGATGCCCTCCCCTTAATATTTCTTCTCTTTTATCTTTCGTACTTTTCAAGACTATTTGATTACAATACATCAAAATATGTATATTAACATTTTATTTTGTGTTTGAGCTTTAAATCATTTCAGGGATGTGTACTCATGAAACTCTGATAACATATTAAATTTTATTTTGTTTTTAAGGTTTAAAGTATTTCATGGATTTGAACCCTAGTGTGATAACAAATGTTTTTCTCTTAATCATTTCTTATTTTTTATCGTCAATGCTTACAAGTCTTGTAAGAGCAGTAATTAAGAGCATTTGATTCTTTATACCTTTGTGTAATTGTATCATCCAATAACATTGTTTTATGATTGTATTTTTGAGTTTACGTTTATTACTTATTTTTGTTGTTACAATTTTGTTATTATATTAATATATTAAAAAAATAAAATGTTTTTTAAATTTGTTGCACCGCGAGAGCTTAGTATGAAGGTGCTTTGTGAATTCGATTTGTTAAAAACTGAGGTGTGCAGACATAACAAAATAATCTTTATTATACTATATATATATATAATCACATGAATAAAGCAAAATATTTATGATTATGGTGAGATTTATTAGTTTATAAATATGAATAGGGAGGTTGAGATATTCTCTCAACATTCACCTACAAATCTGCAACTAATTCTAATATGAATATAGAATAATTATCTTCCAACACCCCCCTTAATTCTTACATACATATTATAACACATATTATAAAAAAAAAAGATCTTTGTCTCAATGGTCTTCAGTAGTATGGCCTCCGCTCTTTCCCTCTCCACATCTTCAAGCTTACCTTATGATTCATTTAAAGTACACCTCCTTCCACTATCAATAATGAACTTTGCAATATCAACATTATTCACAACTTGACTGGTTGGGGCATCAGCCATAAGAGCTGACAAGTGATGAACCATCCTATGGACCAATCACCCTTTGTCAGATATTTCCATTTAGTCTATCCATTAATGGCTAGGCAAATGGTCTGAATATTGAATGTGTTCAAGAGCTGATTTAACAACTTGATCTGCTTCACACAAATGGATCTCATAGTGTAACATGTAGTTGCTTCTCTTGAAGCCCGACACACAACAAAGCCCATGAACATATAACAAATTCACACAATCAAATTAACGAATCATTATCTCTACATGGAAGAACATCCAAAAAAAAACTAATATAATTATATTTCACTGTTCAGTTGTTTAGTAGTTGGTTCTGTACCTTTACATATTTTACACACCTAAAAAAACATCATTTTAATGGGGACATCATGCAGTCTCTAATAAATATTAGGAATAAATGCAACTTTGGAAAGTCGCTCTGTGCAACCATACAATGGCCCACATCAATTCGTTTTGATATTTGCTCATATGATATCATCGCGTAGTTTACAGATCCTCCAGATTTTCTGGTTTACACATGAATATATGCTATCAATGAAAAGTGCAACACCACAGAACACCTGCGGCATCCTTCACTGTGCGTTCCCCTGTTGCACACTGCTACAGCACTCTTACAAACACAGTCACCTCAACAATTTCAAACAGCAATTGAAAAACTGACTCCAACGTCGCAATGGTCGGTACACATGAGATCTCAACGTTGAGTACTCATTATGAACAAAAACTGCAACAGCACCTCCACCTCAGGTCAACATTATCAATGGCTCACGAATTGGATAGTGTTCTAGCTATCAATGGCTCACGGATTGACATAATTCAGACAATTCTGCGTCGAACAACAAAACTTCTACTTGTTTCCAATCTCGGTAGACGGGCATACCAAGAATTCTCCGGCGTATATTCAATCTCTTTGTTGAACTTTCCCAATCTACTCTGCAAGCATCAGGAAAGTACCATTGCATTCTCCCCGCCTCTTTAACCAACAAGAAAAAAAGAAAAAACAAATTATGCATCAATCAGAGAGAATGAGTAAAGTATTTGAAGACGACGAACTACTGTAACGTGCTTCAATCCGACAAGAATGTGGCGAAGAGTAGCCCAAAACATCTTCCGCAATCCCTCCTTAGCAATACTCAGTAAAGGAGATATTTTTTCGTGCGGTTGGGTACTGAATCAATCCATGACGGGAGAATATGACTCCAATATCTAATGTTGTTGACCGAAGAACAACTTTCTCCGAATGTGGCGACACTTAGAGGTCAATGAACCAAAAATAGGTCCCAACAAAACAGTCCACTGTTCCTCGAGCTAAAGAGTTTTTCAAAGATGGAAGAGCAGTGGCACACATCCGCTGGAATGGTTACGCAAGCTTCCAATATTTCTAGAATTCAAAAAACATGGCAGTGACATGTTGAACCTCATTTCAACACAGAAAATTTAAAAAAATTCTCACACCCACTAATTTAAAAAAATTCTCACACCCACTAATTTATTTACAGAGTATAGCAGGTTAAAAAGAAAGGTGTACGCGTATAGAACAAAATAATTTCTATTACACTATATACAATCACTTGAATTCATCACAATATACAATCACTTGAATTCATCACAATATTTATGGTGTTAGTGAGATCCAACCACTTCTAAATATGAATAGGGAGGTTCACATATTCTCTCAACATCAACCTACAAATCTGCTACTAATTCTAATATGAGTATGGAAAAATTATTTTCCAAAAAATTTCTGTTCATATATATATATATATACACACAAAATACATTTGATATAATATCAATATATATATATTAACTAGGGATCTAGCAAGAGTCTAGAGAGATTAAATTTCTTTAAGTTGCAAACCTCTTTTAAATAATAATAAAAACTATATTCCTAAATATTTGATCTTGTATATCCATAGTTAAGATGACTATATATATTATTTAAATGTATAAATACATTCAATCACTTGAAAAATCTTGTTCAAAACTTGGATTGTGTAGACTACACAATTTACACTTACAAGTCTAACAAACCTTTCCTATATTTTAGAAAAAATTGACTAAAAAATATACCTGAAAATGCATCAAAATTTAGAATAATAACAAGAGTTGGAATGTTTTAATCATAAAAATATGTTTTTTACAAAAAATTTAAACCATATATAATATATGCATAATTGAGATTGAAACATTTTATTTAATATAGGTATTAAAATATTTTATTTATGGACATTTTGCATATTAATTTTTGCTGTTGTTGTTAATATAATTTTAGTACACCTTAATATTACTTAACTCTATATATTAATATATTCTATTTATACTTAACTCCATATATTAATATATTGTATTTATAAATTACATTGAATTGAATTTTATTATTATTATTATTTTTAATTAAATGAATTACACATTTCTCTCTTAATACTCTTATTACAAGCTAATGATTTTTTTGACTTTCAATTTTTGTTCTTTGTGCATTAGAATATTTTATTATCATAAACACAGACACACATATGGTTGACATTATGGTTGATTTGCATGTTGGTATTGATGTCAACCTAGCGGCGAGGTTGCTTGATGAGGTTCATGATGTTTGGAAAATGCGTTTGGAGGTTGTATGAAGAGTCAAACTGCCTCAAGAAGTAGTGCATTCTACAACCTAGCATGATGGTGATTTTTGATTTCATCTCGACACGTTTGACTTTTCTAAATAAAAAGAAAGTTATTCATTAAATAAAAATACTAAGTTTGATATAATACCAATGTAGATCCGTCTTAACCACCACTGATGTAGCAAGAGTCTAGAGAGATCGAATTTTTTAAGTTGCAAACCACTTTTAAGTGACGAAATAATATTTATATTTTGAGATACTTGATCTCTTGTAGATCCAATATATATATATATATATATATATATATATATATATATATATATAGTTATTTAAATGCATAAATATTGAGCACTTGGATTAAGCAGCCTACACAATTTAAACTTACAACTATATATATATATATATATATATATATATATATATATATATATATATATATATATATAAATTCGATGAATTGAAAACCTTATTGGGCACTTGGATTAAGAAGCCTACACAATTAAACTTACAACTCTAAGAAATCTTCGTTGCGAAAAATTGATTGAAAAATATACCTGAACATGAATAAAAAAAAAGTAGAATAGTAACACTTCTTGAAATATTTTAACAATAAGAATTATTTTTCCCAAATTTTCAAACCATACATAATATGTACATAATTGAAATGGAAACATTTTACTTATATTGACATTGAAATATTTTATTTATGGACATAGTAAACATTAATTTTGTTTTTCTTAATATAATTTAAATACTCCTCAATATTACATAACTCTACATATTAACATATTCTATTTCTAATCTAGATTGAATATTACTATTACTACTATTATTATTATTCACAATTATAAATACGTCATATTAATTTTATACTAAGAATAAAATGTTTACACATTTCCCTCTTATTACTTTTATTACAAACCTTTTTTTTTTTCAATTACTTCTATTTGGTTATATATATATATATATATATATAACTTCTTATTGAAATATTTTTATAAATGATAAGAATGAGGTGTTTCCTTCGCACAAAAAGTGAAAAATATGAGTTGTTTTTTTTTTTCTCTTAACAATTTAGTTATTTTATGTTTATCTAAATATAATTTGGAGATTGAAATATTTTATTTATGTTAATTTGAGAAAACAAATTGCACATCAAAAAATACACTTACATTATATTAATCTAACTAATAATTACTATTATGAAGAGGAATCTCATTCAATGTGCACAAGAAAAATAAGTGTTAGTTCAATCTCCAAGTGCCTCCTTTAACAAGTATTTGTCTTGATATTATTGCCTATAATGTCTTCATTAGCTTCTTTAAACATCTTCAAAATATAATCTCATAACCATCGTAAAGGTGTAGTTGGAAAACTGGATTCCCGAGTTCCACTCTCAAACTCCCTAATCACGGATCTCCTGAAGTCAATTACTGAATAATGTCCCAAGATGTTGTATAACCTCACTAAAAGACCAATCCCATGTCTTCAACAAATATGAGATCCTTTCCTAGATCCACAACTGGAAAACCCTCTAAACAACCCTCCATATTGAGCTTTTCTTCCACTCGATCTCTTAAATAGTAGCTTCAAATGCAATCAATTAACTCCTTGTAATAAAAACTAAATCGCTAGTCATTCTATGGAAAAGCTCCGATATACCAAGATACATGGGTACCAACTGTTGTACTAATTATATAGAAAAACGACCTAGATACAGAATGTATCTAGATTCAACTAGTACATCATGACTTTTTTTTTTTATCTCATTTTGAAAATTAATCCTCACTTAATTATGCCATAAGACATTCTTATTTGAAAACAACTTCCCTAGCTACCAATATGTCCATGTCTGATTCATTGAATCAAATGTTAGGTGATTGAATTGTTTGACAACAAAAAATAAGTTTTAGCCACAAGAAAAAAAAATCACAACTCACAGAATATATCCAAGGCTGCAACAAACCCCATACATAGTGATGGACATCATGGGAATTTTTGTGAACATATAACACCAACCTATAAATTCTATACTCTTGATCAATTTAGAATAACCTAATATGTCTATATTGGATGTCAAGGTGGGTGGTACAATAATTGAGGATCTTCTTAAATGGTAAGGGAATTTAGATACTCTATCCTTCCACCAAAACTATAAAAAGTGAGACTTGTAGACTATATTTTTACAAAATTGATACTATGTGATTAACAAGAAGTTACAAGCATTAGGTATTTTAAAAGGTATTTAAAAAGTAACAAGAGGAAGGTCATAACGGCCTTGGTAATTAATGTGATTCTTTGTACTATTTTTATTTAAAATAGTAACCTTTTTGTATTTTTTAAAATGAATATTGTTAAATGTGTTGTAATAATTTTATTAAAAATAGTAATTTATATTTGTATTTTTTAAAATGACTATTTCTAAATGTGTAATTGAGTAAAATGTATTAAATTGATATTCTAATTTTTAAGATATTTATTTAAAAAATTCAAAGTAGTGAGTTTTGTTTTATTAAGCTTTGAGTCTAGATGTGCAGAGAATGAATCTATCTCAAGTCTCAAACAATATTCTTCTTTCTCTTATTATTCTAGGTTGCACCTTGACATTCCTCTCCTCCTCCGTACACAAATTTAAACTATGAGGCACAAGGTAGTTGTTGAATATAGAAACATTTAGATATGATAAGAAAAATGTGATACTCTATTGTAATTTTCTCTACAAATGTGATGGAAAGTGTGCTATAAATGTTGACAATTTCATGGTTAATGTACTATCAGCTACATGAAAATTTACAGTGTTGTATACAAGATCAAGAAAGCTATGCCCAATATCCAACGCCATAGAGAAAGATATGTTCACCAATTCAAGAGTTTCCTATGGCCAATATTCAACACCATAGAGCAAGACATGTTCACCAATTCAACAATTGCTTCCAACTCTCTCTCAGTGCTATAGTTTCTTTATCAATAAACTTGGTTTTATTGCTCTTGAACTGATGAAAGCCATCATTGTTTCATATAGGAGCATTTAATCCTCATAAAAAAATTGCGATACTATCTATAATCCCTTTTTAGTTTTTTAATGATTCAATTAAGATTAACATTTGTATGTTGTCATGAGGAGATTTTTTACGTTTCATGTCAATTAACTTTTATAACTCTAGGAGGTTCTTAATATTGCCTTTGTTTTTAATAAATGGAACTCAATTATATATTTAAAAATATGATTAGGTAAGAGAATTTTAGGATTATATTTTTTTTTTTCCAAGTTGACAATGTGAATGTTTATTTACCTAATGTTGGCTCCCATGTTCAATACCTCCAGATGGTGTTTGAAGATAATAGGTAATGGAAATTCAATGACATATAAAACAAATAATTTATACATCAAAAAATCAATTCTATATATTATAGTAGTTCTCGCTTGAGCAATCTTTCAATTTGGCATTCAATTCTTTATTAATAAAGTTATTTTACTTAGTAGGGAGTACAATAATTTTGTAATCAAATATTAGGAGAAAACATATTCACAATATAATTTATTTGAATAAATAGATGTGTGTAAAATAGTTTAATAAGAAACTAGATTTGTAATTATAAAATATAAAACTGTAACTTAAAATTGTGAAATTACTTTGTATTTTTTGTTTGATATGTATATAGAGAAAAAATAAACCAACTTTTGAGTTAAGAAAATAAACCATAACATAAAGAACAATATCTCCTTCCAAAAATGTCTCCATATTAATATGACATTCACTTTCTTGTATACCAAGATTATTGTTATTCATATACACTATACAATTTCTGTTAATAAAAATTCTCTTTATTTACATCTATGCTAGATAGATTGTACTTGAATGTATTTAAAATATCTTATTTGAGTTACACGCTCATTTCATGCTTGTTTCAGAGGATTATTAATCACTAAACGATTTTCACCCCCATTTTCCTATTTCAATATCTATAACAATTTTTTTATAAATTTTCTCGTTGATAACTCTTATCATCAATACTTTTGAAACCTCCACGACCTACTTCTATGGAAGAAAAAATTACGTTTCATTCCTTTACGATGGCTCCTTATTTACAACAAATTATTTCTTCTAAGCTATTCTTTCTTATAGCAATACTTTACAGAGTTTCTTTTACAACATATAGTGCAATTGCTAATTTACAAACAAATTATAATACTAATAATTTAACTACTCCACCTTACTATATCAGCAATATACTTCTCACAATGCTCTGCTTCATGTCAACATCAAGTCCCAACCAATTATCACCATCGCTCAACCGTTGCAGCTCCATGTGGATCAACGTCCTACACTCCAACCAATTATCACCATCGCTAGACGGTTGCAGCTCCACGCGGATCAACGTCCCACACCAGCGCAAATAGCCACCAGAAATTTGTTCAAACCTAATCAACTGTCATAATCCAATCCATGAACTGCAAATATATTCGTAAATCGCTACGTGAAAACTGCTCCTGTAACTAGTGGCTCATGAATACAGACAATGACACCAAAGAGGTCCAGTTGGTTGTAAGGTGGTTTGACGGCGAGATGCGTGACATACAAAATT
Source organism: Pinus albicaulis (assembly GCA_034641835.2). NCBI lineage: Eukaryota > Viridiplantae > Streptophyta > Pinopsida > Pinales > Pinaceae > Pinus > Pinus albicaulis. Next base: position 754,539,931 of record CM076575.1, on the reverse strand, counting down.
AAACACATTGGCAACCTTGGACATAGAGTTTTTCGATCCAGTTACTCTCCAGTTTCAAATGGAACCAAACAAAATACGTGAATGTATCTTGTCAACGTTTCAGATTCAAAGTTCGTGAGTCCATGAAATCTAAAATTGCAGCCAGTTTCCGAGAATTTGATGTTGGAAAATAAAAATGCATGCCCATACGTCGGTTATACCACCGATGATTACATATGTGGAATCAATTCCATCAAGGAAGGCTCGAACGATGGAAAAACCTTCTTCCATGCTGGTTGTTTCCATGCTCACTGCGTACAATGTATACTCAAAACATGCATAAACCATTCTACAAAGAAACCGCAACAACAAACTCGACACTCGTTCGTTGGTTGACGAAAATAGATCTTCAACATAAACAACCTTCAATCCACAATCTGCTTGAATCTCTACTCAGAAACAAACATCGCATATAAATCCCCACATCAATGCCATTTTCCTAATGTTAGCGTGATATCTATAGTATTCACAAGCCTGCAATAAACCCTCTCGTTTTTCTACAAGTCTGACCAACAAACAATTAGTACTTCCATATACAAACTAACACACTACTACAAAAGACACCAACAAGTTACACTCTCCCTGCAACAAATTACACTCTCCCTATACCACTAGGCCCTCTGACGAGGGAGTTAGCCTAAATAGCCTTTGAGACCAATGTGAGAAAACCAATTGCACATCAAAAACTATACGACATTAGATTAATTATAAATATAAATACATCAAACATTAATTTTAGATAGTTATTTTATTTTAAGCACACCATCATTTAGTTGAGTAAATCTCTCAACCAAACATTAAACTAGGAATTAAATATCTCAATTCCAATTAATTAATAATTAACTAACCACTACAATTGTGATGAGGAATCACATTCAATTTGCACAAAATAAAAGAGTTAAATCTCCATAATTAATAAAGGGTGAACGTGGAATATTTTTATAGCATTTCCTTTATATGGAATGTAATTTTTTTTAAAAGGAAACACGTATATTATATTGATGCAACTCGAAATAGGGAAGCACTTTTACATTCAGAAATACATTAATGTATTCATTATTCCAAAAAAACTACATAAAACTTGCTTATTCTATCTAGCCAATTTCATACTATACTTTTAATAGGATTTATGTTAAGGAGTCTCCAAAAATACTCCATTATACAAAACATACTTGTAATTCATATGAAACCATCACTAACTATCCACTACTATCTTACATATTTTTATCTTTAGAAGGTTGTGCTAGTCCTGGTTGACATGAATCCATTTGAGGGAGTGAATCCTCATGCATATGATGGTCCATAGTCTCCGCTTTATGGTGAATCCCTTCTTGTTCTCCCTTAGACGGATTTTCCATGACACCAAAGACCTCTTTTAGAATTCCCAGGGTTGTTTTCTCTGCAGTAAGCTTGATTTTGTCAATTTTGAAGGCCAAACTTTTCACTAACAATTGAAATTGGTCAATAGTGACCGTTAACGATTCCAACTCATCACATTTAAGGGAAAACTGGGAGCAAGCGTATGTGGAAGCCTTATCACCCGGCTCGACAATGAAGGGCATACCTTGTAAATGTTCCTCCATATCTGCCCCACGCAGTTCCTTCAAATTTGCTTTATATCATCTCTGGATCTTCACAACTCCTCTCTTTGCTCAGTCTTCTTCTTACACTATCTAACCTTTCTATGTATACCAATATTACATGTTTTATACATATATCTTTATGACTGTTTGCATTCTACATGGAATATGAAGTGAATAGACAAGACTCTTTGCCTTCCACCTTCTCATTTCCTCGCTCAACACATTCAGGTTGTTACAACAATATATACAATCATTATAGTATCAAATTGGAGTTTTTCTTTGCCTACGGAGACTTGCCCTTACATCACATACAATAAAAATAATTAAATCATTTACATTTACAGATAAAATAATATTTCAATTCAGGCCTTTCAGCTCTTGGTTCACCATATATTTATATTTTCTGTTGTTTTCACTGTCTTTTCAGTTTCTACTGTTATATTCTAGCTCTGCTGCATAACTGCTCTTTTTGTTCGACTTGACCCATTCTATCGCGTTTCTAATAGTGCCATCATATCTCCTTTTGCATGACCATGCCTAGTCACCTTCCTTCTTTTGCCTGCAACATTCAACAATTTTCTTTTCTCAACGGCCGCAACCTTTTAACACTATTCTGTACATGCTCTAGGTTCTTTTTCATGTTTTCAAGTCTTTCCTTTGTAACCCGAATCGATCTCCACTTCCATGGTTTGCTTCATAAACCAAATAGCCCCAGACTTGAAATGCTTTAGGTTTTGGCTTTGGTCTTCATCACGTCTTCTCTCTTTATCGCATTTCACACCTCGACGTTCCCATGTGATTGCACGATTTTTCTCCTGCCTCGATTGCGATATGCAATGGTAATGTCGCATCGCATCGCATCGCCACTTCGCGGTATGCGATGGACTTTGCATCACCGATGTGCGATATAGCGCTGTGCCACCACGTGTCCCTTTGCATCGCCACATTGCATCACAATGCATCTTCACATCGCATCTCATCTTCTGATCGCATCACTTCTCATCATCTCGTCACATCTCATTGCTACTTCGCGGTATGCAATGAACTTCACATCGTCGATGTGCGATATAGCGCAGTGTCGCCACGTGTCCCTTTGCATCGGCACATCGCATCGCAACTTTGCATCCATCCAGCAGCTATCACATTCGCTTGCAATGTTCGATATGTGATCGGGTCCCACTTGTTTCCGATGTAATCTCTATCATCTATCTCTTTTAATCTGATCCGTTGATCGCGCCGGTCCGCAACTATAGTTTTGGGTTTTAGGAAAGTGGGTCCCAGTTCACGGCACTGCGGAGGCACTCCTCGATACGAAAAGATCATTGGCCTTGTGCTACTACAGTGAATGAAAACCGTCGATCTGAAGTCAACGCCCGATGGGCGGGTCAACTGCGGAGGCACCCCCTTGGTTTAACTATCGGGTTGTTTGTGCCCCCATGGTACCGTTGATCCTAGATCAACGTTTAACCGCGCTCATAAGATGTGCTGTTCAACTCTGTGACACCAGCCCCACACCTTTCGTTAACCTCTGCACAACTTCTGATGCGAACATCATCAGACCTTTTCCTCCTTTGATCCGATGACTATCGCATAAACTTGAGCCTGACACCTTATCCTTTCAATCTAACACGAAATAGGTGGTATTTCTTTGTGACGTGTCACTTCTGGAGGTCTATCGCATTCATTTCAGCTTTTACCACTTACCACTTTGGATGCATGCGAATACCACTGTCAATTCGTGAAACGACTCAGACTGTTTATGAACACCTGTTTCAATCGTATCCACTCGTTTCTTCATACATTCCACATTTTTCCTTTCGATTTAATTTGTTGATCATTTAGATCCAACGATTATTGTGCTCTCATTTCATTCCGCTCCACTATTCCCTAAGTTACGCTGATAACCAGAGATTTCTGCTTCTGCCACTATTTCATTGAATGTTACACTTCTTAAACACAGTCTCATAACTTCCCTTTGAATTTTCCCGATTCATCTGCATACATATATATTGTGCCAATACTTGATTTTCACTGGAGTTAGAACGAAATCAAGCATTCAATCAATGAATTTGGAACCTGTTCTCTGTATTAACTGTTCAAAAAAAACTTCTTCCTGTCTAAACCCTCCTCTTGTAGCCTTTTCCACTTTACTTTCTTTCTCTGCAACAATTCCATCTGAGTATGATATGCTCCCTTGTCTTGGTGCTACTCCTTTGTGCTCCTTTGCCATCAATGACAATATTTCCAACAGTCTCCCCCTTTGGCATTGATGGAAATACTTAAATTCTTCCTCCAGGACTTCATCTGCTTGCTTTTCAGAAGATCCTTTCTTCTTTTGCTTGCTTTTCCTCTCGCTTTGAATTCAATGGCAAAGGGTTGCACTTTTCCCAATGTGGTTTATATATTTTCATAATACTCTAATCTTGAGGACCTCTTCCATGCACTGATCCATTGCTCTAGCTCTTTTTGTGACAATTTTATTGACTTCTCTCCCCCTGGAATGATGCTTTCTTGACTGAAATTGACTATCAATTGTCTTCTGCACTGATTCTGTTTCTTGTATGCAACCCCCCCCCCTTTTTTTTTATTTCTGATTTCTGATCATGTTAGAGAGTAACATCTGCAGAAACTACCCCTAGATTGTCTCTTAGATATTCAAATGGTTCTTTTGTGAATATGTATGTTGTTTGTTCCTTAGTTGGTACATATTCCAATTTCACTAATTTTTGTGCTACTTGTTCTCTGAGGAAGTGGTACTTTATTGGGATGTGCTTTGTTTTTGAATGAAGTACATGATTTTTTGATATACTTATTGCACTTGTATTGTCACATTTGATAGAAATAGGTTCATCAATGCTTACCTTCATGTCTTGGAGAGTTTGTTTCACCCACATTACTTGTGTGCAACATGCAACTGCTACTATGTATTCTGATTCTATTGTAGATAGAGAGATAGAAGTTTTCTTATTTCTTAGCCATGCCACCAGACTTTTTCCCAAATAGAATGCACCTCCACTTGTGCTTTTCCTGTCATCCACGCAGCTGGCCCAATCTGCATCTGTGTATGCTGTCAATGTGAAATTTTTTCCTTTTGGATACCATAGGCCATAGTTTGCAGTTCCTTGTAGATATCTAAATATTCTCTTGATTGCAAGTAAGTGATTTTGTTTTGGTGCTGCTTCATATATTGCCACAATTCCCACTGCCAACATAATGTCTGGTCTAGAAGTAGTTAGCTACTGCAGACTTCCTATCATGGATTTGTAAATTTTTTGATCAACATCTATTGATCCATCATTAGCACATAGTTTGCATCCAATGATCATGGGAGTTGACACAGGTCTGCAGTCTTCCATTTGAAACCTTTTCAACATTTCTCTTAAGTATTTTTCTTGCGAAATGAATATTCCTCTATTATTTTGTTGAATTTGAAGTCCTAAATAGAAGGTGAGCTCTCCAATCATTGACATATCAAACTCTGATTTCATTTCTTCAGTAAATCCTTTTGTTAACTCATCTTTGTTGCTACTAAATATGATATCTTCTACATATACTACTACAATTAGGAGTTCATTTTCATTAGCCTTTATGTACAAATTGTTGTCTACTCCTCCTTTCTGAAAACCTTTTTTCTGCAAGTATTTGTCCAGCCTTGAATACCATGCACGAGGAGCTTGTTTCAACCCATATAAGGCTTTCTTTAATATGCACACATAGTCATGTTTATCTGTTAAGGAGAATCCTTCGGGTTGTTCCATGTAGACTTCTTCCTTTAAATCTCCATTCAGGAAGGCAGACTTCACATCCATTTGATATATCTTGAAATAATGATAGCATGCAAAGGCAAAATACATTCTGATTGCTTCCATCCTAGCTACAGGGGCAAAGGTTTCATCATAATCAAGTCCTTCAATTTGTGAATATCCCTTGCATACAAGTTTGGCTTTATTTATGATTACCTTCCCTATTCATTCGTCTTATTCTTGAATATCCATTTTGTGCCAATGACATTTTCCCCAGTGGGTCTTGTAATTGATTCCCAAGTATTGTTCTTCTCAATTTGGTCTAGTTCTTCATTCATAGCATTTACCCAGTTTTTGTCTTTGCTGGCTTCTTCGAACTTCTTTGGCTCTATTTGAGATAGCATGGCTAGATATACTTCTTCTGTCCGTTCAGCAAGTTGTCTTCTTGTCTGGACTCCCACACTCTTGTCCCCAATGATTTGATCTTATGGATGGTTCTTTTGAGTGTGTCTTGAGGGAACTTTAAAGTTTAATTTAGTATCTTCTATTGTCTTGCTATGTTCATCATTATCTTGGTTCTTAGCTTCAGGATCATCTGGAGGATCGGTGTAGCTTGCGCTTCTTGTTCTGTTTGGTAGATCTTCGTCAAATCTTACATCAATGCTTTCCAAAATTTTGTGCAGTCTTTTGTTGCAGCACCTGTAACCCTTAGTCTTGGATGCATATCCTAAAACATTCCTTCATCAGCTCATGCATCAAACTTCCCTAGTTTTTCATCATTATTTTTTATGAAGCACTTGCTTCCAAAGACTTTGAAGTGCTTGATTGATGCTGGTTTACCATGCCATAATTCGTAAGGAGTCATGTCAAAATTTTGTCTTAGATGAGATTTGTTGAGAATGTGAACAATTGTGTGTATTTCTTCTGCCCAGTAGGTTTGGGGAATGCTACTTTCTTGCATCATAGCTTTGGAAATTTTTTGTAGTGACCTGTTTTTCCTTTCTGCCACTCCATTTTGTTGAGGTGTTCCTACAATTGTAAACTATTGTTCTATCCCATGTTCATTGCATAGGTCTACAAAATCATAGTCTATGAATTCACCTCCTCTATTTGATCTGATGCACTTTAGCTTGCATCCTGTTTAATTTTCTGCCAATGCATTGAATATATTGAATTTATCAAGTGCTTCAGATTTATATTTGAGAAATTCCACCCACGTCAATCTGGAAAAATAATCTATTATCAACATGAAATAAGATTCTCCACTTGGTGATTTAGTTCTTCAAGGTCGACATAGGTCCATGTGTACACGCTGAAGAGGCCGACTTATGGATAGTATCTCTTTGGTCTTGAAGGATGTGCGGGTCTGCTTGCCCAGTTGGCAGGGTTTACATATGGTGTTTGAAGGCTTCTTTATTGCTGGCATATCTCTGACTGCATTCTTCTTGCTCAGACTAATGATGTGGTCAAAGTTTAGGTTTCCTAGTCTTCTATGCCATAACCATGATTCATCAAGTTTGCTTATGTGGCATGCTTCATTCTCTTCTTCCACTATATAGACATTAATTTCTGCTCTAACAACTTTGATCAAGGTCTTTCCTGTGGTGCTTGATCTTACCTCACAATCTTGGGCTCTAAAAAGGACCTCACAACCTTTATCACACATTTGAATGACACTTAGCAGATTGGCTTTCAGCCCATCCACAAATAGTACATCTTGAGCCTTTCCTCTTCAATTATTCAAACTGACTGAGCCTTTTCCTTTGATTTTCCCTGCTTTATCATTGCTGAAGGTTACATTTCCAGATTTATTTTCATCAAAGGTTACAAAATTTCTTTGATCTCCAGTCATATTCTTTGAGCATCCACTATCCATATACCATTGACTTTTTTGATCTCGAGCTATTAGAGCCAGGTCACACTTATTCAACTTCTTTTTCCACTACAGGCAGCTATTTGTTTGGCACCTTTTCTGAGAAGATGGACCACATTCTTTAAGATGAAATTTGGAAGACATGTGTCCGATTTTATGGCATACAAAGCATTTGATTATATTTTTAAATGGATTATGTGTACGAGTGAACTCTCCATTGTTCATAAATCTTCTTGGGGTTTTGAACATCAGACTTTTTCCATATGTTCTGCACTCCATGGATTTATGGCCAAACCCCTTACAACAAAAAAAATACCCATGGAAATGATTAGTGTATCTGGTGAAGGGTTGTCTTCTCCATTTGTTTGCTTGAGGTAATCTTTTCAATTTCAGAATCCTTTTCTGGTTGAAATCGATTATGTTTGTCTGATAGTATGCAGCAATATGTCCCAGTTTGTGGCAGGAAAAACAAGTGACATTTCTCATAGGAGGAAGGAATCTCCTTTGATATCTTCCAAACTTGTTCAGTTGATATTCAGGAAAAATTGAGCTTTTTGCACCTGCTTTCTTCTTCCTGTCATTCTTTGTCTCTTGATGTTGTTGCTTGTTTCTTTCTTTTTCATCACACATCAAGTTCTTAGTGTCTTCTTCTTCTGTGGTTCCTTTTTGAGCTGCTTCATTATCCTTTATAGCTTTTACAAAAATGATATTCTTGTTATCTTCTACCTTGGACTTACTGGTTTGTCCTTCATATCCTATCCCAACCTTTATGAGAGGATACCTTTGAGCATTTAGAATCTTTTCCAACTGTTCAGTGCTTGTCATTAGAGGAGTGTTCATTGACAATTCCTTTTCGGTGTTTTCTAGCTTCTTTCTCAGGCATACAACTTCTTCTTCCAATTTCTCTTGCTCCTGATTTTTATCTTTTATTTGCTTTAGCATAATGTATTCCACCTTCTTAGCTTCTTCAAGTTCTACTTTAAATTGAATGAAGTCTTCTGAATTTGGTTCCTCTTTTACACATTTGAGGAGAATGTATTTCTATTTTCTGCACTTGAGTTTAAGTCTGTCAATTTCCTCCAGGGCACTTCTTAGTTCCCCTCAAGATCTACCTCACATTCTTCCTCCTCTTCTAAAAGGAATCCTTCTGATTCTTCTTTGGCCATCAACACAAATTCAGATGTTATTTCTTCATTTGAGGATTCATCTGAGTTTTCAGAGGCACTGCTATCTTGCCGAGCATAAAATGATCTTCTATTGAACCTCTTCCCTTTCTGCTAGTTATTTGTTCTGGTTTTCTCTATCTCTTCAGTCTGATTCTTTGCTTCCTTATGAGGACACTTAGAGGCATAGTGCCAAACTCTTCCACAGTTAAAACATTTAAATGGAATTTTACCTTTATACTTACCTGAGCCTTTATCCAATATTTTGACAAATTTGGCCTCTTCTTTATCAGAGCAGGAGCATGTATCTTCCTTTTCTTCTTTTCTCTTCTCAGCCTTAAAGGTTGCCTCCCTCACATTTTACTTCCTCTGTGGAAGTCTCATCTCATAGGCTATTAATTTTCCAAGTAATTGGTTCATGGTCAATGCTTCTTAATCAGTTGTTTCTTCCATGGCAGAAACCTTGGGATTATTCCAAGTAATTGGTTCATGGTCAATGTTTCCCAATCAGCTGTGTCTTCTATGGCAGAAACCTTGGGATTAAAATTGGATGGTAAAGATCTCAATATATTTTGAACAATTAACATTCTCTAATGGTTTCTCCTAGAGATTTCATATTATTCACAATTTCTGCAACCTTTAAGAAGAAGCTGGCAACATCTTCTTCTCCATTCATTTTATATTTTCAAATTGGGCTCAATAGACTTGTAGTTTGGCCATCTTCACCTTTTTATCTCCCTCATGGATACTTTCTAATGTATCCCATATTTCTTTGGTACTCTTTTTGTGCATTAATTTGATAAATTCGCCTCACACAGACCACTTAAGAGAGAATTCATGGCTTTGACATTAGCTATAAGATCTTGTTTGACTTCTTTCTCTATGTCAGAATCCTTTGGGGCATACCCCAAATCCATAGTAGCCCAAACTTCTATTCCTAGAGACATTATGTATGTCCTCATTCTTATCTTCCAGAAGGCATAATTTGTACCAGTAAACAAAGGGGCTTTGCTTGTTGAGCATCCTTCTAGACTAGCCATCTTGGGGACCTAGGATCTCCTTCCAGTTTTTAAACTGATACAGAAGGAACCCGCTCTGATACCAATTTTTGAACCATTGGTTAAACTGAGAGGGAGGGGTGAATCAGTTTAATGTAGTCATGGTCTTGTAAAACTTCATTTTACACTTATTTACATCTTTATTTCGTGATCAAATTAATATACAATGGAAGAAAAACCTTAATAAGTGAGCAGCAGGTATTAAGCAGATTAAAAACATAATATAAAAAAATAATCATCATGCACATAGACAAAAGATATAAGTGGAAACCCATAAGGGAGAAAACCTCATCTTATTATTGTTGTGATGCAAAGGCAAGCTTCAACTCCCTCTCACCATTTCTTTTCTATAGGCTCCAACCTACAGGAGGCTACTACCTCAATTCTGCAAGCTACAACTTGCAAGGAAGCTCCAACTCCCATCTATTTTCTACAGGCTACAACCTACAGGAGGCTCCTACCTCAGCTAGCTAAAAATGGACATCTATCAAGCTACAACTTGATATGGAAGCACCAACTTCCTCACTATACAATAAAATCATATGCTGATTTACTTGGATATCAACTCTGTTTTTCTTCTTCTTTACTGTTGTCCTTCCAGCCTTCAAATTTGCTTTATATCATCTCTGGATCTTCACAACTCCTCTCTCTTCTCAATCTTCTTCTTACACTATCTAACCTTTCTATGCATACCGATATTACCTGTTTTATACAAATATCTTTATGATTGTTTTCATTCTACAAGGAATATGAAGTGAATAGGCACGACTCTTTGCCTTCCACCTTCTCATTTCCTCACTCAGCACATTTAGGATGTTACAACAATATATACAATCATTATAGTATCAAATTGGAGTTTTGCTTTGCCTACGGAGACTTTCCTTTGGATCACATAAAATAAAAATAATTATATCATTTACATTTACAGATATAATAATATTTCAATTCAGCCCTTTCAGTTGTTGGTTCACCATATATTTGTCTTTTCTGTTGTTGTCACTGTCTTTTTAGTTTCTGCTATTATCTTCTAGCTCTGCTGCATAACTGCTCTTTTTGTCCGACTTGACCCATTCTATTGCATTTCTAATAGTGCCATAATATTTCCTTTTGCCCAAACATGCCTAGTCACCTTCCTTCTTTTGCTTGCAGCATTCAACAATTTTCTTTTCTCAATGGGTGCAACCTTTTAACACTGTTCTGTATATGCTCCAGGTCCATTTTCATGTTTTCAAGTCTTTCCTTTGTAACCCGAGTCGATCTCCGCTTCCATGGTTTTCTTCATAAAACACTTAGCCCCGGACTTGAAATGCTTTAGGTTTCGACGTTGGTCCTCATCGCATCTGCTTTCTTTATCGCACTTCGCACTTCAGCGTTCCCATGTGATTGTACGATTTTTCTCCTACCCCGATTGCGATATGCAATGGTAATATCGCATCGCATTGCTTCCTCGCATCACATCGCATCGCCACTTCGCGGTATACGATGGACTTCACATTGTCGATGTGCGATATAGCATTGTGCTGCCACGTGTCCCTTCGCATCACCACATCACATCACAATGCATCTTCGCATCGCATCTCATTGCTACTTCACGATATGCGATGAACTTCACATCGCCGATGTGCGATATAGCACCATGACGCCACGTGTCCCTTCGCATTGCCACATCGCATCGCAACTTTGCATCCATCCAGCAGTTATCACATTCACTTGCGATGTCCGATATGAGATCAGGTCCAATTTGTTTCTGATGTAATCTCTTTCGTCTATCTCTTTTAATCTCATCAGTTGATCGCGCCGGTCCACAACTGTATTTTTGGGTTATAGGAAAGCGGGTCCTAGTTCACGGCACTACAGAGGCACTCCTCGGTACGGAAAGATCATCAGTCTCTTGCTACTGGAGTGAATGACAACCATCGATCTATGGTTAACGCCTGATGGGCGGGTCAATTGTGGAGGAACCCCCTTGGTTTAAATATCAGGTTGTTTGTGCCCTCGTGGTACCATTGATCCCAGATCAACGTTTAGCCACACTCATAATATGCATTGTTCAACTCTGTGACATCGGTCCCACACCTTTCATTAACCTCTGCAAAAATTCTGATGTGAACATCGTTAGATATTTGCCTCCTTTGATCAGACGGCTATCGCATAAACTTGAGCCTAGCACCTTATCCTTTCAAACTAACACGAAATAGGTGGTATTGCTTTGCGACGTGTCACTTCTGGAGGTCTATCGCGTTCATTTCAGCTTTTACCACTTACCACTTTGGATGCATGCGAATACCACCGTCGGTTCGTGAAACCACTCACTCTATTTACGAACACTTGTTTCGATCGTATCCACTCGTTTCTTCATACATTCAGCATTTTGCCTTTCGATTTCATTCGTTGATCCTTCAGATCCAACGATTGTTGTGCTCTCATTTCATTCTGCTCCACTGTTCCCTAAGTTATGCCGATAACCAGATATTTCCGCTTCTGCCACTATTTCATTGAATGTTACACTTCTTAAACACACAGTCTCATAACTTCCCTTTGAATTTTCCCAATTCATTTGCATACATATATATTGTGCCAAACCCTAATTTCCACTCGAGTTAGAACTAAATCAAGCATTCAATCAATGAATTTGGAACCTGTTCTTTGTATTAACTATTCAAAAAAAATTTCTTCCTGTCTAAACCCTCCTCTTGTAGCCTCTGCCACTTTAATTTCTTTCTGTGCAACAATTCCATATGAATCTGATCTGCTCCCTTGTCTTGGTGCTTCTCCTTTGTGCTCCTTTGCCATCAATGACAATATTTTCAACATAGTTGTGCTAGATTTCCCTCTAAGTATTTTACACTTTCTATAACCGCTTACCATGAAACTAATAGACCAAAATTCCTATGAATATTCGTGGTTAAAAAAATTCAAGAAAGACATTTCTACACCAAATCTAGCATATAGAATGTTAAGACCTAGATACATCATAAAAGCATAACCCCTCTTTACTAGGTTGAAACTACGTTGAGTAGACATAAAGCAAGAAAGCTAACAAACAATAAAATTTAATAAAATTTAAGAGGAAGAAATCAACATGGGATCCAATGTGCTCAAATGTGGCGGGTGTGACAAATCCTCGTTATTAAATTAGAATGTGCCCCTCAACACAGGTGTTGGACATGGGATCCCGTCGAAGTAAGAAACATAGAAAGACTCCACAGATTGAGGAGCAAAGCATGAAACACAAAGTATAATTTGTGTCATAGGGGCTTTGGGGAGGATCAAAGCCCCTTATTATGTAACAGGATGGGATAATTTTTTGAACGTTGGACTCTGCCCATGGATTTTAGACCATGGTATTGTAAAGGAAAAACCTATATAAGGAGTCTAGATAGAAGTCATAGGGAGGAATATAAGCTTAAACAATAGATCTAATGAGATGCATTTGGATGTATGATTTTTTTGATTCAGAGTCTATGTTTTGGGTTTGATTAAAAGGCTCATGCAGCTGTATGAGTGTAGACCATAGGAACTCTACAGCTGTGTGCACAAACCCATCTAGCTATGTCTGCAGGGTGGAGCTGAATGTATGAGAAGGATCTGGTTATTAATGAAAGAAATGTTGGATAGATCTGAGTTTTGCTGATGTGTTTTATTTCACTTACTGTTTGTGAATGTCTATGATGAATAAGGGATTTTCATCTCCAATTAAATAGCCCAGTATTATTTATGGTTGCTTCCTTTGTTTAATGCATGAATAAGTAAGATCGTGCAACAAATGTGTTGAACAATGCCTGTATTATCGATAGATTTGGCCTTCAAAGTTCCGATAAGAAGGAAAATCAGTAAATCCACTATCCTCTATCCCTTTGGATAAAGACACCTAGTTCTAACATTTTCCCATATTGGCTCAGGTGAGACTTCGATCTGCGCAAGAAGTTCATTGTCGAAAACGCCGGTAATAATGGGTTTTGTTGCAATGCACAGTCACTTTGAACCGGGGTCTAGGCCCCATCAAGCCAACAAATGGTTCCATTGTCGGGACCGAGATCTTACTGAGGGATAGTTAGATGTGGAATTTGTCTAAGCAAGAGATTGAAGATTGGGTAAGTCTAAAAGAACATGATTTTTTTGTATAAGAAAATAGAAACCCACACATCTCTACTGAACATTGGTTATAGAAGTATATCTATAAATGTCAATACAGGATATTTTTTGCATCCTTTTCTAGTTAGTTGTATGAGTGGATATAAAGACTAGCTACATAGATGGGTCAGTTCAATACTAAGCTAGTGACATTGACCGCATATTTGATTGAGAAACTGAAAAATACTAATAATGAGATCATGAGGGTTGTTGATTATTGGATAGATAATATCCCTGTAGGGTTCATCATTGAGTTCACGATCGATACTTCTATGTCTTATAGGGAAGCAAAGTACAAGTTCTTCAAAGGCACTATAGGCAAGTACCTTAATTCACTAAAGTTATGGATTAAAATGTTATTGTGTAAAAAGGGTATACTACAGATGCACTTAGATTGATGTTTGAAGAAAGAGAACTTGGTGCTACATGAAGCGGAAAAAGGTTTAGGAGCAGTTGGGGAACATGCATTAAAAAGGAATATATTATATTGTTTGGGTTTGAAGAAAGAAAAAGTAACCCCGCTACCTCGAGAAGTCTGAGATATAAAAGTCATCAAAGCACTATGGAGATTCCCCGTCCTCCCACCCCCATCATCACCCCATTCCATTCTCTTCCTTCACCTCCACCTACAACTACCCCATTCACCATGGCCCAACCCCCTGAGATGTCTATTTTCAAGGGAAAAAATGATCCTGAGTAGTTTTGGTTTGTGGTAGAAGCAATATGGAGTTTGCAGAATGCTACAAATGAAAACATGAAGAAAACACAATTGGTTACCATGCTGCAATATAGAGCATTTTATTGGTACATGAAATATGTTATGATGAATGAAAATGCTTCTTTGGCTGATAGAAATACTATGGTGAACGATGAATTCAAGAAACCAAAGTCGCAGTCCCAGTGTATCACAGAAATCAAGTAGGTTAAGAAATTGGCTACTAAGACCTTATGGGAGGTAGGTCATACATTTAAGAAACTATTGAGGCAAATTAGTTTCAAGATCCCGGATGAAAAACATAGAGAATGATTCATTGTTGCACTGTTGCCACACCTGAGGTTTCCACTGTCAAAACAGAATATTTCTACTAAGGCTAAAGCGCAGGAGATTGTGATGATGCTTGAATCTTCACCAATAGTTGATACAAGCATATGAGTGTAACATATTCAAACTCAATTGGTGAGTTTGCATATCAAACTCCAAGATATAAAGAAGGGAAAGGAGGTTCGATCAGAATTTTTGTGTATCAAGTGCTAACCAAAGGGTCATTATAGAGAGAAGTACCATGTTTATAGAGAATATTTTAATGTTGGGATGCCGAGTGCATTGAACCCTAGATCGAGAACTGGGCCAAGTGTAGGGCCCCATGTATGGTGTATTTTATGCAAAGTTGTAGGAAAAAATTTCAAAGACTATTGTTACCTTGTGCAACAGTTTATCATATCGTCAAAGAAATTGTTGTGCAATTTCTGTAGTTTGGTCGGACATGATGAGAAACATTGTAATAGTTATGATTTGGTGATGTAGAATAGTGCTGGTGCATATCGAATGTAGGTAGAAGGGTGTGAAGCTTCAGGTTCACCAACTGTGCGAGGAGGTTTCCTAGGCCGAGGGTGTGGCCAAGGAGGAGGCGTTGGTCATGGATGAGGAAAAATGATATGTTGCAACTGTGGATAGGCTAGACATTTTTCTGGGGATTTTCAGAATCCTATTGCACCTTCCTATAAGTATTGTGAATAATTTGGTCATGAAATTAAACAATGTCCCACTTTGTTAGCTAAAATGCAGGAGAAGCACAACCAGCAACTGGCTCAGAATATACAAATGATGAGGGCTGAACCGCACTAATAAAATCCAAGTGTTAACATAGTAACACGTAGTGATGTGAATATCGGAGGGGACCTACAAGAAGGAAAAATGATTATGACGAAAACCTGGTTAAGGAAAGCATAAGATAAGAATGTTCGATTTAATGTATAGCATAAGAAAGATAAATTAATGAAAGCAAGGAAGAAATTTATGACTCCTAAAGCTTTGCCACCTACTGCGTAGAGACATACATTTCCATTGGAGAATGAGCATGAGGAGAATGTTGAAGTAAAGGAAGTTGATTGGTCTACCTTGATGTCCTCCTTGCAGACATGTATGAAATTGATGAGTGACCAGAAGGTTGTAGAAGGGTTGCAGGAGTTGATATATAACTATGCTAACAAGGAAAAGCTGCAAATGGAACATCGCGTGGTAAATAAGGTATAAAAGAACAAGAAAAGAAAAAGACATGAGAGGCAGTTGACTAAACAGATAGGAGATTATGAGATGGATCAAGTCATTCTGGATCTAGGATCAGATGCCAAAATTCTACCGAAACAGACATGGGAGCGGATGGGAAGGCCTAAGCTATAATGGTCACCAATTCAGTTGAGTATGGAAAAGCAATAGACGATCAATCCTATGGGGTGATTAGAGGGGATTACCATAGATATTGATGGAGCTAGTGTGTTGGTTGACTTTGAAGTTATTGAGATCGTTGATGATAGTAATCTGTATCCTGCATTGTTGGGATTTGAATGGGCTTATGACATGGATGCTATAATCTACTTGAGGAAGAGGAAAATGATCTTTGATAAGAATGGTACCCATGTTGTAGTACCATTGGATGATTTAGAAGGTGCACTCTATAGAGAGCTTGTCCAGTATGAGTATAGGGGCGCTGAGATTGATCGGATCTCTAAGCTAACTTCGCAGGAAGAATATTGGATCAATCCCACCACGGATGGAAGAATATATTGGGAGCAAGATATTTTGTATGTTTCAGATTCTAATGAAGATATATATCATTGGCATAATTGTTTGCATGAAGTAACCACTAAGCGTCGTAATAGTGTTACCAAATCTTTGCGCTGTGTCCAATAATAAGTACGTGACTGCCTTTTTATGATGGAACAGGGAATTTTGTCTCGTTTATGGAGGAATTTGAGAAAAAAGTGCCTTAGGACCAGAGATACAAAGCTTTGGACTTTTCATTGAGGTCTACTCCAGCCCGATGGTGGGGCGCACACAGAGAAATTTTAGAAGGATGGAAGGATTTTTGTAAGTTGATAAGGTTGATATTTTTTCATATTGATACGAAGATCATGGATAATTATGATGATCAGAAAGATCCTTGTCAGCACTTGGCTCGCTGGAATAAATCTTGGGGCACCAAACCTCAGCGGTAATGGGTGCACATGTTCTTTCATTCCTTCGATACGATACCTCGACAATGGTATCTCAAAATAGAGCTCCACCATTGCACTACATATTGGGATGAGATGGTACAAGGGTTCTCAGTAACATATAGCTTTGTAGATGGTTGGGAGTGCATTAATGAGGCTCTCCGGGAAGTCAAAGCAGGAGTGTTCCATATTACCAAGGAGCGAAGGATGTTGGTACAACCTGATTGGGTTGCACAGTTCGAACAAACCCAAGAATGTTGTAGAAAATCTGCTTATATAGACTCAACCAACAAGTTTGTGTTGGGGGAGGAGATCTGTGGGTACTGAGATGAACAAATGAAGAATGAATCAGTTGGAGTTTGGCTTCATCATAGTCACAGTACTGCACAACAGATTGTAGTCATAGTTGGAGGTTACTGCATTGAGGAAGGTGGAACTTCGCTCAGGGGGTGAGTCTTGCAGAGTTCCTCCAAAATATGAATGTTGGAACAATAAAAGTTGATTTGAAAACAACTTGGATGTTAAAAGGAGCCAGAGAGATGAAATTAATGGGAATACCTGGGCGGATCTGTCGCCGAATCTAAATTTATGAGAAGTATGTAGGATTAAACGTGACTTTACACACAGTGATTAATCAAAATCCCCAGTTATCACCAATAATTGTGGAGCAGTATCGATAGGTAGTGAAGTTCAAAGTGGACTTCTATCACTTACACATCTAGAAAAAGAAGGACCTCGTTGGGGTCTAGTATGATCTATCGTACCTGTTGGAAGAAGAAGATGTGGAAGCCATCATTAGCCACTATTCAAGCGATTGGTTAACTTCGCTTCCTGAAGGCATGGATTAGGTAGGAATGGGTCGTTTGAATTCCACTACAGCTACATGAAAGAAGGATATGAAAGTCACATCCATGACTGGAAAGGAAAATGAAGCTTAGTCTCTAGAGACTAGAGGGGGTGATGTTCTTGTTGGTGATCTCAGAACAAATCCATCATCCCCTTTTAACACCATACAAAGAGAGCTAGATAATGGCAGCATGAGGAAGAAGGCTTGGTCCAATAAGTTTTCTGGCTGAGAAGCTAGGGTCCTTACTGAATGGGAGGTCAACGAAATTTGGGATACTTTGAAGTAAGCCATTGAGCACTTATGGTTAAGTATTGAGGAAAAATATAAGAAAGTGATAGAAGGTGTTTACAAGGGCTTACAGGACTTGCAAGTGTAGAAAAGTGTTGTTCAGGGGAGTGTGAGCAGGTTGCAAGTGAGTGTGGTTCAACCAAGTGAAGCACAAGTAGGTGCCAACACAACAATGCATGAATTGGTGCTGACACCCCCACGGTCCCTATCCATACAGTTTCATTGAGTTTTGACATGGCAGAGCAGCTAAGGCAGGTGGCCCACTGGTAGAATACAAAGTTGAATATTTCAGTGATTCCAGTACAGGATTTGCATTAATTCCACCAGGGCATTGACGAGAAATTGAAGATTAGAGAAAAACACACCCTTATGATCATTCAAGATGCTAAGAACGAAATACAGAGCATGGATGACGAAAAGAAGATGAATTTCCAAGAGTGCGAGGTTGATGTGACACATAGACAAAAGCTAGAGGATTCTATCTCTAAAGATTGCAGCGATATACCAGAGCTCCGTATTCAGGCTTCAGCTATGCCAAAATAAAAAGTGGCCCAAATTTCCACGATAGTTAAGGACTCTAGAGCCAAGGTCGGTGAAGTGTGCATTGAGCTACAAATGAATACAGTTGAGCTGTAGATGCAATTGTAAACTACCACTCCGCTCGAAGTCCGGGAGAAGCGCACAACAAAAATTAAAGATGCCACCAAACACGTTGAGTCCTGCATATAGGAGTGTGTGAATTTGTTTGGAGAATTTCTCGATGTATGGGACTCACTTCAGGAGGACCCCCATGTGAAAAATCTACAAGCCAAAGTGTGCAAAGTTCTTGAACAAATGGATCATACTAAGGGAACTGCAAATACCTTATCACCAATGTAAAAGATTACCCATCTATAATAGGGTAAATTCTTACAAGAGAGGGTCGATGAGAGATGCAGGAAGGAGCAACTAGTTATAGATAGACTACAACCATGGGAAGCTGAGGCTAGGTAGCTCTCCCAACTCGTGGAAAATAAGTTGAAATCACTGCACATGATGCAGAGAGGATTCAAGCATAAGGAAACTAAGAAAGTTACAAAGACGCTCCTTGGGGAAGTCAGAGAGTTTGAAAAGTAGTGCACCGAAGAAGTTCCACTATTGAATTATTCCTTGAGCGTAATAAATGTGCATATCAATGATACACCACTTTTGTGACTCAGAACGAGTCACAGTTTTGTGTTGGGGGCCTATTGGATGTAAAATCCCCTCAAAGAAAGCAACAAAGAAAGACTCTGTAGACTGAGGAGCAGAGTTTGTAGTGCAAAGTATTTTTTGAGTCATCGAGACTTTGGGGAGGGTCAAAGCCCCATATTATGTAACGGGATGGTATAATTTTGTGGATGTTGGACTCCATCCATTGTTTTGGAACCATGGTATTGCAAAGGCGAAACCTATATATGAAGTCTAGATAGACACCATAGGGAAGAAAATAAGCTTAAACGATAGATCTAATGAGATGCATTTGGATGTAAGATTTTTTTGAGTCAGAGTCTATGTTTTGGTTTAGAGGAAAAGGATCCTGTAGTTGTGTGTGTGTCGACCTTAGGAAGTCTGTAGCTGTGTGCAAAGACCCTTGCAGTTGTGTGCGTAGGGTGGAACTATATGTATGAGAATGATCTGACTATTAATGAAAGAATTGTTGGATAAATCTGAGTTTTATTGATGTGTTTGCTTTTAGTTACTGTTTATGAATGTATATGATGAATAAGGGTTCTAGATCTACAATTGAATAACACAATCTTGTTTATGGTTGTTTCCTTTGTTTAATGCATGAATAAGTAAGATCACGCAGTATGTGAGTAAGTTCAATAGATGTGTTGAACGTCGCTTGTATTATTGATGTATGTCACCTGCGAAGATCTGATAAGAAGGAAAAGCCCTAAAGCCATGATGCTCTATCCCTTTGGATGTAGATGCCTAGTTCAAGCATCCCCCTATATTGCCTCAGGTGATATTTCGATCTGCGCAAGTAGGTCGTTGCCTAAAGGGTGGTAATAATGGGTTTTTTTAGAATGCGCAGATACTTTTATCTTGAGTGTAGGCCCCATTAAGCCAATAATGAGCAAGATGAGCATAAATTCTATCCAAGAAAAAATATTTATTTCTAAGCATTCTCTTGATATCTTCTAGGCCGATGAAGACATTATACTATTGCACATGTTTTTTCTTCAGGAAAAGCCCAAATAGTCTTTCCATTTTCCAATGAAAGGAGATAGAATTCAAATATTACTTCTTCCTTCTATTGGTGTGCCCAAGTTTAGGAACCCAAGTATATATATCATCCAAAATTTATCAACCAACGTGGGATTATCCCTCCACCCGAACTTGAGTCTCCAATTTACGTATTTGTTTCCTTGTTTCCAGTGGAACTGCATTAAAGTGTGTGGTAGCTAAGTTATGAGTGAAAAATATTCTCTCCTATCTGTCCCTGTGGACCAATGGTCCTTCCTCCATGGCTATAACGCAATCGCTCCTTAGGAGGAATGCCTAAAACTTGGAGGGCACACCTAGATAAACTACTCTAAATACCTCTTCCTACAAAAAAGAAAGAAATGAAGCTAGGTTCATCCGCAATAAAGTTAGAGCTCCGACCCACTAAATGATTGACAAAACTAGTGCACAAACCTACAACCCAAGGGAATCACCTGGGTGTTTTCCAATAGTTGCAGAAGCCTCTTATAATGACCCCTTCCTTAGCACCATTAAACATATGCCCGATCCCACAGTATAGTGAACCCAAGTCACAAAAAAGTCTCAGACACCTATTAATCCAAGACCAAAGCATCCCTCCAACTCAAACCTTACAATTCAATGAACGATGCTCACTAAAACTGACATGAAATTAAGAAAAAAACCCAAAAATTACAAATGCAAGGAGACCTATGAGTAAAATATGTCGATAGGATTCCAAACCTTCCCAATCCAAAAAAATATATTGAAACCAAAGCCCCCAACATAAATAAATCATACCTACAACCTTATGGCCTAGCTGAGTACTAAAGTAAAAAATAATTGCTAGACAATGGAAGGAATCGATTGAAATTCCAATGTAGGGGGTTGAAACTAAGGCCCACACCAGCACACCACATTATAGGGTTTATTTATTCAAACTAGAGACCTGAATGCCAAAGGTACTCCATTCCTACCACCAACACCCTCATGGGTTAGAGAGTCATGTCTTTGTTGTCATTACAATAGACCCAAACCAAAACAAAAATCACCATTCACCACTGATTGGAATAGAGAGAACCCTCAGGGAGGTCAAAGATTTGGACTCACCTCCTCCTTTCAATCCACCACTAAATGTTTTGCAAGACATCATTTGGACATTTTTATAATGACTAGAGTCCATATGGGGTATTGCATGTGAATGCATGTAGGGGGTTGGCCACCTCCCTTCATCATAAATGTACATCACATCCTAAGGTGGTGCGCACAATCCCCGAAGCCCTCTCATTACTTGCATTAAAAACTCCACTTGGGATTTTTCTCCTTTGGATGTTAAAAATGAATAACTCTTCTTCTTTTCAAAATATATTTCAATACTAAAAATATAAATTTTATTTAAATATCAATGCAATTAATTTATATTAATAACATCATAGATTCATGTTAAGCACAGATCTAGTATGCACCTAGAGGGATCAAACCTTCTGCGGTGCCCTTTTTATAGTCGAAAAAATTACAGGGTGTATCCTGCTTGATGTAGTGAGTGAGGGGGGGGGGGGGGGGGGGGGGGGGGGGGGGGGGGGGGGGTACATTTTTAATGTATAAATAGATTTAATGCCTTCAAATTCCCTTGGACATTTGGATTGCGTAATCTATTCATCTTAAACTTGCAATGAGATTATTTGAAATATTTTAACCATAATATTTTTTTATTTTTATTTTTATTTTTTAGTTTCTTTATACAATATATACATAGATTATTTTTTTAATATATTTGATATATACATATTTGACATTAAAATATTTTATATAACATGAATAGTGATATATGTTCAAACCAAAATGATTTTCTACCATTAATATATTATTGAATACTTATCTCATATTGTTGCTAGTTTGTGCCGCAAACTTCCCCATTTACTTCCATAACGCCTCTGTATCTTGAATCCTCCTCAAACCTATTATTGCGAAGGTTAATCCATGCCAAATGATGTTTCCCACACCTTTGCTTTAATTTCCATCTACGTATTTTCATAATTCGCATGCTCCAACCATGAATACATCAACATCCACCGTCATAACATGCCCAATATCCCTCGACTCTACTGCTCCTTCGTGTGGTGAATACAGGTGAATTCCATCTATAACTCTAGATAGTACACATCCAAAACCGATGTCCCGTCCCCATGGAGAGATTTCCATGAAATTCCATGATCATGTATTGGAAAGGAGGCCCGATGGGACAAGGGAAATAAGTGCTCAAGGGGATATACAAACTCCAAGAAAATGGAGGCAGATGTGAAAGGGTCGAGGGAGGGGCAAGCTTAGGAATTGGGAGAAAGTTGAAGGGGATGAACACATAGAAGAGAGCGACTAGGCAAAGAAATAAATAGACAGAGAGAGAGGAAAAATACGAAGGAGAGTCAGACCTCCGGGAAGGAATGGAGAAGAATGGCGGATGGGTAAGAAGAACTAAGGAGGGTAGGTAGGTCTAGTCAGTTCCAAACATAACATCAACTAGCCAATGTCACCAAAATCGATTCCTCCAAGTTCTCCATCTCTTTCGAAATTCAACAGTATTATTTCTAAATCTTTGGTCTGTAGGAGTAATAATTTTTCCATTTCTTTTTCTCGTACTCATACAAACATAGTTAGGGGATCAGATGTCTTCCCTCCTGGCCATTCGCCATACTAATCTCTTTTGTCAATAGGCAGTCCTCGTTCACCTGTCTATCCATTTCTTTATTCTTCTCGTGGAGAATATGATAGTACTTGGCTTATCCCGGGGTGGAATTTATGCCTTTTGTTTTGTACATGATTTTATTGAGAATGAAGATTGGAGCCAAAGTCTCATTGACCATATGCTTGATTATCAATAGGGAGTCTCCTAAGATGACCACCTCCCTAATGCCCTTTTAGTGTACTAGAGATAGTCCTAACATTAGACCCAAGGCCTTTGCTTGATTATTAGTATTTATTCCCATACCCCCAGCATATCTTATTTCTATTTTTCTATAAGGATTCCTCCCCCTCCTACCACCCATCAGCTAATTTTAAGTTTAACGATGAGGACAAGGGTGATAAGAAATGAATGAAATTAATTTTTATTTTTTTAAGAATATAAGTGGATAGTCCTAAGTTGTTGTATCATGATAAGAGGGTATTCAAAGAAAATACTGTATATTTAATAATTATAGTTAATAAATCTATGAAAATAAAATGTTAAGATTCAATTAAAATAAGTATGTATTTAAGAATATGTTTAGATAATTTCAAATTTAACACCTTGCATTTAAATTAAAGAAAAAATTCATAATAATATATCAAAATAAGTTAAAATACAATCATGTCATTTTTAAGAATAACATATATGCAATAATAATGTTGAAACAAATTTAATTTAAAAAACTATATAGAGATATGAAAATATTTCAATATACTTAAACATTATTATAAAAGAAAAATATAACATTACACCTTGCATTTAAATTTAAAAAAATCCATAGTAATAAATAGAAATGAGTTAAAATACAATCATGTCATTGTTAAGAATAGCATATATACCATAATAATGTTGGCACAAATTTAATTTAAAAAACTATATAAAGATATGAAAATATAAACATTACTGTTAAAAAAAAAAACTACAACATTATATTGATAATAATTCCTAAGACAAAAATATCCCATAAAGTATAAAAAAAAGCTTATTTTATTAATATTAAAATAATAAATATAATAATAATAATAATAATAATAACGTGAATACTTAAAATCACATATATAATTTATAATACAACTATTAAGAATTTATAATCACATATACAATTTACAATCATATATAATTTTTAATATATACTAAGTTAGTCAAAGGAATTACGTCTTCACCTTTTTTAATAAAGTTTGTTAATATTCAATTGGAAATTTAAATGTCCATGTATATGTTTTTAATAAAACTTGTTGATATTCACTTCCATATATAAAATTCATTAAAATTATGTTAAAGAAAGTTTATAAAAGTTATATATTTATATTTTTAAACTGTTTTAGAAAAATAAAGATTATTCAAAAGCATAATTTTACAATTTTATTTTTCCTCATTTAAATGAAATTGATAAAAAGTTAATGTCGACTCCAACCTCCTTTTATTTTAACCATAAATTCCTCTACAGCATGAGCGAATCTTGACAAAGCAATATTCAACCTATTCTATTCAATAAATTTCCCAACATGCCAGTGAACTAATTTTTGAAACATATTTTCCATACTCCCCGCGAATCTCGCTGTACATCTCGCTATTATCGACCTTGACCAGCAATACTAACATATTATATTTCATGGATTTTCCAACGTACCGACGACGCATTCAACATATTCTTCAAACTCCCTACCAATCCCACCTGGAAAATCTAAAAGAACGTATATCCTCACTGTCAGTTTATTCGCACACTAATTTAATCCTTGAATGAACGTTGAAAACATTGATTCCGCAGAACAGCTGGGAGAAGGGTACTCGGTATATAGTGCTCATTCTATCAGAAATGGACTGCTGTGCAGCTGCTCTCGTTTGTTAGTGCAAACAGGATTGTACTGGACTTTATAGGTTATATGGGCCCCTTATTGCTCCCATGAAGTTGCTTAAGTTTTCCCATATTCCTCAAAATTTTTACCCATATGAGTTGTGCATGCATAGTTGTGAATTTTCGAAGGCATTCTATCTATTGTGGTTTAAACTTTACTACCCAGAAGCTGACCTTTGCTCAGGAGTCAGGTTACTCATTCCATCGACAACGTGTCAGGCCTTTTGTGTTGCAGTCACCCTAGGCAGAAAGTGGGTCAGTCAAGACTATAGATTACAATGTCCGTGGCGGAGAGTGCGTCACATGAGCTTTATACAGATAGATTTCAATTTTTTTTTTCATTTCTTTTTTTAAATACGTTCTGGAGTCGAATAAAGTATGAAAAATAATGGATTAGACATAAAGTTCCAAAGGCATTTTGATTCTTAAAATATAATCAGAAACCGTGCAATTTTGGAAGTTTTTTCGTTACATTTAGAAACAAAAAATTATTGAAATCAATATGGTGTTGGAATTTTACTCTTAACCATTGCTATGAATAAGGAGTGGTGCAACCCACATTTCATCAATTTTTGAGTAGAAAAGGACATCAACAGATCTAAGAGCTTGAGGGGTTTTCATACAACACAACAAATAGATTATCTGAGCTTTTAACTCTGCGTTTTATTTACAACCACCGCTTTTTGACTTACCTTTTATTTTTCGCATCATTTACCATTTAATCTATAAGCCTTTCCTCTGTTAAGTTATTTCCCCACCGATGCGATATTGGCGGGACCTACTTTACTCCATTACCAATCTGCCGAGTAACCCTTTGTTATTCTTCTTATTCCTTTCTATTACTGCATTTCACACTTATCGCAACATACCACCATTACCGCCTGCAATTTCGCAATCGCAAGTTTTTAAACTTACGTTCCGCACATCCGCAAGCTAAGTTAAGTTTCCGCTGATGTGATATCGGCGGGACCCACAAACATTTACCGCACTTCGCAAACCACCACAATCCTTTGTATTTCACCTTTCACAGTTACTTTTGTTTAAGTCTCCCACAGAGCGCATGTTTCAAGTTTTAACTTTTACCTTTTTTTCCCCCGCAACTTATTTTATTTTGTTTGCGATGCGATCGCAATAGGGGGCACGTGTCAAGCTCAAGAGGGTAGTGCATTTTCCACATTGCAAGTTTTACCACTTACCTTTCTAGCAGCCACAAGTTATGTTATTTGATTTGCGATGCGATATTGATATCCCATATCGCATGCGCAAAGATTTAAGTTTACCACCAGACCACCACAGGCTAAGTTATTTTGGTTGCGATGCGATAAGTGCCCCGTCAATATCACATATCACATGTCGCAAAGTTTAATGGATAGTGCCATAAGTTAAAATTTATAATCGTCAATCTGCACGGATGCGATGTGGACCAGGAGCATATTGCATAAAATTTGAAGTCCACCAGTTTCTGTGTTTCAACGCGTTCTCACATGTTTTTGTGTGTAAGAAGGAATACGGCCTACGTGCCGATTAATGCAAAAATGGGTCTTTTAATGACCAAGGAAAAAATGTTGTTGAACATCCGTTCAACATTGAAGAAGCATTGATTAGATTAGGTTTTAGGCATCGTCCACTTTATATTAAAAGAAATGTAATTTCATTTAGAGAGATGAGTGATGGAATGAAAAAAAAAGTTTCAGTCCTCTCCTGTGTATCGCTGCCTGTGTATTGACTGTTAATTTCCACATTTTGTTTGAAGTCTCTGCGTTGTGGGGAAATGAATTTTCTCTATCTGATCGTATTCATAAATTTCAACATGGTATCAGAGCAAGTCTAGGCTCTCATTCACAGAAACACGAGCCCACTTTCTTTGTTGTAGAATCTGTCAGATTGGTTTGAGAAGTAGATTTATCCAATAGTGAGAAAACTTTTGTTTTACACAATCAAGAAGGTTGTTTTGTCTAACACAGTCATGATGGCAGCAAAAGGCATGAGCCTAAAAAATCTCCAACTACCACAGTTTAATGGGAAGAATTATGATTATTGGGCCATTACAATGAGAGCCCTGCTTGCTTCACAAGATATATGGGAGCTGGTGGAACAAGGTTTCCAAGAACTAGCAGATGCAACAACGTTGACTGCTTTGACAACAACAAAAAGAGACTTGTTGAGAGATAATAGGAAGAAGGACTCCAAATCTCTCTTCTATATCTATCAAGCAGTACACAAGAGTATATTCCAAAGAATAGCAGCAATAGAAAAGTCTAAGGAGGCATGGGATATTCTCAAGATAGCCTATCAAGGCACGCAGAAAGTGAAGACAACAAAGCTACAAATGTTGAGCAGAGACTTTGAAACTCTTTGTATGAAAGAGTCTGATAACATAGACTCATTCTTCACACATGTGATTGGGTTGGTCACCGAGAGAAGGTCTCATGGAGAGACACTTGAGGAAAGAAGAATAGTGGAGAAAATATTGAGAAGTCTACCCTTAAAATTTGATGCCATAGTAGTGGCAATAGAAGAGGCAAAGGATCTCTCACAATTTTTAGTGGATGAGCTTCATGCATCCCTGATGTCATATGAACATAGAATGAACATAACAAAGAACTCCGCATCAGAGCATGCTTTCAAGACATAGATGACTTTTGGAAAAGTTAGAGGTCGAGGAAGATCAAACTACAGAGGAAGAGGAAGAAGCCCACAGTGAGGTGGAAGAAACAACCCTGCAAGCACACGTGGAAGGGGCAGAAATCAAAATCAGAGTGACGGCTCAAGCCAACACCAAGCACAAGGACAAAGGTATGAAAAATTCCAAGTCCAATTTCATTATTGTAAAAGGTAGGGGCACTTGCCAATGAACGTAGAAAGAAACTAAATGACATAAATAATAGGAAAAATGAAAATTTTGCAAAAGAATATAAGAACCAGAGTAATGTGCTTTTAACATGTAATGTAGCACAAGGAAAACATGGAGATTTATGGTTCTTAGACTTTGGTTGTAGTAACCACATGACTGGAAACATAGAAATGTTTGCCAATCTAGATGAAAATGTGAAATCTAAAGTGATAACAAGGATGGATAGTAGAGTCTTTGTCAAAGGAAAAGGAAGAGTATCAACACTCACAAGGAAGGGAGAAAATAAATTTGTGCCAGATGTATATTATGTACCTGGCTTGAAATGTAAGCTTCTAAGCATTAGATAACTCATGAACAAGGGCTACAATGCATTTTTTTTTAATGTTGTCTACACAATCATGGACATACTTCCAACTGAGAGAGTCATTGTAGAAGTTCATATGAAAAAGAATAGGATGTTTCCTCTCAAGCTCAGAGAAGACTTGAAGGGAGGTGTGGTAGCAGCAGTCACACAAAAGGTCTTTCAAGAAGAAGTGAAAGATGAAAACTGGTTATGGCATTGAGATTTGGACATCTCAATTTTGGAGGTTTGAACCTCTTGCATAAAAAAGAGATGGTAAAAGGATTACCACTCATTGAGAAACCTAGCAGCCTATGCGAAGGCTACATGTTGGGAAAACAACAAAGAGAAGCATTCCCAGTAGGGAAGAGTATAAGGGAAAAGGCACCCTTATAGATTGTTCACTAAGATTTGTGTGGACCAATGCAAATGCGATCTTTAGCTGGCAGCCAATATGGTTTGAAATTCATAGATGATTACACCAGAAAGACATGGGTGTATTTCTTGAAAGAGAAGAGTGAAGTTTTTGAACAGTTCTACCACTTCAAAACACTTGTTGAGAAGCAGAGTGGGCACTACATCAAAGTGTTGAGAACTGAAAGAGGTGGAGAATATATCTCCAAATATTTCCTACGTTTCTGTAGGGAGAATGGCATGCACAAGAAGTTTACCACAAGGTACACACCATAGAAAAATGATGTTGCAGAAAAGAAGAATAGGACCATCATGGGCATGGTTAGAATTATGTTGAAGGCAAAACATTTGTGAGATAAGTATTGAACTGAAGGTGTTAATTTTGCAACATATATTTTGAATAGATGCCGAACCAAAGCTATTATGAATAGAGTTTTTGAAGAAGCATATAGTGGAACAAATCAGTTTTCCACTCACATGAAAGTATTTGGATGTGTGGCTTATGCACATCTCCCAGATCAACTAAGGAAGAAGTTGGAAAGCAAGGGGGAGAAGTGTATCTTTGTTGGATATAGTGATGATTCTAAGGCATACAAACTCTATAATCCATCCACCAAGAAAATTATAATCAGCAGAGATGTGTAGTTTATTGAAGAAGAAGCTTGGTATGGAAGCTTAAAGAAAATAGTGAACGTGGAGACATGTGTGTCTCACGAAGAGAAAGAGGAACACACCACAGCAAATAATTCTTCCACGGTGGTTCCTCCTCCACCTACACAAGCACAACAGAGCAAACCACAAGCAGGAAAGAGAACACCTTTGAGAAATCAAGGAAGTGCTTCTCCAAGAACACCACATGGATCAGAAACCCCCACGAGTGCAAGTGGAACTCCAAGTAAACCAAGAAGACCAAGATTTAGAAATTTGAGTGAAATTATGAGCAATAAGCTCATAATGATAATGGTCTGAACTCTTCATTTGCTTTGTTTTTTCATGTTGATGACCCAGTTCATTTTTAAGATGCAGTAAAAATAAGAAAAATAGATTGAAGAAATGAATGAATAGATTGGTGCAATAGAAAAGAATGATACATGGGAGTTAGTGGACCTCCCACAAGGTAAAGAAGTCATTGGAGTAAAATGGGTCTATAAGACCAAGAGAAATGCTGAAGGCGAGATTTTAAGGCACAAAGCAAGACTTGTTGTTAAAGGTTACAAGCAACAACAAGGAAGAGACTATGAAGAAACCTTTGCATCTGTTGTAAGGATGGAAACAATGCAAATAGTGTTGTCCATTGCAGCACAAAAAAAGTGGAAATTCTACCAAATGGATGTGAAGTCAGCATTTTTGAACGGAGTGTTGAAAGAGGAGGTATATGTTGAGCAACCTCTAGGCTATGAGATTGAAGGCCAAGAGCACAAAATGTGCAAGTTGAAGAAAGCTCTTTATGGATTGAAGCAAGCACAAAGAACATGGTACAATAGGATAGATGCTTACCTGATAGAAAATGGGTTTGAAAAATGTGATAGTGAACCCACACTCTACATCAAAGAAAATGATGGTAAGATTGTTATCATTGTTTTATATGTAGATGATTTAATATTTACTGGAAATGAAGTTTCTCTCATTGCTGATTTTAAAGCAATCATGAAGAATGAATTTAAAATGACTGATTGGGGTTTATTGAGATACTTCCTAGGCATATAAGTAAAGCAAAATGAAAATGGAATTTTTATTTCCCAAGAAAAATATGTTGCAGATGTTTTGAAGAGGTTTAACATGTGGCACAACAAAGTAGCAGTAACTCCAACTGTCATGTGGTTAAAGTTAAGAAAATAACATTGCAACAAGAATATCGATCCGACATTGTATAAGAGCATAGTTGGTAGCCTCATGTATTTGACTACAACTAGGCCTGATATTATGTATGATGTAAGTTTAATTTTCAGATTCATGGAGGTCTCCACCAAAGGAGACACATTTGGAAGCAACCAAAATAATTCTGAGGTATGTGAATGGAACGAAGGGGTATGGTGTTCTATACTCCTCAACTGATAATTTTAAATTTTTTGGTTACACTGATAGTGATTGGGATGGAAGTATAGATTATAGGAATAGTACATCTAGGTATGTGTTTCATTTGGGATCAGGAGACATTTCATGGGCTTCGAAGAAGCAACCAATGCTTGCTTTATCAACAACATAAGCAGACTATGTGGCAGCAATAGCAATAGCATGCCAAGCAGTATGGATGAGAAGTATGCTGAAAGATTTATGTCATGAGCAAGATAAAGGAACGACAATTTATTGTGATAATAGCTCAGTAATAGAATTATCAAAAAATTATTTTTTCCATAAGAGAACAAAGCATATTGATGCAAAATATCATTTTATAAGAGAATTGGTTAACAATGAGGAGATTGTTTTGCAGCACTGCAAGATAGAGGAATAGTTAGCTGATATCCTCAAAAGGTCATTACCACAAAAGAGTTTTGAGTATCTCATAAAATGTCTCGGAATAACTGATGGCAGTAGTTGTGGTTAAGGGGGAGTGTTGGAATTTAACTACCAACCACCACCATGAATAAGGAGTGGTGGAGCCCACATTTCATCAATTTTTGAGCAGAGAAGGACAACAACAGATCTAAGATCTAGAGGCATTTTCACGCAACATAGAAAACAGAGTACCCGAGCCCTTAACTCTCCATTTTATTTCCAACCACCGCTTTTTGACTTACCTTTTATTTTTTTCCCGCAACGCATTTCACAACATTTAGCATTTTATCTGTAAGTCTTTCCTTTGTTAAGTTATTTCCCTATAGATGCGATATCAGTGGGACCTACCTTACCGCATTACCAATCTGATGAGCAACCCTTTATTATTCCACTTATTGCTTTCTATTCGTGCATTTCACACTTATCGCAACTTACTACCTTTACGGACCGCAATTTCGCAATCACAAGATTTTAAACTTACCTTCCACACATCCGCAAGCTAAGTTAATTTTCCATCGATGTGATATTGACGGGACCTACAAACCTTTACCGCACTTCACAAAACACCATAATCCTTTGTATTTCACCTTCCAAAGATACCTTTATTTTAACTACTTGAAGAGAGCAAGTCACAAGTTTTAAATTTTAGATTTTATGTTGTCTACAACTTATTTTATTTTGTTTGCGATGCGATTGCAAGAGGGGGCACGTGTCAAGCTCAGGACGGCAATGCATTTCACACAACACAAGTTTTGCCACTTACATTTCCTGTAGCCGCAAGTCATGTTATTTTAATTTTGATGTGATATCACTATCGCATATCACATGCGCAAATATTTAGGTTGACCGCTGGACCGCCACAGGCTAAGTTATTTTGGTTACGATGCGATAAGTGCCACATCACTATCGCATATCACATGTCGCAAAGTTTAATAGATAGCGCCATAAGTTAAAAGTTATAATTACTAATCTGCACAGATGCTATGTGGACTAGGACCATATTGCATAAAATTTGAAGTCTGCTAGTTTGTGTGTTTGAACGTGTTCTTGCGTGTTTTTGTGTATAGGAAGGAATATAGTCTGCGAACTGATTAATGCAGAAATGGGTCTTTTTACGACCAAAGACAAAATGTTGTTGAACGTCCATTCAACATTGAATTAGCATTGATTAGATTAGGTTTCAAGCTTCAGCCACTTTGTAATAAAATAAATGTTATTTCATTTAGAGAGATGAGTGATGGAATGAAAAAAAGTTTTAGTCCTCTCCTGTGTATCGCTATCTATGTCTTTACTGTTAATTTCTGCATTTTGTTTGAAGTCGTTGTGTTGTGGGGAAACACATTTCCTTTGTCTAATTGTATTTAGAAATTTCAACATAGGTAACCTCTCACCTAAACAACTCACCCAAATTTCCAAATAATTGGGGTGGCGGTAAAACATACCTGAAATGGAATTTAACGTTTTAAAACATGTTTTTGTTTGTTTTATAAATGCATGTGATGGTGAATAATGTGGAACATTAACGGAGACATTGCATGGAATGGAATTTAATGTTTGACAATGAGTTTTTTTGTTTTATAAATGCATGTGATGCTGAATAATCTAGAATGTTAGCAGGGACATCACTGCCAGGTTGAATCCAAACATTTAAGTTATAAGTTGTAGATTGCAGTGGTTTCTTATAAACTATAATGGTTTGTTTATTCGGAGAGGCTTCCGATATTAGGTAAAGTATGTTTAAAGTTGCTTGCAGAGTACATGGTTAAATATCGTTAATGTTTTGTATTTTCTTAATAATATAAATTATTCTTGTTGTTGGAGATTTCTATTTTGGAAATCTCAATATGAATAATTTGGAAGTCTCTAATTACTTAGTATTCATTATTATTTAAACCATTAATTTATTTATGGGTCAGATTACAGTAGTTTGCTATTAATTGTAATGGTTTGTTTATATAAAGAGGCTTCCATAATTTTTTTTGTAGAATACATTAACTAATATTAATTTGGAAATCTCTAATTACTTATAATTCATTTTTATTTAAACAATTAAGTTAGTTATGGGTCATATTATAGTGGTTTGCTATTAATTGTAATGGTTTGTTTACAAAAATAGGCTTCCATAAAAATTTTTGCATAGGACATTACCTAATATTAGGAATGCTTTGTATTTTTTAATACTATAATTCATTATTTTTTAAACAATTAGTTTATTAGTGGGTCAAGGTGATTTTTGCAATATTTTTTAATTTAATTTCATAAATTTGTATTTCAATATTTGATAGAGAATTAAAAGTTTGTTGTGCCAATAATTTTTTTCTACAACTAGTGTCAGGGTGACGTGTGATTTTGTTTGTGCTTAACCTCAAGTTGACACCTACTTCTTTTAAGATAAAATAAAATATTCTCGAGATAAAAATACAAAGTTCTGAAAATAACAGGAAAGAAAAAAAATGAATTGATTAAAAAGCAGCTCACAAGTGAGTAATGCAACTCGAGACTGCACAAACTAGAGCATACACTTTACATTCAATCAATCATTGATACAACAATATATACATCACAAGAGAATAGGGGGTTGGGAACAAACTACTGCAACCTAGGAAATAATCCTAACTTAAGGATTTATGTTACAACCATGTCACCATTTCTCCATTAATACAATATAATATTAATTATTTTCAACTCTCCTCTTTAACGGGGAAAGGATTATCTAGTAGTTATAACATCGCTATAAAGAATTCAAACTTCACTTTCACAAGAGGCCTTGTAAAAATATCAGCCAAATAGTCACCAATTTTACAATATTCAAGAAAGATTTCTTTTGACTTGAAATTTTCTCTAACAAAGTGAAATTAAGTATCGATGTGTTTCGTGTTCCTATGAAACACTAGATTTTTTGCTAGCTTAATGGATTCAAAAAAGATTTATTTTGACTGGAATTTTTCTCTATCAAAGTGAAATTGAGTATCGATGTGTTTCATGTTGTTATGAAACACAGGATTGTTTGCTAGCTTAATGGAACATTGGTTTGTTACATTTGATAATATTTGCCTCTTTCTTCTCTTCTCCTGCATCATGTAGAAGCCTCCTCAACTAGATAGCTTCGCATGTTGTTGCACATAATGCTTGGTACTCAGCTTGAGCTGAAGATAAAGACACGATGCTCTACATTTTACTGCTCAATTCCATGACCCTAGATACAACACTAAATGCATAACCTATGATAGATAGTCGATCATCCAAGTTGACACCCCGACCAAAGTCTAAAAAACCTACTAAAATAACATCATATTTATCAGTGTATAAAATACCATAATTACTAGTACCATGAAGATACCTCAACATACTTTTTGCTACCACCCAGTGAATTTCAGGAGGTTTAGACATGAACTGGCTCAACACAATGAGATATTATGCTATGTCTGGTCTAGTTATAGTTATATATATCAGACTTCCAACTAGCTTCCTATAAAAAGTGACATCCACCTCCTTAGAGCCATCGTCACCACACAATTTCATATTTTGCTGCAAAGATGCTCATGTTGTCTTACACTTCTCCATTCTGAACTTTTGGAGCATCCCTCTGACATACTACCCTTGAGTAAGGAAATTCTGCCCAAAGTGTCTCCATACTTCCAGACCCAGACAATAATGTAAACTTCTGAGGTCTTTCATTTCAAAAACCTGTGATATCTGCAATTTGATTTCTTTTATTAATATATTTGCATTACCTGTTATAATCATGTCATCCACATACAAGGAAATCATAATAATATACCTCTATTCATCATACATGGTATATATATTGGATCACTTATACTCCTATGAAAACCATGCTTCAAGAAAAATGAATCAATCTCCTCGTACCAAGTCCTAGGTGCTTGTTTTAAACTATAAAGTGCCTTTTTCAATCTACACACTAAATGTTTCTGCCCTTTCTTAACAAACCCTTCAGGTTGGACTAAATAAACCTCTTCTTTTAAATCACCATTTAGGAATGTAGATATAACATCTAACAGGGGTATCTTCGACCCATGCTTTTTAGCTAAAGTAATTAACATTCTAATAGTATTCATTTTGGCTACATAAGAAAAGGTTTCTTCATAGTCAATTCCCTCTTTCTGTGAATAACACTTTGCTACCAGTCTAGCTTTAAACTTTTCTATACTCCTATTTTCATTAAATTTAGGTTTGTAAAGCCACTTGGAACCTATGGGTATTTTTCCATCAGGTAATTAAACTAGTTC
The DNA here is from genome assembly GCA_034641835.2 of Pinus albicaulis. Classification (NCBI taxonomy): domain Eukaryota; kingdom Viridiplantae; phylum Streptophyta; class Pinopsida; order Pinales; family Pinaceae; genus Pinus; species Pinus albicaulis. Next base: position 754,504,848 of record CM076575.1, on the reverse strand, counting down.
TAAAGTATTTTTTTTAATAATAGATTCAAATTCTTCATTCATTGTAGCCCTCCACTCATGAGATTGACTAGCTTATTTATAATTTGTGGGCTCTATAACATTTAAAATGTTTTACATTAAAGCATAGTTTTTCAATGTGGCTGGTAGTTGATTCTACCTACCCGATCTTCTTGGTAAAGTATTCACTTAAAATCTGTCTGTTTCAGACCTTTGCGGGCTTGACATAATGACTAAATCACCTGCCTCTTCTTCTTTCTATTGCTGTTTCTGTTGTTGATTGTCCTCACTGCTTTCTTCCATCAACAATGGAATGTGCCATTCTTCAAGATGGTTTTCCTTATTTCCTTCCTCAACCTACTCATGAAATATGATATATTGACTTGAAAATACATTATGAGTCAAAGGATTAATCAACTTATAAGCTTTAAACTCAGTGCAATATCCTACAAAGATGCATTTCATGGCCTTAGGATATAACCTCTTTATATCTTGCCTAGGTATATGGGAAAATGATTTTGACCCAAAAATATTAAATGATTTAGTGCTGGCTTATATCCATAAATTTATTCAAAAGGAGTTTTAAAACTATGACATTTAGTAGGACTCCTATTTTTTAAATAAACAACAATGTTGATTGCTTCAGCCCAAAAGCCATTTGATAGACCCTTACCTTGAAGCATAGTTCGTGTGCACTCCACAAGGGTTCTACTTTTTCGTTCTGCAACTCCATTTTGCTACAGAGTGTCAGGCACTATGAACTATTGAATAATCCCATGGTCTCTGTAAAATTTCATTGACTCTCCCAATTTGTATTCTCCCCTTCGATCGGTGCAAAGAATCTTTATGAATTTCCCTGTCTTCTTCTCAACCATATTCTTAAATTCTTTAAAACATTGAAATTTCTATATCTTCTTGCTCATAAATTATATCTAAGAGAATCTAGTGCAATCGTTAGTAAAAAGTAAAAAATAATATTCACCACCCAGCGACCTTGTGTGCATATTTACGCATACATTTTTATGCACAAGCTCTAGAATATTTCTTTTCTTCCTATCAGCATTCAAAGGAAACTCTTCCCCATGCATTTCCCTAATGCACATCCATCACAATCTAAATTAACATTATAAAAATCAGGAAGTCCATCAACCATACCTTTGCTTTGAAGCGACATCATATCTTATTGGTTAAGATGACCGAATCTATGATGCCAAAGATTCTCATTTTTTAGTCTTATTGAAGCCAAAATTTGGTGTGGCATGACCTTGACATTCAATCTATACAGGCTTCCCACAAAAACTCCTGATGCAACTAGCTCCTTGTTTTTATCCTTTATGACACAATATGTTTTGAATAATTCAACTTGCACGTCTTGATTTGTTATCATTGACACAAAGATTAAGTTATTCTTAATCTCGTGTACATACATTACATGTTTTATATGTCTGATATCATCGAAAGGCAAGATCACTAGAATATCATCGTACCCCTTAATCTCATAACCTCTGTCATCACTTAGATAAATTTTAGCTCCACAAGCAGTTTCTTCAAAAAACTCAAAGGAACTTCTATTACCTGTCATATGTGAGGACGTGCCTAAATCAACGTACCATATATCGGACTCATCCTCCTCGGAATCTAAAAGAGCACAATTAGGTACAAACATTTGATAATCATGACTGTGGACTTCATCATAAAAGTGTCATGTGTGCTTTCTCTATTTATTTTTAGCCTCATATTCTTATCTCTTAAAACAAAACTTATATTGATGACTAGATTTCCCATAGTAGAAACATTTAATGCTATAAAAATTACTATTGTTACTTGCAGACATACCTTTGAATGATCTCTTCTGAAAATTTCCACCTCCTTTCTATCCCTATGGTGTTTTCCCGTTGTATGGATTCTTCTTCTCCATCAGAGCAAGATCGACACTCTCTGGTCTCATATTCCGTTGCTGCTCTTCTTCCTGTAACAAAATTCTTGCCATCTCTTTGAATGCAGGGGATTTATCTTGTGTAGACAAGCTTGTGATGAAAATCTAGTATTCATCTCTCATCCCATTCAAAGTAATTATGACAATATCAGAAGCAGACACCATCTCCCCGATGTCACCTAATCTGTCCTTCAAGTATTTGACCCTTGTAATGAATCCAACGATAGATTCATTCTCCCTCATCCTCATGGAAAACAAATTTCCTTTGAGCGACAAGATGAAATTGGTTTTTTGTGTCTGGTATGGATTCTGTCGTCCAGATCTCAGTTGACGATTTACCGTCTATGATATGTGAGATAATATTGTCTTTAACAGACATCTTCAATTAGAATTCATGTTCTCCCTTTTATCCCAATATTGTAAGAGTACAACCACACTTGTTGCATTGTTCGACTTTTGATCATCACCACTGACGATCGATCGTGTGCTCCCTCCCTTAGGAAACATATGTAGCTTGAATTTCCAATTGGTATAATTGGTCCCATCGAGTTCACTAGTCTCACTGAGATAATTTCCATTAAAATTGTTCATTTTGGACTAATCAGATTCCAAATACTTTGACCTTCAGTCGATTCTAACCAAGTGAACAATTACTAGCTACAAAAAAACCTTCAACACATACCAGAACCTGATCAAAGATCTGCCACCGATATGGCATGATCTTTGTGTCCATAACTCAGATCCACCACTGGTCTGATATATTGTAATGTCTACTACTCAGATCCACCACTAATTGGGAAAAATATCATGAGCGGAACCATAAAATAGGACAACAGTAAAATCGGCTAAAAATCCGTGCTAATCAAAATTTTGTTAAGGCTGGCTCTACCAGCGCTGGAATGACCTCAAAAAATGCGCTTATCCATATATTTTAGCACTAATATTGTTCCTAAAAATGTGCTAATCAATGCTGCTGCTACTCAAAAAACCACGTTGATCCACTTTGTGCTCATAAAAACTGAGACCTGTGAGAAACTAAGTTCCTCCTGTGAGTGAGGTGCTTCTGTAGACCACCTACTCCACTATGAACACTGAGGCTCATATTTTCACTGTAGAAACGAAGGATTTGTATCCACGAAGGTTCTGTAGCAACCAAGGCTTCGTAGGTAAATCAGGCTCACTCGATCTGAGCTCTGATACCATGATAAAAACTGGAAAGAAAAGAAATGAATTGATTAACAAGCAACTCATAGGTGAGAAATGCACCTGAAGACTACACAAACTAGAGCATACACTCTACATTTAATCAATCAATGATACAACAATAAACACGTCAAAACATAATAAGGAGTTGGGAACAAACTCTTACAACCTAGGAACTAATCCTAACTTAGGGAGTTATGTTACAAGCATGTAACCATTTCTCCATTAATACAATATTATATTAATTATTTTCAACTAGTTCACTATAATAAAAAATAATAATAAATATAGATGTTTGGTTGCAAGGCCGGTTAATATTACAACCCAATATGAAGTAGATTTAAAAATCCTTCACTCAAGGACAAATAAACTATTTTGATATCATAAAAACTTTGGAGAAAGATAAAATAATTAAAAATAAAACCAATTTTTTTTTTCTCTTAGTGTTAAAAATGTACAATTATATTTCAATATAGATCTTACAAAAATTATTTGAAGTTCAATGTCAATTACTTCATATTAATATCAATTTCATATATATATATATATATATATATATATATATATATATATATATATATATCCTCAAAGAATCATAAGTTTCTTCCTTCAAAGAATCATTATTTTTCTTTATTTTCAAAAAATAATAAAATATTTTTTGGTTAGAAAAAGAAGGAGAAGAATATTATTCTAGCCATGGATCTAATTCTTTCATTCTTAAAGGTTTTCCTGAAACAAATAAAGTCACTGGTGAAGAAATTTCAGGTGAGATAGTTTCTCCCTCCATATTGTTTGTCTTATTTCTCTTGTATAATGTTAACTATTGCATTTTTTACTCTGATAAGATTTGAGGCGTCCTCCTAACTTCTTTTTATTTCATTGGAGGTGTAACCAAAATTTTTTATTCTACTTAGTGCTCCACAGTTTTTTTTTATGTCACTCACCGCAAAGTGTTTTCCTCCCAGGTGTCCTTACTGGCCAACTTATCTATATCGGCCTTGGATACAAGAAAATAATGTGGGGATTTCTACGAACTGTGATTGTTTAAATTCTTGCAATGGGGTCATATGACCAAGCAACCCGAAATTTAAACTTCGTTTATGCCAATCATTGGTCCACCTCTTTATCTCCTGACATGTGATTCACTATAAATGGCTCTACTTGAGCCTTCATTTTAAATAAGGTATGATTCATTCTAGGTAAAAAATGTACTTTATCTACATTGAGGCATTTTCTGATGAATTCAAGCACAAAAGTACACAGGAAAAAAAAAGAGGCAACTAATAGGGTATAAGATCACACCCATACAATATAATTTATGTAAAATGTGGGTACAAATACCAATCATCAAGCCTCGTTTGGTAACTAAGCTACATAATTCTTTTGATTTCAAGTGAAATTATTTTAGGACTATCACTATTCAATAGACTCTAGTATATGTGAAGAAATTTGTTTACAAAATCAGTGAAGAAAAATCTCTCAGAATTTCGTCTCACCAAGGAAGTCCAATGAACCATAAGCCATTGATTCCCTTAAATACCCTAATTTTGCAATTGTATCGGGGACTTGTCTCACTGATAATTTAAAAAAAAATACGGCGGGACTAAATGATATTCAAAATCTTTTTCAACTGCAAATTTAAGAAAATGGTCATGGATTTCCTTAGATAAAAACTGGTTGAAATTTAATAAGTTTCGTGGTTTCTTATATTTCATTCACTTTGATACCCTAAAATACAAAACAAAATGGATCTAATTTGTATTGGAAATTTTGAAAACATTAATACAGGGTAAGGAAAACTATGAGTGTGAATACTAGTCCCTTCAAGATGAATAATTAAAAAACAACTGCTCTTTTTTCAAAAGTTAACTTATGATATATTTCACCATTTTTAACAATTATGTTTTTCTTATTGGGTAAGTACCTATTTGCACACCATACTACAAATTCTAGAAAAGGATGAGTTTGAGGAAATATAAACTGGCATAAAAAGGACTCCCATAGAGAAAATTTATTGCTATTATCTTGAAATGTTTGGAAAGCCCAATTCTACAATTAATATAGGTGAAACCATAATTTATATCTTCTATTCTTCTTTCCATACCAACTAAGGGTAAATCATCAATATTTTGGAGGGTTTCAGACTAAACCTGAGACAAATTTCCTTTAATTGAACTCATTTTGAAATATCAACTTGTAGCAAGGAGCATAATTACCTATAAAATATATGGTCATATTTCTGACTTGTTGTTTAGGGCTTACTATAATTTTGTACTTTTATTCTCTATGTCTAGTGATTGAAGGAAATGTGAGAGGGGATAGACAAAGGCAGGAGTGATTAAAGTGTGAAAGAGAGTGAAAACGCAATGGAGTGAATGGTCAGGTACGGTGCATATTTAGAATTAAATGGAAAACAACCAGCAAAATGGTCGAGGTGGATATTTATTACCAAAAATTAGGAATGGTTTTTTATATGGGTGGAGTGGGGTAGGTGGCAAGTGATAATGAGTGAGGGGGGGTGCATAATTTATATGCCATTTCCACATTGCTAATTTTTTTTAAGAAAAATAACTTTTTGCGTGCTCCCACCCCATCGTTAAATGTTCAACAAGCACTGTGAACGAGGGGGGGGGGGGGTGGGGGGGAGGTGTGGGGGAAATAGAATAAGAGTCATTGATCAAAAAGTCATCAATTTCTACCAATATAAATTTCATCATATTTAGCATACGATGATTTGACATTTTATTAAAACAATATATTGCAGAATTATACATTTGCGCGCAAACTATTACAAACTGCAATAATATCATTTTTTTAAAGTTTTAATCAACATTTTTAAATTTTCAATGTAACAATAAAATGTGATAACACCCCAATTTTTGGTGGAGTATTGGCTGCTTCTAAGAACTCTTTTTCTACCCAATTTCAAGATTTGACAAGTAATATGAAATGGATTTCTACATCATAAATTTTTACAACATCAGATGTTACAACATCCATTGTTATAACATATATTGTTACAACATCCACTGTAATGGTCACTATTTCAGTAGTTTCAATAGTAGTGATTGTTATAACATCAAATTTTACAACAGTTTCAATATTTTCCACCATAATAGGTGTTACAACATCAGTTGCCACAACATTTTCAACGTATTTAACATTTACAAGTTGTTATGAAATCTGTTGTTACAACATATATTGTTACAATATATACTTCTCCATCCACTGTTATTTATGCTTCTACTTCTCAAACCTTTTTTTTTTATCTCTAAAGTGCTAGTGTAGTGTTGGGTTGCTGAATCACCTCTTTGGCTACCTACTTTCAACCTTTTACAAGCAATATGAAATGTCTTGTTGTTCCAACATCTGATTCTCAACCCGTTTTTGCCTATGTTTGTGCTTCTCAATTAATTTTCTTGATCCCCCAAGTGTCTTTGTATTGTTGGGTGGTAGAAAAACCTCTTTAGATACCCACTTTCAAGCTTTAACAAGGAAGATGAAATGGCTTTCTACCTCGTCAATTTTTTCCTCAAGGTGATACATCTCCATCAAGGCAAAAAATTCACCTTCTTTGATAACATATGATCCATAAAAAATAGGACTATGACCTATTTATATCATCAACATGGATCATTGTGAAAATAAATATAAAAGAAAACAATGATGTCTCTAAAAATCAATGATTGTTTCCAATGCAATTCATTAATCAGTCGTCAATGAAATTTATTTACAAAACCAGAAATTTGTCAAGTATACTTCTAGGATCCTTTGCTTTTCCAAGTGACTTAAAGAATCCTACCATGATGCATTCTTATATTTCATGTGACCAATGATCAACCTTCAACTTCTATACAATTTACCAAAAGAACCATTTTTTGGGATCAATGCTCTCGATCAACAAAGGGCATAATCGACTATGTTTGGTTTAGGCTTCAAGCATAATTATAGATGGATTCCAAAACCATTCCAATTCATCAATAAGAGGTTATTTAATAAGGAATTTTGATTTATTAATTGAAAATTGTTGCAACTTCTAAAATCCATAGGTTCTCTGGTAAATAAAGGTACATCATTCCCAATCTGTGAAGTGATCAATGTCAATTTAATGATTCCAAGGATTATATTGATTTTGAATTTGAAGCCTAATTTCTAGCCTTGGAAAACTATTTTCGAATATGTTCTCAAAATTTTATGCAAGAAAAAATAATTTGCAACAATTATATATATGGAAAGCGTTTACCCTGTAAAACTTGGAATGAAAAATCAGATTACAATTTTAGATTAGACCTATAGCATCCCTTTAGGATAGCACTAGGTCACATGCAAGTCACCTTCCTTTCCTTAATTCTTAGACTAAGGTCAAGTTATTTCATCTTCCCACAAGTCATTGACTTGTTTTGAACTCTAATCCTATACCTATGGTGGAACGATCCCTCCATCTCCTAGCTATTCTACAAATGAGCTTCAAACATAACCATTTCTCGAGGAAGTGACATAGACAAACATAATATCTCTTTCATCACTTCTTGCAACTAGAGATTTAACAGTAATTCTTGTAGTTGAACTTGTTAAATTCCTTTTCATCCTTCTACTCCACCAAGAGTTAACTCTAGTCTCATTCCCCATAACCATTACATCTTCAACACCTTTACTCTATGTAGCTACTCAAGATTGAAAGAAAACATAAAACGTTACAAATATTGGCTCAAAGACTCTCTCTCTCTCTCTCTCTCTCTCTCTCGATATATATATATATATATATATTGGGAAGGCTATGATAAAATAGCTACAACACCATCTTTTAAGAAATACTTTGTAACAACCGTGGTAAAACAAATTGTGCAATAAACTAAATAAGAAAAAACAATAACCAAGGTCATGGGACACATATTACAAGTTGAGTTTTGGGAAAAATAATAGTGATAGGGATCATTTGTGATTAATCAATGGCCATGTAAATTGGAAAAGGAAATGGCAAACGATTTGGAAAGGAATGATACATTTACTAGCATTTTATTTATGAAAATAATGGAAATTAGGATGAAAAGGGAGGTGAAAGGTCACAAGTTTCATGTGAGGAGGAAAATGAAGGAAAAATAATTGAAAATGAATAAAATAGAGGCTTAATTAATAAAAATTGTTCCGAGGATTAGTTCACATATTTTTGTCAGTTCATTTTTGGAGCTCTCATTCTATTCTCTCTCTCTCATGCTCTTGGACACATATTTTTCTTGCAACACTGTTGGAGGAGTGTCGAAATCTTGGTATTTTTGAGAAAGAAGGAAAATAAGAGTAGGAAAGTGAAAGGGGACATTGGGATCAACAACTCCCTCGAGTTTTTCTTTAAATTACTAAGTTGCATGTATGATTTCCTTACAAGTTTTAGCATGCATAACACATGCATCTGGATTCTTGGTTATGATCCGCCATTGGCATGGAGGATTGTTTCAATTGATAGTGGATTTTCCTAGATTTTCCATTTCCTGAATAGCCATGGTGTTGTGGGTTTCTCTCCTTTTATTTTCTAGTTGGTTCTCATGTCCCTTTGGCTGTGGGATGAGTTACTAGTTCCTAGAAACCTTGGTTGGAAAAATGCTATAGATGCCCTGTAACAACTTCGGTTGATTTAATATTCCTGGAAGAATTGGTTGGAGAAATGCTCTCGAAGCCCTTGGTGGGTTTAGTTATTAGTCCTGGAATCCCTAGTTGGACAAACAATCTGGAAGCTTGGAGGCAGATGTGGGTTGAGTTACTAGTCCTCCATGTCCTGGTTGGAACAAATGCTCTAGAGCCTTGGATAGCTTGGGTAGGGACCAATATGGTAATGGTTAGTGATGTATGACATTTGGATTGCGTAATCTATTAATCTTAAACTTGCAATGAGATTATTTGAAATATTTTAACCATAAGATTTTTTTATTTTTATTTTTATTTTTTACTTGCTTTCTACAATATATACATAGATTATTTTTTTAATATATTTAATATATACATATTTGACATTAAAATATTTTATATAACATGAATAGTGATATATGTTCAAACTAAAATGTTTTTCTACCATTAATATATTATTGAATACTTATCTCATATTTTTGCTGCTTTGTGTCACAAACTTCCCCATTTACTTCCATAATTCCTTTGTACCTTGAATACTCCTCAAAATTGTTATTGCGAAGGTTAATCCATGCCAAATGATGTTTCCCACACCTTTGGTTTAATTTCCATCTGCGTATTTGCATAATTCGGATGCTCCAACCATGAATGCATCAACATCCACCGTCATAACATGCCCAATATCCCTCGGCTCTACTGCTCCTCCGTGTGGTGAAGATAGGTGAATTCCATTTATAATTCTAGATAGTACACATCCAAAACCCATGTCCCACCCCCATGGAGAGATTGCCACGAAATTCCATGATCTTGTATTAGAAAGGAGGCTCGATGGGACAAGGGAAATAAGTGCTCGAGGGGATATACAGAGTCCAAGAAAATGGACGCAGATGTGAAAGGGTCGGGGGAGGGGAAAGCTTAGGAATTGGGAGAAAGTTGAAGGGGATGAACACGTAGAAGAGAGTGACTAGGCAACGAAATAAATAGACAGAGAGAGAGGAAAAATACCAAGGAGAGTCAGACCTCCGGGAAGAAATGAGGAAGAATGAGGGATGGGTAAGAAGAACTAAGGAGGGAAGGTAGGTCCAGTCGGTTCCAAACATAACATCAACTAGCCAATGTCACCAAAATCGATTCCTCTAAGTTCTCCATCTCTTTCGAAATTCAAAAATATTATTTCTTAATCTTTGGTCTCTAGGAGTAATACTTTTTCCATTTCTTTTTCTTGTACTCATACAAACATAGTTAGGGGATCAAATGGCTTCCCTCCTAGCCATTGGCCATACTAGTCTCTTCTGTCCATAGGCAGTCCTCATTTGCCTATATATCCATTTCTTTATTCTTCTCATGGAGAATATGATAGTACTTGGCTTATATTAGGGTGGAATTTATGCTTTTTTTTCCTTATATGATTTGATTGAGAATGAAGTTTGGAGCCAAAGTCTCATTGACCATATTTTTGATTATCAATAGGGAGTCTCCTAGGATGACCACCTCCCTAATTCCCTTTTAGTGTACTAGAGATAGTCCCAACATCAGACCCAAGGCCTTTGCTTGATTATTAGTCTTTATTCCCATACCCCCAGCATATATTATTTCTATTTTTCCTTTAGGATTTATAAGGATCCCTCCCCCTACTACCACCCCATCACCTAATTTTAATTTTAACGATGAGGATGAGGGTAATAAGAAATGAATGCAATTAATGTTTTTTTTTTAAGAATATAAGTGGATAGTCCTAAGTTTTTGTATCATGATAAGAGGGTATTGAAAGAAGATACTATATATTTAATCATTATAGTTAATAAATTTATGAAAATAAAATGTTAGGGTTCAATTAAACTAGGTATGTATTTGAGAATATGTTTAGATAATTTCAAAATTAACACCTTGCATTTAAATTTGTAACATCTCTTACTTGCACAATTTTTTTTTTCCTATCTCCGAATGAATTTATTTCTTATATATTCAAGGGTTACACATGTGTTACTTCATCACATCAAGACACTCAAAAATTGTAAGTCAGAATCTAAACTTTGATCCCTTTTTATAAGAGATCGACTTTATTTTTATATGTAACACCTTGTTGAAGCCTCGAAAATCACTGCAACAACATGGGGGATGACCACCCGGTCCGGACCTTAAAGCAACTCCTTTTCCGTTTGGAATGGTGGTTCCGACTGGTTCAACTAGGTCCAGTTACCTTCTCTCAATCTACAATGGATTTAAAATATGACTTTCATTCACCAATGGAAAAGAGACATCAGATCAACCTTCTTGTTGATCAGGCAAGAAAGTGATCCTTAAGCTGATTTAGGGCTCAGCCAATCCACTACTAAAGTTTACCTCTTTGGGAAGAGGACTTAAAAGAATGTAGAAATTAATCTAAATGAAAACTTATTCTAAGATGCAAGAAAAATAAACTATCTTAATCCTATCTTAATTAGGCAGATATAGATCTAACCCAACCAAGAGCAGGTATTTATAATATTGAGATTGAAATATGTCTTGTTTATAATTAATATCAAGTTAATGAAATAGTTCAATTAACTGACATTATGGATAGAAAAACATATCCTATTGAGACCTTTTAACTGAAATAATTAATTAACAACACTCAAGAAGAAGTTCTCAGAATGATCTTGATCATTTAATCAGTAACTTGAATTATTAAACAATAATATGCAGAATAAGTTCACAACATATCACTATTTATTCATCCAATATTAAAAGACAGATTTATGAGTAAATAGTTACCCAGAAATCAGAATTTAGCCCATAAGAGCAGAGATAAAAAACAACATAAAATAGAAGCAAATACCCATACCGACAAAAGTGCACAAATATTTAAGTAAATTGACACCATTCCTGTTATCATAAAATAAAACCAGCATTGAAAATAATAGTATTCGAAATACCAATTTGTTGAATCCATTTCTCCAGCTCCGGTCTCTAATAGTCCTTTACAATGCCTAAGCTTCTACTTTCAAAATCAGAGCTACAATAGTGCAAACTCTGTTCATTATACATAACTCAGGATATAAAAGAAAAACCTCAATAATCCCCAGATCTGAGATTCCACTCCTCCCAACTACAACTCTAAATCCCTATTACAAAAGTACTTTTATAATTCCAGAATTGCAAAGGAGAGCAGCCTCTTATTCCATTCTGCAATCTGCTATTTATAATATTTAGAAAGGAATTCTTGAGATGAAAGTTTGTTGAAGAGAAATCTGCCCAATCCAATTTTATCTGCTCAGAATTCCAATCTTTAATTGCTAGAGCATTCTCATTGATTGAGGTCTTTTTCTCCATATATATTCTACTGTTTTCCTGCAAAAAATAAATCAAAATAAATTAAGATGCAATGAATAAAATCAAAATACAATTTCTGGCATTAAAACAAACCCAATCAAATTTAATTTAAACAAATAATTAAAAATAAAATATAAGCTCTCTATTGATGCCTAGGATGGTTTAATTGGTCAAGGATATTATTGACGAATGAACCTGCAATTAGAAGAGGCTTGGACAAATGAAAATGCAGAAAATAAATTAGAAAATTGATTTTGTTTTAGAAATTCAGAGGTTGATCTTCTGCATGATTTTTGACCCAATTAATGACCAAATATATTAGTGGAACCTCTTCATAAATGTTCTCCTTGATTTTATCTTTCCAATGAGCTGTCTTGGGCCTCATTTGGCCAAGTAAAACTCATTCTATGAGCTTCCAAAGTTGATGAGTCAAATCTGGCATAATTCTGGAAATTTTGTTGCTAGGCTAAAAATCAGAATTTTTAATTAGAAATTTAATCCTAAATTAGATTCTAATTATCTAATAATTAATTCTAAATTATTTATTAACTAACTAATATATACAATTAATTCTAATTAATTATCATCTAATTAGAAATTAATTAAGTTACAAAATTAAATTAATTTACAAATGATTTGAAAAAGTTAATTTAAATATAATTAATATTATAATTCAAATTATATTAAAATTATAACAAATATTATAATTATAATATAATCATTATAATATAAAAATATAAAAATTAATTTACAAACCATTGGAATCAATCCAAACCCAAAATCCATTAAACAAACCATTGAAATCAATCCACACCCATTAATTTATAAAACAAACCATTGAAATCAATCTAAACTTATTACTTCATCCAGATGAGTTTGTGGAGGGGTATGGTGAGTGGAGTGTGAGGTGAGGGTGACGTGAGGGTGAGTGAGATGGAGGTACCGGAGGTATAAGGGGTGAAACAAAAAAAAAAAACTTTATATTAAAAACTTTTAACACATCGCATATCGCCTTATCGCATATCGCATTTTGTCAAATGTGCATGTTATAAAAATTGCGATGGATCTAATATTGCGATATTGCGATATGCGATGTAAATTTTATTTTTTTATTTTTATATATATTTTTTAATATTAAGTTTTAATTTTAATTAAATTAATTATATTTTATTATAATAATTAATTTAATTAATCTCAAAATTTAATGTTAAATATCAGTTTTTTTTTTTTGGTTTTATTTTAATGATGTTTATTTAGTTATGAAATTTTCTAAACTACAGCCACTCCGAAAATAAATAAAAAGAATAAAAATAGCATTTTTAACCCAGACTAGATAAATGATGGGACTTTAAAGGAGTACCATTTTCAAACCAGTTGACCAAATGAGGTAAAAAAAGCATCAATGGGAAGCTTATTAAAAATCGATTTTAACAAAGAAACCAAAACACGAATACAAAGAAAATGAAAAATTAACAATCGCGTAGGATAATCAAATAAATAAAAATCCTAAAAGGGGTTTAGCCAAAAATTATAGAAAGGGTCCCCATTATTTGAAATGAACAAGTAAAAAATGGGCGGGTTGTGTTTTACCACATCACACCCCTAGTTTATGTTTTCTTTCAAGATAGACATTTGAAATTTAATCCAAAGGGGAGTCGACCCCAATGGATAAGTATGATGTGGATGTAATTTATTTTTAATTATGAAAAATAAATAAAACAATTATGTGCATATTGACCAAATGAGAATTTTGAGATCACTAGCCAAATCCATGAGGTATGGAAAGAGGCTAATACTTTCCCCAAAAATCTTTCAAAAATCCTTGAAAGAATTTATTTCTAATTTAGATTTTTGATGAAAAATCTAGATTTTCCCCAATGAGGTGGAGAGTAGTTGGGAAGAGGTAAAAAGATGGAAAAGCAGAAAGCAGCTTTAAAAGTCCCTAAATAGGGGAAGCCTAGGCAAACAGGAAGAAAAGCATCCTGTAATTCTGGATGCAGAATTAGAAACAGGCTTTCGGGAGCATAAGCTTAAATCAGCTACTCCAGAACAGATTTGGGTTGGTCTGTTCTAGGAGATGATCTCAGCTCATGGGTGAGTTCTCGAGGACAGAAGAACTCTAAGGTTGGGAGGTTGGTCAATTGCAGAAGTGGTATGTTCAAAATTTTATGAATGATTAAAGTATCTGTTATGGTGCAATATAATTAAGGGTTATATGTATTATGTTATAATAATATCATGAAGTTGTTATTTCCTACATTTAACATAAGTGTATAGAAGGACTTAACCCTCTCAGCTCTGTATAGTAGTAGGAATAAGATCTATGGGGAGAATCCAGTAGAGGCTCTAAACCAATGTGGTTTAAATCTGAGGATACATTTATTCCCAAAGATGATTTGGTTATTTAAATTTAATTTTCTTCTGAATTACTAGAATAGCTATTGCATATAGGAAAAGAAAGCATGAGGACATCATAGGTAATAGATATAACTAAAACTAGACATACTTTGAAAACTATTCCCCGTGGGAAATGAATTAATCAAATAAGTGTATACCAGTGAAAGCATAAATTTGACTACAGTATGTAGAAAATTAATTTAATAACAGTAAAAATATAACTAAGGGCTACAATAAGAAGGCAGACTGCACAGTGATAAAACAAGTAGAGCATTCCTCTAGAAATCTGCATGTAACTGAGTGTATTTAATAAAAGTCTGCAAGTTACTTGTGAGCAGATACATTTTAATCTGTATTATGGACAACTTATTTGAGGAAAGAAAAGTTTCGAATGATCCTGTATGACTGATATAGATATGCATGATAAGTACTGTGATATTTGAAGATAAAACTCATTTAGAGGCTGTCAGCTAATAGAACAAAAATCTTGTGTCATGGAATAGAAATGTAACATGCAACTTAAACAGGTGACATTCTATATATGTACAAGCTGTAAAGACAATTTAGAATTTGTAAATCAGACACTCATGTTATTATTTAATAGATGCTACTGAAAGATCTTATTTGAAAAAAAAAGAAACATAGAAAAATCTCAAGTACATATAAGTATGTCAGTGATAAAACATCCTTCCAGAATTTCAACAAAGTAGGCATATGCCTGAACAAATGTGAAGACCACATCCAGTGCACATAGACTTTTATCTCTATAACTTTGTTTTAATACATGGGTTGTACTTTAGCTACTGCATGACCAGGGTATAGGTTAAATGGGAAGGAGTAAAGGCAATTATTTAAATGATCAGTTCACTGCTACAAGTAAAAATTGTTATAAGATGTAGAACCTTTAGCTAAATGTTCGTAATTTAGTGAAAAGAAGAAGAGTTAATTTTAATTGGCCGTGAAATTAAGTATTTAGCTCTTGGGGAGCCTTGGAAAAACCATTAGAGAACGAGCCATATTGTCACACAAATTCTTAATATAGCTCGTAGAAACAATAAGTGTTAACAATGAAACCATTTCTAAAGACCCGAGGAGATACATCACCACAGTCCAAATTATAACAATAAAATAGCCACTGGAAATGAATACTCCTGGTATGGAAACCAATGCGGAATCCGTCCTCATTATAAACTAAATCTGAACCGACTTGGCAAGTCCAAGAAAATAGAAACATGAGTTAAATTATATGGCTACTGCTGTAGAAACGTTCCCCAAGTTCTCGTATAGCGAGCATAACTATCATAAGACAATACTATGGAAACTCATAAACATCCAATAATGCATAGGCGAGATTTGAATATGAATGGGAAATGCCAAAACCCTCGCATGGATTCCCCAGGAAGTCGAGGTTTCTAATATGCCAGAAAAAGAATTAAATCAGATCACCTACCTGGGAAAAAAACTCGAATAGCCAGAAAAACAAGTCGAGAGCAGAGTCAAAATGTGATGATACCTACACAAATGAGAGACACGAAAAAAAAAATATCAATGAGGTATTATACAACTTCCAAGAGAAACGTCTTAACATCTTTGCATGTAAGAGCGAATTGTTACTTGGTCAGATCGAATCCAAATGCCAACATAACCAGGGGGCTTGTTAAAAAAAAGTAAAATGTGACGATATAGCATTAAACTCTGAGAAATTTTGTTGTGGTTAGAAAACATACCCCAATTAAAAATAAAAATAAAAATAAAGTAGAGAGGGATTACCTCTGGAGAAAAATCATGCGTCAAGCCGCCAATGGGGGGGTCGATTCAAGACAAATCGCAATAGTTCCCTTAGGCACAACGAGGGGGCATAAGCATAAGAAAACTGTTCAGTCAACAAGTCGATACTTTATTACAAACTCATAACCTAAGACAAGCAAAGAAAATGATACAAATGAGTGCCATGGACTACAAACCAAAGAGGCGAAACACATAGGCGTTCTGCTATCCGGATATGAGGACCAACAACGTAACACTCACATAACTTCAACACTAAGAACAATAGGTATACCGTCAAGCCAGAGCTCGGCCTGTCCAATAAACTATACGCTCTATAAAAATGAAAGAAAAAAATTAGCAGACGTAAGTATTAACCAAAAGAGCAAGACATGGTGTAAGTTTGTGTCGAGGGAGAATGCATAGAGAGTTACTTGGACGCTGGATGAAAAGAACAAGAGCGTGATACCTGAGCAACCATCATGTAGCAGAAGAGAAAATGAATGTTACGCCAAGAAATGTAAACCATAAGTAACTTAGGTCGGAGCAAAACCCTCATGCATCTTGACCCTACAGGTGGCACACATCGGAGCACCATAAAACAGATCGATGAATCAGAGTTGAGAAATCAAGAATTTTCAAGTGGATGTCGATGATAATTAACACCAGAGAATTAATGCCATAAATGAGAAGGACATAAACCTATGCAGAAGATTTAGAAGGAAAAATTAATAACATGGAGGCATAAAGAATGAGGTGGGAAACCTGAGATTTAATCAACATCAGACGATACGAAGTACTACCAAATTAATGTGGTCAGTTCACAGAGGCCAAGGCGATCTATACGAAATCAACTCTCATGTCCAGTGTAACTGCCATGGGTCACTAATTAAACAAACACCATAGGGTCGTGTAGGATCAAGAAGTAACGTGAAAACGCCACGAAAACTTTTACGATTTGATAATACATTAGTTATAAGGCCAAGCAAAATGACATTATATGGTCTATACCATATTCACGTAAGGAAAATCGAATTAACCTCATAGGGTTATACCGTATTCACGTTATGAGGTGAAATACATATGTATAAACATAACACCTATATATCTATATACACATGGATAACCTTTAATAAAACAAATAATAAGGGGGAAAAGATATATAGAAGAAACAAAAAAAGACTTCATTTATATAGTCACCCAATAAGTATGTGGAATATTAGACAAAGGCCTTGTATGCATTATTACCATAGGGTGAATTTCATCATGTATGTAGGAATTTTTTTTTTTTTGTGGTGAAATTTGGAGACATCACAAATGGTATCGAAGCCAGGTTAGAAAAATTGGGTTGTTGTTGTGCCCACTGTATAAATTATTTCTTTTTGAAAAAAAAAAAAAATTTATTACTGATATGTGTTGTTTAGTGTATAGTGGGGTGCTGGAATAGAAAAGTCAAATGGCTAGAGGTGATGAAATTTATGTTGATCTGTGTGATGAAGATAATACACGAGATTCCAACGCTCCGGTGATGGCTATGTTGCACATTTTGAAACGAGAGATGGCTGAGCTAAGAAGCGAGAATGAAAAAAATGTCATTAGCCAGTGAGGAGCAAGAAAAGCTCATCAGAGAATTGACTTCACAGAACAGCCAGGAAGGTGAAGGTTCCGGGAAGAGGAAGAAGGGAAAGTTCTCCAATGATTCTGAGGAAGATGAAACTACTAGACATCAGTCTAAATAGAGAAAGGAATTACAGGGAGAATTCCGAAATATTAAACCCCCTTCCTATGATGGGGAGAAGGAGGAAGATGTTGAGGCTTGGTTGTTGAATATGATTAAATATTTCCAAGTCTATGAATATGAAAGTAATCTGAAGGCTAGATTAGTTGTTTACCAATTACAGGGTAAGGCTACCTTGTGGTGGGAGGAAACGAAAATGGTCCATGCCATTGATGAAAAGATAGTGACTTGGGAGGATTTCCAAGTTGAAATTAAAAACCGCTATTTGAACAAACATTATTATGATGATAAAGCAAAGGAGTTCCATGAACTCAGGTTGGGACAACTCACTATCGATGAGTTTTTCACCAAGTTTACAAATCTGCTAAGGTATGTTCCTTATATTCGTGAAGAGAAGGCAAAGGTGCAAAGGTTTCTAAACTGTTTGCCTACTGTGTATAAGGAGAAAATAGAGTTTGATAATCCAAAAACTATGGATGAAGCGGTGAGGAAAGCTAGATTATGTTATAAGAAGTTTAAAGGAAAAGGTGAACATGGGAAAAGCTGGGTAAATAAAAGTGAATTCAAAGGGAAGAAATAGAAACTAGCTTACTTGAAGAATTTTGGCAGGGACCATTAGCGGAAGAAATTGACCAAACCAAAGGAAAGTCAAACTGCTCAGTCCCAAGTTGGCTCCAAACAAATAGAGGGAGATAATAAGAAGGAGGGAGCAGTCAAAATGCGAGAACCGTTGAAATGTTGGGGTTGTGGAGAACCTCATATGTTGAGGGATTTTCCACATCGAAATATTCAGATGATTAGGAGGGATCGAGAAGCTACCATAGTGAATGACATAGCAAGGAATATACCCACTATCAGTGCAACATTGGAAAACCGACAAGCAGAACATCAAGCTACTATGGTCGAGATAGAAGGTAAGATTGCTGACCAATAAGTTACAATTTTAATTGATCTGGGTGCTTCTTTGAGTTACATTTGTCCACAAATTGTAGAGAAATGCAATCTCAAAACTGAAAAATTTCAGCAGTCTTGGTTGGTCCAGCTAGCCACTAGCACCAAGCGAAAAGTAACTCATAAGTTACCTCAAACAACAATTAAATTGAATGATGTTCAGACAGAAGTAAAATTAAACATTCTGCCCTTAGGTTCATATGAATTGTTGATAGGAATGGACTGCTTAGAAAAGAGAAAGGTTATGATGAACTGTTGGGATAAAAATATGCATTGCATAGATGAGGAAGGGAGACCCTCTATACTCAAAGGAAAACCAAAACCAATTTCTTTAAGACAAATATCAGCTTTGCAATTAAAGAGGACAACTAGGAAGGGATATCAAGTATATGCTGTCCACGTTGAAGAATTAGGACAAAAACCTGAAGAAAATCTATTGGACACTCTGCCAGTGGTAAGAGAGTTTAAGGAAGTTTTTCCAGATGACATTCCTCATCTTCCCCCTAAAAGAGAGATTGACGTTTCGATCGATCCTGGAGCAACAACTGTTTCCAGAGCCCCTTATCGGATGGTTCCCCATGGTTCCCCCTGAACTCATGAAACTAAAAATGAAATTGCAAGAATTGCTGGATAAGGCTTATATTAGACCGAGTGTGTCTCCTTGGGAAGCACTGGTGCTGTTTGTGAAAAAGAAAGATGGAACTTTTAGAATGTGAATTGACTATCGTCAACTGAATCAGTTGACAATCAAGAACAAATACCCATTGCCCAGAATTGATGATATTTTTGATCAAGTAAGAGGAGCTTCAGTATTTTCTAAGATTGATCTGAGGACTGGTTATCACCAACTCAGAATTAAGGAGGAAGACATTAGTAAAACAACTTTTCGAAACAGGTATGGTCACTACGAATTTGTAGTCCTACCTTTTGGGTTGACAAATGCTCCTGCCACCTTTATGTGCTTAATGAACAGCGTTTTGAACAAGTACTTAGATAAATTCGTACTAGTGTTCATAGACGATATTCTGGTTTATTCAAAGAGTGAGGAAGAGCACCAAGAACACCTAAGAATAGTTTTGCAGACTTTGAAGGAAAACCAGTTATATGCCAAATTCAATAAATGTGAATTTTATAAACACAAGATTCAATACTTGGGGCATATTATTTCTGAACAAGGATTGGCTATTGACCCTGAAAAGATAAAGGCTATTAGAGAATGGCCAGTGCCAACTGATGTTTAAGCAGTGAGATCATTTATGGGGATTGCAGGTTATTATCACAGATTTGTGGAAATATTTTCTGCAATAGCATATCCCATAACTTCACTACAAAGAAAAGGTGTCAAATTTGAGTGGACTGAAAAATGCCAAAACAATTTTGAACAATTAAAATTAAAACTCTCTACAGTCCCTATACTAAAGATTGCAGATCCTGATAAAGAATTTGTTATGTACCGATGCATGTAGAGAGGGGTTGGGAGGAGTTCTGTTGCAAGAAAATTCTATTATTGCATATGAGTCTAGAAAACTTAAGACACGTGAACAAAATTATGCTGCATATGATTTGGAATTGGCTGCTGTAATCCATGCCTTGAAGATGTGGCAACACTATCTTCTTGGAAAAAAATTTACATTGATGACTGATCATATTAGTCTTAAATACTTCTTTTCCCGAACTGATTTGAATGCTCGACAAGAGAGATGGTTGTCTTTTCTGAGTCAATTTTATATATACATAAAACATGTTAGAGGGAAGGAAAACAAAATTGCTGATGCACTAAGTAGAAACGCTTGCCAAAACATAAACAACATTGGAAGCAGTGCTAATTTTGATTTAGAAGAACTAGTGAAAAAGGTAGCAGACCAGGATCCAAATTATGAGAATCTACAGGTGAAAATACTAAAGAAGGAAATGGTTGAATACACCCAAAACCAGAGAGGGTTGATTTGCTATAAAAACAGATTGTATATCCCCAATGTAGAATCTTTGAAAAGATAAATCCTAGATGAATACCATAAACAGCCATACACAGGACATTCGGGATATCAGAAGATGCTTACAGCCTTGAAACAGAAATTGTTTTGGTCAGGACTGAAAAGGGATGTAGCAGAATATTTAGCTAGGTGCATGGAATGTCAACTAGTCAAGGTTGAACACCAACACCCAGCTGGTCTATTAAATCCCTTGCTAGTTACAGAATGGAAATGGGACACTGTTTCGATAGATTTTATAACTGGGTTGCCCAGGAAAAAGTACCAACATGACTCAATGATGGTAGTGGTAGACACTTTAACAAAGGCTGCACACTTCATACCCGTAAAATATACTTTTGGGACAACCCAGGTAGCAGATGTGTTCTTAAAAGAGATAGTAAGGCTACACGGGATCCCAAGGATGATTATTTCAAATAGAGATGCTAAGCTCACAACTACCTTTTGGAAAGGCCTGCCTGCGGGCATGGGTACTAGATTGAATTTTAGTACTACATATCACCCTCAAATGGATGGGAAAACAGAAAGAACAAATCAGATCTTGGAGGATATGCTGAGAAGGTATGTGATGGATAGGACATAAAAATGGGAATACTACTTGCATTTAGCTGATTTTTCTTATAACAAAAGCTATCAATCCTCCATCAAAATGAGTCCCTTTGAGGCACTCTATGGAAGAAAGTGTCGTACTCCTTTAATTTGGAGCCAACCGGAGGATAAGCTGGTGTTGGGACCAGATGCTTTACAAGAAATGGAAAGAATTGTCAAACAAATACAAAGAAACATCAAGACAACATAAGACAGACATAAAAACTATGCTAATAAGAAGAGGGTGCATCGCGAGTTCAAAGTGGGTGATCATGTGTATTTGCGTATTAAACCGAAGAAGAGCACACTTTATGCTGGAAGTTGTGCAAAATTGGCTCCTAGATATTGTGGGCCTTTTGAGGTGTTGGAGAGGGTGGGACCAGTGGCTTATAAGCTGGCCCTACCGCCCCATGTTAAATTTCATGATGTATTTCATGCTTCGATATTAAAAAGATATGTGCATGATGCTTCTCACATTTTTTATTGGAATGTGATACAGGTGGAGCCAGAAGGGGAGTTCCTTCCAAAGCCGCTTTGAAGATTGGAGCGGGAAGAAATTTAATTGAGAAACCGAACAGTAGCAAGAGTAAAGGTGGAATGGAAGCACCTTACTGTTGAAGAAGCTACATGGGAAATAGAAGCTCAGATGAGGGAAAAATATCCATATCTATTTTCAAAATGAACTTTAGTAGTTAGTGGTTAACACCAAGGACGGTGTTTATTTTCAGAGGGGGAATATGTAACACCCCTAGTTTATTTTTTCTTTCAAGATAGACATTTTAACTTTAATCCAAAGGGGAGTGGACCCCAATGGATAAGTATGATGTGGATGTAGTTTATTTTTAATTATGAAAAATAAATAAAACAATTCTGTGCATATTGACCAAATGAGAATTTTGAGATCATTATCCAAATTCATGAGGTATGGAAAGATGCTAAGACTTTCCCCAAAAATCTTTCAAAAATCCTTGAAAGAATTTATTTCTAATTTAGATTTTTGAGGAAAAATCTAGATTTTCCCCAATGAGGTGGAGTGTAGTTGGGAAGAGGTAAAAAGCTGGAAAAGCAGAAAGGAGCTTTAAAAGTCCCTAAATAGGGGAAGCCTAGGCAAACAGGAAGAAAAGCATCCTGTAATTCTGGACGCAGAATTAGAAACAGACTTTGGGGAGCATAAGCTTAAATCATCTAATCCAGAACAGATTTGGGTTGGTCTGTTCTAGGAGATGAGCTCAGCTCGGGGGTGAGTTCTGGAGGACATAAGAACTCTAAGGTTGGGAGGTTGGTCAATTGCAGAAGTGGTATGTTCAAAATTTTATGAATGATTAAAGTATTTGTTATGGTGCAATATATTTAAGGGTTATATGTATTATGTTATATTAAGATCATGAAGTTGTTATTTCCTACATTTAACAGAAGTTTATAGAAGGACTTAACCCTCCCAGCTCTGTATAGTAGTAGGAATAAAATCTATGGGGAGAATCCAGCAGAGACTCTAAACCAATGTGGTTTAAATCTGAGGATACATTTATTCCCAAAGATGATTTGGTTATTTAACTTTAATCTGCTTCTGAATTACTAGAATAGCTGTTGCATATAGGAAAAGAAAGCATGAGAAAATCATAGGTAATAGATATAACTGAAACTAGACATACTTTGAAAACTATTCCCTGTGGGAAATGAATTAATCAAATAAGTGTATACCAGTGAAAGCATAAATTTGACTACAATATGTAGAAAATTAATTTAATAACAGTAACAATATAACTAAGGACTACAATGAGAAGGCAAACTGCACAGTGATAAAACAAGTAGAGCATTCCTCTAGAAATCTGCATGTAACTGAGTGTATTTAATAAAAGTATGCAAGTTACTTGTGAGAAGATACATTTTTATCTGTATTATGGACAACATATTTGAGGAAAGAAAATTTTCAAATGCTCCTGTATGACTGATATATATATATATATATGCATGATAAGTACTGTGATATTTGAAGATAAAACTCATTCAGAGGCTGTCAACTAATAGACCAAAAATCCTGTGTCATGGAACAGAAATGTAACATGCAACTTAAACATGTGACATTCTATATATGTACAAGGTGTAAAGAAAATTTAGAAGCTGTAAATCAGACACTCATGTTATTATTTAATAGATGCTACTGAAAGATCTTATTTGAAAAAAAAGAAACTTAGAAAAATTTCAAGTACATATAAGTATGTCAGTGATAAAACATCCTTCCAGAAGTTAACCAAAGTAGGCATATGCCTGAACAAATGTGAAGACCACATCCAATGCACATAGACTTTTATCTCTATAACTCTGCTTTAATACATGGGTTGTACTTTAGCTACTGCATGACCAGGGTATAGATTAAATGGGAAGGAGTAAAGGCAATTATTTAAATGATCAGTTCAGTGCTACAAGTAAAAATTGTTATAAGATGCCAAACCTTTAGCTAAATGTTCATAATTTAGTGAAAAGAAGAAGAGTTAATTTTAATTGGCCGTGAAATTAAGTATTTAGCTCTTGGGGAGCCTTGGCAAAACTGTTAGAGAATGAGCCGTATTGTCACACAAATTCTTAATATAGCTCCTAGAAACAATAGGTGTTAACAGTGAAACCATTTCTAAAGACCCGAGGAGATACATCACCACAGTCCAAATTATAACAATAAAAATAGCTACTGGAAATGAATACTCCTGGTATGGAAACCAATGCGGAATCCGTCCTCATTATAAACTAAATTTGAACTGACTTGGCAAGTCCAAGAAAATAGAAACATGAGTTAAATTATATGGCTACTGCCATAGCAATGTTCTCCAAGTTCTTGTATAAGCGAGCATAACCATCATAAGACAATACTATGGAAACTCATAAACTTCCAATAATACATAGGCGAGATTTGACTACGAATGGTAAATGTGAAAACCCTCGCATGGATTCCCAAGGAGGTCGAGGTTTCTGATATGCCAGAAAAATAATTAAATCAGATCACCTACCTGGGAAAAAAACTGGAATAGCCAGAAAAACAAGTCGAGAGTAGAGTCAAAATGTGACGATACCTGCACAAATCAGAGACACGAAAAAAAAAATATCAATGAGGTATTATAAAACTTCCAAGAGAAACGTCTTAACATCTTTGCATATAAGAGCGAATGGTTACCTGGTCAGATCGAATCCAAACGACAATGTAACCAGCGGGTCTATTAAAAATAAATAAAATGTGATGAAATGGCATTAAACTCTGAGAAATTTTGTTGTCGTTAGCAAACATACCCCAATTGAAAATAAAAAAAAATAAAGTAGAGAGGGATTACCTCTGGAGAAAAATCATGTGTTAAGCTGACAATGGGAGGGTCGATTCAGGACGAATCAAAATAGTTCCCTTAGGCACGACGAGGGGGCATAAGCATAAGAAAATTGTTCACTCAACAAGTCGATATTTTATTACAAAATCATAACCTAAGACAAGAAAAGCAAATGATACAATTGAGTGCCATGGACTGCAAACCAAAGAGGTGAAACACATAGGCGTTCTGTGATCCAGATATGAGGACCAACAACGTAACACTCACATACCTTCAACAGTAAGAACAATAGGTATACCATCAAGCCAGATCTCGTCCTGTCCAAGAAACTATACGCTCTATAACAATGAAAGAAAAAATTAGCAGACGTAAGTATTAACCAAAAGAGCAAGACATGGTGTAAGTTTGCGTCGAGGGAGAATGCGTAGAGAGTTACCTCGACGCCGAATGAACAAACCAGGAGCATGAGACCTGAGCAACCATCGTGTAGTAGAAGATAAAATGAATTTTATGCCAAGAAATTTAAACCATAAGTAACTTAGGTCGGAGCGAAACCCTCATGCATCTCGACCCTACAAGTGGCACGCATTGGAGCACCATACAACGGATCGATGACTCAGAGTTGAGAAATCAAGAATTTTCAAGTGGAGGCTAACGATAATTAACACCAGAGAATTAATGCCATAAATGATAAGGACATAAACGTATGCAGAAGAGTTAGAAAGAAAAATTAATAACATAGAGGCGTAAAGAATGAGGCAGGAAACCTGAGATTTAATCAACATCAGACGATACAAAGTACTACCAAATTAATGTGGTCAGTTCACAGATGCCAAGGCGATCTATACGAAATCAACTCTCATGTCTAGTGTAACTGCCACAGGTCACTAATTAAACAAACACCATAGGGTCGTGTAGGATCAAGAAGTGACGTGAAAACGCCAAGAAAATTTTTACGATTTGATAATACATTGGTTATAAGGCCAAGAGAAATGACATTATATGGTCTATACCATATTCACGTAAGGCCAATCGAATTAACCTCATAGGGTTATACCGTATTCACGTTATGAGGTGCAATACATATGTATAAACATAACACCTATATATCTATATACACATGGATAACCTTTAATAAAACAAATAATAAGGGTGAAAAGCTATATAGAAGAAACAAAAAAAGACTTCATTTATATAGTCACCCAATAAGTATGTGGAATATTAGACAAAGGCCTTGTATGCATTATTACCATAGGGTGAATTTCATCATGTATGTAGGATTTTTTTTTTTTTTTTTGTGGTGAAATTGGGAGACATGACAAATGGTATCGGAGCTAGGTTAGAAAAACTGGGTTGTTGTTGTGCTCACTGTATAAATTATTTCTTGTTGAAAAAAAAAAAAATTTATTACTGATATGTGTTGTTTAGTGTATAGTGGGGTGCTGGAATAGAAAATTCAAATGGCTGGAGGTGATCAAATTTATGTTGATCTGTGTGATGAAGATAATACACCAGATTCCAACGCTCTGGTGATGGCTATGTTGCACAGTTTGCAACGAGAGATGGCTGAGCTAAGAAGCCAGAATGACAGACTGTCATTAGCCAGTGAGGAGCAAGAAAAGCTCATAAGAGAATTGACTTCACGGAACAGCGAGGAAGGTGAAGGTTCCGGGAAGAGGAAGAAGGGAAAGTTCTCTGATGATTCTGAGGAAGATGACACTACTAGAAATCGGTCTAAACAGAGAAAGGAATTACAGGGAGAATTCTGAAAGATTAAACCTCCCTCTTATGATGGGGAGAATGAGGAAGATCCTAAGGCTTGGTTGTTGAATATGATTAAATATTTCCAAGTTTATGAATATGAAAGTAATTTGAAGGCCTAATTAGCTATTTACCAATTACAGGGTAAGGCTACCTTATGGTGGGAGGAAACAAAAATGGTCCATGCCATTGATGAAAATATAGTGACTTGGGAGGATTTCCAAGTCAAAATTAAAAACCACTATTTGAACGAATGTTATTATGATGATAAAGAAAAGGAGTTCCACAAAATCAGGTTAGGATAGCTCACTATCGATGAATTTGTCACCAAGTTTACAAATCTTTTAAGGTATGTTCCTTATATTCGTGAAGAGAAGGCAAAGGTGCAAAGGTTTCTGAACTTTTTTCCTGCTGTGTATAAGGAGAAAATAGAGTTCGATAATCCAAAAAATATGGATGAAGCAGTGAGGAAAGCTAGATTATGTTATCAGCAGTTTAAAGGAAAAGGTGAACATGTGAAAAGCTGGGTAAATAAGAGTGAATTCAAAGGGAAGAAACAGAAACCAGCTTACTTGAAGAATTTTGGCAGGGACCATCAGCGGAAGAAATTTACCAAACCAAAGGAAAGTCAAACTGCTTAGTCCCAAGTTGGCTCCAAACAAATAGAGGGAGATAATAAGAAGGAGGGAGCAGTCAAAATGTGGGAACTGTTGAAATGTTGGAGTTGTGGAGAACCTCATCTGTTGAGGGATTGTCCATATCGAAATATTCAGATGATTAGGAGGGATCAGAAGCTGCCACAGTGAATGACATAGCAAGGAATATCCCCACTATCAGTGTAGCATTGTAAAACCGACAATCAGAACATCAAGCTACTATGGTCGAGATAGAAGGTAGGATTTCTAACCAATCAGTTACAATTTTAATTGATTTGGGTGCTTCTTTGAGTTACATTAGTCCACAAATTGTAGAGAAATGCAATCTCAAAACTGAAAAATTTCAGCAGTCTTGGTTGGTCCAACTAGCCACTGGCACCAAGCGAAAAGTAACTCATAAGTTACCTCAAATAGAAATTAAATTGAATGATGTTCAAACAGAAGTAAAATTAAAGATTATGCCCTTAGGTTCATATGACGTGTTGATAGGAATGGATTGGTTAGAAAAGAGAAAGTTTATGATGAACTGTTGG
Source organism: Pinus albicaulis (assembly GCA_034641835.2). Classification (NCBI taxonomy): domain Eukaryota; kingdom Viridiplantae; phylum Streptophyta; class Pinopsida; order Pinales; family Pinaceae; genus Pinus; species Pinus albicaulis. Next base: position 754,477,091 of record CM076575.1, on the reverse strand, counting down.
GATAAAACTCTGCATTGCATAGATGAGGAAGGGAGACCCTTTATACTCAAAGGAAAACCAAAACCAATTTTTGTAAGACAAATATCAGCTCTGCAATTAAAGAGGACAACTAGGAAGGGATATCAAGTATATGTTGTCCACGTTGAAGAATTAGGACAACAACCTGAAGAAAGTCTGTTGGACACTCTGCCAGTGGTAAGAGAGTTTAAGGAAGTTTTTCCAGATGAGATTCCTCATCTTCCCCCTAAAAGAGAGATTGACTTTTCGATCAATTTGGTGCCTGGAGCAACACCTGTTTCCAGAGCCCCTTATCAGATGAGCCCCCCTGAACTCATAGAACTGAAAATGAAATTGCAAGAATTGTTGGATAAGGGTTATATCAGACCGAGTGTGTCTCCTTGGGGAGCACCAGTGCTGTTTGTGAAAAATAAAAATGGAACTTTTAGAATGTGCATTGACTACCGTCAACTGAGTAAGTTGACAATCAAGAACAGATACCCATTGCCCATAATTGATGATCTTTTTGATCAAGTAAGAGGAGCTTCAGTATTTTCTAAGATTGATCTGAGGACTGGTTATCACCAATTCAGAATTAAGGAGGAAGACATTAGTAAAACAACTTTTCGAACTAGGTATGGTCACTACGAATTTGTAGTCCTACATTTTGGGTTGACAAATTCCCCTTCCACCTTTATGTGCTTAATGAACTGCGTTTTGAACAAGTACTTAGATAAATTAGTACTAGTGTTCATAGACGATACTTTGGTTTATTCAAAGAGTGAGGAAGAGCACCAAGAACACCTAAGAATAGTTTTGTAGAATTTGAAGGAAAACCAATTATATGCCAAATTTAGTAAATGTGAATTTTATAAAGACAAGATTCAATACTTGGGGCATATTATTTCTGAACAAGGATTTGTTGTTGACCCTGAAAAGATAAAGGCTATTAGAGAATGTCCAGTGCCAACTGATGTTTCAGCAGTGAGATCATTTATGGGGATTAGAGGTTATTATTGCAGATTTGTGGAAAGATTTTCTGCAATAGCATATCCCATAACTTCACTACAAAGAAAAGATGTCAAATTTTAGTGGACTGAAAAATGCCAAAACAATTTTGAACAATTAAAATTAAAACTCACTACAACCCCTATACTAAAGATTGTAGATCCTGATAAAGAATTTTTTGTGTGTACCAATGCCGTAGAGAGGGGCTGGGAGGAGTTCTGTTGCAAGAAAATTATGTTATTGCATATGAGTCTAGAAAACTTAAGACACATGAACAAAACTATAGTGCATATGATTTGGAATTGGCTGCTGTAATCCATGCCTTGAAGATGTGGCGACACTATCTTCTTGGAAAAAAAATTACATTGATGACTGATCATATTAGTCTTAAATACTTCTTTTCCAAAACTGATTTGAATGCTCGAAAAGCCAGATGGCTATCTTTTCTGAGTGAATTTGATATAGACATAAAACATATCAGAGGGAAAGAAAACAAAATTACTGATGCACTGAGTAGAAACGCTTGCGAAAACATAAACAGCATTGGAAGCAGTGCTAATTTTGATTTAGAAGAACTAGTGAAAAAGGTAGCATACCAGGATCCAAATTATGAGAATCTACAGGTGAAAATACTAAAGAAGGAAATGGCTGAATACACCCAAAACCAGAGAGGTCTGATCTGCTATAAAAACATATTGTATATCCCCAATGTAGAATCTTTGAAAATAGAAATCCTAGATGAATACCATAAACAGCCATACACAGGACATCCGGGATATCAGAAGATGCTTACAGTCTTGAAAAATAATTTTTTTTGGCCAAGACTAAAAAGGGATGTAGCAGAATATTTAGCTAGGTGCATGGAATGTCAACTAGTCAAGGTTGAACACCAACACCCAACTGGTCTATTAAATCCCTTTCCAGTTCCAGAATGGAAATGGGACACTGTTTCGATAGATTTTATAACTGGGTAGCCCAGGAAAAAGTACCAGCATAACTCAGTGATGGTAGTGGTAGACACTTTAACAAAGGCTGCACACTTCATACCCATAAAATCTACTTTTGGGACAGCCCAGGTAGAAGATGTGTTCTTAAAAGAGATAGTAAGGCTACATGGGGTCCCAAGGATGATTATTTCAGATAGAGATGCTAAGTTCACAGCTGCAATTTGGAAAGGCCTGTTTGGGGGCATGGGCACTAAATTGAATTTTAGTACTGCATATCAACCTCAAACGGATGGGAAAACAAAAAGCACAAATCAGATCTTGGAGGATGTGCTGAGAATGTATGTGATGGATAGGCCATCAAAATGGGAAGAATACTTGCATTTAGCTGAATTTTCTTATAACAACAGCTATCAATCCTCCATCAAAATGAGTCCCTTTAAGGCACTCTATGGAAGAAAGTGTCGTACTCCTTTAATTTGGAGCCAACAGGAGGATAAGCTGGTGTTGGGACTAGGTACTTTAAAAGAAATGGAAATAATTATCAAACAAATACAAAGAAACATCAAGACAGCACAAGACAGATAGAAAAACTATGCTGATAAGAAGAGGGTGCATCGAGAGTTCAAAGTGGGTGATCATGTGTATTTTCATATTAAACCCAAGAAGAGCACACTTTATGCTGGAAGTTGTGCAAAATTGGCTCCTAGATATTGTGGGCCTTTTGAGGTGTTGGAGAGGGTGGGACCAGTGGCTTATAAGCTGGCCCTACCACCCCATGTTAAAGTTCGTGATGTATTTCATGTTTCTCTATTAAAAAGATATGTGCATGATCCTTCTCACATTGTTGATTGGAATGTGATACAGGTGGATCCAGAAGGGGAGTTCCTTCCAGAGCCGCTTCGAATATTGGAGCGAGAAGAAATTGAATTGAGAAACTGAATAGTAGCAAGAGTAAAGGTGCAATGAAAGCACTTTACTGCTGAAGAAGCTACATGGGAAAGAGAAGTTGAGATGATGGAAAAATATCCATATCTATTTTCAAAATGAACTTTAGTAGTTAGTGGTTAACACCGAGGACGGTGTTTATTTTCAGAGGGGGAATATGTAACACCCCTAGTTTATGTTTTCTTTCAAGATAGAAATTTAAACTTTAATCCAAAGGGGAGTGGACCCCAATGGATAAGTATGATGTGGATGTAATTTATTTTTAATTATGAAAAATAAATAAAACAATTCTATGCATATTGACCAAATGAGAAGTTTGAGATCACTAGCCAAATCCCTGAGGTATGGAAAGAGGCTAAGACTTTCCCCAAAAATCTTTCAAAAATCCTTGAAAGAATTTATTTCTAATTTAGATTTTTGAGGAAAAATCTAGATTTTCCCCAATGAGGTGGAGAGTAGTTGGGAAGAGGTAAAAAGTTGGAAAAGCAGAAAGCAGCTTTAAAAGTCCCTAAATAGGGGAAGCCTAGGCAAACAGGTAGAAAAGAATCCTATAATTCTGGATTCAGAATTAGAAATAGGCTTTGGGGAGCATAAGCTTAAATCAGCTACTCCAGAACGGATTGGGGTTGGTCTGTTCTAGGAGATGATCTCAGCTCGGGGGTGAGTTCTGGAGGACATAAGAACTCTAAGGTTGGGAGGTTGCTCAATTGTAGAAGTGGTATGTTCAAAATTTTATGAATGATTAAAGTATCTGTTATGGTGCAATATAGTTAAGGGTTATATGTATTATGTTATATTAAGATCATGATGTTTTTATTTCCTACATTTAACAGAAGTGTATAGAAGGAATTAACCCTCTCAACTCTGTATAGTAGTAGGAATAAAATCTATCGGAAGAATCCAGCAAAGACTCTAAACCAATGTGGTGTAAATCTGAGGATACATTTATTCCCAAATATGATTTGGTTATTTAACTTTAATATGCTTCTGAATTACTAGAATAGCTGTTGCATATAGGAAAAGAAAGCATGAGAACATCATAGGTAATAGATATAACTGAAACTAGACATACTTTGAAAACTATTCCCTGTGGGAAATGAATTAATCAAATAAGTGTATACCAGTGAAAGCATAAATTTGACTACAGTATGTAGAAAATTAATTTAATAAAAGTAACAATATAACTAAGGGCTACAATGAGAAGGCAGACTGCACAGTGATAAAACAAGTAGAGCATTCCTCTAGAAATCTGCATGTAACTAATTGTATTTAATAAAAGTCTGCAAGTTACTTGTGAGCAGATACATTTTTATCTGTATTATGGACAACATATTTGAGGAAAGAAAATTGTCAAATGCTCCTGTATGAATGATATATATATATATATGCATGATAAGTACTGTGATATTTGAAGATAAAACTCATTCAGAGGCTGTCAGCTAATAGACCAAAAATCCTATGTCATGGAACAGAAATGTAACATGCAACTTAAAAAGGTGACATTATATATATGTACAAGGTGTAAAGAAAATTTAGAATCTCTAAATCAGACACTCATGTTATTATTTAATAGATGCTACTGAAAGATCTTATTTGAAAAAAAAAGAAACTTAGAAAAATCTTGAGTACATATAATTATGTCAATGATAAAACATCCTTCCAGAATTTCACCAAAGTAGGCATATGCCTAAACAAATGTGAAGACCACATCCAGTGCACATAGACTTTTATCTCTATAAATATTTTTTAATACATGGGTTGTACTTTAGCTACTGCATGACCAGGGTATCGATTAAATGGGAAGGAGTAAAGGCAATTATGTAAACGATCAGTTCACTGCTGCAACTAAAAATTGTTATAAGATGCCGAACCTTTAGCTAAATGTTCATAATTTAGTGAAAATAAGAAGAGTTAATTTTAATTGGCCCTGAAATTAAGTATTTAGCTCTTGGGGAGCCTCGGAAAAACTATTAGAGAAGGAGCCGTATTGTCACATAAATTCTAAATATAGCTCGTAGAAAGAATAGGTGTTAACAACGAAACCATTTTTGAAGATGCGAGGAGATACATCACCACAGTCCAAATTATAAAAATAAAAATAGCTACTGGAAATGAATACTCCTGGTATGGAAACCAGCATGGAATCCATCCTCATTATAAATTAAATCTGAACCGACTTGGCAAGTCCAAGAAAATAGAAACATGAGTTAAATTATATGGCTACTGCCGTAGCAATGTTCTCCACGTTCTCGTATAAGCGTTCATAACCATCATAAGACAACACTATGGAAACTCATAAAATTCCAATAATACATAGGAAAGATTTGAATACAAATGGAAAATGCCAAAACCCTCGCATGGATTCCCCAGGAAGTCGAGGTTTCTAATATGCAGAAAAAGAAATAAATCAGATCACCTACCTGGGAAAAAAACTCGAATAGCCAGAAAAACAAGTCAAGAGTAGAGTCAAAACTTGACGATACCTGCACAAATCAGAGACACGAAAAAAAAAATATCAATAAGGTATTATACAACTTCCAAGAGAAACGTCTTAACATATTTTCATGTAAGAGCTAATGGTTACCTGGTCAGATCGAATCCAAACGCCAACATAACTAGGGGGCCTATTAAAAAAAAAAATATGTGATGATCGGCATTAAACTCTGAGAAATTTTGTTGTGGTTAGCAAACATACCCCAATTAAAAATAAATAAAAAAATAAAGTAGAGAGGGATTACCTCTGGAGAAAAATCATGCGTCAAGCCGACAATGGGAGGGTTGTTTCAGGACAAATCACAATATTTCCCTTAGGCACGACGAGGGGGCATAAGCATAAGAAAACTATTCAGTCAACAAGTCAATATTTTATTAAAAACTCATAACCTAAGACAAGCAAAGAAAATGATACAAATGGGTGCCATGGACTGCAAACCAAAGAGGAGAAACACATAGGCGTTCTGCTATCCGGATATGAGGACCAACAACGTAACACTCACATACCTTCAACACTAAGAACAATAGGTATACCATCAAGACAGAGCTCGGCCTTTCCAAGAAACTATACGCTCTATAACAATGAAAGAAAAAAAATTAGTAGACGTAAGTATTAACCAAAAGAGCAAGACATGGTGTAAGTTTGCGTCGAGGGAGAACACGTAGAGAGTTACCTGGATGTCGGATGAACAAACCAGGAGCATGAGACCTGAGCAACCATTGTGTAGCAGAAGAGAAAATGAAATTTATGCCAAGAAATGTAAACCATAAGTATCTTAGGTCGGAGAGAAACCCTCATGCATCTCGACCCTACAGGTGGCACGCATCGGAGGACCATACAACGGATCGATGAATCAGAGTTGACAAATCAAGAATTGTCAAGTGGAGGCCGACAAGAATTAACAGCAGAGAATTAATGCCATAAATGAGAAGGACATAAACATATGCAGAAGAGTTAGAAAGAACAATTAATAACACGGAGGCGTAAAGAATGAGGCGGGAAACCTAAGATTTAATCAACATTAGACGATACAAAGTACTACCAAATTAATGTGGTCAGTTCACAAATGCCAAGGTGACTATATAGAATCAACTCTCATGTCCATTGTAACTGCCACAGGTCAGTAATTAAACAAACACCGTAGGGTCATGTAGGATCAAGAAGTAACGTGAAAACGCCACGAAAACTTTTACGATTTGATAATACATTGGTTATAAGGCCAAGCGAAATGACATTATATGGTCTATACCATATTCACGTCAGGCCAATTGAATTAACCTCATAGGGTTATACCATATTCAGGTTATGAGGTGAAATACATATGTATAAACATAAAACCTATATATATATATATACACATGGATAACCTTTAATAAAAAAAATAATAAGGGGGAAAAGCTATATAGAAGAAACAAAAAAAAACTTCATTTATATAGTCACCCAATAAGTATGTAGAATATTAGACAAAGGCCTTGTATGCATTATTACCATAGGGTGAATTTCATCAAGTATGTAGGAAAAAAAAAGAATTTGTGGTGAAATTGGGAGACATGACATTATATAAGGCATGAATATATATAGTTATGTACACATCATTAACAATACCCCTCCTATGTTTTTATGCCTATCATTTAAAATCCCTTGATACCTTTAATTATGTATAGAGAGACACATATCCCTTGTATCTAACTAAATTTTATTACCTACTCATAACTTTCACATATATATATGTCTATAGTTTTTGACTATATAAATTGCAAGTTAATAGTTTTCTTTAATTAACATAACTGATTCTCACATATATATATCTCTCTCTCTCTCTCTCTCTATATATATATATATATATATTGAGAAGTATTCTTAATCGTTGATTTCATAACCTTGGTAATCTACCCTTATCACTTCAAGACTCAAATTGACCTATGGTAGCTCTACATTGATTTTGGATGCGACATTATCGTATCACTACATTTATGAATGAATATAAGTTTTGCAGGACCGAGATCACGTTTCTCTTTTGGGTTAAATGAAACTTATATGTTACCACCTATACTCTTGTACTGTAGGCGGTATTTGTCTTCGCCATCGAGAGAAAGTACCATTATTTAATGTAAAGTGATCCTCCTACATGCAATTGGTGTACCATATCAATTAATGTGGGGATTTCCATCAAATTTTCATGACAGCTACCTTGTCTCAATCCCAGGAATGAAATTCGATTTCAATATCCATCACGATCGGTTGACAAGTGTAGGGTTATGATTGATGGATAAAATTTGGGGTTTATCCCCAGTAAATATTATTTAAGTCATTTCTTCAGTCTTATTGTCTCCTTTACCATTTCATTTCCTCGCTAATTTTTTTCATCAGAGCTTGGCCATGCTTCCCGGAGTTGGAATTAGTTGATTAAGCTCCGTAGACCTTCACTGCGCATTTCATGGAGATGCTATCAGGTAAGCATAAGTGTTATTGTATTGTTAGATCGATCATATGTTATTGAAATTTCACGTTGGTATTTAAATATTTTCCAAACCCTTCCAACTCAGTGTTGGTGGCTCAATCTCTTCGAATTCAGTTTGAGTTATTAAAATGTTTGGTTATAATATTTATGTTCTTGAACTTTCAACTTGAATTTTAGTTTCTCAGTCGTAGTATTATTAGCTATGAAGTATATAAATACCATCGTTCTTCTTACAGAGGAGCTTCATCACTGCTCTCTTTCTCTTCTAACAGAGATTGCCGAGAGGCGTTGATCTCATTCCAGAGAGACAATTTTTTTTAACTCTCGGTACTCTTACTAGAAATGAATTCGAGACTTAACTTGTTTCGTATATTGATTTATTTTCTGGTCGAAATCTCCATAACTCGTATGGAAAAAAAATACGACTCTAGTGGTTATATCTCTACGGAAATCTGATAGATATTTAATGTAAGATGTTTGAAATTTATTTTTATGCTTCCAAACCAACTTCGTTGGCTTTTAAAATTTATTGATATAAGTCCATATGTATGTAACGCTAGTTCATTCTTCCACAGAATTCACACAGTGTTTCTCATGGAATTTTTCTTTGTTCTCAGGTAACAAAACACATTTTTTTTGTCGTCTTCCTATATTCCCATTTATATATTCGATATAGTTTTTGATATATTCCTCACTATACCATTTACATGCTTAACATATTTCATTATCGTTGGATGATATACAGGTAACCAAATTTTGTCCTGGTTACGTCATGGCTTTTCATGTAAAAATTTCACTCACGCTAAAAGTTTAACCTCTCGTTTACTCCTGTTCCAGGTCGGTACTAGTTATTTCATTTCTTATGGCTTAACCCCAACGATGTCCTCGGGACTGAATTGCTATGTTGTCTGAGCAATTAATATTCTGATATTAAATGTCATTATTTAATGTGAAATGGATTTTGGATCCAACTAAGATTCAGACATTTTATATTCTGTTATTCTAACTCTAATAATACACAGGTTCTATTGCATACATATACATTTATATAATTTTCCCAGAAAAGCGGAGGGTTAATTAACCATACTTTTCATTAATTACTGCCATGATATTGTTACTTATTTGTTGCAGATTTTCAATATTGTACAATCTCTCTCTAAATTTAATTTTCATATATACAGGATCTTTATATTCTTTATTCTTCATCATAATAACTATAGACTATAAATAATCAACATTGTCTACCTGTGGTGAAATATTTATCTTGATAGAATTGCATCTTTACTGCTTACCCTCTTATGCAAAAGTATGAAGTATAAACTTATGTTTAATTTGACTTCTATAGCTTTATTTCTATCATCTCCAGTATCTCTTAAGCAAATTAGTCATATACAAGTAGATTTTTCTATGTTCACTATACAGTGAATTTAATCTCATATCATTGTGGATATAACTTGTTAAAAATTTAATATCATGCATTTACTTTACAGTTATACCCTAAGCTGTACATGTATATACATATATAGTTTCTACTTTTAAAATTTGTATTTATTATACAAAACATATATGTATATAAATGTATGATGTACTAAATTCAAATCATGATAATTATATGCAGTTTGGAAATTTTCTACTTTTCATTTAAATTGAATTTTGCAGAATTGTATATTCTTATATTTTCATACAGAGAACATCATAGATTCTCAGCAGAATTTTCTTTCTAGTATTATCATAGCTATTCAATATATTTTACTTCTAGCTTAGATTATACTACTTCATTTGTAATAGAAAATATATCTGATTTTCCTGAAATCAAATATTTTCTTCTTGAAAGTAATGAAGCAGAATTTAATAATTTATACTCATAACATTCAAATCTGATTCACTTAACTATAAAATCCAATGTTCTATATATATTTTTTTTCATATAAATTTGTATTACAGGAGCATATTAAAGTTATAAAAAACACATTGTCTATGGGATTAAGATGTATCTTCAGATTTAAACCAATATCGGTTTAGAGATTCTGATTGATATTTCCCAATAGACTCTATTCCTACAACTATACAGATTTTAGAGGATTATTTATTCTGGTAAAATCTGTTAAATGTAAGGAATTTAATATCTTCAGTATGAAATTTTTAATATTTTAAATCTTAAAAACAATTTAAGAATTCATAATACACCTTAAGACAGATTTTTATAGATTAGGTGTGCATACCACTTTTATTATATGACCAATCCTCCTAACCTTAGAATCCTTTTATCTCCATAATTCACCCGTGAGCCGAGATCCTCCCAAGAACAGACTAACCTCTGTCTGTTCTGGAGCAGATTACTTAAGCTATGCTTTCCCCCAAGCCTGTTTCTAAATTCTGCATCCATAATTTTAGGATGCTTTCTTCCTGTTTTGCCTAAGCTTCCCTCAATGAGGGACTTTAAAGCTGGTTTCTCTTTTCAAACTTTTTCAGCTTTTTCACCTCTTCCCAATTACTTTCCTCTTCATTGGGGAATTTATATTTTTCCTCTTTAATCTAATTTAGCATTTTTCCTTTCAAGGATTTTTGAAAGGTTTTGGGAAAGTCTTAACCTTATCCATGTCCTATGGATCAGGCTTATGATCTCCAATCTCATCTGGTCATAGTGCACACATAAATATTCCATTTATTTTTCATTAATAAATATTTAAATAAAATACACACGATAATTCTCCATTGGGGTCCACTCCCCTCTGGATTTATGTTCAAATGTCTAACTTGAAAATCATAGAAACTTGGGGTGTTACACATTCCCCCTCTGAAAACAAACACTGTCCTTAGTGTTAATAGACTATCTAGTATAGTTCATTATGAAAATAAAGATGGATATTTTTCCATCATCTCAGCTTCTCTTTCCCATGTAGCCTCTTTAGCAGTAAAGTGTTTTCATTGCACTTTTACTCTGGCTACTATTCTATTTCTGAATTCAATTTCTTCCCGCTCCAATATTTGAAGCGGCTCTAGAAGGAACTCCCCTTCTGGTTCCACCTGTATCACATTCCAATCAACAATATGAGAAGCATCATGTAAATATATTTTTAATAAAGAAACATGAAACACATCATGAACTTTCACATGGAGGATTAAGGCCAGTTTATAAGCCACTGGTCCCACCCTTTCTAAGACTTCAAAGGGCCCACAGTATCTAGAAGCCAATTTTGCACAACTTCCAGTATGGAGAGTGCTCTTTTTTGGTTTTATATGTAGATATACATGGTCACCCACTTTTTACTCTTGGTGAACCCCCTTCTTGTCATCATAACTTTTCTATCGATCTTGAGCTGTCTTGATGTTTTTCTATATTTGTTTGACAATCCTTTCTATTTCTTGTAGAGCATCCGGCCCAAGTATTAAATTATCTTCATGTTGGCTCCAGCTTAAAGGAGTGTGGCACTTTCTTCCATAGAGTGCCTCAAATGGACTCATTTTGATGGAATATTGGTAGCTGTTATTATAAGCAAATTCGACTAAATGTAAATAGTCTTCCCACTTAGTTGGTATATCCATCACATACATTATGAGAATATCCTCCAGAATTTGATTTGTTCTCTCAGTTTGACCATCCGTCTGAGGGTGATAGGCAGTACTAAAATTCAATTTACTGCCCATGCCTCTAAATATATGCTTCCAGAAGGCTGCTGTGAACTTAGCATCTCTATTTGAAATAATCATTTTTGTAACCCCGTGTAGCCTTAAAATTTCCTTCATGAACAAATTTGCTACTTGGGCTGTCCCAAAAGTAGATTTCACAGGTATGAAATGTACAGCCTTTGTTAAAGTATCAACCACTACCATTATTGAGTCGTGCTGGTACTTTGTTCTGGGTAACCTGGTTATAAAATCTATAGAAATAGTGTACCATTTCCATTCTGCAACTAGTAAGGTATTTAGAAGGCCAGCTGGATGTTGATGTTCAACTTTGACTAGTTGACATTCCATTCATTTGGCTAAGTTGTTGGCCACGTCTTTTTTCATTCCTGCCCAAAATAATTTCCTTCTCAAGGTTGTAACTAGTTTCTGATATCCCGGATGTCCTGAGTAAAGTTGTTTATGATATTCATCAAGAATGTCCTTTTTCAAAGAATCCACATTGGGGATATACAATCTGTGTCTATAACAGATCAACCCTTTCTGATTTTAGGTCTATCCATCCATTTCCTTTTTCATCATCTAAATTTGTAGTTTCTCATAGTTGTGATCTTGCTCTGCTACCCTTTTTACTAGTCCTTCTAAGTCAAAATTGGCACTACTCCCAATTTTACTTATGTTTTGGGAAGCATTTCTGCTTAAAGAATAAAAAAAATTGTTTTCTTTTCCTTTGATATGAGTTATTTCCATATCAAATTCACTCAGAAAAGATAGTCATCTGGCTTGTCGAGCATTCAAATCTATTTGAGTGAAGAAATACTTGAGGATGATATGATATGTCATCAATATAAATTTATTTTCGAGAAGATACTTTTGCCACATCTTCAAGTCATGAATTACAATAGCTAACTCAAGATCATATACACTGTAATTTTGTTCATGTTTCTTAAGTTTTCTAGATTAATACGCAACAAAAAAATTCTCTTGCAACAAAACTCCTCCAAATCCCTCTCCACACGCATCAGTACACATTACAAAATCTTTATCACGATCTACAATCTTCAGTATAGGTGTTGTAGTAAGTTTTAATTTTATTTTTTCAAAGTTATTTTTGCATTTTTCAGTCGACTCAAATTTTGTGCCTTTCCTCTGTAGTGAAGTTATGGGATATGTGATTGCAGAAAATCTTTCTACAAACCGTCAGTAATATCCTGCAATCCCCATAAATGATCTTATCACTGAGACATCAGTCAGCACCGACCACTCTCTAATGGAATTTATTTTCTCAGGGTCAACAACCAATCCTTGTTCTGAAATTATATGCCCCAAATATTGAATTTTATCTTTATAAAATTCACATTTTCTAAACTTGACATACAACTGATTCTCCTTAAGAGTCTGCAACACAATTCTAAGGTGTTCTTTATGTTCTGCCTCACTTTTTGAATAGATTAGGATGTCGTCTATAAATACTAGTACAAATTTGTCTATGTATTTATTCAAGACGCTATTCATTAAACACATAAAATTGGCAAGGGCATTGGTCAAACCAAAAGGTAGGACTACAAATTCGTAGTGACCATACTTGGTTCAAAAGGTTGTTTTAATGATATCTTCCTCCTTATTTCTGAGTTGGTGATAACCAGTGCTTAATTCAATCTTAGAGAATACTGAAGCTCCTCTCACTTGATAAAAAAGGTCATCTATTCTGGGCAATGGGTACCTATTTTTGATTGTCAACTTATTCAGTTGACGATAGTCAATACACATTCTGAAGGTTCCATCCTTATTTTTCACGAGCAGCACCGGTGCTCCCCAAGGATATACACTCGGTCTGATGTATCCCTTGTCCAACAAATATTGTAATTGCATTTTTAACTCCATTAATTCAGGGGGGCTCATTCGGTAAGGGGATCTACAAATTGGTGTTGCCCCTAGCACTAAATTGATTGAAAAATTGATCTCTCTCTTTGGGGGAAGATGAGGAATCTCATCCGGGAACACTTTTTTAAATTTTCTTATCATTGGTAAGGTGCCTAACAAGTTTGCCTCTAGTTGTTGTTTTAATTCTTCAACATGTACATTATATACTTGATACCCCTTTCTAGCAATTCTTTTTAACTAAAGGGCTGAGATCTGCCTTACAGAAATGGGTTTCTATTTCCCCTTTATTATGAATGGTTTTCCTTCATCATCTATGCAGTGCAGAGTTTTGTCCCAACAATTCAACATGGTCTTTTTCTTTTCTAACTAGTCCATTCCTATCAGTAAATGATAGAAACCTAATGGAAAAATGTTTAAATCTACCTCTTTTTGATAATCATTCAATTTAATAGCTATTTTAGATAGCTTATGAGTTACCTTGTGTTTGGTTCCAGTAGCTAACTGTACCAACTAAGGCTATTGAAACTTTTTTGTTCCGATTTTACATTTTTCTACAACTTGTAGACTAATATAACTCAAAGAAGCACCTGGGTCAATTAAGATAATAACAGATTGATCAGAAATTTTACCTTCCATTTCGAACATGGTAGACTGGTGTTCTTCTTGTCGATTCTCCAAGGCTTCACTGATAGTGGGGATATTCCTTGCTACATCATTCACTATGGTAGCTTCTCTATCTCTCAGCACCATCTGAATATTTCAGTGTGGACAGTCCCTTAAAAGATGAGGTTCTCCACAACCCCAACACTTCAAAGGCTCCCACATTTTAACAGTTCCTTCGTTCTTATTATTCCCATCTATTTGCTTTGAACCAACTTGAGATTGAGCAGTTTGAATTACACTTGTTTTGTTAATTTTCTTTCGTTGATGATTCCTGCCAAAGTTTTTCAAATAAGCTGGTTTATGTTTCTTTCCTTTGAATTCACCTTTTTTTGTACAGCTCTTCCCTTGTTCACTCCTTCCCTTAAACTGCTGGTAGCATAATCTGGCCTTCCTCACCACTTCGTCCATGGTTTTTGGATTATCAAACTCTATTTTCTCCTTGTACACAGTAGGAAAACAGTTCAAAAATATTTGTACCTTTACTTTCTCCTCCCGAATATAAGGAACATATCGTAACAAATTTGTGAACATGGTGACCAACTCATCTATTGTGAGTTGTCCTAGTTTGAGTTCATGAAACTCTTTTGCTTTGTCATCATAGTAGCGTTCCTTCAAATACCGGTTTTTAAACTTGATTTGAAAATCCTCCCAAGTCACTATTTTCTCATCAATGATGTGAACCATTTTTGTTTCCTCCCACCACAAGGTAGCCTTACCTTGTAGTTGGTAGATGGCTAATCTATCCCTCAGATTTCTTTCATACTCGTAGACCTAAAAATACTTAATCATATTCAGCAGCCATGCCTCAGCATCTTCCTCTTTCTCTCCATCATAAGAGGAAGGTTTGATTTTCTAGAATTCACCCTGTAACTCCTTCTTCTATTTAAACTGTTGTCTATTGGTGTCATCTTCCTCAAAATCATCTGAGAGATTGATCCTGTCTTTCCTCTTCCTTCCAGAACCTTCACCTTATTGGCTGTTCCACGAATTCAGTTCTCTTATAAGTTTTTCCTGCTCCTCACTGGCTAAAGATAGCCTGTCATTCTGGCTTCTTAGCTGGGCCATATCCCGTTGCATCCTATGCAACATAGCCATCAAAGGAGCATTGGGATCTAGCATGTTATCTCCACCACCCAGATCAACATAAAGCTTATCTTCTTCAGCCATTAACTTTTCAGTTTCAGTACCTTTTTACTGTAAAACATAATAACATCAGTAACTTTAAAAAAAAAAAAAAAAACATATTAATTAATAACAGTGAGCACAAAAACAACCCAGTTTTCAAACTTGGCTCTGATACCATTTGTAACATCTCTTAGTTACACAAATTTTTATTTTTTTCTATCTTTGAAAGAATTTATTTCTTATATATTCAAGGGTTACACATGTGTTACTTCATGACATCAATACACTTAAAAATTGTGAGTTAGAATCTAAATTCTTATCACTTTTTATAAGAGATCAACTTTATTTTTATATAAGGCATGAATATATATAGTTATGTACACATCATTAACAATACCCTTCCTATCTTTTTATCCCTATCATTTAAAATCCCTTGATACCATTACTTATGTATAGAGAGACACATCTCCCTTGTATCTAACTAAATTTGATTACCTACTCATAACTTTCACACACACACACACACACACACACACACACACACACACACACACATATATATGTCTATAGTTTTTGACTATAGAAATTGAAAGTTAATAATTTTCTTTAATTAAAATAACCAATTCTCACACACACACACACACACATATATATATAAAGTTGACAAGTATTCATAATCATTGATTTCATAACCTTGGTAATCTACCCTTATCACTTCAAGACTTTAATTGACCTATGGTAGCTCTATATTGATTTTGGATGCGAAATTATCGTATCACTGCATTTATGAATGAATATCAGTTTTGTAGGATCGAGATCACATTTCTCTTTTGGGTTAAATGCAACCTATACGTTACCACTTATACTCTTGTACTGTAGGCAGTATTTCTCTCTGCCATCAAGAGTAAGTACCATTATTTAATGTAAATCGATCCTCCTACATGAAATTGGTGTACCATATCAATTAATGTGGGGATTTCTATCGATTTTTCATGACGACTACCTTGTCTCAATCCCAAGAATGAAATTTGATTTCAATCTCCATCATGATCAGTTGAAAAGTGTAGGGTTATGATCTGCGGATTAAATTTAGGGTTTATCCCCAGTAAATATTATTTAAGTCGTTTCTTCAGTCTTACTATCTCCTTTACCATTTCATTTCTACACTAATTTTTTTCATCAGAGCTTGGCCATGCTTCCCAGAGTCGGAATTAGTCGATTAAGCTCCGTAGAACTTCACTGTGTATTTCATGGAGATGCTATCAAGTAAGCATAAGTGTTATTGTATTGTTAGATCGATCATATGTTATTGAAATTTCACGTTGGTATTTAAATCTTTTCCAAACCCTTCCAGCTCGGTGCTGGTGGCTCAACCTCTTCGAATTCAGATTGAGTTATTAAAATTTTTGGTTATAATATTTATGTTCTCGACCTTCCAACTTGAATTTTAGTTTCTCGGTTGTAGTGTTATTAGCTATGAAATCTATAAATACCATCGCTCTTCTTACAGAGGAGATTCATCACTACTCTCTTTTTCTTCTAACAGAGATTGTCGAGAGGCACTGATCTCATTCCAGAGAAAACTTTTTTTTTTACTCTTGGTACTCTTACCAGAAATGACTTCGAGACTTAACTTGTTTTGTATCCTTATGTATTTAGGGTCGAAATATCCATAACTCATATGGAAAAAAATACGAATCTAGTGGTTATATCTCTATAGAAATATGATAGATATTTAATGTAAGATGTTTGAAATTTCTTTTTATTCTTCTAGATCGATTTCGTTGGCTTTTAAAATTTATTGATATAAGTCCATATGTATGTAACGCTAGTTAATTCTTCCATAGAATTCACACAGCATTTCTCATGGAAGTTTTCTTTGTTCTCAGGTAACAAAACACATTTGTTTATCGTCTTCCTATATTCCCATTTATAGATTCAATATAGTTTCCGATATATTCCTCACTATATCATTTTCATTCTTAACGTATTTCATTATCGTTGGATGATATACAGGTAACCAAATTTCATCCTGGTTACGTCATGGATTTTCATGTAACAATTTCACTCATGTTAAAATTTTAACCTCCTGATTACTCCTGTTCTAGGTCGGTACTACTTATTTCATTTCTTCTAGCTTAACCTTAACCATGTCCTCGGGACTGAATTGCTATGCTGTCTGAACAATTAATATTTCGATATCAAATGTCATTATTTTATATGAAATGGATTTTGGATCCAATTGATATTCAAACATTTTATATTCTATTATGCTAACTCTAATTATACACAGGTTCTATTGTATACATATACATTTATATAATTTGCCCAGAAAAGTGCAGGGTTAGTTAACCATACTTTTCATTAATTACTGCCATGATATTGTTACTTATTTGTTGCAGATTTTCAATATTGTACAATCTCTCTCTAAATTTAATTTTCATATATACAGGATATTTATATTTCTTTATTCTCTATCAGAATAACTATAGACTGTAAATAGTCAACTTTGTCTACCTGTGGTGAAATATTTATGTTAACAGAATTGCATCTTTACTGCTTATCCTCTTATGCAGAAGTATGATGTATAAAATTTTGTTTAATTTGACTTCTATATATTTCTTTCTATCATTTCCAGTAACTGTTAAGAAAATTAATCATATACAAGTAGATTTATCTATGATCACTATACAACGAATTTAATCTCATATCATTGTGGATATAACTTATTAAAAATTTAATATCATGCATTCACTTTACAGTTATACCCTAAGTTGTACATGTATATACATATGTAGTTTCTACTTCTAGAATTTGTATTTCTTATACAAAATAGATATGTATATAAATGTATGATATACTAAATTCAAATCATGATAATTATATGCAGTTTGGAAATTTCCTAATTATCAAATTGAATATTGTTGAATTGTATATTCTTATATTTTCACACAGAGAAAATCATAGATTCTTAGCAGAATTTTCTTTCTAGTATTATCATAGCTATTTAATATATTTTACTTCTAGTTTAGATTACACTACTTCATTTGTAATAGAAAATATCGTTGATTTTCGTGAAATCAAATATTTTCTTATTGAGAGTAAAGAAGAAGAATTTAATAATTTATACTCGTAACATTCAAATCTGATTCACTTAACTATAAAATCTAATGTTCTATATATATTTTTTTCATATAAATTTGTATTACAGGAGAAGATTAAAGTTATAAAAAAAACATTGTCTATGAGAGTAAGATGTATTTTCAGATTTAAACCAATATCGGTTTAAAGATTCTATTTGATATTTCCCAATAGACTCTATTCCTACAGCTATACAGATTTTAGAGGATTATTTATTCTAGTAAAGTCTCTTAAATGTAAGGAATTTAATATCTTTAGTATGAAATTTTTAGTATTTTAAATCTCAAAAATAATTTAAGAACTCATAATACACCTTATAACAAAATTTTATAGATTAGGTGTGCATACCACTTTTATTCTATGACCAATCCTCCCAACTTTATAATTCTTTTATCTCCAGAATTCATCCCCGAGCTAAGATCCTCCCAAGAACAGACTAACCTCTATCTGTTCTAGAGTAGCTTACTTAAGCTATGCTTTCCCCAAGCCCGTTTCTAAATTTTACGTCCAGAATTTCAGGATGTTTTCTTCCTGGTTTGCCTAGGCTTCCCTCAATGAGGAACTTTAAAGCTGTCTTCTCTACTTTTTCAGTTTTTTCACCTCTCCCCAATTATTTTCCTCTTCATTGGGGAATTTAGATTTTTCCTCTTTAATCTAATTTAGCATTTTTCCTTTCAAAGATTTTTGAAAGGTTTTGGGAAAGTTTTAACCTTATGCATATCCTCATGGATCAGGCTTATGATCTCCAATCTCATCTGGTCATATGCGCACATAAATATTCCATTTATTTCTCATTAATAAATATTTAAATAAAATCCACACAATAATTCTCCATTGGGGTTCACTCCCATTTGGATTTATGTTCAAATGTCTAACTTGAAAAGCATAGAAACTTGGAGTGTTACAAAATTAAAGAAATAATTCATAATAATAAATCAAAATGAGTTAAAATACAATCATGTCATTTCTAAGAATAACATATATACCATAATAATGTTGACACAAATTGAATTTAAAAAACTATATAAAGATATGAAAATATTCTAATATACTTGAACATTATTGTTAAAAAAAAAACTATAACATTATATTGATAATAATTCCTAAGAAAAAAATATTCCATAAAATAAAATAAACAATGGCTTATTTTGTTAATATTAAAATAATAAATATTATAATAATAATAATGTGAATACTTAAAATTAATAAATTTTAAAATAAAATTAATATTAAAAATAAAAAACAACTATTAAGAATTTATAATCACATATGTAATTTACAATCATATATTACTGAAAAATAAAATTAATAACTATTAAGAATTTATAATCACATATACAATTTACAATCATATATAATTTTTAATATATACTAAGTTAGCCAAAGGAATTACGTCTTCACCTTTTTTAATAAAGTTCGTTAAAATTCACTTGGAAATTTAAAAGTCCATATATTTTTTTTAATAAAACTTGTTGATGTTCACTTCCATATATAAAATTCACTAAAATTACGTTAAAGAAAGTGTATAAAAATTATATATTTATGTTTATATTTTTAAACTGTTTCAGAAAAATAAAGATTATTCAAAAGCATAATTTTACAATTTCATTTTCCCTCATTTAAATTAAATTGATAAAAAGTTAATGTCAACTCAAACCTCCTTTTATTTTAACAATAAATTCCTCTACCACATGAGCGAATCTTGACAAAACAATATTCAACCTATTCTATTCAATAAATTTCCCAACATGCCAGGAATCTAATTTTTGAAACATATTTTCCATACTCCCCGCGAATCTCGCTGTACATCTCGCCATTATCGACCTTGACCAGCAATACTAACATATTGTATTTCATGGATTTTCCAGCGTACCGACGATGTATTCAACATATTCTGGAAACTCCCTATCAATCCCACCTGGAAAATCTAAAAGAATGTATATCCTCACTGTCAGTTTATTCACACACTAACTTAATCCCTGAATGAACGTTGAAAACATTGATTCTGCAGAACAGTTGGGAGAAGGGTACTCGGTATATAGTGCTCATTCTATCAGAAATGCACTCCTGTGCAGCTGCTCTCGTTTGTTAGTGCCAAGAGGATTGTACTGGACTTTATAGCTTATATGGCCCCCTTATTGCTCCCATGAAGTTGCTTAAGTTTTCCCATATTCCTCAAAAATTTTACCCATATGAGTTGTGTATGCATAGTTGTTAATTTTCAAAGGCATTCTATCTATCGTGGCCTACTACCCAGAAGCTGACCTTTGCTCAGCAGTCAGGTTACTCATTCCATCGACGTGTCAGGCTTTTTGTGTTGCAGTCACCCTAGGCAGAAAGTGGGTCAGTCAAGACTATAGTTTACAATGTCCGTGGCGGAGAGTGCGTCACATGAACTTTATACAGATGGATTTCAAATTTGTTTTCAATTCTTTTCTTTAATTCGTTCTCGACTCGAATAAAGTATGAAAAATAATGGATTAGACATAAAGTTCCAAAGGCATTTTGATTCTTAAAATATAATCAGAAACCGTGCAATTTTGGAATCTTTTTCGTTACGTTCAGAAACAGAAAATTATTGAAATAAATATGTTGTTGGAATTTTATTCTCAACCATCGCTATGAATAAGGAGAGGCGCAATCTACATTTCATCAATTTTGAGCAGAGAAGGACAATAGCAGATTTAAGAGCTGGAGGCATTTTCACGCAATCTTTCGTATTTCTCCTTTTGCAGTTACCTTTGTTTAAGCCGCCCACAAAGCATTAGTCGCAAGTTTTAACTTTTACTTTTTTTTCCACCCACAACTTATTTTATTTTGTTTGCGATGCGATCACAAGAGGGGGTACGTGTCAAGCTCACGATGGGAGTGCGTTTCGCACATCGCAAGTTTTACCACTTACCTTTCCAGCAGCCACAAGTTATGTTATTTGATTTGCGATGCCATATCGGTATCCCATATCGCATGTGCAAAGATTTAAGTTTACCACCGGATCGCCACAAGCTAAGTTATTTTGGTTGCAATGTGATAAGTGCCAAGTCACTATCGCATGTCGCAATGTTTAATGGATAGTGCCATAAGTTAAAATTTATAATCGCCAATCTGTGTGGATGCTATGTGGACGAGGAGCATATTACATAAAATTTGAAATCTGCCAGTTTGTGTGTTTGAACGCATTCTCGCGTGTTTTTGTGTATAAGAAGGAATATGGCCTGCATGCCGATTAATGCAGAAATGGGTCTTTTAATGACCAAGGACAAAATATTGTTGAATATACGTTCAACATTGAAGAAGCATTGATTAGATTAGGTTACAGGCTTCAGCCACTTTATATTAAAAGAGATGTAATTTCATTTAGAGAGATGAGTGATGGAATGAAAAAAGAGTTTCAGAAGCATTGATTCGACTAGGTTTCAGGCTTCGGCCACTTTATATTAAAAGAGATGTTATTTCATTTAGAGAGATGAGTGATGGAATGAAAAAAAAAATTTAGTCCTCTCTTGTGTATCGCTGCCTGTGTATTGACTGTTAATTTCCGCATTTTGTTTGAAGTCTCTATGTTGTGGGGAAACGAATTTCCTCTGTCTGATTGTATTCAGAAATTTCAGCATGGTATCAAAGCAGGTCTAGGCTCTCATTCATAGAAGCACGAGCTCACTTTCTTTGTTGTAGAATCTGTAAGATTGGTTTGAGAAGTAGATTTCTCCAGCAGTGAGAAAGCTTCTATTTTACATAATCAAGAAGGTTGTTTTTTCTAACACAGTCATGATGGCAGCAACAGGCACCAGCCTAACAAATCCCCAACTACCACAATTTAATGGGAAGAATTAAGATTATTGGGCCATTACAATGAGAGCCCTTTTTTCTTTACAATATATATGGGAGTTGGTGGAACAAGGTTTCCAAGAACTAGCAGACGCAGCAACGTTGACTGCTTTGACAGCAACAGAAAGAGACTTTTTGAGAGATAATAAGAAGGACTCCAAATCCCTCTTCTATATCTATCAGGTAGTACACAAGAGTATATTCCCAAGAATAGCAACAACAGAGAAGTCTAAGGAGGCACGGAATATTATCAAGATAGCCTATCAAGGCATGTAGAAAGTGAAGACACCAAAGCTACAAATGCTGAGAAGAGACTTTGAAACTATTTGTATGAAAGAGTTTGATAACATAGACTCATTCTTCAAACATGTGATTAGGTTGGTCACCTAGATAAGGTCTCATGGAAAGAAACTTGAGGAAAGAAGAATAGTGGAGAAAATATTGAGAAGTCTACCCTCATGATTTGATGCCATAGTAGTGGCAATAGAAGAGGCAAAGGATCTCTCACAATTTTCAGTGGATGAGCTTCATACATCCCTGATGTCAAATGAACATAGACTGAACATAAAAATGAACTCCTCATCAGAGCATGCTTTCAAGATATAGATAACTTTTGGCAAAGTCATAGGTCGAGGAAGATCAAACTACCAAGGAAGAGGATGAAGCCCACAGTGAGGTGGAAGAGACAGCCATGCAAGCACACGTGGAAGGGGCAGAAATCAAAATGAGAGTGAAGGCTCAAGCCAACACCAAGCACAAGGACAAATGTATGAAAAATCCCAAGTCCAATGTCATTATTGTAAAAGGTATGGGCACTTGCCAATGAATATAGAAAGAAACAAAATGAAATAAATAATAGGAAAAATGCAAAATTTTCAAAAGAATATAAGAACCAGAGTAATGTGCTTTTAAAATGTAATTTAACACAAGAAAAACATCAAGATTTATCGTTCTTAGACTTTGGTTGTAGTAACCACATGACTGGAAACATAGCAATGTTTGCCAATCTGGATGAAAATGTGAAATCTGAAGTGATAACAAGGACTGATAGTAGAGTCTCTGTCAAAGGAAAAGGAAGAGTATCAATAATCACAAGGAAGAGAGAAAATAAACTTGTGCCACATGTATATTATGTACCTGGCCTGAAATGTAACCTTCTAAGCATTAGACACCTCGTGAACAAGGGCTACAATGTGTTTTTTAAGAATGATGTATGCATAATCATGGACATACCTCAAAGTAAGAGGGTCATTGCAGAAGTGCATATGACAAACAATAGGATGTTTCCTCTCAAGCTCAGAAAATACTTGAAGGAAGGAGGTGTGGTAGCAGAAGTCACACAAGAGTTCTTTCAAGAATAAGTGAAATATGAAAACTAGTTATGGCATTGGAATTTGGATATCTCAATTTTAGAGGTTTGAACCTCTTTCATAAAAAAGGGATGGTAAAAATATTACCACTCATTTAGAAACCTGACAGCCTACGCAAAGGCTACATGTTGGGAAAACAACACAGAGAAGCATTCCCAACAGGGAAGAATATAAGGGCAAAGGCACCCTTAGAGATTGTCCACTCAAATTTGTGTGGACCAATGTAGACACTATCTTTAGCTGGTAGGCAATATGTTTTGACATTCATAGATGAATACACCGGAAAGACATGGGTGTATTTCTTGAAACATAAGAGTGAAGTGTTTGAACATTTCTACCACTTTAGAGCTCTTGTTGAGAAGCAGAGTGGGCATTACATCAAAGTGTTGAGAACTGAAAGAGGTGGAGAATATATCTCCAAAAATTTCCTACGTTTCTGTAGGGATAATAGCATACAAAATCAGTTTACCACAAGGCACAAAACACAGCAAAACAATGTTTCCAAAAGGAAGAATAAGACAATCATGGACATGGTCAGAATTATGTTGAAGGCAAAACATTTTCCAGATGAATATTAGGCTGAAGCTATCAATTGTGCAACATATATTTTGAATAGATGCCCAACAAAAGCTTTTATGAACAGAGTTCTGGAAGAAGCATAGAGTGGAACAAATCAATTTTCCACTCACATGAAAGTATTTGGATGTGTGGCTTATGCACATGTCCCAAATTAACTAACGAAGAAGTTGGAAAGCAAGGGGGAGAAGTGTATCTTTGTTGGATATAGTGATGAGTCCAAGGCATACAAACTCTATAATCCATCCACCAAGAAAGTTATAATCAGCAGATATGTGCAGTTTATTGAAGACGAAGCTTGGGATGGAATCTTACAAAAAACAGTGAACGTGAAGACATGTGTGTCTCACGAAGAGCGAGAGGAATGCACCACAACAAATAATTCATCCACGGTGGTTCCTCTGCCACCTACACAAGCACAACAGAGAAAACCACAAGCAGGAAAGAGAAGAACTTTGAGAAATCAAGGAAGAACTTCTCCAAGCACACCAAAGTGATCAGAAAATCCCTCGAGTTCAAGTGGAACTCCAAGCAAACCAAAAATACCAAGATTTAGAAACTTGAGTGAAATTATGAGAAAGAAGCTCATAATGATAATGGTCTGAACTCTTCATTTGATTTGTTTTGTCATGTTGATGACCCAGGTCATTTTGAAGATGTAGTAAAAGAAGAAAAATGGATTGAAGTAATGAATGAATAGATTGGTACAATAGAAAAGAATGATACATGGGATTTAGTGGACCTCCCACAAGGTAAAGAAGTCATTGGAGTAAAATGGGTCTATAAGACCAAGAGAAATGTTGAAGGCAAGATTGAAAGGCACAAAGCAAGACTTGTTGTGAAAGGCTACAAGCAACAACAAGGAAGAGACTATGAAGTAACCTTTGCGCCTGTTGCAAGGATGGAAACAGTGAAAACAGTGTTGTCCATTGTAGCACAACAAAAGTGAAAATTCTACCAAATAGATGTGAAGTCAACATTCTTGAACAGAGTGTTGAAAGAGGAGGTATATGTTGAACAACCTCCAGGCTATGAGATTGATGGCCAAGAGCACAATGTGTGCAAGTTGAAGAAAGCTCTTTATGGGCTGAATCAAGCACAAAGAGCACGGTACAATAGGGTAGATGCTTATCTGACACAAAATGGGTTTGAAAAATGTGATGGTGAACCCACACTCTGCATCAAAGAAAATGATGGTAAAATTCTTATCGTTGTTTTATATGTAGATATTTAATATTTACTGGAAATGAAGTTTCTCTCATTGCTTATTTTAAAGTGGTCATGAAGAATGAATTTGAAATGACTGATTTGGGTTTATTGAGATACTTCTTGGGCATAGAAGTAAAGAAAAATGAAAATGGAAATTTTTTTCCCAAGCAAAATATGTTCTAGAGGTTTTGAAGAGGTTTAACATGCAACAGAACAAAGCAGCAGTAACTCCAAATGTCATATGGTTAAATTTAAGAAAAGAATATTGCAACAAGAATATCGATCCGACATTGTATAAGAACATAGTTGGTAGCCTCATGTATTTGACTCCAACTAGGCTTGATATTGTGTATGTTGTAAGTTTAATTTCCAGATTCATGGAGGTCTCCACCAAAGGAGACACATTGGCAAGAAACCAAAATAATTCTAAGGTATGTGAATGGAACGAAGGGGTATGGTGTTCTATACTCCTCAATTGATAATTTTAAATTGTTTGGTTACACTGACATTGATTGGGATGGAAGTGTAGATGATAGGAATAGCACATCTGGGTATGTGTTTCATTCGGGATTGGGAGACATTTCATGGGCTTCGAAGAAGCAACCAATACTTGCTTTATCAACAGTAGAAGCATAATATGTGGAAGCAACAGTAATAGCATGCCAAGCAGTATGAATGAGAAGGATGTTGAGAGATTTATTTCACGAGCGAGACAAAGGAACGACAATTTATTGTGATAATAGCTCAGTAATAGCATTATCAAAAAATTATGTTTTCCATAAGAGAAAAAAGCATATTGATGCAAAATATCATTTTATAACAGAATTGGTTAACAACAAGGAGATTGTTTTGCAGCACTGCAAGATAGAGGAACAATTTTCTAATATCCTCAAAAAGTCATTAGCACAAAAGAGTTTTGAGTATCCCATAAACTGTCTCGGAATGACTGATGGCAGTAGTTGTGATTAAGGGGGAGTGTTGGAATTTTACTCCCAACCAGCGCCATAAATAAGGAGTGGTGTAGCCCACATTTCATCAATTTGTTAGTAGAGAAGGACAACAACAGATCTAAGAGCTAGAGGCATTTTCACGCAACATAGAAAATAAATTACCCGAGCCCTTAGCTCTGCATTTTATTTCCAACCATCGCTTTTTGACTTACCTTTTATTTTTTTCCTGCAACGCATTTCACAACATTTAGCATTTAACGTGTAAGCCTCTCCTTTGTTAAGTTATTTCCCTACAGATGCGATATCAGTGGGACCTACCTTACCATGTTACAAATCCACCAATAAACCCTTTGATATTCCACTTATTCCTTTCTATTCGTGCATTTCACACTTATCGCAACTTACCACCTTTACCGCCCGCAATTTCGCAATCGCAAGTTTTTAGACTTACCTTTTGCACATCCACAAGCTAAGTTAAGTTTTTGTCAATGTAATATCGGCGGGACCTACAAACCTTTACCGCACTTCGCAAACCACCACAATCCTTTGTGTTTGACCATCCAAAATTACTTTTATTTTAGCTGCCCGAAGAACACAAGTCGTAAGTTTTGAATTTTACATTTTATGTCGCCCACAACTTATTATATTTTTTTTGTGATGCGATCGCAAGAGCGGGCACATGTTAAGCTCAGGACGACAATGCATTTTGCACAACACAAGTTTTACCGCTTACCTTTCCAGCATCTGCAAGTTATGTTATTTGATTTTTGGATGTGATATTGCTATCGCATATCACATACGTAAAGATTTAAGTTTACCTCTAGACCACCACAGGCTAAGTTATTTTGGTTGCGATATGATAAGTGCCACATCACTATCTCATATTGCATGTCGCAAAGTTTGATGGATAGCGCCATAAGTTAAAAGTCATAATCACCAATCTGCATGGACGCGGTGTGGACTAGGACCATATTGCATAATTTGAAGTCTGCCAGTTTGTGTGTTTGAACGCGTTCTCGCATGTTTTTGTGTATAAGTAGGAATACAATCTGTGTGTTAATTAATGCAGAAATTATTCTTTTTACAACCAAGGACAAAATTTTGTTGAACGTTCGTTCAACATTGAAGTAGCATTGATTAGATTAGGTTTCAGGCTTCAGCCACTTTGTAATAAAATAAATATCATTTCATTTAGAGAGATGAGTGATTGAATGAAACAAAGTTTCAGTTCTCTTCTGTGTATCATTGTCTATGTCTTTACTGTTAATTTCCGCATTTTGTTTTAAGTCTTTGTGCTGTGGGGAAACACATTTCCTTTGTCTGATTGTATTTAGAAACTTCAACATAGGTAACCTCTCACCTAAACAACTCACCCAAATTTCCAAATAATTGTGGTGGCGGTAAAAAAGAATTGAAATGGAATTTAACGTTTTACAACAGGTTTTTTTGTTTCTTTTATAAATCCATGTGATGGTGAATAATGTGGAACATCAACGGAGACATGGCATGGAATGGAATTTAACGATTAACAACGAGTTTTTTTCTTTTATAAATGCATGTGATGGTGAATAATCTGGAACGTCAGCAGGGACATCATTGCCAGGTTAAATTCAAACATTTAAGTTATAAGTTGTAGATTGTAGTGGTTTCTTATAAACTGTAATGGTTTGCTTATTGGGAGAGGCTTCCAATATTAGGTAAATTATGTTTAAAGTTGTTTGCAGGGTACATGGTTAAATATCGTTAATGTTTTCTATTTTCTGAATAATATAAATTATTCTTGTTGGAGATTTCTATTTTGGAAATCTCAATATGAATACTTTGGAAGTCTCTAATTACTTAGAATTCATTATTATTTAAACAATTAATTTATTTATGGGTCAGATTACAGTGGTTTGCTATTAATTGTAATGGTTTGTTTACATAAAGAGGCTTCCATAAATTTGTTTGTAGAATACATTAAATAATATTAATTTGGAAATCTCTAATGACTTAGAATTAATTTTTATTTAAACAATTACGTTATTTATGGGTCATATTGTAGTATTTTGCTATTAATTGTAATGGTTTTTTACAGAAAGATGATTACATAAATTAGTTTGCATAGGACGTTACCTAATCTTAGGAATGCTTTATATTTTTTTAATAATATAAATCACTCTTGTTTAAATAATTAGTTTATTGGTGGGTCAAGCTGATTTTTCCAATATTTTTTAATTTAATTTCATTAATTTGTATTTCAATATTTGATAGAGAATTAAAAGTTTGTTGTGCCAATAAGCTTGTTCTACAACTAGTGTAAGGGTGACGTGTGACTTTCTTTGTGCTTAACCTCAAGTTGACACCTACTTCTTTTAAGATGAACATAATATATTCTCTAGATAAAAATACAAAGTTCTGAAAATAACAGGAAAGAAAAGAAATGAATTGATTAACAAGCAGCTCAAAAGTGAGAAATGCACCTGGAGACTACAAAAACTAAAGCATACAATTTACATTCAATCAATCATTGATACAACAATAAATACATCACAAGAGAATATGGGGTTGGGAACAAACTCCTACAACCTAGGAAATAATCCTAACTTAAGGAGTTACGTTACAACCATGTCACCATTTCTCCATTAATACAATATAATATTAATTATTTTCAACTCTCTTCTTTAACGGGGAAAGGATTATCTAGTAGTTCAAACATCGCTATAAAGAATTAAAACTTCACTTTCACAAGAAGCCTAGTAAAAATATCAGCTAAATGGTCACGTGTTTTACAATATTCAACAAATTTTTCTTTTGACTTGAAATTTTCTCTAACAAAGTGAAATTGAGTATCGATGTGTTTCGTTTTCCTATGAAACACTGGATTGTTTGCTAGCTTAATGGATTCAACAAATATTTATTTTGATTGGAATTTTTCTCTATCAAAGTGAAATTGGGTATCGATGTGTTTCGTGTTCTTATGAAAGACTGGATTTTTTGTTAGCTTAATGGAGCTTTGGTTGTTACATTTGATGATAGTTGACTCTTTCTTCTCTTCTCCTGTATCATGGAGAAGCCTCCTCAACCAGATAGCTTCAAATGTTGCTGCACATAATCCTTGGTACTTAGCTTGAGCTGAAGATAAAGACACGATGCTCTACTGTTTACTGCTCAACGCCATGACCCAAGATACAAAACTAAATGCCTAACCTATGATAGATAGTCGATCATCCAGGTTGACTCCCCGATGAAAGTCTAAAAAACCTACTAAAATAACATCATATGTATCAGTGTATAAAATACCATAATTACTAGTACCATGAAGATACCTTAGCACACTGTTTGCTTCCACCCAATGAATTTCAAGAGGTTTAGACATGAACTGGCTCAACACATTGAGATATTATGCTATGTATGGTCTAGTTATAGTTAGATATATCGGACTTCCAACTAGCTGCCTATAAAGAGTGACATCCACCTCCTTAGAGCCATCGTCACCACACAATTTTAGATTCTGCTGTAAAGATTTTCATGTTGTCTTACACTTCTCCATTCTAAACTTTTGGAGCATCCCTTTGACATACTACCCTTGAGTAAGGAAAGTCTGCCCAAAGTCTCTCCATACTTCTAGACCCAGACAACAATGTAAACTTCTGAGGTCTTTCAATTCAAAAACTTGTGACATCTGCAATTTGATTTCTTTTATTAATATATCTTCTTTACCTGTTATAATCATGTCATCCACATACAAGGAAATCATAATAATCTACCTCTATTCATCATACATGGTATATATATATTGGATCACTTATACTCCTATGAAAACCATGTTGTAAGAAAATTGAATCAATCTCCTCGTACCAAGACCTAGGTGCTTGTTTTAAACTATAAAGTGCCTTTTTCAATCTACACACTAAATGTTTCTACCCTCGCTTAACAAACCCTTCAGGATGGACTAAATAAACGTCTTCTTTTAAATCACCATTTAGGAATTCAGAATTAACATCTAAGAGGGGTATCTTCCACTCATGTTTTTTAGCAAAATTAATTAAAATTCTAATAGTATTCAGTTTTGGCTACATAAGCAAAGGTTTCTTCACAGTCAATTCCATCTTTCTGTGAATAACACTTTGCTACCAGTCTAGATTTAAACTCTTCTATACTCCTATCTGCATTAAATTTATTTTTGTAAATCCACTTGCAACCTATGGGTATTTTTCCTTCAGGTAATTAAACTAGTTCCAAAGTATTATTTTTAATAATAGATTTAAATTCTCCACTCATTGCAGCACTCCATTTAATTTTTTTTTACGTTAAAGCATAGTCTTTAAATTTGGCTGGTAGTTGATTCTACCTACCCAATATTATTATTAAAGTACTCACTTCAAATCTGTCTATTTCAGACCTTTGCGGGCTTGACACACTGACTACATCACCCGCCTCTTCTTCTTTCTATTATTATTTCTGTTGTTGATTATCCCCACTGCTTTCTTCCATCAACAATGGAATGTGCCATTCTTCAAGATGGTTTTCCTTATTTCCTTCCTCAACCTGCTCATGAGATATGATATATCGACTTTAAAATACTTTATGAGTCAAAGGATTAAACAACTTATAAGATTTAAACTCAGTGCAATATCCTACAAAGATGCATTTCATGGCCTTAGGATATAACTTATTTCTATATTCCTTGGGTATATGGAAAAGGATTTTGACCCAAAAAATATTAAATGATTCACTGTTGGCTTATATCCATAAGGTGCTTCAAAAGGATTTTTAAAACTATGACATTTAGTAGGACTCCTATTTTTTAAATAAACAATAGTGTTGATTGCTTCAGCCCAAAAACCATTTGATAGACCCTTACCTTGAAGCATAGTTCATGTGCACTCCACAAGAGTTCTATTTTTTTGTTCTACAACTCCATTTTGCTGTAGAGTGTGAGGCACTGTGAACTATTAAATAATCCCATTGTCTCTGTAAAATCTCATGAACTCTCCCAATTTGTATTCTCCCCCTCGATATAAGCAGAGAATCTTTATGAATTTCCATGTCTTCTTCTCCACCATATTCTTAAATTCTTTAAATCATTGAAATTTATAGATCTTCTTGCTCATAAATTATATTTAAGAGAATCTAGTGCAGTCGTTAGTAAAAAGTAAAAAATAATAGGCACCACCTAGTGACCTAGTCTGCATAGGTCCACATACATCTGTATGCACAAGCTCCAGAATATTTATTTTCTTCCTATCAACATTCAAACGAAACTCTTCCCTGTGCATTTTCCCTAATGCACATACATCATAATATAAATTAACATTATGAAAATCAGGAAGTCCATTAACCATACCTTTGCTTTGAAGCAGCATCAGATCTTGTTGGTTAAGATGACTGAATCTCTAATGCCAAAGATTCTCATTTTTCAATCCAATTGAAGCCATAAATTGGTGTAGCATGATCTTGACATTCAATATATACGGGCTTCCCACACACACTCTTGATGCAACTAGCTCCTTCTTGCTATCCTTTATGACACAATATGTTTTGAATAATTCAACTTGCAGGTCTTGATCTGTTATCATTGACACACAGATTAAGTTATTCTTAATCTCAGGTACATACATTACACTTTTGATATGTTTGATATCATTGTAAGGCAAGATCACCAGAATATCGCCGTACCCCTCAATATCATAACCTCTGTCATCACCTAGATAAATTTTAGCTCCACAAGTGGTCTCTTCAAAAAACTCAAAACGATTTCTATTAACTATTATATGTGAAGACACGCCTCAATCAACGTACCATATATCAGCCTCATCCTCCATAGAAGTTGAAAGAGCACAATCAGCTACAAACATTCAATAATCATGAATGTGGACTTCATCAAAAAGGTGTCATGTGTGCTTTCTCTGTTTATTTGTAGCCTCATCTTCTTGTGTCTTAAAACACAACTTACATTGATGACTAGTTTTCCCACAGTAGAAACATTTAATGCCAGAAAAGTTACTACTGTTACTTGCAGACATACCTTTGAATGATCTCTTCTGAAATCTACCACCTCCTTTCTATCCCTATGGTGTTTTCCCTTTGTATGGATTCTTCTTCGCCATTAGAGCAAGATCGACACTCTCTTGTCTCATATTCTATTGCTGCTCTTCTTCCTGTAACAAAATTATTAACATCTCTTCGAATGCAAAGGATTTATCTTGTGTAGACAAGCATGTGATGAACATATAGTATTCATCTCTCATCCCATTCAAAGTAATTGTGATAAGATCAGAATCAGACACCATCTCCTCGATGTCACCCAATATGTCCTTCAGGTCTTTGACCCTTGCAATGAATCCAACGATAGATTCATTCTCCCTAATCCTCATGGAAAATGACTTTCCTTTGAGCGACAAGATGAAATTAGTGTTTTGTGTCTGGTATAGATTCTTTCGTCCAGATGTCAGTTGACAATTTACCGTCTGTGATATGTGGGATAATATTGTCTTTAATAGACATATTAAATCATAATGTCACCTTGTTCTCCCTTTTATCCCTATCTTGTAAGAGTGCAGCCACACTTGTTGCATTGTTCGACCTTTGATCATCACCACTGACAATCGACCATGCGCTCCCTCCCTTAAGAAACGTTTGTAGCTTGAATTTCAAATTGGTATAATTGGTCCCATCGAGTTCTCTAGTCTCGCTAAGATACTTTCCATTAATTTTGGACTGATCGGATTCCAAATCCTCCGATCTTCAGTCGATTCTAACCAAGTGAACAATTACAAGCTACAAAAAAAACTTCAACACATACTAGAACCTAGTCAAACATCTGCCATTGATAAGGCATGATCCCTGTGTCCACAACTCAGATCCGCCACCAATTGGGAAAAATCTCACGAGCATAACCATAAAATAGGCAAGCACTGGAATCGGCTAAAAATCCGTGCTGATCAAAATTTTGTTAAGGCTGGCTCTACCAGCACTGGAATGACCCCAGAAAATGCGATGATCAATATATTTTAGCACTACTGTGATTCCTAAAAATGTGCTAATCAGCGCTGCTACTGCTCTAAAAACTACGTTGATCCACTTTGTTCTCATAAAAACTGAGACCTGTGAGAAACTAAGTTTCTCTTGTGAGTGAGGTGCTTCTACAGACCACCTACTCCGCTATGAGCACTGAGGCTCATATTTTCACTGTAGCAATGAAGGACCTATATCCATGAAGGTTCTATAGCAACTAAGGCTTTGTAGGTAAATCAGGCTCACCCAGTCTGAGCTCTGATACCATGATAAAAACTAGAAAGAAAATAAATGAATTGATTAACAACCAGCTCATAGGCGAGCAATGCACCTGAAGACTGCACAAACTAGAGCATACACTTTACATTCAATCAATCAATGGTACAACAATAAACACATCAAAACATAATAGGGAGTTGGGAACAAGCTCCTACAACCTAGGAACTAATCCTAACTTAAGGAGTTATGTTACAAGCATGTAACCATTTCTCCATTAATACAATATAATATTAATTATTTTCAACTAATTCACTATAATAAAAAATAATAATAAATATAGATGTTTGGTTGCAAGGCCGGTTGATATTACAACCCAATATGAAGTAGATGTAAAAATCCTTCACTCAACAACAAATAAACTATTTTGATATCATAAAAAAATTGGACAAAGATAAAATAATTAAAAATAAAACCAATTTTTTTTTCTCTGTGTTAAAAATGTAAATTTCTATTTCAATATAGATCTTACAAAAATTATTTGAAGCTCAATGTCAATTACTTTATATTAATATCAATTTCATATAAATATATATCTTCAAAGAGAAGAAGTAATTCAAAGTGAGTGAGTCACTCCCCATCTTAAATAAATGGTTTCAATGTGAACTATGTATATATTAATATAAAAAAATTGAAAATTAACAATTAAGTCTAGAGGCTCATTCTACAATGCAGTCCGAGGGATATGTGTAATTTAGATGTGCAATTTTGTTAGTGTTCAACTTGGAGTTATATGTGTCACTTTTAAATTTACTAAAAAAAATTATTTAAATAAAAAAAACATTAATTAAAAAGTAAAATATATGTAAATTATACAATGCAAGTGCGAGGAGTTTTTTAAGGCATTAAATCCATTTATACATTCAAAAATGTACTTTAAATAATGAGACATTTCACATGGTACACACACATATGTACAAAGAGATTAACCACTGATCTATCAAGAACTAAGCACTTACGAGGACCAAATATCTAGATATGAAAATCATTTTTTAAGCTTTTCACTCTAAAGGTGGTTTGCACCTCAAAATATTTGATCCCTCTAAGTGCTTCGAGATATTTTTTTAGTATTTGGAATCTAAAAATAGGTTTATAATGATAGATATTGGTATTGAAAAAAATTGTCTAAAGTATATGTAAACTTGAATTTAACAATTTAAAACTGCGTACCATCCATTCAAAATATATTATTAAAATTTATAGAAAATTCAGCCTCATTCAAAGATAGAAGAAAAAATAAAGTTTGACTGACGTAAAACATAACTTTAACATAACTTTGAGTAGCATATACCATTATTATATGAGCCCTGCTTTCGATAAGTTCGGGTTACATGTCATTGATTACATATTCTTTTCTATTTTCTCCATCTCCATGTCCTCTGGTTTTGGTTCAATAGTATATCCTTTTTTTCCTATGTCTCTGCGTCGTATGTCGATCCTATGGAAAACCTATCCATTGAGAAAGCCATGAAATAAGGGCTAAAAATAAGAAATTGTTATGATTATGATAAAATATGATTTCATTTCTTCAAAGCACTCATTGGATTTCCAAGGACTCAAATAGTGGACATAAACCAACATGCCATTGATCTCTAGTAACTCTCAATATAAAACTCAATACAACTCTATTATTTTTCCAAGTACCATAAAACAAAAATCTAATATCATTATTTTGCAACCCCAGCGTATACAAATTATAACTATTTTAATTAAAAGGCTACTAGGGTGATGGAATTTGTTTTTAGGTGTGTAACATCGTGGAATAGCACCATAAGTAGAAGATGAGATAAGCATGACGATTGCGGTTTTTTTTAATTAATAGGCTACTGGGGAGATGGAATTTGTTTTTAGGTGTGTAACATCCTGCAATAGCACCATAACTAGTAGATGAGATGAGCACGAAATTGGCGGTTTTTTTGGGGCGTGGAACATATTGCCATAGCATGATAAGTAGAAGATGAGATAAGCACAACTAATTTTTTTTTTTTTTAAATAGTAAATAGCATACTCGTATATTAATCCGAGTTCTTTCTCAGCATGTAACTGGGTGACTTCATTTACATTACATTTCCACTGAAGGCTCCATATGTTGTTATGTTATTACATGACCTTTCCATTTTACAAAAACTCCAAAAAAGTTTGAAACTATTATTTTGGTACTATATAGATAGAAAAATTGCTTCATAAGAAGCATACATTTAAAGCATAGCATAAAAACAAACCAATCAATAAAGAAAATACTATAGAGCTACTGATGAGTTAATAATTCTTCCATATCAGCCAAGATGTTTAGATCAAATCTTAGGCCTTTCATCTCCTCCTCCCTACTTTTGTTGTTCTCCAAGAATTTGAGCTTTTCCAATTGATGATGAAGCACATCAATGTCATCCTCTATATGATTTATTTTTTCACTTTTGCCCATGTTATGCTCTTGCATATTCGGAATTTCCTCCTACTATTGATGTAAGTTGAGCTTAATTATTTGCATTCTTGTGTACATGTATTGGAGCTCAGTGGAACATTTATCACAATCAACCAACCTCAACCCACATTATTTACGACCTCTGCCATGCCCACGAACAGACCTGGGTTGATGATGTCTCCAAGGCCAATAACCGAACTTCCCACCTCCAAAATACTATTGGTTTCCATCATAGATGTAGTCCCCGTTCTCCTAAATTGATCCGCCATAATTTTACAACACTTACGACTGCCAACCACTACCCAAAATTGCAAAATATCTTGGACCTTGGAACTACTAACGTTGGTGCTAGTTCTCCAAGAGGAAGAAACCCACTGTGGTCCCACAATACCCCCAAGCTTCCTCAGACATTTATGCTTCAACAACACTCCAATTTCATGCACATTATCCAGCTCCAACTCATTTCCCTCAAACTTGTGACTACCAAATTCCTTCCCTGATAGCAAACAAGCAGGGGAAGAGCCAATTTTCCCACTGCACTCCTCGAACAAACTGGAACCTTTCTTAACATTGAACCAAAGCTTAAAGGTAACCCTAGGAAACCTCACCTGAGAAAACACAGAGATAAGACGTGTCAAGTCGATAATACTACCTGCTCTAATCCATATACCATAATTTTGACCGACTCGTGAGCCAGTACCACCACCAAACCCTCTCAACAATCTCGCGCCTTATAATTCCTTGAAATTTCCAAAATTTCCAGAATTCCAAGCTCCACCACCCGCATTCCTCTCCTTGCTAGGCCCCTAGAACACAGAGCACATCACTAACCACACGTTTTGAATCCCCACAATAGTGGCTAGAGTCTGCCTCCATGACAAACTCCAACTGACTTTGCTAACTGAAGTGCACCTTTTATCTTCCAAGAACCTAGAGAATCTATATAAATAAGGGTTGAACCTATCACAAATGACCTCATACTAGTGTTGCTTCGTGCCACAAACTTCCCCATGAAATTCCATAACGTCTCTTTACCTTGAATCCTCCTCAAACCTATTATTGTGAAGTTTAATCCATGCCAAATGACATTCATGCACCTTTGGTTTAATTTCCATCATTGCATTCCATAATTTTCATGATCCAACCATGAATGCATCAAAATCCACCATCGCGCAAGGTCCAATATCCCTAGGCTCTACTTCTCTTATGTGCAGTGACGATAGGTGAATTCTATGTATGGCTCCAGATAGTACACGTCCAAAACCCATGTCCCACCCCCATGGAGAGAATTCCACGAAATGCCATGATCCTGTATTGGAAAGGAGGCTTGATGGGATAGGGAAAATAAGGGCTCAAGGGAGATGGGGAGTCCAGGACAATGGAGGTAGATGTGAAAGGGTTGGGGGAGGGGTAGGTTTAGGAATCAAGAGGAAGGTGAAGGGGACGAACACGTCAAGGGGAGTGACTAGGCAACAAAACAAATAGACGAAGAGAGGAAAAATACCAAGGGTCTCAACTCCGGGAAGGAAAGGGGAAGAAAGGGTGATGGGTAAGAATAATTAAGGGGGGAAGGTAGGTCCAGTTGGGTCCAAACATGCCATCAACTAGCTAATTTTTCCAAAATTGATTCCTCCAAGTTCTCCATCTCTTTCGAAATTCAACGATATTATTTCTTGATCCTTGGTCTCTAGGAGTAATATTTTTCCCATTGCTTTTTCTTGTACTTATACTGACATAGCTAGGGGATTAGATTTCTTCCCTCTTTGCCCTTCACCATACTGGTCTATTCTGCCAATAGGTAGGCCTGGTTCACCTATCTATCCACTTATTTATTCTTCCCGTGGAGAATATGACAATACATGGCTTCTCTCAGGGTGGACTTTATGTCTTAGGTTCTTTTTATGATTTGATTGAGAATACAGTTTAGAGCCAAATTCCCATTGACCATATGTTTTATTATCAATACAGTGTCTCCTACGATGACCACCTTCCTAATACCCTTTTCATGTACTAGAGATAGTCCTAACATCAGACCCGAGACCTTTTCTTGATTATTAGTCTTTATTCCCATACCCCAAGCATATCTTATTTCTATTTTTCGTTTAGGATTTATAAGGATCAATCCCCCTCCTTCCACCCCATCACCTAATTTTAATTTTAATGGTGATGATGAGGGTGATAGTAAATGAATGAAATTAATGCTTTTTTTAAGAATATAAATGGATAGTCCTAAGTTGTTGCATGATGATAAGATGGTATTAAAAAACGAGACTGCATATTTAATAATTCTAGTAGATAAATTTATGAAAATAAAATGTTAGGATTCAAGTAAAATAGATATGTATTTGGAATACGTTTAAATCAATTTAAAATTGACACCTTACATCTAAATTTTTTTAAAAATCAACAGTAATAAATCAAAATAAATTAAAATACAATCATGTGATTTTTAAGAATAACATATATACCATAATAATGTTGACACAAATTTAATTTTAAAAACTATATAAAAATATGAAAAGTATTCTAATATACTTAAACATTACTATAAAAGAAAAAGCTATAACATTACATTGATAATTATTCCTAGATAAAAACATGTCATAAAATATAAAAAAACAACTTATTTTATTAATATTAAAATACTAAATATAATAATAATTATAATGTGAATACTTAAAATTTATTAATTTTAAGATAAAAATAATATTAAAAAAAAACATCTAAGAATTTATCATCACATATACAATTTACAATCATATATAATTTTTAATATATACTAATTTAGCAAAAGGAATTAGTCTTCATCTTTTAAAATAAAGTTTGTTAATATTCACTTGGAAATTTAAGTGTCCATATAATTTTTTTTAAATAAAACTGGTTGATGTTCACTTCCATATATAAAATGATTTAAATTAAGTTAAAGAAAATTTACAAAACTTATATATATATATATATATATATATATATAAACTGTTTTTAAGATAAATAAAATTGGTTCAAAAGCATAATTTTACCATTTTATTTTCCTTAAATTAAATTGTAATGTCAACTCCAACCTCCTTTTATTTTAACCATAAATTCCTCAACAGCATTGACCGAATTGACAAAACAATACTCAACTTATTCTATTCAATAAATTTCCCAACATAGCAGTAAACTATTTTTTCAAATATATTCTCCACACTCCACGCGAATCGCGCTATTATCGACCATGACTAGCAATACTAACATATTATATTTCATGGATTTTCCAACGTACCAACGATGTATTCAACATATTCTGCAAACTCCGTACCAACGCCAACTGGAAAATTTAATCCCTAAATTATTGGAACCCCTAATTTAATCCCTGAATGAATGTTGAAAACAGTGATTCTGCAGAACAGCTGGGAGAAGGGTACTCGGTATATAGTGCTCATTCTATCAGAAATGGACTGCTGTGCAGCTGCTCTCGTTTGTTAGTGCGAACAGGATTGTACTGGACTTTAAAGCTTATATGGGCTCCTTATTGCTCCCAGGAAGTTGCTTAAGTTTTCCCATCCTCCTAATTTTGACCCATATGAGTTGTGTATGAATACTTGCTAATATCTGAAGGCATTCTATCTATGGTGGCATACTACCCAGAGGCTGACCTTTGCTCAGGAGTCAGATCACTCATTCCATCGACAAGGTGTCAGGTCTTCTGTGTTGCAGTCACCCTAGGCAGAAAGTGGGTCAGTAAATAGTATAGTCTACTATGTCCGTGGCAGAGAGTGCGTCACATGAGTTTTATACAGATAGATTTCAATTTTTTTTTTAAATGTTCCTGAGTCGAATAAAGTATGAATAACTGTGGATTCGACGTAAAGTTCCCAAGGCTAAAAGACAATCAGAAACAACTCACCGAATGCCAACTAATGGGGGTCGTGGTAAACGGGCCTGCAATGGAATTTAACGTTTGACAACAGGTTTTTTTGTTTTATAAATGCATGTGATGGTGAATAATCTGGAACGTCAACAGGACATCACTGCAGTGGTTGGTTTGGAACGTTAAATCCAAACATTTATCCGTTATATATTGCAGTGGTTGGTTTGGAACGTTAAATCCAAACATTTATCCGTTATATATTGCAGTGGTTGGTTTGTTATATATTGTAATGGTTTGTTTACAGGCAGAGGCTTCCACTACAACTGGTATTAGGTAAAGTATGCTTAAAGTTGTTTGCAGAGGACATTGTCAAATATTGTCAATGCTTTGTATTTTTTTAATAATACAAATAATTCTGGTTTAAACAATTAGTTTATTAGTGGGTCAGTCGTTTGTCATAAATTGTAATGGTTTGTTTACAGGCAGATGCTTCCAGTACAACTGGTATTAGGTAAAGTATGTTTAAAGTTTTTTGCAGATGACATTGTTATTTTTTTAATAATATAAATCATTCTCGTTTAAACAATTACTTTATTAGTGGGTCGAGGTTAACATTGCTATTTATTTATTTATTTATTTATTTTATTTTAGAAATTAGTATTTTTACTAGTAGAATTAAAAATATGTTCTGTGAAGAGGCTTATTTTACAACTCATATAAGAGAGATACTGATTCTATTTATGTTTAACGGTAAATTCACACTTGCTTTTTTTAAGATACAAATAAAATATTTTCTAGATAAAAATGTAAAGTTCACTATAATAAAAGATAACAAAAAATATAGATGTCATTTTTTTTCACTTAATCATAAATAAAATATTTTGATATCGTTATAAAAAAATATAATTAAAAAAATAAATAACTAAAAATAAAACTTTTTTTTTTTAATGCACACTTTTATTTCAATATAAAACTTCCAAAAATGATATATATATATATATATATATATATATATATATATATATATATATATATATATATATATATATAAAAAGAAGAAGAAGTAATTGAAGGTAAAACAGTTCAATTACTATCTAAGAGATAGATAATTCATTCAAAATTTTAATTAAAAATTAATATGTTGCATTTAAAATATTAATAATAATTTAAAAAAAAATTATACATCATAAATAAAAAAAATTGCTATATAGATTTAAATAATATTAAGCTAATTTAAAAATATATTAATAACACATGTAATTCATAAATAAAATATGTCAATTATCATCTTAAATAAATGACTTTAATGTGAAATATGTATATATTATATAAAAAAAACTAAAAAATAATAATTGAGTGGAGAGACTCATCTTAGGAGTTCATTCTACATCCTAGTAAGAGAGAGATGTGTAATTTTGTCAATGTTCAACTTCAAGTTGATATATGTCTCTTCAAAATATATATATTTAAATAAAAATACATTAATAAAAAGAAAAATTAATATATGTCTTTGGTTTGTTTAATTAAAAGTATTGTAAAAAATTAATACTCCAATTGTCACTCCTAGTGACCATACTAAGGAGAAGTGGTAAAAATATTTCACTTTCATTCTCAACCATAAATAAATTATTTCACGTGTAATATAATAAAGAAATAATTAAAAGTGTGAGAAAACATCAATAATTTCACTCTAAATCTTAAAAATATTTCATTCTCACTCTGAACCATATATTAAAATATCTCAATTTCCATATAAAATAACACAATCTTATATCAACATTATTGAGAAATAAAGTAGGTAAGAAAAACCATATATACATTATATTAAAATATTGGAAAAAAATTATGGTTAAAACATTTTAAGAAGTCTCACTATTTTATGCCCAAATAAAATTTGAAGAGGTTAGAATGCATTTAATATATTCAAAAATGAAATTTAATATATATATATATATATATATATTCGTGAGGGATCAAATTTGGGAGAGATGCAAATATTGCATTCTAGTTTTGCACCTCAAGAGATTTCACCCCTCTCAGATCTTGCTACATCTATGCTTAAGATGGATCTATACTGGTTTTACAACCCATTCTGACGGGTGATCAACACGGAGTTGACAAATGTATCTCTTAAAATAAAAATAAAAATAAAATAAACTCTAAACAGAAAGATAAAAATTTGAACATGCTATGTCCTTAAAGTAATTAGAACTAAAAAAATGTGTTGAGTAACATGTTAAAAATCCATATTAACCAATTTATGTCGATATCAACTTCACATATATATATATATATATATATATATATATATATAGAGAGAGAGAGAGAGAGAGAGAGAGAGAGAGAGAGAGGAAATAATGTAATGTTGTTTATAATTAAATATTCAATGTGGGTTATTGGTAAAACATTTTAGTATGAACTAATATTGATTTATACTTAAATATAATAATATTAAAAAACATTTTTAATTTTCCTTTTATATAGAATATTTTAATATAAACTATGTATATTTTATATATTGTTTGAAAAAAAATAGATATATATCATGAAAAAATAGGTATATTAATTAATTAATACTAGCGGTTCTACATCTATTTAAACTCAACATTGTGATCTTTCATGTAGTTCTCATGTGATTATTACCGAAAGAATTCTATAATTTATGCAATAGATCATAGAAGTCAAAATTCTAAAAATAAGAAAAATATGGTTAAAGCTTGGTCTCAATTTTTTATAGTTTCATCTTCTATATAACATTAAAAAAAAATTAATAAAAAATTACACGTTGTATTTTGCATTTTAAAGAAGTTTTCATGAGAAGAAATTAAATCGCTCTCCACTCATGTTAAATCCATACTTAAATGGATCTATACTGGTGGTTCTTATTGGAACAACATTTAAATAATGTCATTATTTTACATTTAATCTCTTTATATGTTTTTGGGTCAAATTTGTCTAAAATCTAGAAAAAATTTGTTGGAATTCAAAGTGCTCAAAAGAAATTTCAAGCCATTAAATCCATGTATACATTCGCCCATATTAACCATTGATCTATCAAACACTAAGCACTAACAAAAATCAAATATATAGAGATGCAAACATTTTTTAGATTTCTACATTATAAAAAACAGTTTACATTTCAAAAAAATTCATCACTCCAAATACATAATAAATTCATAATTAAAATAAATTTATATTAATTTTAAAATTCAACAAAAATGAAGAAACATTAAATAATACAAAAATATTACAATCTAGATAGGAAAATAGAAAACACTTTAATATTACAATATCTCTACATATGAAAATAGAAGACACTTTAAATTTGGAAAAGTCCAAAGTTATCATACTCTTAAAACTCGGAAGTATGTGAATTGGATTTATTATTAATAAGAAGAATGATAAAATATCCTTAATACCTTAAAGTAATAAGAATGGAAAAATCCAAAGTTATGATACTCTTAAAACTAAGTATGTGAATTGGGTTTATTATGAATAAGAAGCCTGATAAAATATCCTTAATACCTTAAAGTAATAAGAATCTATAAAATGGAAATGGATAGCCGTTGAAAAAAGAGAGAGGAGAACCTTTAATATTTATAATTTTTGGCACAAACATTAAAAAAAAAATTAATAATCACTAATCAAATTTTCAAATATATTTAATATTTGTAATATTGTATAATATTTGTAATATTGTATAAAATTTAAATAAGAAAATTTTTATTTTTATATTTATATTTTTATATAAAATTTAAAATAAAAACATCAAATTTTTATTTTCAAAATTTGATTGTACATGATTATTAGAGTTTGGTGTTTTTCTAAGTTATAACTTGTTGTAAGGTCACTAAAAAAATTGTTTCTACCCCCATTGTCATAATTATCTTCAAACAACAATAATATATTTTATACTTTGTGATTAATATTTTCAATAAAAAAATAATAGTTTCCATTATTATATAATAAAGATCTTCTATATATATTTTATATTTGTGATTAATACCACCAGGAATTGATACTCTAAGGAGAAAGGAATTTATGGGTGCGTATCAATGTTGGAAGCGCACATTAAATGCTGTCTTTTTGGCTGCACGACAATAAAAATTATGGATAGATGGAGCGTGCGCTAGAAGGTAGTTAATATGTTTAAGGTCATTTTAAAATATTTTGTTGCAAGTGGAGAACCTGCCATCTTATACGTGGAAATCTCATTAAATCATAAGCGTTCTAAACATATTTAAATTGCAATCTAAGTTTATTCACATTTCAAATTTTTTTAATCCCTGATTCAAATACC
The DNA here is from genome assembly GCA_034641835.2 of Pinus albicaulis. Classification (NCBI taxonomy): domain Eukaryota; kingdom Viridiplantae; phylum Streptophyta; class Pinopsida; order Pinales; family Pinaceae; genus Pinus; species Pinus albicaulis. Next base: position 754,433,022 of record CM076575.1, on the reverse strand, counting down.
AGTAAGAATAAGTTTGGATCAGAGATAAAATTCCAAAGGGACTTTGACAGTTATAAACCATTAAATTTGATGAATAAATCTGTTTTCAAATTCGCATCCAAGTATAGATTCATTGTTCGCCTTTCTGACTCTGCTGCTCTGATCTGATTTTGACGATTTCAATGCTCCCTGCTATTGTTGTCATGATTATGAAAGGCAATACGAAGAGGGACCATGTGCCCAATACCAAAGGACTTGTACTTTAATTTTTCTTTGTATTTCATTTGACCAAAGCCAGCTTATGAAAGCAATTTTGGCTGTTTTTTTAGCGTTAGTATTAAGAGAATTTGAATTATTGACTTTTTTTTTTAATGTCTCTAAAAACCTTAACTATACACCTTTCATGACAACTCTGAACATTAACAGGACTTGGTTAAGTGAAACTAAAACTTTAACCTGAGCAGCGATAGCTCGTGGAGCTCAGAACCATGACCATTACTTGATTATGTAAAGATAAAACATTCGGCTCAACAGCGCTCCTACTGGTCAGGGCTGATTGTCGTTGGACGATTGATAGGCAGATTTGAATTGTGTAAGCTTGCAGGTAAACATGCAGTCAAGTTATTCCAGAGGATCTTCCGGAGGCTCATATATTTCATTTGAATAGAGTAACCTCGGCCAATCCCCTTGAAACTCATTGTCCACTGAAAGATAAAAATGAAGTTGACTCATGAAAAACTAAGAGCCTACATACTTGAGCTGATTTAGCTCCAGAAAATTCAGATATGAACTTAAAACATGTAGCTCAAATAAGATCAGGAGCTTATTTGACATGAGTGCGTAGGACAAACATTCCACCAATAAGCTCTCAACCAACGCTGTGATCGGTGCAAGGTCTATGTACGAGTGTTTTACCACCTAACCCAGACTTCATCGTGGAATGTTTGTCACTTTCTTGTGAATTTGTCAAATAAAAATAAAAATAAAAATACATTATATATACAATTTGTGAGACGTTTGAATAAATTTTTGGGTAAAATATAAATGATGTTTCAATATAAAAGTTTATAAAAAATATATGAACATGTGAAATTAATATTAATTAAAAATTGGTATAGTTATATATAAATCAATATAGATTGATTTTACTTTTATATTTATTAAGTTCTTAGAAAGATCTAATGAAAAATCACTTTTATGAGTGTAAAATTTGACCACAGGTTGACACCTCAAGATTTAATTCTTCTAAATACTTGATATACTCACATTTAAGATGGATCAATGTTTATTTTTATTAATATTATTTATAATTTTACAAATTTCACATGTTTTTATATAAAAATATTTTTATTTTTAATTTTATTAAAATTTGATAGATATAAATATTATAATTATATATAATTTAATCTTTAAGGATTAGTTTAAGTGATCTAGAGCTATACTTGAAGTTATTTGATATTCGAATCCTTAGGGCAAGACCAAGTAACCAGAGTTTAGGATTTAAGTGATTTACTATCCATGAAATATGGAGAAGTCTCATGCTTTCATTCCAAGTAAAAAAAATGAAAAATAGAGAACATATGTGCCTCAAATAAATTAAAAACAACAACCCCTCTACATCTATTGTCCTTGCCTTGTGAGGCTCCATCAAAGAAATCCCATGGATGTGATTTCTCAAAAACCTTTCGGATTATGTGCCAGCTAGTGGTGCTAATATTTTCCTCACTAGGGAGAAGAGATAGAATAGCTAGACTCCAAGCCACAATTATTTCTTGTATGGACCTAGAGTCTTGAGAAATAGCTTTGTTCAAGGCTAACCAAACACCCCATCAAATAAGTAAAGGCAACGCTCTATTTTTTTAAATATTGATTACCCTTGTCGATCAAACCTCCTTCATTCTCCCCCTTCCAGTTATCCCCAAATCCTTAATTTGTTGTATAAACATTCCACATACTTTTGTGTATGAGAAATCTATGAATAGATGTGCTACAACTTCCTCCTCCAAACTACAAAGGGCACACCTACTTGGTTCTTCCACGTATATTTTATGAATGGTGTTGCATGTTGGTACCTTGTTTTCAAGAAGACACCAGATAAATTATCAATATGTTTCCAAAATGTTTAGTTTCCAAAGACTCCACTAAGACCATACACGTTCTCCCTAAATTTGATATGAAATTAAGTGTAAATAACCTAGATTTCGGGTGTAATCCACATAAGGAGAAGGAAACCATTGCATTTCATCTTCTTTTTCTATCAGACGAGAATGGAAAGATCATAGGGATATGGTATATCCTTCCCAGACCTCTGTATGTCTTTCTAGAATTTCCAACTAACCATATGTGAGCCAGCCTTGTGCCAAAAAAGAAGCAAGGTTCGGGTGTTCTAATTCATTAAGAAAAATGCAACTTGTGTCATTTATAACACCTACTAAGGCTTATAGAGGGTGATATGTTTCCCCACTACCTATCAACAAATCATTACCAATTTTCACTTTCGATCCATTACATATATTCCTTGCAAGTCATTCCTCATTGACCTTAAAATATGTTACTCTTGCCTTCCATATGATTGAAGAATTTGTACGATATTTCATAGGATACAAAATCCAATCTTCAATGGTATCTTAGTAAATGTATTTCATTTGAACAACCAAACTCTGAAGGCTATGTGTTGTGAGGAGCCTCCAACCAACTTTGGCTTCCAAATATTTTGAGAAAAATGGGATATTATTTAATCCCCATATAACCCCATTCCTTTGGAGTTGCTATCATTTCGCACCTAACCCATGACATGAGGAACTGATCACAACTTCCTTCCCATAAAAACCAAAGGCATATTCTACATGAATTCTCTAGCATTCCTTAAGGAATCAATTAGAGAGACATCCAATAGACTGGAATGAATTCTACAAATGTTTTTATTAGCACAAACTACCCTTCTATTGAAATCCACCTCAGGCTCCAATGTTTCAACGCTTTTTCTACCTTTGTAATCTGCTAGAAACAGTCTCCATTTCTATTCACATTTGGTTTTATGTGGAAAATAGGGTACTTCATATCTCCATCTCTTAGGTTAAGCATATAGGGGAAATAAATTTGTAGATGGTGGGCCTCCTCCTCTTCTAACTAATGGAGCATCAGAGTCAATTTTGTAAGATTTATCAACATTACCATGACCCTCCCAAATAGATAAAAAAAGGACTGTAGTAGTCCCACATCATAATAGGACCCATTACAGAAAATGAGAATGTCAGATACAAATAATAGGTGTGTTGTAGATAAATTTTCAACCACTCCTAAGTTCTATCCCTCTTGAAGTCACCCCTCCTCTTACCATTTGTGATTATTCTGCTAAGGACTTCTACCACTAATAGAAATAATAGGGAAGAGAGGGGGAAACCCTATCTAACTCTTCTTTTCAAATGGAAAAATGGTGAAGCCTAACCATTTATAATAACTAAAAATTATATAGATGTGATGCAACTCATGGCCCAAGTAATAAACGTAACTTCAAGCCCTGGATGGGTCAAAATACTTCTTAAATAGAGCTATATTACCTAATCATAATCTCCAGACAAATCAATATTAAAGAATACTCCTTTTGATTTCCGAGTTTTGATGCTATGAAGGAACTCCTGAGAAACACCTACAGCCTCATGAATTTGTATTTTATCAAGAAAGCCAAATCTCTCCCTCAAGATAGTCTTGGATAAAATTGGATTAACACACCTGGAAATCACTTATGCTGCCACCTTTTAGATGGGATATGGCCCAAAATTCATCGTATGTGTGAGGATTGTCCACTTTGGTAACCATAGCTATGAAAGTTACATTGAAAGAGTCAAGAATATGCCCCTAGGATTTGGAATCTTCAACCACTCTTAGAATATCATTCCCTATCAGATCATACAAGCATATGAAGAATTCCATTAACCAACCATTAGGTCCATGATTTTTTTCCTTTTGGAAACTATCATGAACCTCTCAAAGTTCCTCGTTAGTGAATTCTTTCATCAAGTGTTGATTTTATTCTACATTAATAAAATTAGGAAAAATTTGGGGAAATATAATGTCTTCTACAAAGGTTGTTTCTTCTTGAGCCTTTAATAGACCTCCAAAATGTGCCTTTATAGATTGCACAAACTCGTAAAAATTAGAAGCCTGGTTTCCTTCCATGTATTCTATGCTCTAGATAGCATTTCTCATTGGACGACCATTCACAAAATATTGGAAGAAGTTTTTATTCTTATCCCCACATTCCAATCAAACCACTCTACTTTTAAGCCTCCATAAGGCCTTTTTTGGTTCTAAATGCTTCCTTCTTGATGCTTTAAGCTCCATCACATTTTCTCATGTTTGTTATGTGGAGAAAACTACCTCTATTATGTCACAATTATTACTAAGCTATTCTTAAATATCTCTAATCTCGTGATTATCCTTCTTACATTTTTTTTTACTCCCATTGATAGAAGCATTCTTGACACTAGTAAGGCTATATACAAATTTTTCTGCCACCGATGCTTTTAATTTTGGCTTAATGGTTACTAATTTAAATGAGCTAGTTCCAAAAACTCATCATCTTGTAACCACATTGAATTTAGTGTTAAAGGAATCGTTGTTTTATTATTTGAGCTTTTGAGTTCCAAGGATATAGGAAAATGATTTAATTCACCTAGAAAACCCACCCATTGATCAATTAGAGACATTCTTTCAACCAATATTTCAGAAAAAAAAAAAAATATATCCATCCTTTTTGGTACACTAGATTCCCCCACTCGATTATTACACCATGTTGGTTTTACCTTAGTCAGTTCCACATATATTATATTATGTCTCATGAATAAATGAGTAAAAAAAATTGTTAAATAATTTTCCCAAGAATGCTCCCCAATTTGGGATGGGTACATCTGCTTCTTATTTTGTCTCCTTCTCTGCTCCACCTGAGGGAAATTTCCATACTTTTGTTTTTTTCCCTGTGTTCTTCTTTTTTCTGTTTTCTCTTTTTTCATCTGGACATCTGTTTTGTAAGTGACCAATTTTCCTACATATTATGCATCTAGATGAAGTATTTTCATAATAAAAATGTTGCGTCCATTTTTTTGGCTATGAATCAGTTGAATGAATTCTGGTAGCCCCTTACTGAGATCCACATCAATGTAGACCCTTGGGAAAGTGAAGATCCTCTCCTCCAATTTTTTAGTATCTATTTTGATGTATCTCCTAATGATATTCCCTATGCCCTCAAAAACACCTTCATTCCAAAATTGAACTTGAAGATTATATAACTTGATGCAGAATGGAATTCTGGTTATCTCCATTGAATCAGGGAACCATGTTGTGATGAAGAGTCTGGTGGAGCCCCAAAACCATGGTCCCACCCTGAGTATGATGTCAGTGGCTTTCGAGGAAGGGAACTTGACTATAAAGTACCCCTTGGAACAAAGGTGGATTTCAAAATCCATGGTCCAATTGGTAAAAATCCAATGGAAGAGCTCGATTGGTTTGAGTGAGAAGCTGTTGAATCTACATATTATTTCTTGTAATTCAAAAGTGGATTGGTGTTCGTTGATCGTCTATGTTCAGTTTTGGTACACAGTTCATTTTCTCCACAATGTATGGTTTGGGAGTATTCTCAGCTGGTTCGAGCGGTGTTGTTGTTTTATTTTTCCCCTGTAAAATGTTCCTGTAAGAGGGTCCTTTTGGGTAGTCATATTTGGAATTTTTGGCTCCCCTTGTGGATCCATTAGCTCTGTTCTATTCTATTGTGCCTCCTCTCATCCTTAGATTGAGGATTATGGTAGATTCAGATCTTATAGGGTAATCCTTAATTAGGTAGGAGTATTGTAAGGTTTTCCCACCATAAATTAGTAATTGCATGTGACTAGGGTATCCTGAAGAATTCCTAATCTTTTGCTTCAGGTTTGTTACAATGTCTGAATCTTGTATCGAAATTGTAAAAATGTTGCCAACAAGAGGTTTTATAAATATTTGGAAATGAATAGATCTTACCTGTTTCTTGTTTTCTAAGATCCTTTTGTTGGATCCTATGGGTTTGTTGCATGTTTGCATAAATAGAACTTGGTTGGTTCCTTGATTTGAAGACTGATAACATTTTGCAGGGCCATGAGGCTGGACACCTTGCTCTAGCTTATGGCACAAGGAGTCTCTAGAGCTGCATCATAAAACCCCTTGTATCCACCATGAGCCCCGCGAGAAGGCGTGCCTCCGTTCCCACATTCCTTCCACCAACGCATACCCTGACCTCTTATTCATTCATTGACAACCCCTGGTTTGATCCACCATTTCCTCTTCTTGAGCTCTTTTCCATTTGCGTGAACCCTGAGTCCTCTTTAAACCCATACGATGGTATGGATCTTCCATCAGGTTCCAGGTCTCCTTGTTGAAGGGTGAAAAATAGGGCATGGTTAGGATATATGTTATTAAATTTATGTTGTATTTTTAATAGGTTCTCTTTCACATTGGAGATAGTGAGCCCATCTATTATATATTTTAAGGGTTTTTAGACTATAATGATTTATGATATTTTGGATTAAAGATGTTTCATGTATTTTAAAATTACTTTATGTTTTTTGAGTTAGTAGGTCCAGTCGAAGAGATCACTTTTGGTTGGCTCAACCAAAGAGTAGTAGATCAACTCAAAGGTATCACTTTTTGTTGGCTCAACCAGAGAGTCACCCAAAGGGTCTAAAGAGAATTAAACCAATAACCTCTCAATAACAAATATATTTAATGACAATAACTTGACCAACTAAAATAACCCTTAAAACTAAAAAATAGTTTTGATTTATGTAAAATAATTAAATATTTTATTATAAATAATGATATTAATCAAATAAGAAAAAGAAACAAGTAATTCTCAAGTTGGTAAGGAAGCTTGAAGGGAATCACTCTTTTTGTCTATATGTTTCATTGTTATTCTTAATTGTGTTGTTGTTTCATTATCCAAAACAAAATTATTAGATTTAGGGGATACCTTTGTTGTTAGTGTTTATCTAATTTTGTCAAGATAAAAGGTATTTTGGTTATCGGGTATTAATTAATTTTACTATCTTGGGAAAAAATATATATATTTTATAGTGTTTTAGAGTATAAAGGGTTATGAGTTTTTGGATTGAAAATTTTGGGTTTATTTTATTTGGTTCATTTTAAATTAAGTAAATATTAAATATTTTATTGTGAATGTTGAAATCAATAAAAGGGGAAAGATATAGGTGTAACTTTCAAGCTTGCTAAGGTGAATCTCTATGTAATCCGTGTCTATGTGTGTTATTGTTAATCTTAAGGTTTAAGATTATGTTTGTATTGCTTTTCCTCCATAGGTTTATTGAAACTTGTGATATCGAAGAAAAATTATTAGGTTTAGGGTGATACCTGTGTTGCTACTGTTTACCTCATTTTGTGAGTAGAAAGGGTATATTGGATCTATGATAAAACTGTCATTGAGTGAAATTTTTCATATTGAATCATATATATATAAATAAATATAAATTGTTCTTGAAGATTAGATATAAATAAATTTAATGAACAAGGCTTCGATTCATGGAAGTTAAAGATGGAGGATATCCTTGTATATAGAGTACAATTAGTTGTTGTGGATCTAGGTAACAAACCTACCTATGTGTTGAAAGAATATTGAGAAAATTTTGCAAACAAAGGCAAGAAGTATTATTTGACTTTGCCTCTCATATTAATTGTTGATGAATCTCTTCAAAGAAGGAATTGCAAAGAGTTTGTGGAAAAAGTTAGAGAATTTGCACCAACTAAAGTCCTTGGTAATCAAGTGTTTTCTTTAAATGATGTTGTATAACCTTAGAATGGAATATTTTTATTTTCTGAAAAAGCATCTAAATGCCTTGAACATTTTAGTCAACCTCACTCTATGGATATCAATATGGAAGAAGAAGATAAGCATATTACATTGTAATGTTATATACCAAAATCTTAGGATAATCTAATTGCAATGATTATTACTACAAATCAATTTGCATTAAATTTTGAGGATACAAGTGCACCCTTATTATCAAAAAATTATATGCAAGGTGCGAAACATGATTTTTTACTTGTAATAGACCTTTCTCAAGAGATGAAGAATAAATATTAAGGGGGAAAATATAAATCTAGAGGTAGATCTAAATCTCTAAGGTGATGTTTAAGAAAATATGGTAGAGTTGGGAATTACAAGAAATATTATAGACTGTTCACATAGAAATAGTGTGTCTCTCAAGACAAAGCCTTGAAGCCTAGGCTTTTCAAATCGGCCACACATCACAATGGACAAAAAGGTTTAGAAGCCTTAACATGAAAATTTGTAGGTATATTTAATATATGAAATTATATAAATATATATATATATATATATATATATATATATATATATACATATATATATATATATATATATATATATATACATCTATTAATTTTGTACAAAAAATTAAATGATTGGATATTAATTACTTAACTTTTCCATCTGTCATGTTTCGACAATAGCAACGATATGGCCATTATCCATCACAAATGGAAATTGATATGATACAATAAATGTGCTCTCATTTTGTTATCTGGATGGAGAATAAGGTATCATCAATTGAATTTCAATAACTTAGTTTGATATTGTTATGTTAATATGCCAATTTTCATTTCTTGTTTTGAGTTGTTTATTTACATGTATCTTGAGTTCTTTTGTGCTATCATCGGTCATAGCACCTTTATAAATCACTAAAATTTCATTATGATTAGGTACTTAGAAATAAATATCCAACCATGGCTTTATCAAGTCCTTTTCTGAAAACACTAGGCCAAAGAAGAGATGCAAGGCCATGTAATACATGACCCAGAGACAAAAAATAGATCACAAAGGATTTACTATAGATTCTTGGGTCGAGAGAAAATTACATGGGATTGATTTTGCACCCAAGATACATATGTTGAGGAGAACATGATGATTTTATTTGAAATCAAGAATCCTTGTGATGAAAATCACTAGACACTTGCAACCCATGCTTAGAGGGTGCACCACCTGAGAATTGATACCTCGACGTGTATACCTTTGAGAGAGAGAAACTGAGTTTGAGACCTTACATTCTGGATTAAATTAAATTCTTATGTAATTATTTTAGTTTACCAATGTTGGCCTCCCTCACCTAATCTATATAGAGGGAAGATGATTTATTTGTATAGATTGTACTCGTTATTACATCTATATAATTTTCGTGGAGGGTTCTTAATGTTTTTTTTATGCTATAGATGAATACCTATAGTTTGTGATGTAAACCCTAGAGATGAAATGAAGATGACTGCTAGTGCTAGGGATGATCTACATTCTTAGCACTTGTCTTAGAAAATATTTTCTATATGGTAGGATGAAGGGTGTATTTAGGTCTAAAACATCAATTTTTTAGTGATATATATATATATGTATATATATATATATATATATATATATATATATATATATATATATATATATATATATATATATATAATGTATGAATTAAGTAGATATGTAGGGACGTAGATATTATAATAAGAACATTTTCAATTTGTGCCTATGTTGGAGCCTGATTGAAATTCAAAGGCATGGTTTAAAATAATTGACTTTAAACTCTTTATGACACTTCCCTTTCTAGTCATATGGGGAGTATGGTTAAAATACAACTTGGTGATTTTTCAAAATGGAATTATTCCTACGTTATAGGCTACAACAAAATTCTACTCACTATTCCAAATGTATTAGACCATTATTAATCCTAAAGTAGTAAGACAAGTGGGGAAGGTGACGATAGTCCTTTAGATGTAACGTGAACTAGTTTTTGGAGGAATTAATGAACACATTTAACTAGCCTACTTATCTGTGATTACAACCTTTAAAATTGATGTTGTAGTATAGACAAAACAACATAAGTAAAATTCAAGGTTTCAAGCATAGGGATAAACAAAATCCCATGCATTAGATCCACAACAGAGAACATGAAATGAAATAAAATAAGACACAAAGACTCTGGAGTGCTTCATTAAGGTTTCTTAGATAAAATTCATAAGTATCTCAAATATTTTCACAACATTAATAAACATGTTAATGAAAGAAACCAAAAAATTTATTACACTCGTCTCAGAAAAAGAATAACAAAAATCCAAAGTTACTAAGAAACACCTCTTTAGCCGACCATTTTCAAGATTTGAAAGGCAAAATGAAATGGCTTTTTGTTACAACATTTGTTGTTAAAACATCGGTTATGGAATCTATTGTTACAACATCTAATGTTACAACGTATGATGTTACAACATCCATTGTTACAAAATTTGTTTCTCAATCTTTTTATACCTATGTTTGTGTTTTTGAAATTTTTTTCTTGAAAATCAAAGTGTTAGTGTAGTGTCGGGTGGCATAAACACCTCTTTGCTAACCATTTTCATTTTTTGACAAGAAATATGAAACAGATTTCTATCCCCTCAATTGTTATATCATATGTTGTTACAAAATCCGCTATAATGGTAATTCTTTTAGTAGTTTCAATAGTATAAGTTGTTATAGCATCAAATTTTACAACAATTGCAACATTTTCAAAATAAAAGAGTGTTAAAAAATCAGTTCTTACAATATTTTCAACAGATTTAACATTTACATGTTGTTATGGCATATGTTTTGAAAACATCTATTGTTACAACACTCGTTGTTACAAAATATGCTTCACAATTCATTGTTAACTATGTTGGTGTAGTGTTGGGTGCCATAATCACCACTTGGATGTCCACTTTAAATATTTGACAACAAGATGAAATGGATTTCTATGCCCTCAATTGTACAACATCTTCTATTACAATTTTCATCGTTACAAAATCTATTGTTACAACATATGTTGTTACAACATCCACTGTAATGGTCATTTTTTTAGTAGTTTCAATAGTGGTATTTGTTATATAATTAGATTTTATAATTGTTTCAACATTTTCAACAGTAATGAGTGTTACAACATTAAATGTTACAACATTTTTAGTAGATTTAACATTTACATGTTGTTATGTCATCTATGTTTACAACACCTACTATTACAACATCCATTGCTACAACATCTTCTTCTCAATCTGCTATTACCTATGTTTGTGCTTCTTAATTTTTTTTCTTCGTCGCGTAAGTGTTGGTGTAGTGTTGGGTGGAAAAAAAATCTATTTGGCTACCCACTTTCAAGCTTTTACAAGCATGATGAAATGGATTTATTCCCCCCTCAATTGTTATAACATCTGTTGTTACAACATGCACTATAGTGTTCATTGTTTCAATAGTTTCAATATAGCAATTGTTAAACAATCAACATTTACAACAATTTCAACATTTTCAATAATAATGAGTGTTACAAAATTTTCAGTAGTTTTAACATTGAAGGGATATTATGAAATTTATTTGTATAGCATATGTTGTTACAAGATGTACTTCTGAATCCATTGTTACCTATGTTTTTTCTTTTCAAATTGTTTTCTTGATCCCCCAAGTGTTGGTATTGTGTTGGGTGGCACAAACACCTCTTTGGATTCCCACATTCAAGCTTTGACAAGCAATATGGAATTTATTTCTACCCCCTCAATTGTTACAACATATTCTATTAAAACATATATTTTTACAACATCTATTGTTATAACATCTGATGTAATGTTCATTGTTTCAATAGTTTCAATAGTAGTAGTTTCTATAGGATGCAATTTTATATTAGTTTCGACATTTTCAATAGTAATGAGTGTTACAACATTAACTGTTACAAAAATTTTAGTATATTTAACATTGATGCATTATTATGGCATCTGTTGTTACAAAATCTTCTATGAGAACATTTTCTTCTCAATTTGTTGTTACCTATGTTTTTGCTTCTCGATTGGTTTTCTTAATAAACCATGTTGTATCTTTGTAGATAGTCCTTGGCTAAAGAACTGTGAAAAAACATCAATGTGAGGGATTTGAATGGAGTGGAGGACAAAAAATATACAGAAATTTCTTTATGCCTATAATGATTTTTCCTTTAAGACTAAATGAAGTGATAGTGTTTCATTATAACAACATAAATTTTTTATGATTTTTTTGAAAGAGGAATTGGGAGGAATTTAGAAGGCTAAACATTCTCCCTGGGCATTTAATAATATAATAGTAGTAGCTATGTATAGATGAACCACAAAACAAATATATCCAAGTACAACATAGAAGCAACAATATCAATATTCCTTGGCAGTAAATTAGTCAAATTGTTTAATTTCTAACTCAGTTAAGAACATTACTTTGCAAAGGGACATCAGGGAGATTGATATTCAATATATCCCTTCCCAATGTCCTATACTATTCTCAAATATACTCAGAATAAACTATGAAATTACAAGAACTAACAAGTACACAATTGCTATCATGACGAAAACCATAAGCCTTTGATTATATCCGGATATCAACCATTTCTTATTAAAAAATGAGGTATATATAGAGTTCTTTAAAAAATATCATATCTCTTGAAATATTTACATTAAAAGTATTCTTTATCAAAATATTTGGATAATTTTTAAACGACTCTTAACTAAAAATAGAAACTGCTCAAAAACTGTTTCAAAATGTGCTTGATTTTTTCATTCAAGTTCAATGTATTTGAAACTTTTTTGTTCTTATTACTCGAAATTCTCAATCGTTGTGATTTTTTTCTATTATGCTACATTTATAGGTTGAATTTATTGAAAAAATTTGACCAATTTATCCCATTCTTTATCTGTTAGGTAACTGAGATCAATCATTTTTTTGTGTGATTCATCTCTATTAATATAATTCTCAAAAGAATGTTTTACTATGAAGAAGCATTTGATTTCGCAGTAGATAAAAAATTCATCAACTAACATTTGAAATAGAGTATGACCACTAATCTCTCCCTCGATTCCAAAAAAAATTGTCTTGTCCCCTACCTCTTTGTTCAACAATATTTCATATTGCTCATCTAACACCATATGACCATATGAATTATTAAAATATGGAATACTTCTCCCTTGCAGAATAGAAAATTTTATTTAGAATCTATTGATTTGCACTTAAATATTTTCACTCTTTTCCTTTTTCTTCAACATCACAATTTTCTTCAAGAGAACTCTTCCATTCTGAATAATTTATTGTGTTATGTCTTCAATACCTAGTTCTTCAAGTTCTTCTTTGGACCTTGTGTTTAGAAATTTTATTATCTGACTTTCTTGTCTAGGTTCATTTCCCAAATATATTTTGATTTCATTAATAAAATATTTGGCTCTTTCAATCAACTCCTGTTGTTCTGCAATAATCTCCATAGATTGCCAAATATTAGACACAGATAATATAATTTCTATCCAAAAAATTTCGTTGCCCTGTGATAAACATTGAATACCATTGTAACTAGTCAAATATTGTTCTAATTTACTTTGTAAATTTTCATTTTTCTTTAGTTCCTTGACTAAGGCGTTTCTAGATTTAATTTTTTTCATCTTAGCTCTGTCCAATTTTTATTTTAAATTCCAATATCAACATCCTTTAGGTTAAGAGAAGATGATTCCCATGATAGACATTCTCTAGTAATCTATTCTGTGGAACTTTTTTTTTTGTTGGAATTACTACAATATTAGTTTGATCCTTTTGTTTTGGAAACTCTTCCAGCCTTTCTTGCATTTTCTAAATTTGTAGGTTCTATTAAATTATATTGGATAATAGAGATTCCTTATGCTTCTCTAATTGTCCAATTCTTTTTCTTTTGGATTCTCTATTGTGGGCATATTCAACTCTCTTCTAAGTACATGAATATCTTCATTTTTTTCTTAAAAATATCTTGAGTTGCATCCACATTTTTGGGATCCAAAATTAATTTACATACAAGGTATTCCAGTGATTTGATCCTAACATGATTCGTAAGATAAGAAATATTTTCAATTATAATTTCTGTAAGGGTATTATTCAAATAATTCTGCAATTTTGATACAATTGGAGAAGAACCAGTGAGAGAGGAATAAATCATCTCACCAGTTTGTCTATGCAGATCAATCTGATCTATAGGATGGATATATTTAGTATTGAAAGATAAAACTAAAGCCTTATAATATTCAACAAGTTTAGGAGGAGAAACTTTAGGTTCAAGAAATTCTAACCTAAATTCACTTTTTCAACTATAACGAGATGAAAGTAACATATTTTTAGTGGAACCAGTTTTCTACCAGAACTTGGAATAAGTTTCTTCCTTCAAAGACTCATTATTTTTCTTTATTTTCAAAAAATAATAAAATATGTTTTGGTTAAAACAATAAGGAGAAGAAGATAATTTTGGCCATGGATCTAATTCTTGCATTCTGAAAGGTTTTTTTGAAACAAATAAAGTTACTGGTGAAGAAAGGTCACATGAGATAGTTTCTCCCTCCATATTTTTTGTCTTCTTTCTCTTGTATAATCTGAACTGTTACATTTTTTTCTTTGATAATATTTTAGGTGTCCTCCTAAGTTCTTTTTATTTCATTGTAGGTGTAACCAAAAATTTTGATTCTACTTAGTGCTCCACAATTTTTTCTTATGTCACTCACCGCAAAGTGTTTTCCTCCTAGGTATCCATACTGGCCAACTTATCTATCTCGGCCTTGGATACATGAAAATAATGTGGGGATTTCTACTAACTATTATTGTTTAAATTCTTCCAATGGGGTCATATGACCAAGCAACACGAAATTTAAACTTCATTTATGCCAATCATTGGTCCACCTCTTTGTCTCCTGACATGTGATTCACTATAAATGGCTCTAATTGAGCCTTCATTTTAAATAAGGTATGTTTCCTTCTAGGTAAAAAATGTACTTTATCTACATTGAGGCATTTTTTGATGAATTCAAACACAAAAGTACACAAGAAAAAAAACTGGAAACTAATAGGGTATAAGCTCACACCCATACAATATAATTTCTGTAAAATGTGGGTAAAAATATCAATCATCAAGCCTTGTTTGTTCACTAAGATACATAATGCTTTTGATTTCAGGTGAAATTATTTTAGGACTATCACTATTCAATAGACTATAGCATATGTGAAGAAATTTGTTTACAAAATCAGTGAAGAAAAATCCCTCAGAATTCCTTCTCACCAAGGAAGTCTAATGAGCCATAAGCCATTGATTCCCTTAAAGATCCTAATTTTTCAATTGTATTGGGGACATGTCTCACTGATAACACAAAAAAAATACAGTGGGACTAAATGATATTTAAAATATTTTTCAATTGCAAATTTAAGAAGCTAGTCATGAATTGTCGTAGATAAAAACTGGTTGAAATTTAATAAGATTTCGGGTTTCTTATATTTCATTCAATTTATCATCCCTTTAATAATCTAAAATACAAAAAAAAATGGATCTAATTTGTATTGAAAATTTTGGAAACATTAATAAAGGCTAAGGAAAACTATGAGTGTGAATACTAGTCCCTTCAAGATGAATAATTAAAAAACAACTGCTCTTTTTTCAAAAGTTAACTTATGATATATTTCACCATTTTGAAAAATTATATTTTTCTCATTGGGTAAGTACCTATTTTCACACCATACTACAAATTCTAGAAAAGGATGAGTTTCAGGAAATACAAACTGGCATAAAAAGGACTCCCACAGAGAAAATTTATCGCTATTATCTTGAAATGTTCAGAAAGCCCAATTCTACAATTAATATAGGTGAAACCATAATTTTTATCTTCTATTCTGATTTCCATATCAACTAAGGGAAAATCATCAATATTTTGGAGGGTTTCAAACTAAATCTGAGACAATTTTCCTTTAGTTGAACTCATTTTCAACTATCAACTTGTAGAAAGGAACATAATTACCTATAAAATATATGGTCATATTTCTGACTTGTCGTTTAGGGCTTACTATAATTTTATACTTTGATTCTCTATGTCTAGTGATTGAAGGAAACTAAGGTGAGAGGGGACAGACAAAGGCAGGAGTGATTAAAGTATGAAAGAGAGTGAAAACACAATGGAGTGAATGTTCAGGTACGGTGCATATTTAGAATTAAATGGAAAACAAAGAATTTAATGGAAAAAAATCAACAAAACGGTGGCGACAGATATTTATTACCGAAAATTAGGAATGGTTTTTTATGCGGGGGGAGTGGGGTAGGCGGAAAGTGATAATGAGTGAGGGGGGGTGCATAATTTATATGCCATTTCCACATTGTTAATTTTTTTTAGAAAAATAAATTTTTGCGTGCTCCCACCACTTCGTTAAATGTTCAAAAGCACTGTGAGGGGGGGGGGGGGGAATAAGAGTCATCGATCACAAATCATCAATCACTGCCAGTAGAAAATTCATCATATTTAGCATACGATGATTTGACATTTTATTAAAACAATATATTGCAGAATTATACATTTGCGCGCAAACTATTACAAACTGCAATAAAAACATTTTTTTAAAAGTTTTAGTCAACATTTTTAAATTTTCAATGTAACAAGAAAATGTGATAACACCCCAATTTTTGGTGGAGTATTCGCTGGGTCTAACAACTCTTTGTCTACCCACTTTAAAGATTTGACAAGTAATATAAAATGGATTTCCACACCCTAAATTTTTATAGCATCTGATGTTACCACATCCATTGTTATAACATCCTTTGTTACAACATTCACTATAATGGTCACTATTTCAGTAGTTTCAATAGTAGTGATTGTCATAACATCAAATTTTACAATAGTTTCAACATTTTCCACCGTAATAGGTGTTACAACATCAGTTGCCACAACAATTTCAACGTATTTAACATTTACAATTTGTTATGAAATCTGTTGTTACAACATATAATGTTACAATATATACTTCTCCATCCACTGTTACCTATGCTTCTGCTTCTCAAACTTTTTTTTTTATCCCTAAAGTGCTAGTGTAGTGTTGGGTAGCTGAATCACCTCCTTGGCCACCTACTTTCAACCTTTTACAAGCAATACGAGATGTCTTGTTGTTACAACATCTGCTTCTCAACCTGATTTTGCCTATGTTTGTGCTTCTCATTTAATTTTCTTAATCCCCCAAGTGTCAGTGTATTTTTGGGTATCAGAAACACCTCTTTAGATACCCACTTTCAAGCTTTGACAAGGAAGATGAAATGGATTTCTACCCCCTCAATTTTTTCCTCAAGGTGATACATCTCCTTCAAGGCAACAAATTCACCTGATTTGATAACATATGATCCATAAACAATAGGACTATGACCTATTTATATCATCAACATGGATTATTGTGAAAATAAATATAAAAGAAAAAAATGTTGTCTCTAAAAATCAATGATTGTTTCTATCGCAATTCATTAGTCAGTTGTCAATGAAATTTATTTACAAAACCAGAACTTTGTTAAGTATACTTCTAGGATCATTTTTTTTCCAAGTGAGTTAAAGGATCCTACCATGATGCATTCTTGTATTTCATGTGACCAATGATCAACCTTCAACTTGTATACAATTGACCAAAAGAACCATTTGTTGGGATCAATGATCTTGATCAACAAAGGGCATAATCGACTATGTTTGCTTTAGGTTTGAAGCATAATTCTAGATGGATTCCAAAACCATTCCAATTAATCAATAAGAGGTTATTTAATAAGGAAGTTTGAATTATTAATTGAAAATTGTTGCAACATCTAAAATCCATAGGTTCACTGGTAAATAGAGGTACATCATTCCCAATCTGTGAAGTGATCAATGTCAATTTAAAGATTCCAAGGATTATCTTCATTTTGACTTTGAAACCTAATTACTAGCCTTGGAAAAATATTTTCGAATATGTTCTCAAACGTTTATGCAAGAAAAAATAATTTGCAACAATCATATATATGGAAGTGCTTATCCTATTAAATTTGGAATGAAAAATCAGATTACAGTTTTAGATTGGACCTATAGCATCCCTTTAGGATAGCACTATGTCACATCTAAGTCACCTTCCTTTCCCTAAATTCTTCGACTAAGGTCAAGTTCTTTCTTCTTCCCACAAGTCATTGACTTTTTTTGACCTCTAAGCCTATACCTAGGGTGGAATGATCCCTCCATATCTTAGTTATTCTACAAATGAGCTTCAAACATAACCATTTCTCTAGGAAGTGACATAGACAAACATAATCTCTCTTTCATCACTTCTTGCAACTAGAGATTCAACACTACTTCTTGGAGTTGAACTTGTTCAATTACTTTTCGTACTTCTACTCCACCTAGAGTTGACTCTTGTCTAATTCCCCATAACCATTTTATCTTCAACACCTTTACTATATGCAGCTACTCAAGATTGAAAGGAAACATAAAACTTTACAAATCTTGGCTCAAAGAGTCCCTCTCTCTCTCTCTCTCTCTCTCTCTCTCTCTCTCTCTCTCTATATATATATATATATATATATATAGGGAAGGCTATGATAAAATAGGTACAACACCATCTTTTAAGAAATACTTTGTAACAGTCATGGTAAAAAATTTTTTGTAATAAAGTAAATAAGAAAAAACATTAACCAAGGTCATGGGACACGTATTCCAATTTGAATGTTGGGAAAAATAATAGTGATGGGGATCATTTGTGATTAATCAATGGCTATGAAAATTGAAAAAGGAAATGGAAAAGGATTTGGAAAGGCATGATACATTTACTGGCATTTTATTTATGAAAATAATGGAAAATAGGATGAAAATGGAGGTGAAAGGTCACAAGTTTCATGTGAGGAGGAAAATGAAGGAAAAATAATTGAAAATGAATAAAATAGAGGCCTAATTAATAAAAAATATTCCAAGGATTAGTTCACAAATTTTTGTTAGTTCATTTTTGGAGCTCGCATTCTATTCTCTCTCTCTCATGCTCTTCGACACATATTTTTCTTGCAGCACTCTTGGAGGAGTGTGGAAATATTTGGAGTTTGGAGAAAGAAGGAAAATAAGAGCAGGAAAGTGCAAGAGGACATTGGGATCAACAACTACCTCGATTTTTTCTTTAAAGTAATGAGTTTCATGTATGATTTCCTTGCAAGTTTTAGCATGCATAACACATGTATCTAGATTCTTGGTTATGATCCATCATTGGCAGGGAGGATTGTTTCGATTGATAGTGTATTTTCATAGCCTTTCCATTTCCTAAATATCCATGGTGTTGTGGGTTTCTCTCCTTTTATTTTCTAGTTGGTTCTCATGTCCCTTTGGCTATGGGATGAGTTACTAGTTCCTAGAAACCTTGGTTGCAAAAATGCTATAGATGCCCTATAACAACTTGGGTTGATTTACTATTCCTGGAAGAATTTCTTGGAAAGATTCTCTAGAAGCCCTTGGTGGGTTTAGTTACTAGTCCTGGAATCCCTAGTTGGACAAAGACTCTGGAAGCTTGGAGGCAGATGTGGGTTGAGTTACTAGTCTTGGATGTCCTAGTTGGAACAAATTCTCTAGAGCCTTGGATAGCTTGGGTAGGGACCAATCTGGTTATGGTTAGTGATGTCTGATTGTGAGGTGGAGCCACTGGTTTAGGGTTGACATGGATTTTCCTCTGGAAGCGTTGGTTTATTTATATTTTATTGTTCCATTAGATCCCACATTCATGCTTGGAATATGGCAGTGGGATGACTAGATAAAAGTAAGATTTATTTTAGCCTAGTCAATAAGAGCTCTTTTCCTCTTGTATTGGATGGGTAAACATAATTTTTTTAAAGTGGTTTATATGGTTGTTATACCCTTATTATTTATGGTGTCAATATGTTGGTTATGGTCATGTTTTATCGAAACAATGATGTATGACTATCATTATGTTTTGAATTGTAAATGAATGAACAATGAATATATGACATAATACATGATAATGTAGCTAATGTGATAAGGCAAAAATTCTTCTTAGTGATTCTCAGATAATTATGAGACCTCTATGCTCAGATATTTCGTTATGACATGTAGATTACATCTTTGTGATATGTTTGACCAAATTCCTGTCATGAATAGTAGGGGTCCAATCAAGTCCTTGTTTAAGTATTTACATTAGTATCATTGTTTCTATGTTACCTTTAATTTATAGAAGTTTCATGAATTTTTGGGATGTGTCCTAGGTCTTGACACTAAAAAAGTGGCACAAAGTCCATGGTCATAGGCTTAGAACTAGGTGAAAAAACACCAGTTGCATGCATGACCATGTTATGGGAGCGACTAGAGTTTCCCATTCGCATGCATACCCATTTAATGGGAGCGAATAAGCCTCTAGTTGAGTAAAATGTGAAGTTACCTTAGGGTTTGGTCACTTGGAAATGCTCGTTGGATCCTCCAGGTTCTATAGGATGTGTGAATGGCTAGTTTGTTTGTGTTCCATCAGTTCCACTTCCTTAAGGTGACCTAGGAGATTGAATAACATCGTAGTGGCCTCACATCATATTTTTACCCCAGTGGACTGACTATCTTGGGTAAATGTGAGAGGAGGGTATTAGAGAGTTGAATCAGAACATGGTTCACCCCTTGGACTAGATGGGTAGTGTCTGTGTTGGTCATGAATTCATTTTGGCTACATATGTGTTCCTTATTTTTTCGACTATGTGTTTGTTATCTATTCATGGCATTGGTCATGGTTGCAGTGGTGTCGCCATGTGAAATTTTATGGTGTCATTGATTGGATATGGTCGTCATGCGTGTATGTCAGTGATTCATTGGTTATGCATCGTTAATACATGTCGATGTTTAAATTTTTTTATGAACACAATGATATGTTTGTAGTTTCCATGCATGAGGTAATAATGTGTGGTGGGTATTTTTATCACCAAACTGTGACTAATTAGGTTGCTTGACAATCAATTCAGTATAATTGTTTCAAACCACTTAGGGTTCAATGTTAGCCCTTCCAACCAGGGAGAGATATCTCATGAAAAGATATGATATTCAATAAATAAGATTTAAAAAGAATATGACTTCTCACAAGTGTCTATTGGATGATTTTTTGCGGGTGAAATATGTATGATGGCTACCATTGGGCATGGAGTCAGTATGAATTTCAATTACATAAAAGCATTATTCATGGAAGCTGAGGCACATGAGTTCTTACAAAAATAAATTTGACAAAAAACAAGATACATAAAGGAAGTTGGAGCATAATAATTTATGAATTTAAAGTAATTATCTACGAAGTAAGTTGAATTAACACTGAATAGGTAAAGGAGACAAACACATAAGAGCCCACAAAGAATCTCAAGTCTGAAGAAAAATTTTCTGCAACTGTATATTAAATGATTAGAGAAAATATTACAATAGTAACATTAGTCATAACATCCATCAACCCCCTATAACTCTGAAATCCCCCTATTTGTAGAGTGAAATTCCTTTTACATAAACTCTGCCACCTAGGCTAGATGCTGAAACTGCTATATATATCTAATCCAAAAAGGGATTCATTACATGGAGAGAAAATAGAGATAATTCTGTTTAGAAGGAGTTTGTAACCTAAAATGACTCAATCATTATTATCTTTATTAACAAACTTTAAATGACCCATACATAATTATTCTTATCGAATCAAACAAATTTTCGTAAGTTAGCAATAACCATGATCAAGTGATAAACTGTAATGCTAGAATCTAGGCTCTGATGCTCGAAATTTTAGGATGAGATGTGTGTTGATGAGGTGGTGAAAATGGTGAGCTAGCAGCAATGTCATCTTCTTGCTGAGTGGAATTTATCAACATGTGTCTTCACTGATACCCTTCAACCTCTTTTGTGGACTCGTCTGCTCCCCTAAAAACATGAAGTGCTACAAAAATATAAAAATTCCACCTCACTGTAAAAATAGAGAATTTTAAGGCAAGTTCATAGTGTAGTTTTTGTATCGTTTTCATTTTAGCACTTTCTACACCTTTTCTGACTTTTGTAGGTTTTAACCCTGAACAGAAATATCTACACACGATTCTTATAACAGAAAATAAACAATAGCAAGAGCATAAAACATAAAATAGATAAACACAGATATTTTCCCCTGGATCCCAAATCGGGACGACCAGCTTGATTTTTCATTATGTTCCTTTTAGTTTTACAACACATATATATACATGCTGGAGCATACATAAACCCCAATCCATTAACCCTGGATTAGAACATAACTGTAGTTCCCTTGATCGGATCTACAAAAATACCAGGGGCCGAAAACCATCGAACCCCAAAACCATGTGCAAAATCATGCACAAAACCATGGGCGGATCCGCCTATGAGTGGGTCCGCACAAAAAAAATCGGGCGCGGTGGCGCTCGCCCGACCCCAATCTGGTGGGACCGCCCCCCCTGTGACCCCCCTGCTGCGCCCAGCGCAACATACAGCGCGTGGCGCTAGTCGTGGAAAGAATATAACACATACCCAACATTCTCCCACTTGTTGCTTTCTTTCCACAGGGGGCCACAGGAGAGCTTAGTCATTGGGCCAATTCTTCAACACCCATTGTTTCTCTACACCAAGAGAACTTCTGAGTGCTCACAGACTTCGTCAATGCATCCGCAACATTCTTCAAAGTGTCCACCTTTACCAGCAACACCCTTTTAGCCTCAACCATATCTCTAACAAAGTGATATTGAACATCAATTTGCTTTGTCTTTGAATGATAAGCAGGGTTCTTAGCCAAGAAAATTGCACTTTGGCTATCACAGTCTATTCTTATAGCTTGTTGTACCAACCCCATACTTGAACACAATATTTGCAACCAAACTGCTTCCTTGCTTGCATGAGTGGCTGCTATGTATTCTGCCTCTGTAGTTGAAAGAGCCACTACAGACTGTCTTTTACTCATCCAACTGACTGCGCCTCCAAATAGGCTAAACACATACCCACTTGCAGATCTTCTTTGGTCCAGATCTCCAGCCCAGTCTGCATCAACAAAACCACGAATGTCCAACATTCTTTCCAATCCTGGTCTTCCCTGGTAGCACAAGCCATAATCACTAGTGCCACGTAAATATCCGAAAACCCGCTTCACTACTGTCCAATGCTCCTTCCCTGGGTTTGACATAAACCTGCTCAATACTCCCACTGCATGTGCAATGTCTGGTCTAGTACAGACCATTGCATACATCAGGCTACCCACTGCACTTGCATATGGAACACAGGACATATACTCCTCTTCTTTTTGTGTCTTGGGACACTGTTCAGCAGACAGCTTTACACCTACAGGAATAGGAACATTCACCGGTTTACTATCCTGCATATTGAACCTCCGCAATATAGTCTCGACATACTTCCTCTGGTTTAACCAGAGCTTCCTCTTTGCCCGATCTCTCTTAATTTCCATGCCCAAAATATAGTTTGCAGCACCAAGATCCTTCATGTCGAATTTGGAGAACAGTTGGGTCTTCAAATCTTGGATAATTTCTTTGTCATTTCCAATCAACAACATAGCATCCACATACAAGACCAAATAAATAACACGGTCACCAATTAATTTAAAATAAACACAGTGATCCTCCTTGCTTCTGGTGAAGCCAAGTCCCCGTATATAGGTATCAAATTTCCGATACCACATCCTTGGTGACTGTTTTAACCCATACAGAGACTTCTTCAACCTGCATACTAGTTCTTTCTTACCCTTCACCATAAAGCCTTCAGGTTGCTTCATGTAGATCTCCTCTTCTAGATCCCCGTGAAGAAATGTCGTCTTCACATCCATCTGTTCTATCTCAAAATCAAATGCAGCAGCAACAGATAAAAGTAATCTAATAGAAGTAACTTTGGCAACAGGAGAAAAAATATCACCAAATCAATTCCCGGCACTTGGGAATAACCTTTCGCTACCAACCGGGCTTTGTATTTCTCCAACTTGCCTTCTACATTCATCTTCTTCTTAAACACCCATTTGCTCCCAATGGGCTTCCTTCCAGCGGGCAACTCCACCAGATCCCATGCATCGTTTTTGTGCAAGGATGCCATTTCATCAACCATGGCCTCCTTCCAGAGTTTTCCATCCTCTGAATCTACTGCCTCCCTGACAGTTCTGGGTTCATCATCAGTTATAGTTAAGGCAAAACCTTAACAGAAAGCAGATGGACTATACCTTTCTGGTTGCCTTCTTTCCCGAACTGATCTTCTTAAAGCTGGAGTTTGTGGCTCATCATCTTCTGAGTCTTCTTCTGTTGTAGAGTCCGATTCATCCTCCTTTAGCTCAAACTCTATCTTCTCAGGTTCCTTTGGTAGGACTTCATGTTTAACAACATCTTTCACTTCTCTAAACACCACATCTCGGCTGTACACAACCTTCCTTGTTTCTGGGTTCCAAAGCTTGTAACCCTTTAAACCATCCTTATACCCAAAAAAGATGCACCTTTCAGATTTATTATCCAACTTGGTCCTCTTCTCCTTTGGAACATGTACATATGCATCACATCCAAATACCCTTAGATGTGAAAGAGAGGGTTTCTTACCAGTCCATACCTCATGTGGGGTCTTATCCTCCAACGCCGATGAAGGTGATCTGTTAACTAAGTAACATGCAGTTTCCACTGCCTCTGCCCAGAATTCTTGTCCTAACCCGGTACCACTGAGCATGCTTCTTGCCTTTTCCATCAGTGTTCTATTCATTCTTTCTGCAACTCCATTTTGCCGAGGTGTGTATGGAGTAGTCTTCTGCCGTGCTATACCACACTTCTTACAGAACTCTTCAAATTCCTTCTTGCAGAACTCCCCACCATTATCTGTCCTCAACGCCTTTATCTTCTTCTCTGTCTGGTTTTCCACCAGAGCCTTAAATTTTTTAAATTTGTCAAAGACTTCAGATTTCTTCCTCAAGAAATATATCCATGTATTCCTTGAGAAGTCATCTATGAATGAAACATAGTACACAGACTTTCCCAGTGATGGAACTGACACAGGCCCAAACACATCACCGTGCACAATTTCTAATATCTTGTTTGCCCTCTTAGCACCAGAAGGAAAACTCACCCGATTCTGCTTCCCATATACACAATGTTCACAGAAATCGAAATCCAGAGAACAATTAGACATACCTTCTACCATACCATCTCTATGCAGTATCCGAAGGCCCTTCTCTCCAATATGTCCAACCCTTTGATGCCATAGCATGGTCTTTTCTCCAGAGACAGCTAGACTTTCCGTCCCACTTTCAGGAACCACAGAACTGTTACACCCATCAATGACAGTGCTACCTTGTAGCTTGTATAGAGTTCCAGTCTGAACTCCCCACATTAATACCAGTGCTCCCCGAACCATCTTGCAGGCATCTTTCTCGAACACTGTTTTTACACCTGCATCATCCATCTTGCTTACAGAAATTAGATTTATGGCCAATGCACGAATATGCAGAACACCAGGAAGTGTTATAATCCTTCCACCTTGCATCTTTAGCTTGACTTTTCCACGTCCGACGATTCTGGCCTTCCTATCATCCTCTAAGAATACATCACCACCATCATACTTTTCATACTCGCAGAACCACTCCCCATGGGAAGTGAAGTGAAATGATGCACCTGAGTCAATCAACCATGCCTCATGATCTACATGTGTATTTGAAGAAGAAGCCAACACACATCCCCACCTTCATCCGAGGGTTTTTGCTCTCCGGGCAGAGTGGAGCTTCATCGTATCCTCCTTTCTCAGGAGCTTTAGATCCGCATTCCTTTTTGTAGTGTCCTTCCTTTCCACATTTCCAGCACACCTTTACAAACTTTCCAGGAGATTTAGATCTCCCTCTAGATTTAGATCTCCCACTCGAAACCTTATTCTTGTTTCTGTTCTGGGACCTTCCTCGTACAGATAAGGCATCTCCATTCTGACCTTCCATATTTCTCTGTCTCATTTCCTCCTACAGCAAGGCTGAGACAATGTCATCAAAATTCAAGGTAGTTGTATTGTTACCTATTGCAATAACCAGACTGTCCCATGAATCTGGTAGAGAACACAACAAGCTGATGCACTTATCTTCATCTGAGATTTTAATATCAACAGATGACAGCTGACTTACCACAGTATTGAAGGCATTCAGATGCTCTGTCACCGAGTCTCCATCCTTCATTCTCAGGTTATACAGCTTTTTCCGTAGGAACAATTTATTCACTAGAGACTTAGATTGGTACAAAGTCCCTAGCTTTTCCCACAAGTTCTTCGCCGTAGCTTCCCCAGATACATTCAACAATACTGAATCTGAGACACACAACCGTATTGTGCTCTTAGCCTTTCGATCCAGTTTCTTCCAGTCTTCATCTGACATCAACGTTGGTTTAGTACCTGGATCTACCGCGATCCACTGATCTTTATCCACCAGTAGATCCTCCATCTTGAGTTTCCACTACTCAAAACTCGACCATTAAATTCCTCGATCTCTCTATCTTTCCACTCGCCATCTTCTTTCACTCACAAGAATCGATCTCTTGGCAGACTTCCCACCGAACAAGGTCTACTACGATGTGCCCGAGCAAAAAACCCTCAACAACAAAGGCGTCCCCTTGAAGCCGAAACAGGCCCGATACCAAATGTAGGTTTTAACCTCGAATGTAAATATCTACACACGATTTATATACCGTAAAATAAACAATAGCAAGAGCATAAAACATAAAACAAATAAACACAGAGATTTTCCCCCGGATCCCAAATCGGACGACCAAATTTTGATTTTTCATTATGTTCCTTTTAGTGTTACAACACATATATATACATGCCGGAGCATACATAAACCCCAATCCATTAACCCTGGATTAGAACATAACCGTAGTTCCCTTGACCGGATCTATAAAAATACCAGGGGCCGAAAACCATCGAACCTCGTGACCCCCCAGCTACGCCCGACGCAACATACAACGCGTGGGGCCAATCGTGGAAAGAATATAACACATACCCAACAACTTTTTTGCTTGCTCGAAGGTCTTCACTAGGAAAAACGAGGTAAAAAAATGCTGTTATGCACCCATGTTATGATATATTTTGGAAATTTCAGCTCAAAATATTCTTCAGTGAGTTCGTAGCGAAAACTCACCTTTAAGCCTGGAGTTCACTATGAACTTACCTGTTTTTACCGGATTTTGATATTTTCACTCTTTACCTCCAAAAAACATGTTCACATCTCTGTAATTGATTTTATAAAGTATGCAAAGAAAAAATTGGCCAAAAATGTGTCTTACCATCTTTCAACGGGTGTCAAGGTCATCCAATACAACCATCTTCAAATAGTTTTTCTTCAATTATGTTTGTACCATCTCCATTTGGATTTCTAATTCTTTGACTTGGTCTTGTAGCTTCCTCCTCTCTGACTCCAACCACCTATTTCTCCTCAAGGTATGTGTTATGAAACCATCCCAAAAACTGGAATAAAAGAGAGATCAACACCTTAAAAATAAGCCACTTCGAGGGGGAAAACTCCTTTACATTACTTAAATGTACAATTATTAGATGATACAAATGACAAAACCTCCTTTCCATATATAGGAGTCCATGGAGCCACAATATAATCCTAGCTGACCTAACAAAAATAATGTAAGGGAACAATAATAACAATATGGGGGTTACAGGGGTACAAAAATAACAATAAGGGGATACACTAGTATTATAGTGACCTAACATGCCCCTCTCCTTTAAAAAAGTGTTGCCCTCAATGCTTGATTATTTCTGGATGCTTCTGTATAAATTTCTCATCTTCCCATGTGGAATGTTAAACGGTTAAGTTCTTCCTCTCGCTAAGATACTCTGAAATTGATCGATTTGGTAGTTGTGGAGTTCTTTTTTCTTTTAAACCATTTATGTCATCTTTGATTTCTCTTTGCAAGATCGCAATTTGTTGCACTTGGTGCCGTAATTTGATATCTCATGCTAAAATTCTTCTTCATGCATCCTAATATAGATTTATGAGGGCTTAATGTGTGTGGAATTTTTTTTTGAAGCATTACATAACTCAATACTCATATCTATGCTTCAATATACCCTTGGAATCACTTCAAACTAATTTTTCAAACAACTGTTATGCAAACTTGTTTAAAAAATACACACCTTTTTCTCGCTTTTGAGGAGCTCGATATCGAAACTGAATTATCTCTATTATTTCGGCACTTCAATACCTGAAATTTGGTCCTATAGTAGCCCTTTGAATCGTATTTCGAATGCCACAAGTCTAACATGATTTAGATTATTCAAGGCAAATCTATGTCCAATCTCACACAATGACCTAATTATGGACTGGTTTAGTAGAGCGAACTTGTATAGTGTTCCACGTATCATTGTTTCCTCTTTCGGCTCTCTAATTGATACATAGGAAACTAAAGTCCATTTAATTCAGGCCAATTTTTACAAAATTCCAATCCAATGCTCAGAGAGAGAGTTATGATGATTTTCTCACGGTCACCTCTTTGAGACGAAATTTAGGAGCCTAAAAAACCCTAACTTACACAGATCATATCTCCTGAAATATCACAAACCAAGATCTAAAATTTTTACCCGAAGTTACTTAGTATTTTAGATTGGATCTATAAAAATTTCAGCTTTTGAACCTTCATATAAAAGAATCTATATCAAAAATTCCATTATGACTTCTTTGGAGCAGCAAAAACCTAGAATCCAAAGCTCTGATACCAAATGTTATGAAACCAGCTCCAAAAATGGAAGGAAAGAGAGATCAACACCTAAAAAATAAGAAACTTCGAGGGGTAAAAATCCTTTAAATTACACAAATGAACAATTCTTGGATGATATAAATGAAAAAACCTCCTTTCTATATATAGGAGTCCATGGGGCCACAATATAAACCTAGCCGACCTAAGAATAATAATGTAAGGACACAATAATAACAATATGGGGGTTACAGGTGTACAATAATAAAAATAAGGGGGCTACACTAACAAAAATAAGGGGATGCACTATTATTATAGTGACCTAACAGTATGTTTCATCATCCTGTGCAGTGGTAGTGTTTTTCTCATCATCTTCCTTGACCTTTCTGCAAATTCATCATAAAAATCAATTTGTTTTCTCACTTCCTTTTTGAAATATGGGAGCTTCTTCCTTTCTTTTTTAAATTCATCTAGCTCCAGTTTAGCTTCTAGAACTTCTTCTCTAGCTTCCTTTAGTTTTTCTCTTAGGAGCTCCACTTTAGACTTTTCATGAACCTTTTATTTTCCTTTCCTTTTCTTGAAGACTTCTACTTCAACTAGGGATACCTTTATGGTTTATTCCCTTATTGGTTTCTTATTCTTTTCTGTTTCTTTATGAAATTTATCACACTTTCTTCCCTTTGATAGTCATGACCTAGTGAATCATTTTCTAGGTTTAAAAATAAATCCTGAATCTTCACTGGAAACATGAAGCTTCTTTCTTGTAAGACCCTTCTTCTTGATTTTTGTTCCTTTAACCTCTATAGGCTTTACAACAGGGAATTCTTCAATATCATTTTCTTGCAAGATGTCTTCAACTGCGCCTTAGAGACCATTCACGAGACTCTCCCTATGGATCAAATGAGCAACATGTTATTGGGAACTCTTTTGACTGGGTAGACACAGTAAGAATCTTAAAGGAAGAAATAAGGACTTGCAAAGAAAAAAATGACAAAATCATGCAGGCATAGGAGAAAAAAGGAGAAATCAATGCAGTAATTATTTAGAGGGAAGGAAAGGGATTTCGAGGATTACTTCACATGCTTTTTCAGTTCATTTTGAAGCTCTCAATCTATTCTCTCTCTCTCTTACTCTTGGACAAATATTTTTCTTCTAGCACTCTTGGAGGAGTGTGGAAAACTTGTGATTTTGGAGAAAGAAGGAAAAGAAGAGCAAGAAATCAGAAGAGGACATTAGGATCAACAATTGCATCGATTTTTTTATTTTAGGTACTGAGTTTCATGTATTATTTCCTTGCTAATTTTAGCATGCATAATACATACATATGGTTTCTTAGTTATGATCTAATATTGGCATGGAGAATTGCCTAGATTTACATTGGATTTGCCTAGCCTTTCCATTTCCTGGATAGCCATGCTGTTGTTGGTTTCTCTCATTTTGTGTTATGTTTGGTTCTCATGTCCCTCTGGATGTGGGATGAGTTACTAGCTCTGGTAATATTTGGTTGGAAAAACACACTGGAAACCCTGTAAGAGCTTGGGTTGAGTTACTATTCCTGGAATACTTGGTTGGAAAAGTGCTTTTGAAGCCATCGGTTGGTTTGGTTACTAGTCCTGGACGCCCTAGTTGGATAAAAATTGTGGAAGCTCAGCGGGAGATGTGGGTTGAGTTACCATTCCTCGATTCCCTGGCTGGAAAAAATTCTCTCAAGCCTTGGACAACTTGGGTAGGGACCAATCTGATGATGGTTAGTGATTTCTACCATGCGGTGGAACCAGTGGTTGAGGGTTTACGCGGCTTGGTCTTTGGAAGCCCTAGTTTGGTTTTATTTGGATTTATCCATGATATCCCACATTCATGCCTGGAATATGGCACAAGGGTGGCTGGATAAAAGCGATATTTGGTTCAGCCTAGTCTATGGTCGACAAGGAAACTCTTAAGGATGGAAGTTTATCTTAAAGTTTAGAAACCTTTGCAAATATTACTAGTCCCTAACATGCAAAATATAAAATGTTTAGTGATATGTTTGTAAAAATATTCAAACTTCTAATGATTTTATAAATTCTATATAAAACTTTGGCGATTTTAAAGGTAAAATAATTTTACGATACAAAATTTGGGTGAATCATTTTTTGAAAAAATGGAAATTGGCGAACCCTTTTTTTGAAAAAAACATATAAAATTAGCCCATCCACGAATATCAGCCCCTAAAATTTTCCGTAATGGTTGGGTGGTACAAGGAAGTCCCATACCTAGTTAAATTTTTCATATTTCAAAAATAGCTTTTTTCCTTTTGTATTTGATGGGTAAACATAATTTTGTTTAAGTGCTTTATATGGTTGTTATACCCTTGTTATTTATGTTGTCGATATGTTGGATATGAGCATGTTTTATGGAAATGATGATGTATGGATCTCATCATGTTTTTAATTTTAAATGAATAAACAATGAATATCTAACATGATAGATGATAAAGTAGCCAATGTGATAAGGCATCAATTCTTTTAGTGATTCTCAGATAAATATGAGACCCCTATGCTTAGATATTTTATTATGACCTGTAGATTACATCTTTGTGATATGGTTGACGAAATGCCTATCATGAATAGTAGTGGTCCATTCAAGTCATTGTTCAAGTATTTTCATTAGTATCATGGTTTTTATGTTACCTTTCATTTCTGGAAGTTTAATGAAGTTTTTGGAAGTGTCCTGAGTCCTGGCCCTGAAAAAGTGGCACAAAAATCAGGGTTGTAGGCTCAAAAATAGCCGAAAAAGTCCCCAGTTGCATGCATGCCCCTAATTTGGGAGCGAATAGAGGGTCCCAGTCGCATGGATGCCCATTTAATAGGAGCTACTAAGGCTCTAGTTCAGTAAAATTTCAAGTTCCCCCTGGGGTTGGTCACTTGGAAAGGTTGGTTGGCTCTTGGAGGTTCTATAAGATGTGTGAATGATCATTTTAGTTTTCTTCCATCAGTTGCACTTCCTTAAGGTTACTTAGGAGGTTGAATCACATCATAGTGGACTATCATCTCATGTTTACCCCGATGGGCTGGTTAGCTTGGGTAAATGTGGTAGGAGGGTGTTACAGAGTGGAATCAGAGCATGGTTCACCCCTTGAACTATATGGGTGGTGTGTGTGTTTGTCATGCATTCCTTTATGTTACATGTGTTCTTTATTTTTTGGAATATGTGTTTTTTTTGTATACATGTCATTAGTCATGGTTGTAGCGGTGTCTCTATGTTAAGGTTGATGGTGTAATTGATTATATGTGGTCTTCATGAGTGTATGTCAGTGATTCATTGGTTATGAATTTTTTATGCACTTCAATGATTAAATGTTGTTATGCATACAATGAAATTTTTGTAGTTTCCATACATGAGGTCATAATGTGTGGTGGGTATGGTCATGCATTTATGATGAGATAATGGTTGATATGACGATTAAATGTTGATATTGTTATGTTTATCTATGCATTCTGCTAATTTGGTTTATCTTTCACATGAGATATCCTCCTTGAACTATACTGAGGTATGTTGATTATGTTTAGGTTTTGGTTTAGTTGAGATAGTATGCCCTGCAGGAAATAAATGAAAGATGACTAGCAATATGGTAGACTACATCTCACGAGACTCTACCTATGGATCAGATGAGAAACGTGGTGTTGGGAACTCTTCTGACTTGGAAAACACAATAAGAAGTTTAAAGGCATAAATAAGGAGTTGCAAAGAAAACAACGAAAAAATCATTGCAAGCACAAGACAAACATGCAAAATTCAATGCAGTAATTCTTTAGAGTGAAGGAAAATAGGGTCACAGATGTTATTAGCAGTAGGATATAGGTAAATCATATAATAGCTATGAGCTCCTATGGGATAGACTTACAGGGTAGGATCTTGTAGGGAGGTCAGCAGGGTGATAGGTACATGGAGCTTATGCACATTTTACAACAGAGTACAAGTAGTGGTAGTGGTATAGGCACAATTCCATAGGATTTGGGATATCATCTCACAACTGATGGCTTAATCAATTTGAGGGAGAGGATATACGTGCCAGATAATAGTTAGCTCAAGAATATTATTTTGAGAGAGTTCCATTTTAAACTAAATTTAGGTCACCTGAGATATCATAAGACGTTGAAAACATTGAGGAAATTTTATTATTGGACGAATCTAAAGAGGGAAGCGGTAGGGTTTTTTTCTTGATGCTTGGATTTTGAAGATTTAAAAGTAGAGTGTAAGCATCCAGGTGGATTAATTCAGCCTATTCTGATTCCAAAGTCAAAATGGAAGGTCATTTCCATGGACTTTGTCACAGGTTTGCGAATTACATCAAGGCACCATGATTCGATTATGGTTGTGGTTGAAAGGTTAATAGAGGTAGAACACTTCATTCCAGTGAGGTGTACTTACTCTCCTACTGATGTAGCATGGGTCTTCATAAGAGATGTAGTGATTATGCATGGTGTTTCAAAGAATATTATGCCAGATAGGGATGCCAAGTTTACTTCTAAGTTATGGAAAGAGTTATTTGCAGGTTTGGATATAGAGTTGGAATTCAACACAACTTATCATCCATGTTACAGGTGAATTTGGGAATCATCCCAAAACATATATCAGTATCCATTAGGGTCTAGCATACTCTAAATTAGTTGCTACGTGCCCTAAAAAATTCATTCCATTATTTTTTTTCATTCATGAAAGTTTCGCTGCTTAGATTCCAGTTGAAGTGTCCCAATGAGCCATCAAAACACCCCTAGACTGCAGTAACTTGTTTGCAGAGCATCTAATCCCATGCAAGGCTGCATTGCAGAGGATCTAGGCCCACTTTAAGGTGCGTTGGTGGACTGGGAGTGAATTTTTCATTGGATTCTAGGAATCTTCCCAACCTCTAGTGGCTTCTAGAAGTTGTTCCAACTTTCACCTCATCTGATAGCTTCGAATATGGAAACCATGGAGACATTAAACCTCTTATCCTCCTATTCCCATGAACACGGAAACCCATTCATCCATTTTTGTAAAATCCATTCAATGATTCATTTATGTCAAACTACCTTCATCTACTTATAAATAGAGCACTGATCATACTTCACAAGGGAGGAATAATTTGTATTAAGTAGAGTTATGTTGGTGAGATCATAGCCCTTGGAGGTATTGTGCATGTAATGTTATGCTGCTAGAGTGATTATGATGTTGGTGTGATGAGGACGAGACTGAAGTTGGGGGGGCGACATCAAATCGATCAACTGGTTCTAACTTATCCTTCTACTTCAGAATAAAGATATTTGTTCCTTTCCTAATGCACGTGTCAATGACGTTATATGTATATTTACAAATGTAATCGATTAATTTTTTTTAAATTGAATAGATAATATTTCCTTTATGTTTCTTCCTGTCTTCTGTTTTCCAGTGCAGGTAGCAATTAAGAGAGTTCAGTTCGATTGAGATTAACAGAAGCAACGAAGGGAGGTGAGGAAAAGTGAATATATTACAAGTAGGTTTTCTTCCCTTTATCTATTAATTTTAAGGAAAAGGTCAGATATCTTTCTTTCTATTGTTCTAAGTGTACCACCAATCTTAGGGAAAGCATACTTTTCCCTAGGTTTGATTTCTTTAAAAAAAATCCACAAATACATGGACAGACATAGAGGGTCAATCAGATCCTTCATGACATGTTGTGGATGTATGTGATGCATTATCAGTGAAAGTGGGCAGAGTATCTTCCACTCGTTGAGTTCGCTTACAAAAATGGGTACAAGGATTCTTTGAGGATGAGTTCATTTGAGGCACTGTATGAGCACAGTTGTAATACTCCCATCAGTTGGGGTGACCCAGTGAACAGGTTACTGATTAAACCAGACATGTCAACTTTAATTGAAGAAGAAATGAAAGTAATCAAGAAGAATGTGAAAGTAACACATCATAGAAAAAAAAATTATGTAGATCAAAATATGTTGTTTAAGGAGTTTCAGGTTGGGGAACAAGAGTACTTATGCAATAAGCCTAAGAATAGCTCCTTGAGGATTGGATCATGTGCCAATATGGAACCATGGTATTGTGGACCTTCCAATATTATTGAAATGATTAATCCAATAGTCTATTGACTTTTGTTTCCTCTAATATTGAAATTCCATGATGTTTTCCATGTGTTATTGCTTAAGAAGTATGTGAAAGATATTGTTCATGTGATTGACTAATTTTTATTGCAGGTGGACCAAGAACACAAATTCCAGCTGGAACCTCAATTCATTTTGCAAACAAATATGCTCATGCTTTGGAACTAAGAAATTGAGCAAGCTAAAGTGCACTGGAACTATTTTGGACCCAACGAAGCTACATGAGATAGGGAAGATCAGATGCAGGCTATGTATCCTTCCTTTTTCGCTAGTTGAGCGAATGTTTTTGGCATGTGTTTTGGTGTGATTTTTTGGTATATGTATATATGTATATGGGTGTAAATACCACCATGAATTGTGTTATAAAACTCCAATAAGAAGTATGGGTGGCATATGCTTATGGTTCTCATTTTTTATGTTTCTCATGTTGGTTTTCTTCTCATCCAGATGATCATTGTAAATATTGCAATGAGTTGAGTTAAAAAGCTCCATGGGTAGTATGTTTTTCTATCAAAAGTTTTGTTGGTTATAGGTGTCATTAAACATCGAGGATGATGTTCCGCCAAGGGGGACGGTTCTTAAACATCTCAGATCAAAAATCCATGTGAGAAATCTAATAAAGGCAAAATATTTACCAAGTTAATGGGACACATATTCCAAGATGAATTATGGGCAAAAACATAGTGATGGGGATCACTTGTGGTTAATTAATGGCTACGAAAATTGGAAAAGGAAATGGAAAAGGATTTGGAAAGGAATGAGGCATTTATTGGTATTTTATTTATGAAAATAATGGAAAATAGCAGAAAAGGGAGGTGAAATGTAACCTGTTGCATGTGAGGAGAAAAATTAAGGAAAAATCATGGAAAATGAAGAAAATAGAGGCCTCCCTAATAAAAATAATTATCAGAACCAGTTCACAGAATTTTTTAAATTCATTTTTGGAGCTCTCATTCTATTCTCTCTATCTTATACTCTTAGAAACTTATATTTTTCATAGATCACTCTTGAAGTGTGGCATACTCAGGATTTTGGATAAAGAAGACAAAAAAGAGTGGGAAAGCACAAGAGGACATCAGGATCAAAAACTACATCGGGTTTCTTTCATAGGTACTAAGCTGCATATGTGATTTTCTTGTTATTTTTAGCATGCATGGCACATGCATGTGGTTTATTGATTATGATATATCATTGTCATTGAGGATTTCCTAGA
Organism: Pinus albicaulis; assembly: GCA_034641835.2. Taxonomy (NCBI): domain Eukaryota; kingdom Viridiplantae; phylum Streptophyta; class Pinopsida; order Pinales; family Pinaceae; genus Pinus; species Pinus albicaulis. The sequence continues at coordinate 754,397,170 of CM076575.1, read as the reverse complement.
TTGAAAGTGGATTTTCATAGCCTCACCATTTCCTCAATAACCATGGAATTATGGGTTTCTCTCCTTTTTTGTTCTGGTTGGTTCATATTTCCCTTTGGTTGTGGGTTGAGTTACTAGTTCCTGGAAGCTTGGATTGGAAAAACACTCTAGGAGCCCTATAACATCTTATGTTGAGTTACTACTCCTGGAAGGCCTGGTTGGAAAAACACTCTAGAATCCCTTGGTGGGTTGATTTACTAGTATTGGAAGCCCTGGTTGGAAAAACTCTCTAAAGGCCTGACAACAGCTATATTTTGAGTTACTAGTCCTAGAAGCCCTAGTCGGAACAAATGGTATGGTGCCCTCGACAACTTGGTTAGAGACCAATCTGGGGATAACTAGTTATTTCCAAGAGTGAGGTGAAATCACTAGTTGAGGGTTGAGGTGGTTTCGGCTCTGGAATAACTGGTTTTATTTTATTTGGACTTTTCCATGCAATCCTACATTCATGCTTGGAATATGACACGGGGGTGATTGAATAAAAGTGATATTTGGTTCAGCCTAGTCTATGGTCAGGTGGTACATGGAATTCCCATACCTGGTTGCATTTTGCATATGTCGATAAACATATTTGCCTCAAGTATTTGAAACTAAATGTACTTTTTTTAAGTGGTTTATTTGGGTGTTATACCTTGTTATTTATATTGTCGATATGCTGGTTATGAGCATATTTTATGGAAGTGATGATGTATGCCTCTCATCATCTTTTGAATTGTAAATGAATGAACAATGAATACGTGAACTAATAGATGAAAATATAGCTGATGTGATAAGGCATCAATGGTTCTTAGAGATTCCTAGAAAATTATCATACCCCTATGCTCAGATCTATTGTTATGATTTGTAGATACATCTTCGTGATATGTTTTACAAAATGTGTGTCATTTGAAGTAGGTGTCCAGTCAAGTACTTATTCAAGTATTTTGAATTTGTATCATTTTTTCGATGACACCTTTCATTTCTAGAAGTTTCATGAAGTTTTGGGCAGTGGCCTGAGTCGTTTCCCTTAAAAAGTGGCACAAAATATGGGTTCGCAGGCTCAAAAATAGTTGAAAATGTCCCCAGTCGCATGCATTCCCTCGCTATGGGAGTGACTGCAGGGTCCCAATTGCATGCATGCCCATGTCATGGGAGCAAGTGAGGCTCTAGGTTAGTAAAATGTCAAGTTACCTTAGTGTTTGGTCACCTGGAAAGGCTGGTTGTCTCCTGGAGGTTCTGTAGTATGTGTGAATGGTTAGTTTGGTTGTGTTCCATCGACTTGACTTCCTTAAGGTGACCTAGGAGGTTGAATCAAATCATAGTGACCTCTCATCACATGTTTATAATGATGGCCTAGTTAGCTTGGGTAAATGTGAGAGAATGGTGTTTCAAACTTATTCAAATTGCTAAAAGGTGGTGATACTACCAAGTTGAAGGGATATGAATTGGTGTTACAACATCATATATTACAATATTTTTAGCAAATTTTACATTGAAAACTATTATGGCATCTATTGTTACAACATAAGTTGTTACAACATCTGTTGTTATAAAATCCGTTGTAATGGTCATTGTTTTAGTAGTTTCAATCATAACAATTTTTATAACATTATATTTTATAGTAGTTTCAACATTTTCAACAGTAATGGGTGTTACAACATTTTCAACAAATTTAACATTGACAATTTTTATGCGATTTGTTGTTACGACATCATGTGATAGCCTAACCCATGGTTATATCATAAAATTAATTGTAAATATTTTTTATAAATACGTGAAATTAATAAAAAGAGATCGATTGAAAGGGATATGGATTCCAGTGATGAGGAGGAGGATTTCTTTCTTGGGATGCTGATTTTTATTTTCAATAAAATATGAAATGTTTGGGACATCCATTAAAATATGGTTGGTGCATGAATTAATGAAGATGCTCTTAAACTTTAATGAACTGAAATTAAGGTACACAAGACCATTCACTTGGGAACCTTCAAAAGGAAAAGGGACAAGAAACCAAGATGGGAACTACATAGTGAAAGAAAGCAAGGATGAAGTAGTAAATGTGAGCCAGGAAAATAAGGGAAGACACGATATTAAAATTCATGATAAAGGAGATAGGAGACACAATTATAGCAACACAAAATTAGAAAAATTTGGTTTGATCAACAGGAAGCATAGAACAAGAATTAAGAGAAGGGGATTAGCTCTTAGTTTCCCTAGAGGTTTTGGAATGAGTTTTTTGTCTATGGATCGATGTAAAATTTTAGGGTTCCCTAGAGGTTTTGGGTTGAGATAGGATCCCTAGAGCCCTATAATAGCTTAGGTCCCTGGAGGTTGTGGGTTGATACAAAGTATCTAGAACCCTCTAACAATTTGGGTCTCTTGAGGCTATGGGTTGGGATGTAATCTCTAGATACCTGTAACATCTTGGGTCCCCTGGAGGCTTTGGGTTGAGATAGAAGAATCTGGAGCCCTTGAAAAATTGGGAAGAGGTTATTCCTATAGCACCATCAAAAGAATACTTCAATAAAGACCTTGGTTACTGAATTATTTTTATAGTGAATCCCTGACTCTGTGGAAGGGAGTGAATACTGTGTATACATTTTGGGTGAGGAAATAACCTATAAAATCCTTGTGCCAAGAATAAAACAATTTCAACTGGTGGGATTTAGGAAGAGGTGCTCTGGATTCCCTATTTATGTTGGTAGTCAATTTTATATGGTTGCGTGGATAATACTTTTCCCAGAATCAGTTCCCCTACAACTTTAAAATAAGTATTTGTTTGTGTTGCTTAAATATTAATGAACTTATGATGAATTTCTGGTTGAATTTTTTCGGATTCTTTTGAAAGTGTAACAAAATTTTTAATGTGATGAGAATGTGGATATATCTCTATGTAGATATAGTTTCATATTTATGATAAAAAAATGCATAGATAAACATATATGTCACACCTCCGAAATAGAAAATGTTAATAAAAAAGTTGAACTAGTTTATGCATTTGCAATGGAATGAAGTGTTGTGTTAAATGCTCATTATTTTAGTTCATGACATATACCCTACAACCAAAATGTGTAATGTTGTATACAATAAACTAACTTGAGACATATTCCTAAATTGAAATACTGTCTTGGGGTAGATGCCCATTCATACTGATTAATAGCGCATATGTAAGTAATACTAATATGTCATGAAATTACATAGGAAACAGAGAGATCCATAAGGATACAGAATAAAAACTTGGGACATTAGGGACAAATACCCTTTATATTAAAATAAAATAATTACATAAGACACTGCCCTCTTGGCAGGGTATGTACATATACATGGATGTTCAGTCACTAGGCTATAAGCCCTTTAACCTATGCAAAAGGCATTGAGTCAATTTTGAAATAGGAAAAGCTCAAACCCATGCAGGAAGGCTTCATAGGCAGGGTGTAGATAGCCTGGCCCCAAAAACATTATGCATAATGCCATGGAGCTACTTACAGGCCTACATTGAAGCTTGGAACCCTTTGAATGTGGTAGGCTAGGTGGATATATTTTAGTAGTTCACACCAAGCTCCTAGTAGGTAAGGGATGCAGGGGTGCCTACAATAACATGTGTGTGATTCCCTTTCCAGGAACATGAAATATAGAAGGTCCAGAAAATCCTTGTATTTAGATTGGTTCAATCTCGAGAGGGGTAGCACCATAGGGAACCTTAATAAGACATCGAAATTGAAATCAAGTACTGACCTTGATTTGAATTTATACAGGACCCCTCAGTCACAACCATGGTCAAAATAAACATCTTAGGGAAATTATGGATAGGTCGAAGCTTTCTCTTATGAAAATTATAAAGATCCCTATCTAATGAATTTATTAGGGGAGGTTCAAGGTATCTTAGTTGAGCCATGGAAGGGATTAAAGGAAAAATTAACGTGGCATAGGAAGGAAAGCCTTAAACTTATAACAAAAATTCAACAAAACCTTATCCTTTCATCGATCCAAAACCTAGCTGTGGAGAATTCTCATTGTCACAACCTTATTTTTACTTTAAATGCATTTAGATGAGGAAGTGATGACGTGGCCCAAAGGTAGAAACTCGAAATATTAGCCTAAAGTATTGCGTGGTGTATATATGGGATTGACTGGGATGATGTCAGATAGGATGAGTTAGCTAACACACCAGCATGGATGTCATGCGATTGGTCTGAGGTAGACCCTCCTTATAGGTTGGATCGTCGGGTCAATTTCTTCCCCATTACTGGGGAGAAACCCCTTTTGACACATAAGATGAATGCTAAAGCTTGATAATTATCAAAGGGTTTGTATTAAGAGATGACAGGAGAGGGTAAGTGATGAGCTCCATCATTAGGTATAATTGGAGGGTTAATTGTCACCTTTTTATTGTTATTAAGTCTCTCTTTGTCACACTTAAATTATATAATGGTCTTAAGTTGCTAGTGTAGATGGTGATTAAGGCTTGTAATACTTCAAATGCCTAATATGGGCTAAATAGAAGATAATCACAAAGATATTGCGCTTTTGATGAATATTTTTCAATTAAAGCTCAGAGTAGACTACAGAGAGAGATTATAGGGGAATTTTCCACCTCCTTAACTCCCAAAGGCAGCCAAGGGATCGTCAAGATTCCCTCTAATAGCCCAAAATCAAAGGCATCCAAGCAAGTGGGAGATCAAGTGCATTGAATCTTCACTTCTCTTGTTGTTAAATAGGACACATCACCTAATTTTTGGGGAGATGTTGGTAGCTACCCTCTAGGTTAAATAGGGCTGAGTAAGATCTTAATAGGATTCAAAATTTGAAGGAAGATAATAGACTCTTAGCTCTTGTAATAAGTCTTTAAGACATTTATGATTATGTAATAAGACTATTTTTTTTGATAAGATGAGTATTCATACTGTCCTTCACTAATTTAGTTTCAGAGGGCTAGGCTTGTGGGTTAGTGCCCAATCCATTGGCCTTAGTCTCTCTTGTGCATTCATGCTTATTTTTATGTCACTATAGAAAGTTTTCTTTATGAGTTTTAGCTAGTTTTTTTACAATATAATTCATTTTTTTTAGTTTTCTTCCATTTGTATTTTTTGTAGTTAAGCTTGCATAAATGTTGGTAGAATAGCTTATAATGTCATAAAGTTGTGTGTCAAGCCACCCTCTCTCATCTCTTCCATTGGAGCTTGAGGAGGGAATATACTCATCATAGGACAAATTTTCACTTTAGTTTATGATTTCTTGGAAAGAATATTTAGGTTTTTGTAGTGTCATGAACATGTCTAGAATACTGAGTTAGATTTTTGTCTGAAAGCTTAAGTAGGTTTTCTTTCCAAATTCAACTCATATTTTCCATTTCCTTCATCGTATATTTTCTAATTTTTGTTGCATGAACATGTATTTTTCTTGCAGGTTCAAGTAGCATAGCAAAGGAGGACTTCAACTACACCCTTAGCTTCATTTCTCACCCATCATCAACTAGATTTCCATCAAATCACCTCCAACCCTATTTTTAATATTTTCATATTCACATGGTGAGCAACCCTATAGCTGCAAGATGACCTTATCAAGAAGTTATTATCTTTACCAAGGGTTTTTCAGCCTTCCATTCATCCAAATACACCTTCATTCCACCTCCTATACACTTTTCTACATCTTTTTTGGCCTTTGGTTTCCCTTAGACTATTCATGTAGAAATTCAATACTTTCCTGTACCACTACAGGTAACATGTAGCAACACTTGTAGCAGCACCAACGACCCTCTCCTTAAGCCCAGAAACCATCATCCACCTCATCCAGACCTGCCAAAACGATCAAGACATCTTCAACCCAACATCCATGAGTTCAAGACCTTCCTAACCCACCTTAGCACTTTATCCTTCTTGCTACAAAATGGTGCATTCACAAACATAATTTGGTCATGATTAGATGCATGAGTAAAATAATGATAGTTAAAGCATGAAGTGGACATAATGTGTTTATCCATTTCTCCCAGTAATGTGTGATTAGATTAGTATTCTTTCTGCAATTTAAATTCAACCATTTACTTCATGAAGGTGCCTAGTTTTGTTCCATTTATTGCCATAGCTTACTTTGTATACTTCATTCCTTGCACATTAGCTATATGTAGTTTCTTGTTGTATAATAGTTATTTGATTTCAAATAGAGTAATGGCTTAGAATCACTTGTAGCTCTAGGTCTAAATTCGTAAGTGTGAGAGACTTCACTCAAAAATCCTAGAAATAACACCCTTTCATAGGACTCATAAGAGGTTGACATGAGTACAATGAATCCATTGTTTATATAGCATTGACATCTCCAAGTTTTTATTAACCCCCGGTTTATAAAGTAAAGTAGAATAGCCTATGGGAGTCTCAACATTCTTGGTGCAATACCAGGGCTCACCACTTTTTGCCACCGTTGTCGAGGAGGTGTCTAAAATATGCTTTGATTATGTTTTAGCATTATTTTCTTCTTTAATTTTACATTTTATTTCAAAAATATTGAAAAAGTACAAAAAAAAATTCTGATTTTTATGCCTCCTAGGAGTAGGAACGCTCTAGGAATTTTTTTACCAAAAACCCCCACATCCCCAAATAATCACTCTTCACTCTTGTTCAGTGACTATGAGGTTAAATCCACCATGGGTGAGCCTTTTAAAAATTCTTAAGAACCAATTGGAGAAAAATAATAACTTGTTTCACCAGAAGAACTTGCTTCGCCCATTCAAGGCAGGGAACCAATCATTTCAATAGTATGTTCCTTGACCACCTCAGTGGAACAAACCATCACAAGGGTGTAGGCGTCAAAATAATCAACCACCTACTCTAATTCTTCCACCCCAACCTCAACCTCAGCTTACTCATTATTCTCCACCCAAGCTACCCCAGATGCATTCTTAGCCCAATACAAACCCAAAAAACAGACAAGCACAATAGGTTTATAGTGGAGAGACATCCTATATAGATTATGTTGTGGGGATACATGATATTAATCTGAGGTGGGGAGGAGTAATCCCAGATAACTATCCCCCATCTCCATATGTATAGGTTGAGGAGGAAAAGGAAGAAAGTAACACTCATATCCAACAACCTCCTTTTCCTCAGCGCTTGATCCACTCTAGTCAACACACCCCAAAGGAGACCGAACTTCTAGGATAGCTAAAAATTTTGTGTGTAAAAATACCCCTTCTCAAGGCCATTAATGATTTTCTGATTTGCAATAACCTCATCAAGGAAAATTGCTTCAAGAAATCTGGGAGAAAGAAGAATGATATCCCCACCATTAATGTAGTAGGACAACAGTCCGAATTAATGTTGGGAAGGGTGATCTTACCAAATAATTGGACCCTGGTAGTCCAGTTATAGATGTGCACATAGATGGTGTCATAGTCCCCAATACTCTAATTGATCTCGGGGTTTCCATCAATGTAATGACCAGGGAAACTATGCTTAAAATGAACTTCCAAGGGACTTTAAGGAAAACCACAATGGTTCTGAAACTTGCAGATCGGTCCACACTAACTCATGAAGGAATTGTTAAGGATGTGATGGTTTCAATTTAATCTTGGGAGTATGATACATATTTCTTGGTTCTTGAGCCAAAACCCAAGTTTAATGGATATCCTCTCATTCTAGGGAGACATTGGCTAGCCACTGCTGATGCATATATCATCCATCAGGCTGGAAACATGACTACTACGAATGGGTCCATGTCTAAACAGTTAGTATTATATCCTCCAACCCATCCTTCCATTGACCATGACCTACCTATATGGTTTGAGGATGAAGGAGAAGAAGACGAAGTATATAAAACTACACCCTACCCCATTTGTACCATAGATATTGTTCTTAGAGGGGGGCAGCTTGATGAAGATGAAGTCATAGACCAAAGAAGTCAGAACCAGTCCCCCACTGACAAACTGCTTGAAAACCTAGTGAAAGGATCTGAAAGCCACCCTTGGATTTAAATGCATTCAATTAATTCAACCTTTGAAATCACCAAGGCTATGGAATTTGGCCCATCCAAATCTCTGAAAATTAACTCAAACCGCTCAGATAGAGAAGAAGAGCAACTATACCAGCTTCTGAAAGAAAAAATAGATGCATTTGCTTGGGACTACAAGGACATGAAAGGTGTGCATCCCTTAGTGTGCATACATCATATTTACATTAAATAAGGATGCAAGCGTATGTGCCAACCCCAAAGGTGGATGAACCCAGCTCTAAAAGACAGAGTTAAGGAAGAAATACATAAATTGTTTGATGCAGGTTTCATTTATCCCATATCAGACAGTGAATGGGTATCTCCTCCTGTCCTAGTCTTGAACAAGAATGGAAAATGGTGAATCTGTGTTAATTATTGGGAGATCAACACAACCACCAAGAAGGACTATTTCCCTTTTCCCTTTATAGATCAATTTTTGGATTGCCTTGTAGGAAAGAAGTTTTTTTATTTCTTAGATGGGTCCAGTGGGTATAACCAGATCTAAATTAGCCCTGGAGACCATGACAAGACTAATTTCACATGCCGTTGGGGTACCTTCTCTGAAAGAGTCCTACCCTTTTGGTTGTCCAATAACCCAACTACCTTATAAAGAGTTGTCTTGAGAATTTTCTTTTAGCTAGTCCATGACTTAGTTTAAATCTATATGGATGACTTCACACCCTATGTAGATTAATTCCAGGAAGCTCTGTCCAATTTGGGAAAAGTGCTGAGAAGGTGCATTGAGATGCATATCTCCCTCAGCCCAGTAAAGTGTGAATTCTTGAAAATAGAAGGAGTAGTATTGGGCCACTCAATCTCCTTAACAGGAATACACGTGGACCCGAACAAAATAACCATCATCAAAAGGGTATCTCCTCCTCAAAATTAGAGATATTTCATGAGTTTCTTAGGTTTATATTGATACCATAGAAGGTTTATCAAATATTTCAGCAAGTTGGCTTTGCCACTATTTGGTTTTTTAGCCAAAGAATCTGAAATTACCTGGTCCAGTCTTTGTCAAGAAGCTTTTGAGATCATTTAGGGAAAGTTAACTATTTCCCCCATTATTCGAGGTCCAAATTGGACTCAGCCTTTCGACATCCACATAGATGCATCAGACAAATCTATGGGGGAAACCTTGGCGTAGTTGGAATAAAAATTACCTTATGCAATCTATTTCATTAGTAAGAACTTTTCCAAGGCGGAACTCAAGTATATTTTCACAGAGAAGGAAATATTTGCCATTATGCATGCTTTAAACAAATTTAGACATTATATCACTAGTTATCAGACCTTTGTACACACCGACCATGCAATCATCAAATATTTAATGAAATAAATAGAGGTTAATGCTAGAATAGCTAGATGGTTGTTACTATTACAAAATTTTGACCTAAACATTGTCGATAAACCTGGAAAGGAGAATATTGTTGCAATTTTTTTTATCTAGGTTAGCTCTACTTGCAGATGAGGAAGGAATGGTGGATGACTAGCTCTGAGATGGACACCTCTTTTCTATCTCAGTGCTCTCTACATGGTTTCCTGACATAGCTAACTACTTGTTTGCTAAGAATTTCCCTCCTAACTTCTCATCCAAGGAGAAGATTCAAGATCATCAGAAAAAGCACCCCTTTCACCTCGATTAGGGGAAATATCTTCAAGCTGGGCCTTGAAAAAATTCCCAGAAGATGTGTCAGGGAGGAAGAAGTTTTTTAGATTCTCTCTGGATGTCATGATAGCCCTTTTGGAGGCTACTTTTCTACAAAAAGGACAACCTTCAAAGCTTTATAGGCATATTACTATTGGCCTACCCTTGACCAGGATGCTAGCAGATACACTAGTAGGTGTAACCATTGCCAAAGGGTGGGGAAACCTACAAATCGGGATGAGTTTCCTTTGCAACCTCAGGTGGCTCTAGAGCCATTTGACAAGTCGGGAATGGACTTCATTGGACCCATTGATCCACCATCTGGCTAGAAAAAGTATATCATAGTCTGCAATGACTACCTTAAAAAGTTGGTTGAAACAAAAGTTGTAAAGGTAGAAATCGAGGAGAAGGTAGCATAATTTCTGAGAGACAATTTGTTCTACAAATTTGGATACCCAAGAGAGGTAGCCACTGATCAGGGGGCACAATTCACATCTCATCTCATTGAGGATATTATGAGGAGAGACAATATAAAGAACAAGACTTCCACTACCTACCACCCTCAAGCTAAGGGCCAAGTGGAAGTGAATAACAGAGCCTTGGAGAATATACTCAATAAGGTTATGAGCAACAATAGAAAATATTGGGTGGAAGGATTAGTAGAAGCTACTTGGGCCTGCAACACTACTTATAAAACAACAACAAGGTTCACTCCTTATGACTTGGTCTATGGGAAGAAATATCTTCTTTCAATTGAGTTTGAGTTCAACACCTTAAGGATGGTAGCTGAGTTATACCTGGATATAACAAAGGCCCAACAAGAAAGGTTTCTATATTAAATGGGTTAGATGAGATCAGGATGCCAAAAATCGTCACACAGAAGTGACTCAGATACAAAGGAAGTTCTGGCATGAAAAACACATTAAGGAGAATATATTACAAGAAGGAGATTGGGCGTTGCTGTATGAATCAAGGTTCAAGGATTTCAAAGGGAAAATGATGACAAGATGGTTGGGACCATACAAAGTGAAAAAATGTTATGGTAATGGGGAAGTTCAGATCAGGACCATATATGAGGAGGGTATTCCCCTACTTTTCAATGGTTATAGGCTGAAAGGTTACAAAAATTACATGTCGAGGGATGAATTTATAAATTCCATAAATAAGGAGGTGTATGCCATTAGAGACTCCATAGTTTCAAGAACGTCCCCCTCCTAGAAAGAAGAGGAAAAAGAAAAATAAAGAGGCATGTGTGAAAACCTCTATGAGGCACCCAAGGCCAACTCTAGGGTTGAAAACCTCCATGAGGAAATACCAAAGAAAAAAAAAGAAAAAAGAACAAATAATAAAATATCCCTAGGTGAAAAGTTGCTGGAGGCACCCAAGGCAAGATTGTGGGTTTAAAACCTTTGTCGAGGCAGCCCCCCTGCCTTCAAAAAAAAAGAGAGAGAAGAAAGGAGAAAAGAAACAAAAGGAAAAATAGAAAGACGATACATATGCACTCACTTTTTTTTTTTTGCAGGTTATTGATCAAATATGGTTTTTGGATTAAGAGGAGAAGTTTTACCTCACATATCCCTATCCTCTTCTTACACACTCCATGAACCACTCTAGCATGCACCCATTAATCATTTCACTTCACAAGTAGTCAAAAAAATTCCATTTTTTTCCCTAGCTGTAATTTTTATAGGAAAGTATAGCAACCATAAGATTCCTGTAGCACTACAAGATACCTTGTAAACGCACAAGGATTCACTCTCTAAACCCTATGGTCCGCTAGTATCAACTAAATCCTTTATAACTTGGCACGAGACATCTCCCATTACTTCTCCATTACTCCACTCATTCCATCACTCCACCCCTGGCCTCCATAAATCATTTCACTTAATCCCTAAACAATATGGAGCCCCAAGAAGTAGAAAGAAGGTTGTTACAGGAAGTTGGAAGTTTCTTGTAACAATTCTGTGTATGGCACAACAAGGAAAAAATTTGAATATAAGTTGAATAAGATGGCTTCAGAGGACCCCCAGCATACTCCAATAAAGTGACCACACCAGCCAAGGCACCTGAGGATCTCCATGCAACACTTGAAAGAAGAAAAGAGAAATAAATGGTTAAGAAGGTCACTTAGAAAACAAGAAAATCACTCAGAAAACAAGATGCTCACTAAGAAAAAAATTTAAAAAATAAAAATGCAGCAAGAGAAATATTATGTATGCAACACCAAACTCTATCTCCCTGCACCAAATCATGTCTAAAACACACTAGCACTAGGTAGCCTTAGGTATGGACCTTCACCTCTCACTATGCACTCATAATGATCAAAATAATTTAATGTGGAGGTTTAGAGAAATAAAAGGAGAAAAGGTGGACAGTTAGCTTGGCCAACTTCGTAAATTTAAACTGAATGGAAAGTTAAGTTTACATGCCACCTACGCAAGTCAAATCAGTCAAGGGGGAGTGAATAAGGACAAGGAGGTGATTCTAAGGCTGGGGAGATGATTTACTAGAGTGAGACCAATGGTCCCAAAGAGGAAAACTCATGCCAAGGAAAAGTGAGCACCCCACTCCAAATTTGGTTAAAAATACCATAAAGGTAAGATCTGGCTCATTATACCCACTCCGTTAAGCGTTTCAAAAGAAGTACAAACATAAGAAGTCAAAGGAGCCATCACAGAGAGAAGCATCATTGAAGGCTAAGTCAGAACTTGCATGCACCCTCGTGCTACAGGAAATAGTGAAGTGCTATAGGAAACTACACAGGAAGGTCAACAAGAATAAGGAGATAAAAACATATTCACCTTTGTGTGAAAATACTTCCTAAGGCCACCATTTCCCAAGAAAAAACACCAGAGGATAGAGTTAAGTGGTTTCCACCCTCCAGAATTGGAATTTCTATATGAAATTTACACACAGTCATTTATAATTCGGGAATTAAATGGTGAAATATAAAAAATTTTTGAGACCATAATCTCAAATACCTCTTCACAAGTAACTCTCAAACAAAAAAAAAATCTTACCACATTCCTATCATAGCCATAAAAATGGGAAGGGGATTTAACATAAGCGAGCCTACTAATATTAAAAGAATAAGACTGCATCCTCAAGTAATGGAGATTTTCAAGAACCACCGATGGCTAGGCTTCTTTAAGCTTTTGAAGAGTTTTGATGAGAATATAGCTCGAGAGTTTTTAGTGGCGTTGCAATCATACTTAGAGGAGAGAGCCACCACTATGGTTAGGGGTCTAGCCATCACACTTTCACCTGAACAAACCAACAGAATCACCCCTTTTCCCTTATGAGTCAAGTGGATTAAGGAAAGGATGTCAAGCACCACAACCAAGATAATATTATTTCTTCCAAGAGAAAAGTTCATTGAGGACAAGAATGGAGTGAGGAGAGAATGTCTTCCATACCCCTAGGATGAAGTAGCCTTCCATATTATGAAATTAATTTATTGTGAAGGAAGACTTAGTGTAGTGTATGGATACCATTTAAGCTTGTTGAATGAACTTATATTTCAAGGAGGACTCCCTCTAGAAGAAATATTGAGAATACCTCATTTCCTCTTGAACTCAGTAACTAACATGATAAAAAACGAAAGGGAAACAAAATAACAGCATTTGGCTCATTATGGCCTTATCAAACTGATAGTGGGTGATGCTCCGAGCAAACTAAACCTCCCTGTGTCTTGGTACTCATTCATATACATGGATCGGGAAGCCTTCATAGCCACAAAAACAAGACAAACTTCTACCTCTAGTCTTAGAGAGAGGGAGGTAGAATAATAAGAAGAGGAGGTTGAATATGAGAAAGAATAAGATAAGGTGGAGGTTGAAACAAAAAACACATAGATATTAGAACTAGAGAAAGAAAAAGAAAAAGAGGGAAATGGAACATAGAAGGAAGATAAGATAGAGAATAAGGAAATATTGGACCCTATGCTAGGCATTGATAGATATCCTCAACACAGTAGCATATCACCAGAGGTAACAGATCAGGAACTAGTTGCTACCCTGGCCACTTTGAGCAGACCAGTGAAATAAAATAGTAAGAGACAAACACCCTTGTATTTCAGGACTGAGAAAAGCCAAAGGGTGAGGCAGGGGAATCCAAAGACTCTAGCTAAAAGACCTATTACCATTGAGGAGTCACCCAAGAAGGTTTATGAAATAAGGATAGAATAAGGAAAGGTTCAAGAGGTCACCTCACCTGTGAGGACCCTTGTAACCTACTTAAAAATAAATTCAACAAGTTTGGCATCCCCTACAAATCTACCAACCCTCACAAACCCTCAATAGATAGAAAAAAAAGGAAAAACAAGAAAGAGAATGATTTCCATAGAAAAAATAGAGTTTTCTACATGAAAATATGTATTTTCTACCTGAAACTCTAGTAGGCCCAGAATCATAGAAATAAGCCTTGGATGAGGGAGAAAAGACACCCATGGAAGGGAAAGAAACCCAAGAAGTTGAGGAAAAAGCACAAGATGAAGGGTAAGATTCCAAAGTGGAGGAAGAGAAAGATGACAAGGAGGAGCCTTCCTCACTAAAACATGGCCCTAGATATGTATGAATAGTGGCACACCCTATCCCTCAGCCAAATCTTAGCTCCTACTATACATTTCTTGAAGGGGGTGGATTGATTCCTCAGAAGTTTACAATAGCATTATTATATTATTTGGAAGAGGAGACAGTGCACACTCATCATTGGATGAATATTGCTACAAACAAAGATGTGCATGACATAGGGCTCATGGCTGAAAATGATTCTGAGTTGGGAAGGGATTTGTCTAATGTTAGGTTCAGATAATCCATGTTGAAATAATAGATTCAGGAAACCGAAGCAGAGAATGCAATATTGCAATATAAACTTTAGGGAAAAGACAAAAAAATGGCCATGATGGAAGATTTTTCCATGGAGGCCATTCAACATAGATACCCATTAGACTCCTATGAAGTCTACCTCAAAGAACAATGGATCCTATTTCAAATTAGGACACTAGCCTCTCATGGATCCTTACCTTTTCATAAGTGTAGGAAATTCATTGAATTTTGAAACCAGTCAAGTATGGAAGACAAGGAAAAGATGGCAGAATTATACATGCACAATATTGTGTTGACAAACTTGAGCATTTGGGACCCTAATCCTAGAATCGGAGACATGCAGTTAATGGGGTTAGCCTCTTTGATAATTAATGAGGAAGCTAGATCACAAGAATTAAGGAGGGTTATGATGAGAGAAAACATGGAGCCTATACACATTACGGTAGAACAATTCATCCCTAGGGAAGTCATCAACAACCATATCAAGATAGAAAATAATGATGAACCTGCAAAAAAATTACCTCAACACACAAGCATGAGCCATGGCCCATTTTGATGATGTTTCTAGGTTATTGGGAGATGAATGCAGAATGGCTAGTTAAAGGAGATGGGATAACCTCCCTCAAAATCTCTGAAGCTTGGAATACCACACACCAAAAATATTAAGAAGTGCTCTAGAAAGGGAACCACTATATAAAAAGGCCATGCAAGCCAGGAAGATTTAGTGGCTTGGTTTGAAACTCACTCCACCCTTGCTGTTGGGACTGAGTGATGGGAAAAACCAAGATGAGAAAACATAGAATGGGAGGAAGTAAAAAAAAATGATGGATTTTACCCTCCTGAAAGGAATCCCACACATCTTCCTTCGGAATTCAGAGGGTCCATTAAAGCTTTGAAAGAGATGAAGAAGGAGGACTAAGTTGCTTAGAGGATGAGTGACCATTTGGTAGGGGGGTGATGATGAGATCCATCATAAGGTATAATTGGAGGGGTTGATTATCACCGTTTTGGCCTTATTAGTTCTCCCTGTCACACATTTAAATTACATTATGGTCTTATTTTTCTAGTGTAGTTGGTGATTAAGTCAGATTGTCATACTTTGAATGCCTAATATGTGTTAAATGTAGGATAATCACGAATATATTTCACTTGTGATGAAGATTTTTTAGTTAAATATCAGAGTATACAACAAGGAGAGATTATAGGGGGATTTTCCACCTCCTTAACTCCCACACGTAGCCGAGGGATCGTCAAGATTCCCTCCAACAACTCGAAATCAAAGGTAGCCAAACAAGTGGGAGATCAGGTGCACCAAAGCTCCACTTCACTTGTAGTCAAATATGACACATCACCTACCTTTTAGGTAGTTTTTGGTAGCTACCCTCTAGGTTAAACAAGGCTCAGAAAGAGCTCATTAGGATTTGAACTTTGAATGGAGCTAATAGACTCTTAGCTCTTGTAATAAGTCCTTAAGACTTTTATGATTATGTAATGAGATTATTTTCTACAATAAGATGAGTATCTAGATTATCCTTCACGGATTGAGTTTCAAAGGGCTAAACTTGTGGGTTAGGCCCCAATCCATTGGCCTTAGTCTCTCTTCTATATTCATTCTTATTTTTATGTCATTGTAGCTAGTTTGATTTATGAGTTTTAGCTAGTTTTCTTACATTTCAATTCATTGCTTTAAGTTTGCATCAATTTTTATTTATTGTAGTTAAGCTTGCATAAATGTTGGTAGAATAGCTTAGAAATTCAGAAAGATGTGTGTCAAGACTCCCTCTCTCATCTCTTTCATTGGAGCTTGAGGAGGGCATATTTTCACCACAAGCCAAATTTTCCCTTCATTTTATGATTTCTTGGAAAGAATAGTTAGTTTGGTGTAGTTTCATGAACATGTCTAGAATACCGAGTTAGATTTATGTTTGAATTCTTCAGTAGGTTTTCTTTCCAAATTCAACTCAACTTTTCCATTTCCTTCATCATATATTTTGCAATGTTTGTTTCATGAACATGTATTTTTCTTGCAAGTTCATGTAGCACATCAAATGAGGATTTCATCAATATCCTTAGCTTCATTCCTCACCCATGATCAATCTTCTTTCCATAAAATTTCCTTCTGCCCTATTTTTAAGATTTTCACCTTCACGCCATGAGCAACCCTAGAAGTGAAAGACATGACTCTGAAGTTCTGAGCTTGACCAAGGATTTTTCCACCTTCTGTTAATCTAAATACACCTTCATTCCACCTCCCATACACTTTCCCCAATCACTTTTGGCCTCGGATTTTCCTCGGGTTGTTTCCTATATCAATTAAGGAGTTTTCTATAGTACTACAGGAAACATGTAGCAGCACTAGCGGGCCTCTCCTTAAGCCCAAAAACCATCATCCACCTCATCCAGACTTGCCAAAACCATGAAGGCACCTTCTGCCCTGCATCCATGAGTTCAAGACCTTCCTAAGCCACCTTAGCACTTTCTCCTTCTTGCTACAAAATAGTGCATTTACAAACATACTTGGGTCATGATTAGATGCATGAGTAAAAGCATGATAGTTAAAGAATGAATTCTAAAGAGTGTGTTTAGCCATTTGGCCCAGCAATGTGTGATTATATTAGTATTATTTCTACAATTTGAATTCAACAATTTACTTAATGAAAATTCCTAGTTTGCTTCCATTTCTTTCCATAGATTAATTTGTAGATTTCTTTCCTTGTAGAGTAGCTAGATGTACTTTCTTGCTATAGAATATTTATTTGATTTCTTTTATATTAATGGCTTTAAATCACTTGTAGCTCAAGGCCTAAATTCAGAAGTGTGACAAACTTCACTCAGAAACCCTAGAAATAGCACCCTTTCCTAGGACTTAGAATAGGATGGCATGAGTAGAATGCATCTACTATGTATATAGCAATGTCACCTCCAAGTTTGTATGAAACCCGGGTTGATAATGTAAATTAAATTAGCCTCTGGGAGTTGCAACATTCTTGGTGCAATACTAGGGCTCACTAGTAAGCGAGATGGCATTCGCAGTGGGACCCACCTAAGAGGCATAATAGTGTTATGTCTAAAGGTGACAGGTTGATGTGGTGAGTGGAGGACATTAAATTTGACAATACCTGATATATATATATATATATATATATATATGTAAGCATGTAGAGTAAAAAATCTTGTTGTGAGGCCCTTATGAAAATTTGGGAATATAAGTAGACTTCAAAGGAAAAAAATAAATAAATATGTTTTACCCCATTCCTCTAACAATATTTGATGGGTTGGGTGATGTTACACATGTGTTGTTACAACATCTACTTCTCATTCAACTGTTAGCGATGTTCATGCTTCTCAATTTGTTTTCTTGATCCCCCTAGTTCTAGTGTAGTGTTTGGTGGAAGAAACACCTATTTGACTGCCCACTTTCAAGATTTGACATGAAAGCTGAAACGGATTGCTACCCCCTCAATTGTTACAACATCCATTATTACAACATGTGTTGTTACAACATCCATTCTTACAACATTTGTTGTTACAACATCCACTGTAATGGTAACTATTTCAATAGTTTCAATAGTAACATTTGTTATAACATCAAATTTTACAACATTTTCAATAGTAATGGGTGCTACAACATCAACTGCGACAAAATTTTCAACATATGTTACATTGACATGTTGTTATGACATCTACCATTGCATGATCTACTATTACAACATCTTCTTCTCAATCCATTGTTACCTATGTTTGTGCTTCTACATTGTTTTTCTTGATCCCCTAAGTCTTGGTGTAGTGTTAGTTGGCATAAACAAATCTTTAATTTCTCACTTCAAACTTTGAAAAGAAATATTAACTAGCATACTCTTACAAAATCCATTATTACAACATTTGTTATGGCATATTTCATTACATCATGTTATTTTACAACATTTGTTGTTACAACATCTGCTTATCAAATTGTTTTCTTGATCCCAAAATTGTTGGTGTAGTGGTGGGTGGATGAAAAAAATCTTTGGCTTCCCACTTTCGTGATTTGACAAGAAAGATGAAATAGATTTCTTCCCGCTCGATTGTTACAGAATATTATATTAAAATGTTCGTTCTGACAAAATTTTTTATGGTCACTAATTTAGTAGTTTCAATAGTAGAATTTGTTATAGCATCAACTTTTACAACAATTTCAAAATTTTCAATAATAATGGTTGTTGTAGCATAAGTTGTTATGACATTTTAAACAAATTTAATATTGACATTTTGTTATGGCATATGTTCTTGACTCTAGTCCCATTCCCCATAACCATTTCATATTCAACATCTTTACTACATCTAACTACTCAACATTGAAAGGAAACATTGACCATCCCTTAACTTGAGTATGGAAATATAGTGTACATCTAGCACAAAATGGAAACGGGTTGTAGTTAAGCTTATGTAATGGAAAATGAAATTGATATTTAAATTGTATAACAATTTTTTTATGATATTTACTAACGTTTATTACAATTGTTGAATGTTTTACATAATTGGAATGCCATCTTAGTTGTAACTTATATGAAATTTTATTATTGTATGTGCACTTTTATATGATTTATTATGATTATCGTTTCATTTCATATGTTGTGATATTAGATATATAATAAATAAATTAACTATTGCATGAAATAAATATAACTTTTCAGTCTAAATGTTTTTTTTTGCAAAACAAGGATCTTCTAGAATATCTGAATGATCCTCATCACATAGATCCAGATCACATTGGGTTCGATGTTGAGATGGCATATGATGCTCATGATGACACAGATATAGATGATAACAAGGTTGATGCTAATACAAATTAAAATTATGATAATCATGATGATCATAATCAAGATGGTGATGATGATCATGAGGTAGTTGTTGGTATCAACCAGTGACATTCATGATCATATTGATTACATCATGGATCATTTTTAATATATTTTTATGATGCTGATTTTCATGTTTACTATCACATTTATCATTTTCACGGCCTCCGGTACCATATTACCGAGTTGTATATTTTTTACATGTATCATTTTGGCGTATATCATTTGGACATGATGTATCATATTGAATTGTATCATTTTGTCTTAAATAATTTATCATTTTTATTTATATCATTTGTATATGATGTATCATTTTGACCTCTGTCGATTTTTGGACATGTATCATTTTCAAATGTTGCCGATCTACTAGTGTATGTGAATTTCACTTATTTTAGTTATATATGATGATGATGTTATCAGTATTGACTCGTCAATTTTATATATTGAATGTGGTTGATTATTTGGATGCATATTTATTACTTATAATGGATTGAATTTACTTCTCATGGTGGACTTTGTAAAATTCAATTCAATTATAGATATTTGACTCACTTGTTTTAATTATAAATGATGATCATGTTACAATAATTATCCAATTATTTTGTTGGGAAACTAGCTCCAAAAATAGAAGAAAAGAGATATCAACGCCTTATAAATAATCCACTTCGAGGGGGAAACCTCCAATATGTTACATGAATGAACAATTATTGGATGATACAAATTACAAAACCTCCTTTCTATATATAGGAGTCCATAGGGCCACAATGTAATCATAGCCAACCTAATAATAATAATTTAAGGGCACAATGATAACAATATGGGGGTTACAAGGGTACAATAATAACAATAAGGGGGTTACACTAACAATAATGAGGGACTATACTAGTAATGTAGGGACCTAACATGCCCCTCTCCTTCAAAAAAGTGTTGTCCTTAAGGCTTGAGTAGCTCTGGGTGCTTCTGTATAAAATTCTAATCCTCCCATGTAGAATCTTCAGTGGGTAAGTTCTTCCACTTGATGAGATACTCTGAAATTGATCGATTCTGCAGCTGTCCAGTTCTGGTTTCCGTGACCGCTTCAAGTTCCAATATGATTTTTCCTTCCTCATCAAGTTCTGGAAATATTGTTTGAATTGGAATATTTTCACCTATAACCTTCTTTAAGCATGAAACATGGAAAATTGGATTCACTCTTGAAGAAGCAAGAAGCTCCGATTTGTATGCCATAGTACCAATATTTTGCAACACCTTGTAAGGACCATAGTACTTTAGCGATAATTTATTATCCTTCTTAGCTTGCTTGAGGGAGATTTGTTTGTATGGTTGTAGCCGTAAAAATACCCAGTCTCCTACATCTAAACTTCTCTCACTGCGATGTTGATTTGCCTATAGTTTCATTCGATTTTGTGCCAAATTCAAGTTGTCATTTAAGAGTTTGAGAACTTCTTGTAGATGCTCTATGTGATCTTCCACTGCTTGAACCTTATAATTTTCTCTTAAAGATGATGTGATGCATGGTGGATGATATCCATAAAGTGCCATAAATGGGGTCATTTTTGTTGCAGTATGGAAGGAAGTGTTATACCACCATTCAGCGAGAGGTAACCAATTGACCCATTCTGTTTGCTTATCAGATACAAAATGATAAATATATCCTTCCAAAAATTTATTTACTATCTCATTTTGACCATCGAATTGAGGATGATAAGACGAGCTATGAGCTAATTGAGTACCCAAACAAGAAAATATCTCCGTCCAAAAATTTCCAGTAAAAATGGGATCTTTGTCACTCATAATAACCCTTGGGTTTCCATGTAGCTTTTGAATTGTGTCCATAAATGTAGTAGAAATTGTACTTTCTTTAAATGGATGAGATAATGCACAAAAGTGTGCATACTTGGTAAGTCTATCAACTACCACCATGATGAAACTCTTTCCTTTGGACTTAGGTAAACCTGTGATAAAATCCATTGAAATCTCCTCCTAACGTTGACTTGGAATGGATAAAGGTTGTAGAAGACCCGGGGTCTTAATTGTCTAAACTCTATCTGCTGGAAATCCAAAAGTTCCACAACAAAATTTTGAATATCATATTTAAGGCCATTCCAAAAAAATTCTTTCTTCACCCTATGGTAAGCTTTTAAAAATCCTGAGTGTCC
This sequence comes from Pinus albicaulis, assembly GCA_034641835.2. Classification (NCBI taxonomy): domain Eukaryota; kingdom Viridiplantae; phylum Streptophyta; class Pinopsida; order Pinales; family Pinaceae; genus Pinus; species Pinus albicaulis. The sequence goes on along the minus strand of CM076575.1, from coordinate 754,375,701 downwards.
TCCTAAAGGAGAAGTGTGCAATTCCAAAAGAATATTTTTTTTTAGTTGGGAATTCTTACAAAGATATAAGCGATCTTTGTACCATGAGGAATCATTTTTCCAACTAAATGTATCAGATATACCAAGATCTTGCTGCAACTTTTGAATGAGTGTCCACACTCCTTCGTCCTTCTTCCATTCATCTCTTGCTTTGGTTATCCAATCTGGTTGGATAATAGAAATGGAACAAAGCAATGCTTCCACCTCTTCATTCTTTCTTAAGAGTGCATCTGCAACAACATTTAGCTTCCATTTTTTTGTAGATTATTTCAAAGTCATAACCCAACATCTTTGTCACCCATTTTTGCTACTCTTCTGAATATAGTCTTTCTTCCAAAAATTGTTTAAGACTATCATGATCAGTTTTTACCTTGAAGTTTCTTCCCATTAGGTAAGTTCTCCATTTATTTAGTGCATGCAGTATTGCTAACATTTCCTTCTCATAAATAGGTTTTTGTAAATACTTTCCTTTGATTGGATGACTTTAAGAAGTAATGGGTCTTCCTTCTTGCATTAAAATAGCACCAATTCCATTTCCTGAGACATCACATTCCACAATAAAGGTTTTTGTGAAGTCTGGTGTAGCTAAGACCGGTGCTAGGCACATTGCCTCTTTAAGATGTTCAAAGGCCTTAGTTGCTTCATCAGTCCATGAAAATGCATCTTTCTTCAATAATGTTGTTATACATGCTGCTATTCTTCCATAATTCTTAACAAACTTGCGATAATACCCTGTTAACCTGAGAAATCCTCACAACTACTTTATGGTTGTGGGGACATTCCATTCCTTAAGGGATTTAATTTTGTTAGGGTCTACCTTAACACCCTCGTGAGATGCAATATGACCCAGATATTCCACCTCTTGTACTCCAAAGAAACATTTGGATGTTTTTGCATATAATTGTTTCTCCTGCAATAGTTTGAACACCCTATCAACATGTTGAACATGATCCTTCCAAGACCTGCTATAGATTAGTATATCATCAAAAAATACTAGCACAAAATTTCTAAGGAAGGGTTTGGTAATGGAATTCATCAACCCTGAAATGTAGAAGGTGCATTGGTAAGGAAAAAAGGCATGACCAAAAATTCATAATGACCCTCATGAGTTTGAAATGATGTTTTCGGAATATCTTTAGTCTTCATTCTAATTTTATGATATCCAGAACGAAAATCCAACTTGGTAAAATAAATTGCTCCATGTAATTCATCAATCACAGGAATGGGAAATTTATATTTAATAGTGAGCTTATTGAGCTCCCTATAATCGGGACACATGTGCCATGATCCATTCTTCTTGTGTACCAATACTATAGGAGAAAAGAAAGAACTTTGACTAGGTTGAATTATACCAGCCTCTAACATTTCTGCAATCATATGTTCAATTGCACTCTTTTGGACATAAGGATATCCGTAAGGTCAGATGTTTGCAGGAACACTTCCTAGAATCAAATCAATAGCATGATCATGATCACGAATAGGTGGGAGTCCTTTGGGAGTATTAAACACATTGGAATGATTGTCCAAGACTCTTTGGAGATCTGGAGAAATAGATGATTTTGATGTTGGAACTTCTAGTGAGCATATTTATGAAATTACACCTCGTTGTTCTTTCCTCAAAAGATTTTTCATGAGATTAGAGCTTATTATATTTCTTGGATTCCCTGTGATACCCCGTAATTCAACTTCCTTTCCTTCCAAAAAAAATTTCAAGAAAAGTTCTTGAAAATTAAAAGCTACCATCCCCAAAGATTGTAACCATTATACTCCTAGTACAACATGAACACCTCCCCTTGGGATGGAAAGCAGTGGACTATTCAATACATATTCCCCCATGGATAGCTTGATATTATCGCATTTTCTAGAGCAATTTTTATTTCCTCCATTTGCAACCATCACTTGACATTTTGGTGTTGGGTATAGGAAATAATTAAACTCCTCTGCTACCTTACAATGAATAAAATTATGGGTACTACCTGAATCAATCAACACTATTACCTTTTTCTTCTTGATATGTCCTTCTATCTTAAGAGTTTGAGGAGTGGTAATTCCTGCCAATGCATTACATGATATTGTCGGACTCATTTCTTTCTCTTCTAGGGTTGGTTCCTGGTGTATATCCTCTTCTTGTTCATTTTCTTCTTCCTCTTCACAATCTATGTAAAATAATTTCTTCTTAGCACCCTTATGACCTTTAGTGTATTCGCTATCAGAACTGTAGCAAAGCCCTTTTGCTCTTTTTTCTTATAATTGTGGTGGTGTCAACCTTGTAGGTTGTTGAAATCTAGTAGTAGCAACACTTCCCTCTTTATAGAAGTGAGTGGTAGGCTTCCTTGTCGCCATAATTTTACATTAAATTTTTCTTGCTAACCTGAATGCCTTCTCCAACGAATCAGGTTCCAAAATGCAAACTTCATGTTTGATGTTATCCTTTAAAGTACCTATGAAGAGATCAATCCTGTGTTCCTCTGGAATATCAGTTACCCTTATATTCAGTGGAAGTCCTCAATGTGCTCTCCCACTAAACCCTTTTGTTTGAGATTTATCAATTGGCTAGAGAAGGTGTTGTTCTTTGTATCCTCATAATGTGCTATCATTTCCTCTGTAAAAATTGACCAAGTGACAGCTTTTTTTATAGGAGCAAAGCCATCGATACCATACAAATGTATTTTGTTCTATATGTAAAGTTGCAATGTGTACCTTTTATGTGTTTTTCAAATTATTGAGATCAAAATATTCCTCCATCTCTAGTATCCATGTTACGGGATCCTTGCCATCAAACTTCCTTATATACATATTTGGAATACGGTGGTTCTTCCTGCCAACATTAGAGTTTATGAAATCACAATCATCATTTATTTTGTTCTCATCATGAGTTTCCTCTACTATCTTTTCACCATTAGGAAAAATTTGTTGTATCAACTTTGTCAAACCTTCCATGTGTGCTTTTATATCATTCTTCATGTTTTCCATTTTTTCATCAATCTTAGCTTCCATGTCATCCATCTTAGCTTCCATGCCAACTTCCATGCCATCCATATTAGCTTCCAAACCATTCATCTTAGCTTCCACACCTTTCTTCAAACCATCCATCTTAGTTTCCATGCCTTTCTTCACAACTTCCATTTTATTTTTTGTTGCTCTTTGCGATAGCAAAATTTGGTGCACTTGCTCATGGACTTTTGATATCTCATGTTGCATTTATTTGTCTTCATGAGCCATATTAGTGCCTTCCAAAGGCTTGATGGGTGTTGAATTATTTTTAGGAGGCATTTTAGAACCCAATATTGATAGCTTAACTCAATATGCCTTTGGAATCAACTAGAACTGATTTTTCAAACAACACTTATGCAATTTGAAAAAAAAATACACACCTTTTTCTTGATTTTGAGGAGCTCGATATTGAAACTGAATTATCTCTGTGATTTCGGATCTTCAATATCTGAAATTTGGCCCTGAAGTCACCCTCTGAATCTTCATTTGAATGTCACTGGTCTGACCTGATTTGGATTCTTCAAGGCAAAGTTATGTCCAATCTCCCACAATGACCTAATTATGGACTAGTTCAGTACAGCGAACTTGTACGACTTGCCACGTGTCACTGTTTCCTCCTTTGGCTCTAAAATTGATTGATAAGAATCTACAATCCATGTACTTGTGGCCACTTTTTATAGCATTCCAATCCGATGCTCAGAGAAAGAGTTATGAAGCTTTTCCCACAATAACCTCTTTGAGATAAAATTCTGGAGCCTGAAAAATACCTAACTTACACAGATCATATCAGTAAAAATATTGCGAGCCAAGCTCTAAAATTTTGCGACGATGTTCCTCAGGATTTTGGATTCGCTCTCTAAAAATTTTAGCTTCTGAAACTTCGTAGAAAAAAATTTATAGTGAAAATGTCGCGATGACCTATTTAGGTTAAATTCAGGAGCCTGCAAAAAGCCCTAACTTCCACAGATCGTATATCCGACAATATTTCGAACCAAGATCTGAAATTTTGCGATGATGTTCCTCTGTATTTTGGCTTCGTACTCTCAAAATTTCCGCTTCTGAACATTCGTAGAAAAAAATTTATAGCGAAAATGCCACGATGACCTATTTGGGGCAGTGAAACCCTAGAATCCAAAGCTCTGATCCCAAATGTTGGGAAACCAGCTCCAAAAATAGAAGAAAAGAGATATCAACGCCTTAGAAATAAAACACTTCGAGGGGGAAACCTCCAATACATTACATGAATGAACAATTCTTGGATGATACAAATTACAAAACCTCCTTTCTATATATAGGAGTCCATAGGGCCACAATGTAATCCTAGTGGGGCCACAATGTAATCCTAGCCGACCTAATAATAATAATTTAAGGGCACAATAATAAAAATATGGGGGTTACAAGGGTACAATAATAACAATAAGGGGGTTAAACTAACAACAATAAGGGACTATACTAGTAACATAGGGACCTAACATATTTTATATATAGTGGGTGTTGTAGATTCTATTATGATGGAGATTTAATAGTATAATGATGTTGTTAATTTGTATGGATGTTTGTTTTTCTAAAAATATGTTGATAAATGTTATCCTACAAAATATTTCAAATGCATTCATATGGCTTACTATATAATCATATAACTTATTTAAAATATATGATATATTTAACTAATTAAATTGAAATAAAACATATTAATTTAAATGTATGCAAACAATAATAATTTTTGCAAGAAAAAAAGGAATCAACAATGGAAGCCAAACTGGAAGTCACATTAGAAGAAAAACGGAAAGAAAAACATGAAGCCACATCAGAAGCCAAACTGGACACAACCCCTGGCGCTAAACGTAGTGTTATTATTGGTTCCTAGTAGAAAAATTGAAACAAAAATGGAAACCAAATTGAAGCAAAATTGGAAGGCACACTAGAAGAAAAAATCAAAGAAAAATTAGAAGCCACACTAGAAGAAAAAATGAAAGAAAATTGGAAGCCACATTAGAAGAAAAAAGAAGAGAAAAACTAGAAGCTGAATTGGAAGCAAATCCTAGCATTATTTCTAGTGCTAAGACAAGTGTTTTTCTCTACTTTATTCCTGATGTTTTTCCCGACGTTGTTCCTAGCGCTATTTTTAGTGTTACATATGTAATTATTTATGATATAATTTCATTCATAATTGTCAGTACCACTTCTGGTAATATTTTCAGTGCTATTCCTGGCACAATTTATCGAACTATTTAGGATGTAATTTATAACACAACTACTGGTGCCACTTCCGGAAGTATTTCTCACATTATTTAGAGCACTGTTTTTTTCCTCTAATTTTTTATTTATCTCTAGTACTATTTTTGGCTCAAGTTTTCCAGAACTATTCCAGGTGCTATTTACAATGTTATTTTTGGCACAAACTTCGATGGTATGATAAATATACTTGGTTTCACCATTTTTTTGCGCCAGGAAATATGCCAAATTCGTGAACTGAAATACACTAAATTCTGATGCTATTTTGGGTGCTATTTTCATGTTCCATTGTAGTGCCCTATAAAAAAATTGTATTTAATTCACTTAGTTATATGAAATTTGGAAATGACATTTTTATTTAAATATGTAACCAACCTTAATTTTTTCATGTTCTAATTCTCTTTGGTAGATTTTAATATGGATATATTATGTTAATAAATCAAGTTAGACTCCCATATTTCTTAATAGATGAATGCACACCTAGAATCTACCCTTATGAATGTTGTTTTTCAATGCGACAGTTATAAATGTTTGTTGTTGTTTTATTTTATTTCAATTTTCTCTGGAAAGTGTAGGATGAGCCTTCCCTAGACTACCTTGTTTCGATAGGGTTTTTCTATAGGACCCAAAACCATCCTGGACTGTTGATCCCAATCGCCTGGACAAGGGACTAATATAGTCCATATGATCTAAGGAATTTTCTTAGGTTGATAACCCTTGTTTAGAACCCAGTTGCTAACACTTCATACTATTAAATTCCTCATGTTGTTATTATTTCTAAACTTTTCATTCAATCAAAATTTTTTGTTTTTCCACAAAACATTTTTTTTTAAATTAATAACATAAACAATTTACAAAATAACTTACAAAATCATTTACATAAATAATTTACAAAAATACCATGCCTGTAAGAACCATTAACAAAATTCACACATAATTAATTATCTATTCCAGATCTATTAGGTTTCCACATAAGATAATGAGGGAAGGAATGATTCTCCTCCAAACCAACAAGTAAGGTAACACCACCAATCCCCCCCCCCCCCAAAAAAAAAGCTATTTCCACTTTCAGGTCATACTTTCTAGACAGAGGCCCAACGAGGTCTACCTAGTGCTTCTCAGACCTCTCTACGTCTTTACCTAGATTTCCATAGGCTCAAAAGTTTTTTTAGGAAGTCCACAGTCCACCCAACAATTGAAGAATTCCACTCTCCACCTAGTAGCTGAAGAATTTTCTATATAGAAGTATATTTCCTTCCTTTCAACAACAACCTGTCTGAGGGATGTATTCACTTATCCTCTTTCTTGATTACATAATGTCTCCCCTCTCTACCCTCCTGACTCTCTTTTCCCAAACTAAGATATTTATCTCTAGGGAGAGGTGTAACTACTGAGTAACTGCCTCATAGGTGAAATTTTCATTTAGCATTTTATTCCTTCTTGTATTCGAAACCATAACTGATCTTGTTAATTAAATTAAAATAAACCAAATTTTCATGTCCAATATTATATCAAGAATTTCCAACATAATGGAACTTCCATACATACACACATATTTATATATATTCAACTTATCATATATACAATACACAAGTATATTGGAAATTCTCGGGCACAGTTAAGATAATTTCCATTTTGCCCTTTTTTTCTGGTGATTGTCCATATTTTCCATGGACTTAACCAACCTTCTTGTTTGTCACATTATAGTTTACACCCTCAACCTTAGCCTTAATCAATGTCACCTTTCCCATGTTTGTGTAAAACTATCACTTATAATTCTCTTCAATACTATTTCTAGGTGCCTTCAAATATTGTTGTTTCTAGATGAAACCAAAATACTATTTGGTAGGCTCATAATACTTCATTCATTTTGTATTTCAATAAATTATTATAATTATTTCATATTGGCTTACCATCATTCTCTAGGTATCAATGGAGGTTTTGAAGTTTTAGTCTCATCTCTAACACATGATGACCCATTTTCACATGCCTCTTTTATTTTAAAGTGTCATTGGCTCTGTATACATTATCATTCCTTAAGCTATTATGATATTAGACTATAATTAAGTCAATTGATGAAAGTCCACAATCGAGAGACCACAAAATATTATTTTGTATTTTCTTATTTTATCTCTTTCCTACGGAAGTATACAATTAATTTTCCTCTTTTTATCAGTCCAGAAAGTCAAACTTGCTCCTGATAACCATATGAGTTTAATCACAGTCATTCTATCAAACTCATACTCGCATTTATGTTGCTTTTATTCTTTTTCCCTCGATTTCTCAACATACAAATATTATTTCTCATGATTCCTAATTGAAATTACACACCTAGCATCTATAATTTTTTAGATCAAGGCTCCCAATGTTTCCCTAACTAGCATTACAATACCTTTTGGTTTCTCAATCATGAAAATGAAACCAAAAATTGGTACGAATATATAATTTATAAGATGCATTCTATTTCCAACCTTTTTGTATCCAGAATAACTTTTGACATAAGTGCATCATTTAAAATTACATACAACATATTCTCTTCTTTCTTTTCCACAATTTGTATCTATTCTCTCTCATTTTTCATGGCTTCTTAAAACTTCTCAAGTGCCACATGCATGCACTATTCAAAGAAATACTTGTCATTTACTATATTCCCTGGTTACTTATCTACATAGTCCACTTCGATAAAGCATTTTTATATAATTTTATTTCTAATAGTATTTTATCACATCTTAATCATATTCCTATCATGGCTTCATGGATGACCATCGCTTCCATGCACCATATTTTGAATTTTTTAGGGAACCCCACCTCCCCTCCTCCCCCCCTTCATCCAAGAAATTTCATACATAGAGATTTTTCTCTCATGATTCTATAGTTAGGTTTGTGGAAGTGTAATTAATTAAAATGATTCCCTACTGATTTACTAATAATATTTTAATTATATATGTTTCCATAGGGGTACTACTAATTTTCCATATTTGATAGATGTGACTGACTCTCATCAAGAGTTACATTTTACTCTTACACAATTATTTTTCCTGTTTCGGGGAAAATCACCCTAGAGGTTTGTTGGGTCAAAACCTCCACAGAGCAGGGCATGCCATTCAGAAGGACTCACACACAACCATAATTAAATGATAAAAACTAGATAACAACGATAGCAGAACTCACCCGTAGTCCTACGTTCGATGTAGATCCCGCGGGGTCCAAACCCCCAGTAACCTTTCTTCCTCCTTCAACCTGGAAAACAAGAAATAACATGCACGGAAACCTAGTAGTACAACATATATTTCTCCTAAACGTTAGTGTAATCCATGTGAAATATGATATAAACGATAATAACTACTTAATAATCAATCTTTCCACATATACAAATAGATACTAACACAGAAGTTCAGGAACAAGATGGTTCTTCATTATTATGAACATCGTGTACAGAAGTAAAGAGTGGAGAGATCACTTGAATCCTTCCACGATCTTCGAGCAGACCGTCATCCGGATTCGTCCCGCCCTTGCCTCACTAAGAAACTTTCAAGACTTGTGCACTCGAGATGGCATATAAATGGATGAACATCTCCAGGAAACAAGGGTTTCCTGTATAAATCTGGGAAAGTGTAGGAGGCACGGGAATTCAGACTTGAATTGGGATTCCAACAGAGTATAATGTCTATAAAATTTCTCTCTCTTAGGCCATGCACATGAGGGGCTTTTATACTCCCTCAAAGTAGTTTCAATAAGTCGGAAACAGTTGGCCACGTGCTGGGGTGGTTGGACTACTGGAGTAACCATCAACCCAGCCCAAAAATAGGGATTTTTATATATATTTTTAATGGTTTTAATGGCATACGTGGAAAAGTACATGTAGAATCACGTATACATGCGGAAAAGTCTGGGCATACCCGTTTATGGGAATTTTAATACTGTTTTTTAATGAATTTGTTCAAGTCTGTAGGAATGGGTGCCCAAAGCCATAAAGACAATCATGAATCACCTGAGGGTGAAAAATGATGCTATAACAGATGCCCCCTAATATATGAGGTCATAAGGGGTACATGATGGCCGAAATGTATTATGCACATAGAAAGAACTTCACAAGGACAAGAGAAGACTTCACCAGATTTTAGCCTGCCAAAAACCAATGAAAGAAAACAGAGAGTCAACTCATGCTGAGGCGGGCATACCCATGCTCAGTCAAAAATACATCATATGGAAAGTACAAAATAGATCCAAAATGTATACAAGTATAGCTGAACTGAAAGTACACAATGAATCATCTAAGCATGGCCCGGAATTACAAGACAAAAGCTGATCAATGATGCTAAAACTGGATGTCTGATCATATAAGTAACTGAATCTCCAAGTACCAAATCATAAGAGGTGGAATAAACGGTACAATCACACAACTCGGGAGCCAACATATAGGATGCTGCTGTACTGACACTGCAACATATAAGGGTGAACGACATCACTGGCAAAAGCTGAATGGACTGTCAAAAGTGAACCGAGAACTGCTGATGCAACCCGAGGTATTCACCGATCACTATGGCACAATTCTATGCAATGGGAATAAATGAGCTGAAGTCGACCATCTGAGAAATTGTTGGATTATCGGTCAATGATGTATACCATTAACCAACGCGAGACAACCCACCAATAATGAAAATGAGTGTCAAGGTGCCCCAGTACAATCTAACAAGTGCGAATAAATGAGTTGAAGTCGAACACTTGAAAGAATCTACCAATAAGGAGGCAATGATGAATCCCCACTGTCGATAGCGAAGAGTCTGCCACTGATGACTGCAAACCCTAAGGTACTGACAAAAAGACTCTAGACCTTATTCCCAGAGCAATGAGTCGGAGTCGATGGGAAAAGATCTGCCGGAAGGAAGGCATTAAGGCATCCCACATCAGTCCAGCGCGAGTGTAACCCGCAGGCCAAGATTTGGAAGGAATCGGACGAAGGAGAGTGATGGAACCAAAACCGAAGTACGTTTCCGACGTGCACAAGATGAAGCTAGCGCACGGAAGAAACCCTCTGAACCAACCAATAATGAAAGCCGACACAGAGGCGAGAAATCCACCGATAGGGTCAAATGGAAATCAAGGTACTGCACGAATCCCAAGTGTGATAATGTGTGCTGACGTCGAACACAGGGGAAACCACTCAGTCAAAGACCCATAATGATGATCAAATGCTGAGCACAAGGTCACCTATCAATGATGGAAATAGGGCTAGGGTGCGGCTCTAGGTTTGCTCTCAGAGCAATGTGTCGTAGTTGATAAGAGACAAACCCGCCAGCAAGAAGTCAATGGAGACCTTCTCAAACCAGCACGAGTAGAGGACCAAAACATCTGATGTGGTAGAACAAGATACTGACAAGACCGGGAAGGCCGACTGAATAATGAGTCAAGAGACATCGCAGAATGGCCAACTTTGGTTAGACTTCCCTTGAAAAAAAGCACGACTCGTGATGACCATGGCAGTAAAAAGTGACACTGTATAAGTCTGTTATGCAGGAGGCAGAACAAACTCTCCATATGATTGGAAGAGATAACCAACCGGGGGAGGACTGACAATTGAAACAAGGTAAAGGCTGAACCTAGGTCAAAACTAAAACCATCCCAAATGTAGGAAATATATAAGTGTATGTGCTTTGTTCAAGGGCAACAAACTGACACTGTACTGCCATCAAACAACGAAGTTACATCCCGTTCCCGTTCTTTTTGTTATATTTGATTTTTTTGTCTTTTTCATATAATAAGCTTGAAAAAGAATAAAAGAATGCTATGGTACAATGGATAGAATGAGTATCAAGAAACAGATGCACTATTTCCTGGTATTGGAACGATCCTATGCTCAATGCAAGGTGGCGGAAACTGGTAAGCGATACTCAGAGGAATGGTCCATCTATGGGTAAAAGGGTGTCAAGTCGCGATAGCTAAGTGAATGCAATGGTTTAACTTGTACAGATAGTCAAGGTCAAAAGTTGGCTTAAACATTGAGTCCAAAATGAAGCCGGCTAAAGGCCAGGATAAACAAGTAGCCAATATGCAATACAGTAATACAAATCAACAACACCAGGGAGCCTCTAGGGTAATAGCTAGAAAAATGATAGTGAGGAAGAAGAAGAATGAAGCTTCAACACATAAGTCATGGCGGGACTAAAGAGGACTCCCGAGCCTACATAAAACGCAGCATGGGCAACAAGTGATAGCGAGGAACTAACTAAGAAGCCCATGTAAAGGAAGACTCTACCATCAAGTCATGATTAAATAATCGGCGAGTGAAATGGGTGTAATACTCATGACCTGATGGGATCGACCCTATGGCAAGTGATCAGTATGGAGGCTAGTATGCAAGATGCAATGGAAAGTGGATTCCCTAACCTATATTCCAGTGAATATCATATACCTGCCATGACGAGTCAACAGTCATGGATCAAAAACCGAGAAAAATCTCAAATTCGCCGAAATGTACCTGAAAATATACCAATCTGGGCACTTCGAGGCATCTGGGTTATGCAGCTTAAGATAGATTGAAAAAATAAGAATAACAAATTTTTGCGAAAATTTTCAACTTTTTGGGCATAAATAGACAAATTACCTCATAATTGGTTCATTGTTACATTGCTAATTTGGAAAAAAGTGCTCTGGAGCAAAAATCCTCTTTCGTCAAAATAGGAGCAACCGACCTTCAAATCTCACCGAATTTGTCAGGTAAGCTCATAAACCATCCTTGCTATTCATTTTGTCCATTCATAAATTAAAATTTAGGAATTTTCACCATAGAATCTCTTGCTAAAAATCACGGGTTTGTGCATACGCGGGTTGGTAATGACCAAGTCGCGTATACACGCGACTGTGCACAAAGAAAGTCGCGTATGCGCAACCCAAAAATGAAAAATGCGTAGCTAATGAACGAATTATTGAAATTTTGCAGGATGACCATATCATGGAGAGAGCGTGAACACAGTGCTATTGATCAAGAAGTCATGCGAGACCGAGCATCACTAAATATTCTCCGGAATTGCGGATTGCTTAATTTTTTCAAAATGCCAAATATGAAGAGTAATGTCTGTTTGCTCGAAATGCTTGTGAACTATTGGGAACCGGAAGAAGACTGCTTCATCATAGATCAGATGCCCATACGCATTGAAGTGGAAGACATATATTTTATTACTGGACTCTCCCGGAGGGGGGAGCTAGTAGACTTGCATGGGAAGCCTTTGGGAGGGCTAACCGTGGAAGATTACGTCCACGTTTACTGCGTAGAGGGTTCCAAGAAAGTGGGAACTCAAATTTCAATCAAAGATTTAAGAGACTTGCACATAAAAATCCTCCTTTTTACCATTGGGAGAGTAGCAGGATCAGCTTCTCTACACCAGGCATCCAGGACGAAAATGAGTATAGCAGTGGAATGCTTAACTCATGTATATGATTGGTGCACAGCTCCACTGATGAACATGAAGCAACAATTGACTTCAATCCGAAAGGCAAAGACAAAACATTTTGGATATGGTACAATTTTTATGAAATTCTTCTTCGAGAAGATTCCAGCGCTGAGACCCAAAGTGATCTCTACCATCAGCAGCCCGAGAGACCCAAGAATTGCCCACTGGGCAGACATGATGAAGAGATTGGGGGGAAGTGAAGTTCCCCGGACCACTTGGGATGATGAGTTCTTCCTTTGGTGGGGAGAACAAATCATCGCCGTGGACGACTATCGCTATGCTGGGATGGACTTTCGTGGCGATCCAGATCTTGTCCTTCCACCAGGGGCGGCATGGGGCACAGTCGGTAAGTTTGCAATTTTTTGACTTATATAATTTTTTGGATTTTTTCAATATATGTGAAAAAATGAAAAACAAACATGTTTTTGATTGGATTCATAATGACTTACAATTTAAAATGATCATGATACAGATATTGGACCAGTTCGACCTGAGGGTTTCCCGCGACACAAGTGTCGCAGAGGCGAAGCGGATACAGTGGATTCAGACAAGACCCTCCAGGCTGTACAGAGGAACTTGGAGGGATTAACCCGCCAAGTACCTATGGCTGTAGTGGAAGATCTGCCTGAAGCCATCCAGAGACGGATGGTAGGAGTGCCCCGAGACTGGGTACGGTTATTCCGCCGAGTTGCCACCGTGATCGTGTTCTATAGGAACACAATTTCTGGGCAGGGACCTCAGGAGTAGATAGATATGATGTATCAGATGACTGTATATTATTTGAGACTGAACATGATCGGACATAAGCCCAAATTTTGTATGACTTATGGATCCAAATTTTGTATAGTTTTTTGAACACTCTGATGATATATATATAGCGATGTTTGATGTGATGTGATAAATGTATCAAAATGTATGATGTCTTTTATGATTAAATTTTATTTTATGGAATGATTAATATGCCAATCCAATGCTTGATTAGCTAATGAGTCTGCCATCCAATTGTTAGCTCGAAGAATATGAATGAAAGTTAAAAATTGAAATGATCTTTGTAACAAACGCACCCTCAAGAACAACCGGAGTAAAAATGGATCTCGAACCCGATAAGTATTTTTCAACTACGACACCACCAGCTGAGAGTCCAAGAAAACTACCAACGAATCAACACCCAAAGATATTGCCTTCGAGAGCAGATAAACAACTGCAGTGTATTCTGCTATGTTATTGGAAGTAGGACCAATGCAGACCCCTCTTGATACTAACAGCTTACCGGATGGATAATGAAGCACCCAAGCCACGGAAGCTAAGTTCCAGGTGTGTCTACTAGCACCATCGGCGAAACCAAAATGACTCATGACATCCGACACAACCTGCCAAAGCAGATCAAAAACATCACCATCTCATCAAAGATCGAAAATCAACCAGATATGTACAAATCAAAACTACTATATACAAAAGCAACATGCCAGGCCGAAGCCTAGGCATAATACTTCTTCAAATAAAGCCCATTTCAGGGCTCCGGCAACTCGTTCCCTTCAAAATCAACCAAGGTATATGCTCCTTTCTTAAGGAATTTTTTAACGATGAAGGAGCCATACCACATAGACTTAAATTTTCCTGCCCCCAAGGCATATTTTTCTTGGGCATAGACCAAAACAAGGTCACCTTCCGAAAAAACCCTAGGTTTGACCGCCTTATCGTACTGAGATTTAACTCGGTTTTTATGCGTCTCATTCATCGTGGCGGCATCTCGACGCTGCTCATCGAGATTTTCCAGATGAAGGAGCCATTCTTCAAGACTAGAAGTGTCAGGAAGAAGTTCCACAGCTAACTTAAGAGAAGGAATCTCACATTCAATGGGAAATACGGATTCCAACCCATGCACTAGCTGAAACGGAGTAAAGCCAGTTGCAGTTTTCACTGACGTCCTATATGCCCAAAGTGCAGGATATAGCATAATATTCCAGTTGGATCTAGCTTTATCAATTGTCCTTTGAAGAATTGTCTTCAAGGATTTATTCACGGCTTCCACTTGCCCATTGGCTTGAGGATAATACGGAGATGAATGCTCCTGCCGGAAACCTAATTTTAGAGCCAACTCAGCCATCATGCTATTCTAAAAATGATTGCCATGATCAGTGACAATCTCTCTAGGAATACCAAAACGAGCAATAACCTGGTTGAAAAGAAAAAGAGCTGTTGTCTCACCATCATTCCCAAAAGTAGGCATAGCCTCGACCCACTTCGTAAAGTAGTCTACTGCTACAATAATGTACTTGTGACCTTTAGTCGAAGGCGGGTTACAAGTAGTATAATCAATACCCCACTTTGTAAAGGGACCGACAGTAATGACTGGAAAAAGCGGAGCTGGATGACCGCGCATTTTTCGAGTATAAACTTGACACCGATGACACTTTTTGACCGACTCCATACAATCTTTGAAAATCGAAGGCCAAAAGTACCCAGCACACAAGATCTTTTGGGTTGTAGCAAGCCCAGATAAATTACCACCACAAGCTCCAATGTGGCAATCATTCAGCACAGCCTCAGCTTCTTTGAGAGTTAAGCAACTTCTCAGGATTGAATCAACCCCTCGACAGTATAAAGCATCACCAATAATCAAGTAATTCTTAGCCAAGTTACGCAACTTACGATGCTCATCTTTCGAAAAAATAGAGGGAAACTTCGCAGTATGGAGATACCCAATTATATCCCCATACCAAGGATCTTGTGGAGAGATAAGAAACAAATGTTCATCCGGGAAGGATTCATCATAAATCATTTCTTCCCCACAGGGAAACTCGGAGATCAATTCTACGAAAACCAATGATTTCTTGGACTTGGCAGACATAAACTCAAGATCAAATTCCTGCAAAATCACAATCCATCTATTGTATTTTCCCCCAATCACTCGCCTACTGAGGACAAACTGAAATGGATTGGCTACTGCCAAAACATAAGTTTTTCGTAGAATAATGTAATGCCGGAGTCGCTGCACAGCATGAACTGCTGCTAAAGCTAACTTTTCTATCGGAGTGTACTGGAGTTCAGGTCCTACCAATCCTCGACTAAGATAGTAAATAACATGCTTTGCAAGAGCATCATCCTCCTGAACCAGAACCATACCAATAGTAGATTCTGTTGCTGCCAGATACAAAAGGAAATCCCTGCTATAATCAGGTGGACTCAATAAAGGAGCAGAGGTCAATGCTTTTTTCAAAGCATCGAATGAGCGTTGAGCGAAGTCATCCCAAAGAAAAGGAACTCCCTTCTTCAACAATATCATAAATCCCTTGGTAACTTCAGCATAATTTACGATAAACCTCCAAAGAAAATTAGACTTTCCTTGTAGACTTTTAAGTTGACGAACAGAGGACGGGGGAGGCAACCGAAGTATTGCCTCAACCTTGAAGGGATCTATCCTAATCCCTTCTCTAGACACAATGAATCCCAATAACCGACCGGATGTAACCGCGAAAACGCACTTGTTCGGATTCAACCTAATCTTATAGAAACGACATCGTTCAAATATTTGACAGAGGTGAGCAGGATGATCCATCCTCTTTTGAGAATGAGCAGCTAAATCATCCAAATACGCCTCGATAATCTTTTTGATGTTGTGGAAGGCATATGACATGGCCTGCTGAAACGTAGCCCCAACATTTTTAGGACCAAAAGGCATCTTCTTGTATGCAAAAGTACCCCAGGGACAAATAAAGGCAGTCTTATGCTGATCTTCAGGACGGATAGTAATCTGATTATATCCGGAGAAACCGTCCATGAAGGAGAAAATCTCATTACCGGCACACTCGTCAATGATATGATCGATAAATGGTGTGGGGTAATTATCTTTAGGACATGCTTTATTAAGGTCTCTGAAATCAATGCAAACTCGAATTGTTCCTTGTTTTTTATCTACGGGAACATGGTTTGAAACCCATTCAGTCAAAGGAACATGGAAAATGAATCCCGCCTTAAGCAGCTTCTCCACCTCAGCTTTGATAGCTGCTGCCTTCCTAGGATTGACCGGACGATGTTTTTGCCTCACAGGCTTAGCGTTTTCATAATTCTTGATCTCATGATGGAAAATAGATGGATCTATACCAGGCATTTCCTCATAAGACCAAGCGAATACATCCCTATACTCTTTAAAGAGCTCGGTGTAAATTTGAATCTCTTCATGGGAACATTCAGCTCCGATGAAGACATTCTCAATAATATTGGGATCCCTGGAAATGTTCACCGGTATAGTTGGAGAAATCATAGCCATGTTCCCTTCAGCATAAACCTGTGTTGGTGCTAAAGGGTTCAGGACTGGGCGAACAGGACCAGGAGATGGAGGACATGGAAAACTCGTTTCAACTTCGCTCAAACCAAGTAAAAAGTAAGACCGATGATGCAATTCATCCCACGGTCTATCTATACCAGTCATAGCTTCCAAGATGGCCTCTTCAGATGGAAGAGTGGTATCAAGGCAATCCTGGGCAGAAGAAGAACTAAGTGTCTAAGCCAGAGCCACATCTCCATCCAACTCTTATGGTGAAAGAGGAGCTGGGATGGATTCTGCAGAGTCAACAATAGACTGATAAGAAATCTCAGCTGCAGACATTGGAAATTCCATTCCACCCACTTGACCTTCCGCTAATGCGGAAGTAGGGGAAGGTAAGGTCCAAGGGTTCGAAAAATAATGAGTTCTGAAGAACTCTCTTTGAAGAGGAGCCTTGGAGGATGAAATTGCATTTATATGCACCGTAGGAGGAGGAATATCGAAAGTACCCATCAAGGAAGAATACATTCCAACCCCTAAATTCTCAACAGGCACCTTAGTATTATCCAACTTTGGAACAGATGAGTCAGTAGACGCATTCGGGTCTACAGGAGGACAGTCCAATTGGTCCACTGTAACAATCCTCCCTTTGTGAGGGAAACAAATAATCCGAAATAATGAGGGTGCAATGGCATCCATCTCATAAATCCAGTTTCTCCCCAACAGAAGGTTGTAGTCCAAGATTGCATCAACTACCTCAACCTCTATATTCACATTTTTGCCCCCAACACAGATAGGCAAAGTTGGGACAATACCATGCGGTCTGTGAGAATGACCATCAAACGCAGTCAGAAGAGTGGTAGATGGAACAGCTTTGGGAGATCCAATCGTCTTCCAACATGTGAGAGATATCACGCATGTGGAAGCACCCTCATCAACAACCGTCTGAAAGATATTGCACTTCCAGTACAATGATTTAATATGAAAAGCCATATGATGGGGGAGTCTCTTCTTAAAATTAGTAATATCAAATGTAATCAGAAGAGAATTTTTCGGATCAATATCCCCAATGGCAGTGAGCAAAGCACTGCGTTGAGCCGGACAAGACTGGAGCACCTCTAAAGTCGACATGGCACAAGGACTCTGCGCCATATCTTCCACAATAGAGTAGTTCTGGGCAGCCCTAGCATTTGGATTAATCGTCGAACGCTTAGTGGATTCTTTGGGCATCTGAGGCATAGGCTCAACAGTAGGCCTTGTAATGTGAAGCGGCTCAGTAGCATCGAGAGCACCCTTAGCTTTCAAAGACTCTTCTTCGCCGTAATCACGGGATCTCATAGTGACATCCACGTGAGCACTCATCATGAATATATTCGATGGAATTTCCCCTTCCCGGGTGCCCCCAGAGGAAGCCCCAGAATTTTGATTTGCACCAACAACTAGTTGTTGCCTTTGGGGAAAAGGGTTTGTCAACACAGCCTGGGAACTAGAAGAACCCTGCTGAGCTAACAAGCGCTGCGCATCCTGAATTTGAGGGCAAAGGTGTGTAAGATGGTCTCCAGTACATAACTTGCATGGGAACTTCACTTTCTTTTTATCCTTTGGACCCTCACCAACATGCTCGTTGGTTTTATTCACATTACCCTTCCCATTCTTGCCCTTTTTCTTATTATTCCATCCCTTCTTCTTCCCTTCGGATTGTTGATTTCCATTGGGATCAGAATCTTGGACAGCATTTATCGACAAATATTGGGAAGGCGATGACTCAGCAGGCACAGCCTGACCAGAAGGAGCAGATTGTATAGACAACTACTGCAATTGAGTAAGAAGGCTAGCTGCACCACTGTTGATCGACCCAATAAGTCCATAACCATGAGGACTAGGCTTAGTTTTGGATAAATCTAATTTGGAGCAAGGAGCATTGGGCAAATATTTATGGAGGACCCCAGACTGAGAATAGATCAGTTCCAGCTGCTGGGCCCTAAAAATGGCCTGCTCCTCAGAAAATGCCCCAGACAGGGATACATATTTAGAAATATCTGACTGCAGAGATTTCAGAAACCATTCCAAAAGGAATTCTCCTAGAATATGAGATTTGATAAGCCTCTTCCTTCTCCTCCATTCCTGAATATGGTTAGAAATGTGGGTTGCATCGTCCCGCTTAAAATTAGCTAGGAGTTCAGTCCCAGCATCATATCGGATAGGCAACTGGAAATGGTTTAGAAATGTAATAGCCAGTTCTCCAAATGTAGCAAAACTACCCCCAGTTAGCTCAATATACCATTTGGCAGCGTTTCCAGTTAGGGTGCGTTGAAACAATCTCAACCTAATCGAATCATCGATCAGGGAGTTAGAAGAACACCATAAATGGAAAGTGGTGATGTGGTCAGCCGGATCCTCTCCATTCTTGCCTTCAAACTTTGGAATGTCTGAAGGTAGTTTGGTCGGGACCGGAGGCCACCCCGGACTGTACCGAATCGGATCATTCGTCAATTTCGACAGATCTAGCAAGTTTAACGTTGCCAGAAAAGGTAAACGAGGTGGAGCCTGAGGATTCCATCCTTGATAGGATGAATTCCCAACATTCTGAAAAGAATACCCTGGATTTGATGAGGCACCAGGTTGCCAGAAAGAACTCGTAGCAAAAGGAGAAGAACCTCCTCCCAACGCAGAGTTACCAAAGACCGGACCAGTTCCCCCGCCTGAAGTATTAAATGAAGAGGAAAGCCCCTGATAGGGGTTCTAGGCATTAGAAAGAGGGGAAAAAGTCTGATAAGCACTCGACGAAGGGAAAGAAGCATTCCCTTGGTGACCAGCGTAAAACTGATTCCCTGCCCCCGCTGTAGTGAATACAGGGTTCCAACCTATAAAAGTAGTCGAATTCTGACCTCCAGACCAAGGGTTGAAACTCTGAGTCTGAGAAGTAAACGGAAAGGACCCTAAAGAAGGATTCGAACTAGGAATATGTCCAGTTCCGAAGGGGAACCCTTGAAAAGAAGCTGATCCACTAGCCATGGAAGACATGGGTGTAGATCCAGCTGTAGCAGCGGAAAAGGAAAAAGAAGGAATCCCACTAGTGGGCATTCCAAAATAGAAGGGACCAGATTGAGAAGCATGTGCTTGGGTGAAACCAGAGCCAAACACAGCAGCACTAGAAGCAATCGATGAAATAGAAATAGTGCCCCCTCCTTCAACAGAAGCAGGAGTCTGAATGCCTACAGCACTCACAGCAGAAGCTGCGTTCCCAGTCGTGGCCATCGAAAGGTATGCATAATAAGGAGGATCTTCCGGTCTCTCTGACTCGGGTCTGATGTATTCAACAACGAATGGATAATCATGAGGAAGAGGAGATGGAAGTGACTCTGAGGGTTCAGACACTTCCTCTACCTGTACTTCTTCTTCCTGTGGAAATAATACTCGCGAGGTGAGCGGAGCGCTCCTCTCGGAACCAACACCAGAATCAGCTACGAAACCTTCAGACCCTTGTGGAGGATATCTCTCCACTGCGGTAGATGCCACAGGGTGGTACCCACCTGCTAAATCACTCCTACGCCTTCTTGAAGAAGGCTCTGGACTCTCGGGAGATAACCCTCGGATTCTCCTCGATCGACGAGGCGCTTGATCAGCCAATTTAACAGATTTTAATTAGACTCAAAAAGTATAAAGCTAGGCAAGCTAGGAGCAAAGAGCACTCACTACAAAAAATAATCCCCGAGATACAATCAAGCCAACAGCCTTCAGGTATTTCCGCTCCGGGTGATGAGGACCGGACACCAAAATATAAGAAAGTGAAATATAGGACCTCCCGAAAGTAGTCTGGGATAATTACGGCCCAGCCCTACTAGTGAAGGTAACAGAAATAGTTACGCCGACCTCCTAACAACAGCCTTTGCCAGCACAAGTACCCAAGCTTCGCAAGGGCACCCCCCAAAAGTACTGCTGAAAGTGATACGACGTCTGCCTCAGGTACCACGGGTATTCCCCCCCACAGTCACATATGTGGAACCTAGGAGTGGAAACTATGGGCACCAATCCATGTCAGAAGCTGGGCGGAACGGTCTTGAGGTCAGATTCAGCAAATCAGAGAGGGGGTATCTCTCTTCTCGGCCTTCACTTCCCCTCGCGCTTGACTCTCTGGAGGAGAGCTTTCCCGGTCCACCTAACGGAGTTGGATTTCGCTCAATTAATCAACTTCTATGTTTTGTTTGAGCGGCCTTGGAGAGTTAACTCTCCACTCACCTAATCCAAGGCCCTACAACCTAGCTAGTTGGTGTATGACACTTAAGAAAAACTTTCTAGTTGCTTTTAAATTATATCGCTTATTTTAATCGGATGTTATGTTAAGTCAAAGGGATACAGAAATGAAACTTGTGGTGTTTTGACGCAGAAAAGAAATTAATAAAAACCAAACTACATGCAAATGCAGTAATTGTCTTTCGATGAAAAGAAACTTCTACACAGGTTCTACGAGACTAAAAAATTTTGTTTTTCTTTTCAGATAACAAACTTCACACTCAAAAAAACTATGAAAATGACTAAATGCTTAAGTGCACCTGATGCAAATCACTAAGAGCATGAAAATTCTAACATGCAAAATCTCCTAAAGCAGAGAGAAATTTCCCAAAGATCCTTCAGTTTTATCTCTTTTTGGTTGTCCAGAAAGCTAGTTCCAAAAATCAGAAACTCTTAATATAAAGACACCAAAAACTCTTGAAACAAGAGGAAGAAACCAATGACAATTCCTTTCCAAAATCAAGTCGAAAACCAAAGGCAAGAAACCTCAACAAAGCTTCAAAAGATGTAACGAAACGAAAACAAAAATGCAAAACAAAAGCAAATAACAAAACAAAATGTTTTTTGATCTTTTGAATTTTATAAAAAGAAGAGCTCGAAAAGACCAAGAAAAACTATCAAATCCCAAGCCAAACAACCCTGAATTTCAAGAAAAAACTTCAAAAATGCTCCAAATCTTATAGGGCTAGCTAGTAGCAAGATTTATATGAGCAAAAGAAGACAAGAAACTCAGCAACTCAGCCTAGAAGAGTAGTACAACCTTGCAGCAAACAAAAACTTCAAAGAACCAAGAAAGACTCTTCAAAAATTGCAACAAGACGTAGTCAACTGAACTCAAGAAAACCAACCAAGAAATGGGAAAAAATTGAAGCGCAAAGCAAGACACAAAGGTAGGAAAGAATAAATGAGCAGAGGCTCTCTGTTCTGATAAAACAGAACAACCAAGAATCCCCAGGAAGAGATCTTGGTACTCGAACCAGAAATGCAGCACAAGAAACAAGATTTGCCATATAAGCTAGTTTTCAACCAAAAACGAGAGATAAAAGACCAAATACCACTTTCTACACAATCCAGAGGATACAAAGACACTGCAGGAACAGGTCTCCACAGGCAGAAAGGACTAAAAGCCAAGAAATCCAAAATTTCAAAATTCACCCAGGCAAACGCTACTTGACAGTTTGGAAACAAGCGTGCATACGCGACTGTGCTAAAGGAAACCCGCGTATACGTGACTCCCTTTAACAAAAACTGCGTATATACGCATCTGTGTATAGAAAAACCCATGTATGAAAAGGTAAATAATAAAAAACAAAAAAGATCAAGCCTGGATAAGAAACCAGGGCTTCAGTCTAACTGAGAAAGAGTTAACTGGACTGGAAATAAAAGTTAAAACTGTTGGAAACCTTTCAAATAGCTAAAACCACCCAACAGGGGAATCACAAAAATGCGATCCCCAGTGGAGTCACCAGTTCTGTTTCGGGCAAAATCACCCTAGAGGTTTGTTGGGTCAAAACCTCCACAGAGCAAGGCATGCCATTCAGAAGGACTCACACACAACCATACTTAAATGCTAAAAACTAGATAACAACGATAGCAGAACTCACCCGTAGTCCTACGTTCGATGTAGATCCCACGGGGTCCAAACCCCTAGCAACCTTTCTTCTTCATTCAACCTGGAAAACAAGAAAGAACATGCATAGAAACCTAGTTGTACAGCATATATTTCTCCTAAACGTTAGTGTAATCTATGTGAAATATGATATAAATGATAATAACTGCTTAATAATCAATCTTTCCACATATACAAATAGATACTAACACAGAAGTTCAGGAACAAGATGGTTCTTCATTATTACGAATAGCATGTACAGAAGTAAAGAGTGGAGAGATCACCTGAATCCTTCCACGATCTTCGAGCAGACCGTCGTCCGGATTCGTCCCGCCCTTGCCTCGCTAAGAAACTTTCAAGACTTGTGCACTCGAGATGGCATATAAATGGATGAACATCTCCAGGAAACAATGGTTTCCTGTATAAATCTGGGAAAGTGCAGGAGGCACGAGAATTCGGACTTGAATTGGGATTCCAACAGAGTATAATGTCTATAAAATTTCTCTCTCTCTTAGACCATGCACATGAGGGGCTTTTATACTCCCTCAAAGTAGTTTCAATCAGTTGGAAACAGTTGGCCACGTGCTGGGGTGGTTGAACTACTGGAGTAACCATCAACCCAGCCCGAAAATAGGGATTTTTATATATTTTTTAATGGTTTTAATGGCATACGCGGAAAAGTACATGTGGACACGCGTATACACGCGGAAAAGTCTGGGCATACCCGCGTATGGGAATTTTAACACTTTTTTTTAATGAATTTGTTCACGTCTGTAGGAATGGGTGCCCAAAGCCATAAAGACAATCATGCATCACCTGAGGGTGAAAAATGATGCTATAACATTTACTCATCCAAATTTTATGGATACGATGATTGTTATACATAAAATCAATGACAACAATGTTTTTTTCCTTAATAGGCTCCACAAAACCTTATGGTTTTACATAAATTGATGCATGGGTTTCTAGTTGAATAAGCCTTAGATTTATGTAGGATTCCAACTTGGATTCTTTTAATTATGTGTTTTCCTATAGGAAATAATTTTGATCTTCTATACTAATGTTGTTATCACAATTACATTCCATGTCACAGCAAGGGATTTTTATTAATGTGTACACAAATCTATAAAAGAGTATACATATTTCAATGCTCTCTGCACCTCTTTTCCTTTCAGCGATTTCAACCAGAGACACCTACCTTGGATAGGTTCCATTTATGGACCAAGTAGCTAACACTTAGGTTATTATTTTAACCAAATTTATTTTTATCTGAGAGGACTTGATTACCGATTTTGTTTTTAATACAAGCATTTCAAGTATCCAAGGCTCAACCCTTAGTTTGGTTGTTGCTTCTAGCTACTTAATGTAATAGTCTTACTTTCTTCGGTGAGATTTATGTACTTCATCATTTTAAGCTTTGTTAATTTTATACCAATCGAATCATTACTTTCCAAATGTATCTAACTAAACATTACTTACATTAGCACCAATAGTGCATATTTTCCATTTTTAACAATAGCAATTGTTTAACTTGAGACATATTTATGAATATCGATCTTATGTAGATTAAACTTGTATGTTTCAATTTTGTTTTTGTGTAGATTATCTAAAGGCCCCCGCAAATATTAACAATAAATCATCAAGAATATAATCATATACATTACAGGGTGGTTTTATATACACACTCTACCTTCCTATCTCATGTTTTCTAATTGTTTAACAATATAGAAATCATTACCTAATTTATGCATATATATGTCTCTTGATTTGTCTACAAATATAATTCCTTATTGTTATATATCATGAACTTATTTCTCTCTCCCCTATTTCATAGTCACGTGATAGGATAAATAAATATTTGAAGCAATTTTTTTCTCTCTTAGGCGCCCATCATATAACTTGTTGTAGGTAAGAGTATTGAGTAATAATTAATTTTTTAAACAAATTTATTTTAGTTTACTCATAGAAAGGTTCACTTCCCTTGAAGTCACTCTATAACATACAGTTTATTTTCTTCCTCACCTGGTAAGAATATTTTAATAGCTATAGTTAGACTCGCAGGCCACATTGTTGAACCCTTCAGCTCTGATACCACCTGCAACATCGATCAATACATAAAAGGAAATCTATTTACTTTGTACAGAAATGGAAAATTCATGGAAAATTTTCTAAAATTACATGGTTGCTAATAAACTGACATTGTATTATGCTTAAATCGATATTAATTACTAATAATACTCAACCATTATGTAATTGTATGAGGATATATCCAATGTGTTATGTCTTGACATTATTTGGTTAGTGTGTGGTTCTCATTTAAAAGCATTTTACACATGAATGAGTAATACTTTCATGTACAACAATGGGGGATGACTTGGTGGGAATATGGGTCATCGATTGGATGCATAGTTCCTTTGTGTCAAGTGATATGTCATTTGGAAGACAACTAGGATTAAAGTACATATGAATCTTCAAATTTTCTCGAATTTTTAGTGATTTCAGACCTAGAGAAAGTCTCGTCAATGATCTGGTAGGGGTTAAATGTGACAAATTTTCTACTCCTATAGTGATTAAGAAAAACTACCTAGTTTTATCCCTTTCTCATAAGTTCATTTGCGAATCGCTGCTTGTAATGAGGGATTTGTATTAGGCCCTCTCTTGTCTACATATCATCCCAATTATAGCCTTAGGTAACTTAGTATGGATCTTTCTCTTAATGTATTTCAGTTGTTCCTCAATGGTCTTCTTAGAGAAAAAAAATTTGTTTCGTTTTGTTTATCTGTTATTTCACATGTTCAATGGTTGTGAAAATATGCATGGTTCCTCAAAACGATGTAATCCTAGTGGGGCCACAATGTAATCCTAATGGGGCCACAGTGTAATCCTAGCCGACCTAAAAATAATAATTTAAGGGCACAATAATAACAATATGGGGGTTACAGGGGTACAATAATAACAATAAGGGGGTTACACTAACAACAATAAGAGACTATACTAGTAATATAGGGACCTAACATGCCCCTCTC
This sequence comes from Pinus albicaulis, assembly GCA_034641835.2. Lineage (NCBI taxonomy): Eukaryota > Viridiplantae > Streptophyta > Pinopsida > Pinales > Pinaceae > Pinus > Pinus albicaulis. The sequence continues at coordinate 754,349,787 of CM076575.1, read as the reverse complement.
CTTCAAAAAAGTGTTTTTCTCGATGCTTGAGTAGCTTTGGGTGCTTCTGTATAAAATTTTCATCCTCCCATGTAGAATCTTCAGTGGGTAAGTTCTTCCACTTGATGAGATACTCTGAAATTGATCGATTTCATAGTTGTCGAGTTCTTGTTTCCATGACCGCTTCAGGTTCCAATATGATTTTTCCTTCCTCATCAAGTTCTAGCAATATTGTTTGAACTGGAAGATTTTCACCTATAACCTTCTTTAAGCATGAAAATGGAAAAATGGATGCACTCGTGAAGAAGTAGGAAGCTCCAATTTGTATGCCATAGTATCAATCTTTTGCAACACCTTGTAAGGAAAATAATACTTTGGTGATAATTTATTATCCTTCTTAGCTTGCTTGAGGGACATTTGTTTGTATGGTTGTAGCCATAAAAATACCCAGTCTCCTACATCAAAACTTCTCTCGCTACGATGCTGATATGACTGTTGTTTCATTCGATTTTGTGCCAAATTCAAGTTATCCTTTAAGAGTTGGAGAAGTTCTTGTTCATGCTCGATGTCATCTTCCACTACTTGAACCTTCAAATATTCTCTTAAATATGATGCGATGGATGGTGGATGATATCCATAAAGTTCCATAAATGGGGTCATTTTTGCTACAGTATGGAAGGAAGTGTTATACCATCATTTAGCGAGAGGTAACCACTTGACCCATTGTGTTTGTTTATCAGATACAAAATAACGAAGATATCGTTCCAAACATTTATTTACTATCTCAGTTTGACCATCAGATTGAGGATGATAAGATGATCTATGAGCTAATTGAGTATCCAAACAAGAAAATAACTCTATCCAAAAATTTCTAGTAAAAATGGGATCTCTTCTCTCACAATAACCCTTGGGATTTCATGTAGATTTTGAATTGTGTCCATAAATGTAGTAGCAGATGTACTTTCTTTAAATGGATGAGATAATGCACAAAAGTGTGCATACTTGCTAAGTCTATCAACTACCACCATGATGAAACTCTTTCCTTTAGACTTAGGTAAGCCTGTGATAAAAACCATTGAAATCTTCTCCCAACGTTGACTTGGAATGGATAAAGGTTGTAGAGGACCCGGGGTCCTAATTGTCTCAACTTTATTCTGCTGGAAAACCAAACATTCTACCACAAACTTTTGAATATCAAATTTAAGGCCATCCCAAAAAAAAAATCTTTCTTCGCCCTATAGTAAGTTTTTAAAAATCCTGAGTGTCCTCCTAAAGGAGAAGTGTGCAATTCCTAAAGAATCTTTTGTTTTAGTTGGGAATTCTTACAAAGATATAAGATATCATTGTACCATAAGGAATCATTTTTCCAACTAAATGTATCAGATTTAATAGGATCTTACTGCAACTTTTGAATGATTTTCCACACTTATTCATCCTTCTTCCATTTATCTCTTGCTTCGGTTATCCAATCTGATTGGATAATAGAAATGGCACAAAGCAGTTCTTCAATATCTTCATTCTTTCTTGAGAGTGCATCTACAACAACATTTAGCTTCCCTTTTTTGTAGATTATTTCAAAGTCATAACCCAACATCTTTGTGACCCATTTTTGATGTTCTTCTGAAGATAGTCTTTGTTCCAAAAAGTGTTTAATACTATCATGATTCGTTTTTACCTTGACGTGCCTTCCCATTAGGTAAGTTCGCCATTTATTTAGTGCATGCATTATTGCTAACATTTCATTCTCATAAATAGGTTTCTGTAAATAATTTCTTTTGGTTGGACGACTTTCAAAAGAAATGGGTCTTCCTTCTTGCAATAAACAGCACCAATTCCATTTCCTAAGGCATCACATTCCACAATAAAGTTTTTTGTGAAGTCTGGAGTAGCTAAGACTGGTGCTAGGTGCATTGCCTCTTTACGATGTTCAAAGGCCTTAGTTGCTTCGGGACTCCATGAAAATGCATCATTCTTCAATAATGTTGTTAGAGGTGCTTCTATCCTCCCATAATTCTTAACAAACTTGCGATAATACCCTGTTAACCCGAGAAATCCTCACAACTGCTTTATGGTTGTGAGGAATTTCCACTCCTTAATGGATTTAATTTTGTTAGGGTCTACCTTAACACCCTCGTGAGATACAATATGACCCATATATTCCACCTCTTGTACTACAAAGAAATATTTGGATGTTTTTGCATATAATTGTTTCTCCTGCAATAGTTTGAGTACCCTGTCAACATGTAAAACATGATCCTTCCAAGACATGTTGTAGATTAGTATATCATCAAAAAATACTAGCACAAATTTTCTAAGGAAGGGTTTGAAAATGGAATTCATCAACCCTTAAAATGTAAAAGGTGCATTGGTAAGGCCAAAAGGCATGACCAAAAATTCATAGTGACCGTCATAAGTTCAAAATTTTGTTTTCTAAATATCTTCAGTCTTCACTCTAATTTGATGATATCCTGAACGAAGATCCAACTTGGTAAAATAAATTGCTCCATGTAATTCATCCAATAATTCATCAATCACAGGAATGGGGAATTTATCTTTAATGGTGAGTTTATTGAGCTCCCTATAATCTGCACACATGTGCCAAGATCCATATTTCTTATGTACCAATACTACAGGAGCAGAGAAAAAACTTTGACTAGGTTGAATTATAGCCACCTCTAACATTTCTGCAATCATATGTTCAATTTCCCTCTTTTGGAAATAAGGATATCTATAATGCCTGATGTTTGGAGGAACACTTCCCGGAATCAAATGAATAGCATGATCATGATCACGGATAGGTGGGAGTCCTTTGGGAGTTCGAAAGACCTTGGAATGATTGTCCAAGACTTTTTGGAGATCTGCAAAAATAGATGATTTTGATGTTGGCACTTCTAGTGAGAATAATTGTGCAATTATGCCTCGTTTTTATTTCATTAAAAAAATTTTCATGAAATTAGAGCTTATTATCCTTTGAAAATTCCCTTCAATACCCCGTAATTCCATTTCCTTTCCTTCTGAAAAAAAATTCAAGAAAATTTCTTGAAAATTAAAAGCCACCATCCCCAAAGGTTGTAACCATTATACTCCTAGTACAATATCAACACCTCCCATAGGAATGGAAAGAATTGGAATATTCAATACATATTCCCCCATGGTAGCTTGATATTATGGCATTTTCCAGAGCAATTTATAGTTCCTACATTCGCAACCATCACTTGACATTTTGGTGCTGGGTATAGGAAAAAATTCAATTCCTTGGCTACCTTGCAATGAATAAAATTATGGGTACTACCTGAATCAATCAACAATATTACATTTTTCTTCTTTGTATGTCCTTATATCTTGATATTTTGAGGAGTGGTAATTCCTCCCAATGCATTACACGATATGGTTAGACTCATTTCTTCGTCTTCTAGGGTTGGTTCTTGGTGTATATCCTCTTATTTTGAAGATTCTTGTTCATTTTATTCTTCCTCTTCACAATCTATGTAAAATAATTTCTTCTCAGCACACTTATGACCTTTAGTGTATTTTCTATCACAACTGTAGCAAATCCATTTTGCTCTTTTTTCTTCCAATTGTTGTGATGTCAACCTTGTACATTGTGAAAATCTAGGAGTAGCAACACTTCCATCTTTATAGAAATGAGTGGTAGGCTTCCTTGTCGCCATAATTTTACATTCAATTTTTCTTGCCAACCTAAATGCCTCCTCCAATGAATCAGGTTCCAAAACATGAACTTCATGTTGGATGTTATCCTTTAAAGTAACTATGAAGAGATCAATCGTGTGTTCCTCTAGAATATCAGTTACCCTTATATTCAATTTTTGGAAGTCCTCAATGTGCTCCCCCACTGAACACTTTTGTTTGAGATTTATCAATTGGCTAAAGAAAGTGTTTCTCTTTGTATCCTCATAATGTGCTATCATTTCCTCCGTAGAAATTGACCAAGTGAAAAAAAAATTATGGGAGAAAAGCCATCGATACCATACAAATGTATTTTGTTCTAAATGTAAGGTTGCAATGCATACCTTTTGTGTGTTTTCCACATTATTGAGATCAAAATATTGCTCGATATGTAGTATCCATGTTACAGGATCCTTTCCATCAAACTTCCTCATATCCATTTTTGGAATATGGTGGTTCTTACCTCGAACATTAGAGTTTATGAAATCACGATTAACATTTATTTTTTTCTCATCATGAGTTTCCTCTACTATCTTTTCACCATTAAAAAACATTTCTTGTATCAACTTTGTCAAACATTCCATGTCTTCTTTTAGATCTTTCTTCATGTTTTCCATCTTAACTTCCATGTCATCCATCTTAGATTCCATGCCAATTTCCATGCCATTCTTCAAACCATATATCCTATATTCCACGCCTTTATTCAAAACTTCCATGTCATTTTTGGTTTCTCTTTGCAAGAGCGAAATTTGTTGCACTTACTCTTGTAATTTTGATATCTCATGTTGCCATTCTTCGTATTCATGAGTCATAGTAGAGCCTTATAAAGGATTAATGGGTGTTGAATTATTTTTAGGGGCCATTTTAGAATCTAATACTGATATCTATTCTACAATATGCCCTTGGAATCAATTCAACTTGATTCTTCAAACAAGACTTATGCAATTCGGAAAAAATTATACACCTTTTACTTGCTTTTGAGGAGCTTGATATTGAAATTGACTTATCTCTAGACGTGCAGATCCTCAATATTAGAAATTTGGCCCTGTAGTAGTCCTCTGAATATTCTTTCAAATGCCACAGGTCTGACTTGATTTGGATTCTTCAAGGAAACGTTATGTCCAACCTCCCACAATGACCTAATTATGGACTAGTTCAGTAAAGCGAACTTGTATGACTTGCCACTTGTCACTGTTTGCTCCTTTGGCTCTAAAATTTATAGAAAAGAAACTACATTCCGTGTACTTTCAGTCACTTTTTATAGAATTTCAATCCGATACTCAGAGAGAGAGAGTTATGAATATTTTTCCACGATCACCTCTTTGAGATGAAATTCAGGAGCCTAAAGAATACCTAACTTCCACAAATCATATCTCCAAAAATATTGCGAATCAAGCTCGGAAATGTTGCGACGATGTTACTCAGGCTTTTGACTTCAAGATCTAAAATTTTCAGCTTCTAAAACTTCATATAAAAAATGTTATAGCGACAATTCCCCGATGACCTGTTTAAGTGAAATTAAATAGCCTGCAAAAAGCCCTAACTTCCACAGATCATATCTCCGAAAATATTGTGAACCAAGCTTTGAAATTTTGCGACGATGTTCCTCAGGATTTCTTCTTCGCACTCTAAATTTTTTAGCTTTTGGACATTTAAAAAAAAAACGTTATAGCGAAACTTCCACGATGACTTGTTTGGAGCAGTGAAACCCCAGTATCCAAAGCTCTCATACCAAATGTTGTGAAACCAACTCCAAAAATAGAAGAAAAGAGATATCAATGCCTTATAAATAAGCCACATCAAGGGGGAAACCTCCAATACATTACATAAATGAATAATTCTTAGATGATACAAATTACAAAACCTCCTTTCTATATATACGAGTCCATGGGGCCACAATTTAATCCTAGCCGACCTAACAATAATAATTTAATGGCACAATAATAACAATATGGGGGTTACAGGGGTACAATAATAACAATATGGGGGTTACAGGGGTACAATAATAACAATAAGGAGGCTACACTAACAACAATAAGGGACTTTACTAGTAATATAGGGACCTAACAGTTAATAATTCTTAAATTAATGCATATTGTTTTGAAGCAACTTCACATTTCATTATTTCACATCACTTTCTTATGTTAGTCCCTCTTTGTATAAATTTTTCAAGCCTCATGTATCGACTGAACCCCATATTAGGTTCTCAACACCTACATGTGAACTTAAACTCCTTTGGATTTTAGTTAGGGTTGCATCTATAGGCCGAGTGGAAAATTGGAATATTGGATGGATACACGGCTTTTTTTTTAATCGGAATAACCCTTCATTTAATTGGTTTTGAAATCTAATTATTTTCTTAAAATAAAAAAATATAAGTGACCTACAAATATTGCAAATGGTATTATTTTCTTTCAAAAATGTTGTTACAATTTACAAGAGGTGGTTTTAATTAAGTGCAGTTCTTAGAAATCCACATGATGATTCTTGTATGGAGTTAATTTCTTGTTTTAAATTCCTTATCACAATTATAGTCATTCCTAACATTTTGGTTAAATTATTTCCTTTTTGGATAGAAGAAACTATCATGTTCATCAAGCATTGTTGGTTTCTCACATTAACCCCAAACCCTATTGTTTTAATTAATAGTTGAGACATTTCCCTAGTAAAAAAAAATATATTATTAATTCTCTGGATTATACAAAATATGGGAATGGAATTTCTATTTAAATATGTAACCATCTGTAATTTTTTCGTGTTCTAGTTCTCTTGGGTAGATCATAATATGGATATACTATGTTTCTAACTCAAGTTCAACTCTCATATTTCTTGGTACATCTATGCACACCTGGAATCCACCTTGCTTGCTATGGAATGTATCAAGTGGGTCTTCCCAAACTTTCCTTGTTCATATAGGGTTTTTCTATAGGATCAAGAATTGACTGTGACTGTTGATCACAATCAGGTTTCCAAGGGACTAATCTTGTTTGTATGATCTAAGAAATTGCCTTATATTACTAGCCCTTATTTATAAACAAATTTTTGACACCTCATTATATTAAATTCCTCACCCTGTTGTTATTTCTAAACTTTCTTTTAATCGAACTTCTAGTTCTTCCACAATTTTTTTTATTTTTAAATTAATAACATAAAAAATTACAAAATATCATACAAAACCATCTATAGTAATAATTTAGAGAAATACCAGGCATGAAAGAATAATTAACTAGAGTCACAATAAAGTACTTATTTGTTCCAGATATGTTAGGTTGCCACAAAAAATCACCAAGGAAGGATGCTCCTATTAACTAACGTGCAAGGTAACGCCACCAATTTTCCCCCGATCTATTTCCACTTTGACATAAGTATTTTGAGACAAAGGTCCAACGAGGTCTACTTAAGGTTTCTCATATGATTTCACGTCAATATTTCTACAAAAAACCAACTTGGTCTACCTAAGGCTTCTTTGACCCACCAACTCAAGAATATTCTATCTGGAAGCATCACACCTACACTCAACACACTTTCATGTCAATATTTATGGATAAATACCCAACTAGGTCTACCTAAGCCTTCTCAGATCCACCAACTCAAGAATGTTCTGTATGGAAGTGTCGTGCTTACCCTCAACAAAATCTTGTTTGGGGTCGTGCCTAAACTCAACAACATCCTGTGTGGGGGATGAGATGTATTCACTTCTCTTTCTTGATTTCCTCAAGTCTCTCCTCTCAACCCTCCTAGCTCTATTGTCCCAAACTCAGGTATTTAGCTCTAAGGAGAGGAGTAACTGCCCAGCAATTTCCTGATAAGTGAAATTCCCATTTAACATTTTCTTCCTTCCAGTGAGGTATTTATCTCTAAGGAGAGGAGTAACTGCCGAGTAATTATGTGATAAATGAAATTCCCATTTAAACTTTTCTTCCTAGTAATTTCTTGGCAACCATAATTGATCTTGTTAATTCAATTAAAATGAAATAAAGATTCATGTCGAATATTATATCAAACCTTCTATTACTAATTTCTTAGCAACCATAATTGAATTTTTTAATTCAATTAAAATAAAATAAATATTCATTTCCAATATTATATAATACCCTCTACTATCCAACCATCTACCAAGTTCCTTTTAGTAAATGTAAATTAAATATTTCCATTTCATTGTGGGGTGCTACATCACAATTTTCAATAAAATGGTAATTAAATGTTGAACACAGCTACGTGAACACACACAAGGAGAAATATAAGCATGAGTTGTCTTATTATTCACAAAGATAAGCATATATATAATACATGTGGTCACCCTTGGTTTCACATTCCAAGTGGTCTCTTGGACTCGTTTTGTCCATTTACCTTCCACACCTACCCATTGAGGATTAGGTGTCCAACATTCCCCCCCTTAATCCGAAGGAGTATGTGTGAGTCCAAGAAGAGAATTGTAATACAAAACTGCAAATTATGCATGGTAGGACATAGGTTGAATGAGCTCTCTGAAATTTTGGCATCAAGAGGTAGTTTAAGGATGACCACCAACACTAGAACACTTAGTGCAGTTCCCGAAACTCTTCCAAATTTGGCAAGAAGCTGAGGTCTTCTCCTAGAGGAATTTATCCTCATATTTTGAAGAGGGAGACCTTGAACATAGAAGAAGGGAGGTCTATAAGCTATGATGGTTTAAGGATGACCACCAACTCTGAAATGCTTGATGAATTTCTTGGAACTCTTCCAAAACACGGAAGAAGCTGAAGTCTTCTTCTAAAGGAAGTGTCATGAATTCTTTAAAGAGGAATAATATCAACCTCGCCTATATGGTTTATTGTTTTCCACCAACCAAAGGAATGCTCATGGGAATATGTGTCTCTGCCTACAACTCTAAATCTGGAATGACAGATTGTGGCTCAGGCTCATTTGAAATGTTGTGTCTCTGACTACAACTCTAAATCTAGGATGATAGGTTGTGGCTCAGGCTCTCTTGAATAGTTGTGTCTCTAGCTACAACTATGAATCTAGAATGACAGGTTGTGGCTCAGGCTCACCTGATGTGGCTTCAAATCTTGTTGCTGACCACCATTTCCTCGCCCTATCAGATACAAGATGAGATGATGGTGAAAATTCAAGTGTGAGATTGTTGAATATTCTAGAACAAGTTCTAACATATGAGTTAAACATATTCTTGGTTGTTGATGCCCATTTCCAAGAAGAGATCCATTCAATATGAATCTTTGTTCTTGTAGGATTCTTGTTTCTTAAGCATCTGTGTGAAGAATGGGTGTGCCAACCCCAGTGCTTGCCTGGGTGAAGATCGAAACAATGATATTTCATATGGCCATCTCGATCATAGTGTTGGCATTTTTCAATCTGTTGTTGCTGTTGTGGAAGATGAGCATAATTTGGAACAGCTGAAGGTGAACTGTCATGAAGAAATCTAACACTAAGAAATTTTATGGGCTTGGAGTAGTCTGGAATATGAAAGGACACATCCTTGTCATATCCAAGACCATTTATGTGCTTGATGTGGACAAGCTCTTCCCAAGGTCTGATGATGGCTTTGGGAAGTCCATATTGAACTTATGCATCTGTATGTAACTCTACAACTTGATTCGGTATTGGATCTAAATAAAAAACAACATTATTTACTTGCTGCTATTGGGAGTCTCTTTCAATTTTTGAACAGAAATAGGTTTAGAATGATGACTCCACTACTGTAATTTTTCTTGCTGGAATTGAGATTCAAGCTCCAAAAAATCTATCTTCTCTTTGGCATTTTGTAGATATGTTTGAACGTCAACAATAATGGTTTTACTGATTTTGACTATGCTGTGAGTAGTGGATACAATTAGAGTTCTCAATAACTCTGATATTCTTTCAAGTTCAACCATTTTTCGTAAAATCTGGCAAATAAAGTGTGTGAGCTTCAACTGCATTAGTATATACCAAATTCCTCTAGCAATTATGCAATATATTTTTCAACAAACAATATGAAGCCTTGATGGAAGCCTTGATGGTAGGCTTTGGAGGAACGATTAGGACAAATGTTGCTATGGATGCAACTCAATTCATATATAACAGACCAACCCACCAAAACAAGGAAAATAAGAGTTTTGATGCCATTCTCTCTCCTGTAGGTCATCAATGCTTTAAGTCCTTAAATTACTATATTAGGGCTATTTTAACAAATCGTTATAAGTCATGAGTAAAGGAGGCTATCACATAAGATTAAATAGAAAGTAAATAGTACCAAGTAAAAATGAAAATTCTAACTTGGAGATCATAGATGAATTAGATAATATGTTGGGAGGTCGGTACCAATAGACTACTCATGGCTTCGAAACTCTAGGCATTAGATTTTCCATGTGATTTCCAACAACAAGGCCAATATTGCACCTCAATTCCAATCAAAATTTCCCTACTCTTTCCTTTTGTTCCATGGATCACTTAGCACCAAGCGTATCAAGCTCTACGACTGTGCCATCCGACACAAGAGGCCGCAACAGTTACTTGAGATTAGTCGATGTCGCAGCCCTACCCAATCATTAATATAAATGGGGACAAGAACTCTTCATGGAATTCGTTAGATCTCGTCCAAAGTGAATACGCTAAGAATCACTTTGGTGTCTTTGTAGTGCCTCCAATATCATGGGGGTGGTTTAGTTTCTGAGAGGTAAATGAACATGATATGCTATTTCTGGCTCTGCATTACAAACAGTCTCTAACTGGCTTGAGAATGAAGAGGATTTGATGGAACAACCACCAGAGTCGAGCACCACAGGTCTCAATGGAATAACTGGGAGGCCCGAGCAGACGGAGACTGTATGTGGATGAGGAGCCGAGGATTCCACGCGAATATGAGGTCGAGAGTTTGAGCCTCTCTCACCCCACCATTGTCGAGCAGCGAGATCCGCAAGAGCTGGACATATTTCTGTGTCAACTACGTGTTGCTGCTCTGCACAGTGTTGAACTTTAGCCTCGTTTCGCACCTTGTATCTTTGTTCCTCCTTGACGCTTTACGGGGGGCTAGATCTTCCTTTATCTTCTCAGGACGGAGCCCCTGTTGCTACTCAATAGGACCTACAATGACATGGAGGTTCTCAAGATCATGATGGCGCTCAACATTGTTGAGGGATTTCTAGTGGGAGAGGAACCATAAGGGAGAGCAACTGGTGGGATCATTGAATCTTTGGGAGTCAATTTTTTGGGAGGTGTATTAACTTGCACAGGAACCTATAGCTACCAGTGTTGTGGATTGTATGGATCATATGCAGAGGAACATTGAGGAACATTGTGTAATGGAGCAGCGTCTGGAAACTATTAGTTGGAGGACGTTGTAGAGCGGAGAGGGAGTAGGGACGCGATCAGATTCTGGTCCTTCCTAGGTGGTGGAGTGTTAAGGTAAGCATAGGATTCCAGTGCAGGAGGAGAGGTGAGCGTCCCAGTTACCAGAAACGGGATGGTTGCCACCTTTCCCTGGAAAAAATGAACAGGAAATGGGAACCCTATGGAAACGTTGTTTTCTATAGCCGTTCTCGGCCTTTTCGTTAGCCAGTTCCTTCATAGAGTTCGTTGCTTGCCGAAAGAGGACATATGAGTTCTCAGGAGTTTCCAGAACATCTATTAGGAGTAACGAGGTCTGTGGTAACGAGGTTAATATGACATTGTCGACATATATGAGCTTTATAATATAAGTTGTTGCAGTGAAAATTTTTATTGATAAAAAAATGGATCTAAATTTTTAGGATGTAGGTTAACTTGGAATTAGATTGGATCTAATTTTAACTTGGAATTAGATTCGCTGAGTGTTGTTATATTATGGGAAATTTACTCAAATTTATATTAACAATTCAGTTCAATTAAATGATATTATGGACTTCCATTTTTTTTAACAATTTAGTTCAATTAAATGATATTATGGATTTACATTTTTCTTTGAGCACTCACTCACACCTTATTCACCAAATAATGTTTGGTTCATAATTCCAAAAATCATGATGGATATAATTTTTTTTTTTGTTTTTTTCTTTGAGCTGTGTATTTTTCTCTTTATTACAGCTTTCATTAATCTGATTTATATCTTCTCTTTATTACAGCTTTCATTAATCTGATTTAAACATAATGATATATGGTTTCAGAAATTCACATTTAATTGTAGATTTTATTTATTATTTCTTTCCAAATGGTATATTTTGATCTTGGGTTATATATATATATATAGATTTTCCCCACAAAATCATAAGCAGCTGAAGGCTCGAAATGCAGAATAATGTATACAATGTATACTTAATTCACTACCAAGAAGAATAATGTATACAATGTACACTTAATTCACTAATAGGAGGAATAATAATAGTCAATTTGCTGAGCATCAATATGGTTAATAAAACTTGGGTTGTAAATTTAGTTGAAATTATATTGAAAATTGAAACTAAATTTGTATTTTTCATTTTTATTTTTATTTTCTCTCTCCTCGTTTCTTAAGTAGGAAACTTCCAAACTCCGTTTCTTGTTTCGTTTTCGTTTCTCGTTTCTGGTAACATAGGTGAGTGTTAAAGTAAAACAATCACTCAAGATGTTTGTAGACTCAAGATGTTCAAAACTCAAAGGGGCTATTTTAGTGAGTAGTAAGTAATGACATCAAAATTTCCAAGGTTAATATTGCATGCACAAAGCAAGGCACAAAAAAATAGGCAGATAATTGGTAGGTTTGAGGAAGGAACGTTTCTTCTTGTAGAAGATAACTAAATGCAGATGTGAGCAGAGACGCAGGCGCCATACAGAAAAATGGCTGAGAATAGGGAAAAAATGTCAAAGTATGAGCAGTAGAGGTCTGATCTACTCTACATAGTCAGATGTGCAGAGAATCATGGATAGAATTGCAGGATTGAATTGACCACAAAAACTAGTGGCTAAAATTAGAGCTGGGTCAAAATTCATTGAGTTGTCTTATTATTCACAAAGTTAAAAATATATATAATACATGTGCTGACCCTTGGTTTCACATTCTAAGTGGTCTCTTAGACTCAAACATTAAATATTATTTTTTAAATAATAATTAATTTAGTTGAATTTTTTAATAATAAATAATAAAATTAATTTTTTTTTAAATTGTAATTTTGTATTTGATCAAATTATTGTCTTAGATGTAAAAATAAATTGAATGTCTCGTAATATCCTTAATATAATTGAATTGTAGAATTTTAATATTTAAAAATTGCAATTCTATTAACTCAAAATTATTCTTATAAAATGCTATATTAGAAATATCAATTTTTCTTGCTATTATGTTAAATTAATAAAAAAAAACTAGTTTATAACATATTTAAACTCTAACATACTTAAATATATAATAAAATAATTATATTTGTTTTTCAATTATATGCTCAAATAAGATAAAAATGTTCATGTGATCATAAAAGTCCAAAATCCTCAATTAAATCATAAAAATACAAAAATATAAAATCATAAAAATACAAAAATAACTCTATAAGAGTGCACAACAACAATGCACAAGGTAAAGTTAGATTACCTTAGATTTTAGGAAGGCACATATGGTGTATATGTCTTTTCAAGGAAAAGGAATTAGACATATAAACTTTACATAGAAAAATAAAATATTGATTGAATTTTTTTGTCAAAATAGTAATATAGTATTGATTTTGGTGTTGTAATTGTATTTAAATGAGAGTGAAAATTATAGCTATTTTATTAATTTTTAATATATTTTTAAATAATATAAAATACATTTATAGTTAATGTTAATAAATAATATATTTATTTTTAAATTTTTTATTAAAAAAATAAATTGTTTACATTTTTTTAAAGAAATTTGTTACATTTCCTTCTCCCGGTTCACAAGTTAACTAAAATATGGCAAAAAAAAATATAATAAATTAACTAAGAAAATGATAAAAAAAATAAAAACTCTTAATAATTTACGTTTTTCTAAATTTTATTTAATATGTGGTAGAACTTGTTAATATGAAGAACAATGATAAACTTCATTTTGATATTGATTTATGGATTGTGGAGTTGTGCATTGCTTGATTTATGGATTGTGGGGTTGTGCATTGCTCTGTAGGATTCGGTTGTATGCTTTTCTTAATATGTCTTTTAAATTATTAATTTCGATTGTGAATGTAATATATGATTTTAAATTTTGAATTTTTTTTAAAAATTATTAAAAAAAATGCTGTGTTTTATTTTTAATATTTTTTTTAAATTATTAATTTCATATTTATTTATTTATTTATTTATTTATTTATTTATTTATTTATTTATTTATTTATTTCAAGAACATGTAATAAGCATATCATACAAAAGTGATATATTAATTAAAATAGCAATGAAAATTTCGAAACAAAATCTTGTTAGAATAAGGTACTAATGTTTGAATATAGAATAAACTTCCAAAAACAACTTCTTTCCTCAAAGAGAAATACTTGAAAAAAGCTCGAAATCCTTTTGAATGAAAGAGTCAAAGTAAAAAACAAACATAGTTGAATGGCATTAAAATGAGCTAACGCTTAATAATAGAGGCGACAAATTCTTCCATTACTAACCAAGTAAAAAAAAAATCACAATGAGAATTATACCCAAAGAAAAACTTAGAAAAAAAAAGCACAATAAGAATTACACCGAAAGAAAATCACCGAGCTATGGTGATTGGAACCCCTCATTTACTTAAGGGCGAACGTTGAAAAAGTTGATTGCCCCCTGCTAGACGTATAATGCTGATTTGCACAACACTTCCAACTTTCCAAGCTTATGTTCCCCATAGTCATTACTTTTTAGAAGTATAATCATTACGCCAAGAAGGTTCGAGCCGAAAGACCGATTTCGTTGAAAGAAAGTTGGAAGTTCCGAAGCCAATGTGTGAATGACTGTATTACCACCAAAGACAATGAAAGAAAGTTCAAGATAGGGCATTTCTATTGCACGTGATCAATGGCCACCCTTCAACGGAGCATTTCTCCTGTACCTTCTATCCATTATTTTCTCATTTCTTTTAAATGTAGCTCATATCCATTCATTGATTGAACAAACATGTCAACGTTTCTCGAGAGATTTAGAATACTCCACCACATTGACAATAGTATTGCATTTTACGTTTGAGCGTTAACGCATTCCATGGATTTGTACCTTAAAAATATGATGGGATGTCCAACGCTTAATCTCTCTTCTCTTTTATCCTTGGTGCTTGTAAGTAATAAATAACACTATTTGATTCCAATACTTTAAGAAAGGTATATTAACCTAATATTTTTTTCATAAAAGAAAAATTGAACATTGTATTTATATTGAAACATGTTTACATGTTATGCTATGATTGTTATATACTAAAAAGGTCAAGATTGTATTATGATTGTTATATACTAAAAATCCCATGATTGTATTCTATTTACAAGAATATTAAATTTCATCTACAAAAATACAAAAAGGTGATAATCGTTTTTCTATCTATTTACAAATGTTATATAATAATCACATATACCAGAGTCTAGATAAGAAATGGAAAATGGAAAGAAACAAGAAAAGTATACTAACCAAAACAATCAACACTATCCAAAAACATACTTGCATAAGTTTATGGGATATAAAAAGAGTTAGCGCAACCATTCCCAAGAGAAAGAAAGATGTAAGCTATCTAAAACCTTAATAAACTAAAAAACTAGGCCATCAAAACCATTAGATGTGTCCTTGTCGATGTCATAGCAAAACAATCAAAGCACATAAATTGACACACTGTTTTAAGTGGTAAAATCCTCCTTTTCAGAGAAGCATCCACAAGGAAATGATAATCAATATTCTTATTATTCAAGGGAGATTTACAAAAACCAACTCACAAGCATACATTATCCAACCATTCAACCCACTCTCCATTTTTTTATGTTTTTCTTATTGCCACTATAGGATTACATGGATAAATAGAAACATGTTAGATTTTTTCTAAATCCATTGAAAACTTTTAAAGCAGTTACACAAGAAATTTTTTACATAAAACAAACTAGTTCCTTTTATATACTTTTTCCAAAAACATAGATTAGGAAAAACAAGCCAAACCAAAGGGACCAATCCTAGCTATTATCCCAAGAATATAGAGAAATAGTTGGCAACTTCTAACAATATCCACCTTGACAATAATATACCTGATATATCATACCCAAAGTATTCATCACCTTCCTTACAAGCCAAGAGATGCTAGGAACCATTTTAACTTCTCTGGCAAGACTGGTTTTGTGCTCTTTTTTGCACAATTTTCATCCACTACTCCACTTTCATCAATAACTTGTATTGAAAAATGGTATTTAATAGGTATATGTTTTGTCTTATTACGATAAGTTGGATTCCTTGCCAAATGAATAACATTTTGACTATCATGAAATACTTTCACCTTGTCTTGCATCCTTCCAAACTCAACTATAAAACCTTCTAACCAAATTTCCTCTTTTCAATCATGTGATACAACTATTTATTCTTCCTCACTATGGATGAAGCAACTATGTTTTGAATCTTTGACATCCAACTAATAGCTCCACCTACAAGAGTAAAAAATATCCACAAGTGGACCTCCTCTTGTCCAAGTCACTTGAAAAATATGAATCAACATAACCACAAACTCAATGAGTACTACCATTATAGGTGATACAATAATTACTTGTGCCCCTAAGATACTAAACAACACATTTCGCTAATGCCCAATGCTCTTTACCTGGTTTTTCCATATATCTATTGAAAACACTAATTTCATGTGAAATATCTAGCCATGTACTAACCATCGCATGTATTAAGGATCCTACTGCATTAACCTATCTAGTACAGGAGACATATAATCCTTTTATTCATCATTACTAGGACAAAAAACTAAAGAAATCTTGAAATGGGAAGCTAAAGGGATTTGAACAAGTTTCACATTATTCATACCATATATAAGAATTATTTTCTCCAGATATTGTTTTTGTGATAAGCACACATTACCATTTTTCATGTCTCTATTTATCTCTATGCCCAATATTTTTTTTGTTCCTCCAAGATCCTTCATTTCGAAATTCCTAGCGAACTGGGCCTTTAATTTATTTATCTCAAACATGGTTTTGCTTGGTATAATCATATCATCAGCATATAACACCAAAAATGAATATACCATTTTCCCAATTTTGAAAGTAAACAAAATGAACATACTCATGTCTAGTAAAATTGTAACTCATCATGAAGGAATCAAACTTCTTGTACCATCATCGTGGAGATTTCTTTATCCCATACAATGATTTCTTGACTTTGCAAACAAACCTCTTATTGCAATTTTGAACAAACCATTTTGGTTGTTCAATATATATACCCTCAGCCAAACCTCCATGTAAGAATGTTGTTTTAACATTTAGTACCTCTAAATCTGGATCAAGTAATGCAACTAATGCTAATAAAAATCTAATTGAAACAAGCTTAAAAATTGGTGAATAAAGCTCATGGGAATCAATACCTTCCTTTTGAGAAATCATCTAGCAACCAATATTTCTTTGTACTTATGAACAATATCATCATATCATTTCATCAATTTGCAAATCCACTTGCAATTGAATACTTTCCTGTCCTAAGGAAGTTCCACCAGATCCCATGTCTTATTTATTTGTAAGGCATCCATTTCCTCTTTCATTGCTACTTTCTGTTTATCGCTATCATATACTTACATTGCTTCCCATTAACAACAAGGTTATTCATAATTAGTAATTAAATCAACAAATGTAGCAAAATCATCATACCTTTTAGGAAATTTTTTTATCCATGTAGACCTTCATACAATTTATTACAGTATTTCCTCAGTTACCTGAGAAATTTATGTATCCTCATGTGCTTCTGTAGGATTTTCTTCATGATACTCCTCCCTTGAAGATGATTGAATTTCCAATTGAACTTGTTGAATCTATTGTAATTTTTCCTGTTTCATTTGACCATATATATCTCATTTCATGAGTGACGATTCATGAAATATGACATATTTGTTCATGATGATTTTGTCGGTAGTAGGATCCCAAAATATATATCCCTTTACTCCATCACCATATCCAACAAATATTAGTCTTTTTTTTTTTTTGGATCTAACTTAGAACACTAATTCTTTGGAATAATAGCATATGCATTAGAACAAAAAAAAAAATATTTGAATAATCACAAGGTTTACCTGTCCATACCTCTTCTCCAACGTTACAATTAATTTCAGTTGACGATGACTGATTTACCAGATAGCATGCTCTAAGAACTGCTCCTATCCACAATTCTTGCTGCAACTTGGCATTACTGAGGATACTCCTTTCTCTCTCTAGAAGAGTCTTATTAATGTGTTCAACAACACTATTTTACTGAGGAGTATAAATCATAGTTTTGTGTCTTACGATCCCAACTTCCTTGCAATAATTTTCAATTTTTTTTGAGGTAAATTAAGTTCCATTTTTAGTTCTCAAAGATTTAATTGACCTTCCAGTGTTGTTTTCAACCAAAGCTATATATTGCCTAAAATCATCAAATACATCAACTTTTATTTTCAGTAAATAGATCCACAAATTTCTATAGTAATCATCTATAAATGTTACAAAATATGAAGATAATTCAAAAGAGACTTTAGGAGATGGTCCCCAAAGATATGAATGGATGCAATCAAGGATACCTTTACTAACATGTTTTCTTGTTTTAAATTTCTACCTAGATTTCTTTCCATAAATACAATGATCAAATAAAATCAAATTCAAAGATGTCAATCTTGGAAGGAACTTACGATAAAAAAAATAATTTCATTCCTTTCTCACTCATATGACCCAAATGTTGATGCCATAAATGAGTAGAGTCATTTTCACCTTCAGATACTATTGTTGCATGATATGTTTCTATCCTTCCTTGAAGCTTATAAAGGTTCCCAAACATTTTAGCCTTCACGACTACCAATATTCCTTTCCTCACCTTCATAACTCCACCTAAAACTTTACAATTATGACCATCAGAATCTAACACTCCCAAAGACCTTAAGTTCTTTCCATGCCCAGGCACATGCCTCAACCCTATTAAATTTCTAACAACACCATCATACATTTTAATCTTGATAGTACCAATCCCAACAATTGTTCATGTAACATCATTACCCGTGAATACCACATCGTCATCAATAGATAGGTGTGAAGAGAATCAATTCCTATGAAGAGACATCTGATTGGAAACACCAAAATATAGCAACCAATTATGATGTTGTTGAGAAACAATAGAAGTGGACAATAGTTGCACTTATTTCAGCAAAATTTCTCTCCTTTGTAGAGTCCTTTTAAGAAGTTTGTTTCTTTCTTTTCCTACTAGTGACCTATAAATATAGGATTCATAATTTTGACTTGACTGATGGTAATCTTGTAAATATGTATATACTTTTCCTTCTGCAAGTTGTATTCCCATATTTAGTAAAAAATCAAAAAATCAAAAAATCAAAAAGAGGGTAAAAAAAGTCCTAAAAGAACAACCAAAGGACTTAGAAAAAATAATAGACCCCAAAAGAAAAATATGAATAAAACATGAAAGTGTGCAAGCCCAAATGCCACTACTTTTACCTTTTGCAGTTGATTATGGCAGAGTATAAATAAATGCCATAATCCATGATGAGTTAAATAGTTTAATCTTGACTTGTCATGTTTCAATTTTAATTGTTGTAGATAGAGAATAAAGAATTGTCATACAGTTTAATCATTGCAATTCAGTAGTTAGGTAGAGAATAAGTGAATCCAACAATTTAATATGGATTGCTGGATGAAATAAGAGTAGAGTTAGATAGTTTTATTGCTTTGAGAAAACATAAATGTTGTAAAGGTTGCTAGCTCAAATGCACCTAATCAAAATGGAAGAAAAAATGTTAGCAGTTAAAATTGGGTAGGTCGAAGAAGGTGAGAAGCATCATTGTAAATATTATTCACCGGGGCTACTAATAACTAACTTCCCTTCCCCATAGCCATTTATCATTCTAAACTATCAGTCGGAAAGACTCAAGGCATTTCCTTGACTTCTGTTGGGACCGGACCCAAGGCTCTATGGCTGACTAGTTGAAAATGTTAAGTGTCTATAGTAATCCCACAAATCACATCATTTTCCATTCATGCATTCATTTACCAAGAAAAATCATAAGCAAAAACCTCATTTTTACTTAGTGATGCTCTAATCCCCATTTGATTAACTTCCTACATCTTATGAAGTATAAAACCCTCAAAATGGCATTTTATCCTAAGTAGAAGTGATGAAATTATCATAGATGCGAGTTTGGCTTTTATCTTCATTTTTCTTGTTTATAATTGTATGTTTTGAGTATTCACTTTTCCCTTTTCATATTAACACCCAACATATTTTATTAACTCCTTATCAATTATCCTAGTCCTATTAATATAGTTCCCTTTTATTTGATATCCCCAAAACCCATTTAATATATGATTTTGTGTCAAAGATATTAAGCACATGTTGAAAAACATCCCAAAGTTACCCCTTTGACACAAAAATTCCCGTAAAAATATTTCCTCTTTCCCCTATAGTTATTTAGCCTAATTGGTTTGAAATAACTATATAATAAAATAAAAAGGAAAAGTTATTGGAATGTGATGTATGAAATGAAAAATAAAAAGCCTTTACCGATGCTTTATGTATTTCCTTTTAAACAAAAACCTTCGCATAATAAATTCACCTTCCCTCCCACACAAGCTTTACCTGAGGTTAAAATTTGACCTTACCCCTCTTTCCCGTTGTATGAAATTTCACATTTTGTACAAACAGTTGAAACCTTGGTTTAAACCTTCTTAAAACCTTTCCTCACCATCAGGTTTAACCTCAACCATATGATCATCCCGATCAAAATCAATGGTTAATATTGAACCCAAATCCAACCCCCTCGCATTTAGTCCTGACCCTTCGATCATCCTAATCCCTTTCATCCGACGGTCTGAAATAAACCCGATAAATCCTTCCCCGCCCCCACGATTTCCTATCGGATCAAATTTAAACTGTCGATCTCCACTTACCGAATCAATGGCGCAAATCATAGTACCTGGTCCCACCTTATTTCCCTGCATCTTCCCGACGCATCTCAGCCATTTGCTCCACTCCACCACATCCAACGATGCGGGTCCCATATCGCATTTCTAAAGTGATTGGGCGAAGTTGCCCAATTTTTTTTCCAAAAGAGCTATTTTATGAAACCACCACCCACTACATGTCCTAATTTCACTGGATTGCATTGTAAAAGCTAAAAACCAATTACCGCTAGAAAGAAATGTGATAACCACCACTAGATTTTGCTTTCAAATGAAAAAACCACTCCCGCCATTAATTTCAACCTGTAATAAATGTTATGTGTGTTGATAAAAATTAAGGTTTCAACCTTATTTTTTATTATTCTCATACCATTTTTGCCTTCAACCTGTAGAAAATACTCACAAACACCATTGCTGAGCCTCCCTGACCAATTTTCCCAGAAAGCCCTGTTTTCGACAGTGAACCTTTTTAAAGCCAATTTCCTCAATTTTCACAGTTTAAAGATTAAATTCAACGATCTAAACAAGTAAAATCTCTAAATTACCTTGATATTCCCTGTTTTAAATCAAACCCTTTCAGAAAACCTAATTGAGCAAAAAATCCCAAAAGAAGCCATCCTTAGCCTAAATTTCTCAGTTTCATCTCTGTTAAAGTGAATCACTCCTACAAATAGTCTAATCTTGCAGTAGCTACCCAAAATGCCTAAAAAACATAGTTAAACCTCCATAGACTGATCTTATTCCACAAGTCTTTCAAAAAAGCCTTCAATCACCTCCATGCAGACCTGGATTTCATTAAAAAATTGTTTGATTTTTGTAGGTTATTATCATAATATGGATTTGGGCCAATAGATTCAATACTAGTTGATAAATTTTTTTTCTCCAAATTCTCAGATTTTCACTCAATATCTTCATTCAACAAACAGTTTGTATACAAAGAAAGAATAAAATCAAGTCAAAGAGAGAGAGCAGAATGATGAAGTTTGCACAGTGAATGGTAAAAGTGAAATCAGAATTCACAATGACACTGAAAACATAACAGTCAAAGAGTATCAATGGTTAAAGTGTATCAGGTAAAATTCAGAGTGAAAGTTAAAACAAAGTTACAAGAGTAGTCAAAGGTAAATAGTAAAAGTAAATACAGAGGCAGTAAAATGGAAAAAAGAGATGAAAATACTTTCACTAACAATGAAGTTTATCTAAAGTGAAAGTAAAATAGTTAAAAGAAAAAAAAGGTGAAAAGATGAAAAAGAGAGCAAGAAGGGACATTTTTTGCACAAATTTCATGTTTAAGTCATTGTTTTGCAGAACATATTGTGACCAATCCAAGATGAATTCTCCAAAACTAAAGGAGGTTTATGTTCCTAAGAGGTACATCTACAAAACCTCTCTCACATTTCTAACAACCCTTATGGATTGGGAAATATTAAACAAATTTGGAAAGAACTGTTTGCAGAAAATTCTTATTATGTCATCATTTTGTAGAGAATATTGTGGCCAATCAGAAATACAACTTACAAAACGGTAGGATTTTTTTGTTCCGAAGAGACCCATATACAATAACCTATCTCACATTTTTCGCATTCATTTCAGAGTGAGAGATACATGCACATATTTACAGCCTATTTTTCAGACTCTGTAAAACTCTGTTTTACACATATTTTTGTAGAGCCTATTATAGACCGTTGGAGAGGAATTTTAGGAAACTGAAAGAGGTTTATTCCAAAAACATATTGAAATACAATAACCGCTTTCACTTTTTACATATATATTACAAATTGAGAAATAAAAATATATCATTGGACCCCAAGTTTACAGAATTGTTGAAGAAAAATGCACGAAGAAAGGAAGTAGTTAGTGATTTGGATGCCTCATCATCAACTAAGAGTTAGATCAAATTCGAATTCTCCTCTTAGTCATCACCTATCCATAAAAAATAGTGCCAAATAGATGCATTAACCTTGAGTGTCCTTTACTTAAGTTCTATTTATGTAAAACAGTTAGAGATATTTGTGAACCAATCTTGATATTTTTTCAAGATATTCTAGTTTAGAATTTGTATAAATAATTCACCCTTTGAAGTATTTTTGGTGTGGAATAAAATTATCAAGACTACTATAGACATTTTTGTTGAAAACATTGGGAGTTTATGTGAGTTAAGTTGAAGCAGAAGTCTGGAAACTGAAGCAAATAAACATCATAACTAATGACCCTCATGTTGATAATATGAGTATTGTATATTCCAATTTTCATTGTTTATTTCTTTAATTTTCATTCATATATCTTGTGTTATTTTCCATCTTAAATGAATAACTAGGAAAGGTATTACAGAATCAGTGTAAAAATCTCTCTGTTTTTACTAGTTTTCATGATTATGTTTTCTGTTGATTTCCATACTTTAGAATTCTTAATTACTCTTTAGTCTCGTTTGACGTCAATTTCCCTCTTCCTTTTTCTGTGATCTATGGATTCTTAACTGCCCTTAGTCCAGATCATATCACTTCATCAAAATAGCCTTTTTAAATGCTATGAAGATCATCTATCTTGCCCTTAGTATATTTTTTCGTTTTCTAGTCTTGTTTGCTATAAATTTGACTCCATTTCCCAATGGTTAGGTATATCTTTCTATGGTTTCCATTGTAGTCCTTTATTCCTACCAAAATTCAAAAAATCAAACCAAATTGTCTACTCATAGCTAGCCTAAAATCCATTTCAAAACAAAGCTAATTCTTAAGGAGAGATCCCTCTCTGGAACTTAGGAAGGCTAGATCCCAAAATTTTAAAAGAGTTTCTTGGTTACCCCTAGTTTTATTTAACTATAAACCAAAATCTCACGACCTAAGAATTAGTAGGGTGATAACATACTGACAACCATACTGGAGAAACTATCTTTTTCTTCAGAAATATTTTACAGGTTCAGATCTGATCTATGATGGTGGAGGGTGATCAGACACACAAAGGTTAAAATCATCCACCTGGCGAATCCACACCAATTTCAAAATCAAGACTCCACTGGAGGAATGAACCTGGAAGAACAATATGGAAATATCAAGCTTTCAACTTGGATCTTAATCCAAGACATTATGTTCTTTCTCGTTAAGAAAATTTTTCAATATATATTGTATTTTATATAAGGATCTAACTTGGTTTTATAGATATCCTGGCCTTTTGTTATGGCTAATTTTCAAGATGATCCAAGAATAAAACGAATATATGCTCCCATGAGAAGAGATCACATACCTGGATTTCCACACAAGCTACCAAAGGTAAATTGGGGTAACAATCTGCCCATGTTTCAAGATGAGAACATTGATGATCCTTTACTACATCTCATTAAATTTCATATAAACTCATCAAGATTGAAGGGTGATTAGCATGAGGATTACCTCATGAAAATATTCATGGAAACCTTAGAAGGAAAAGCAACGGAATGGTATGAAGCTCTCAAACCAGCAAGTTTGTTTTCTCTAAAATATTTTCATAAGGTATTTTATGAGCATTGCAAATAAGATTTTCCATCTTTATCATTAGCTGAAATTTTTTTTGATCAAGCTGAAGATCTTATACATTACCTTAAAAATATTGATGAATATTTTGAAAATTGGCATCCTGAAGACTTATTAGAAGAAGTCTAGAACTTTCATTCTCAAGTTAAATGTCATAATAATCAAGAGGAGTTAAACAAAGATGAAATATATCAAGAGATGAATCAAGATCCACAAAAACCCTTTGTATTAACAAATGATGTTTCATTTAATGTTTTGAATGGAGTTAAAGAAAATATGCAACCTCATGATCAATTTTTAGATAATAGAAAAAACAATTGTACTTTCAATCTAAGAATTCAGAGATTCCCACCCCCCCTGACCAAAGAAGAAATCAATTTGCTTCTAAACATGCAACCATCCTCAAAATATTTACATAATGAAGAAATTGTTTCTACTTCTTCTAATGTTGATGAATGTACTAAAGTGTTTATTCACGAAGAGATAGAAGAACAAGTTGATGTTCATGTTATTCTACCTTCCCAAAAAGGTCCATTGCTTGATAACACTCCTATTGAGCAAAATAATGACTTTCAAATATAATGAAACCTATCTAATCAAGATATATTAGGATTGTTGGAAGAGAAATATGATGATACAATGATTATAAATGATGACATTCCTACTTCTGAAGATTTTCCTAAGTATGACCAGTATGATGATAATTATGTTCTCCCAATTCAAGAT
Source organism: Pinus albicaulis (assembly GCA_034641835.2). NCBI lineage: Eukaryota > Viridiplantae > Streptophyta > Pinopsida > Pinales > Pinaceae > Pinus > Pinus albicaulis. Next base: position 754,324,856 of record CM076575.1, on the reverse strand, counting down.
AATTTCACAGAACAATCACTAGCTATTTTGAGGGATGAGATATTAGAATTCATCTTGATGAGGATTTTCTAAGAGCTATCTTTCTTATTTTTAAATTAAGAAAATATTCTCCTCAACTTAAAAAATGTGTTCTTGAGATAATTTCTGAAAATTATGAAAATGAAATTAAACTTTTTCATTCTCAAATTCAGTCATATAATTTCCGAGATCCTAAAGAATTCTTGGAAAATTTTCCTTCTAATAAGCAAGAGGAAATTGTACTATCTTTTGACTTGCATATTGATGACGATTATTATTTCAAGCACAAGACTGAAGAAATAGTTTCAGAGATTAATATTCAAAATACAACTGAACAACTAGTCATTGAAGGCCTAGAAGCACAAGTCATACATTATGCTTTTAATGATCCTATAGAAAATTATATGGAGAATATTTTTAGCACAAATCTGCAAACATTTTTTATCTATGAGGATCAAATATATCAAAAATTCCCATTTCACATCTTCTCATTGATTATGAAGACACATGATCGAGTTATACTTCCAAGTTTGATCACAAGTAGTCAAATTATCCATTGATTTCTACAACTACTTGATTCGCCTCATTGGAATTTTTGTATTACTTGATTCAATAATATTTTTAGAGATTAGAGTAAATAGATGAGTGCCAATAAGCTCATACTTTTGAGCATTTTTTTAGCTTTTTAATTTTCAGCTAGTTTTTCATTAAGATTTAAAGCCAAGGATGAGGTCTTAAAGATGTTTAAGATCAATAAGTTGGTTTGAAAATTGTTGTGTGTTGTTTTAGTTTTAGATCAGATTTCGGTTTGAAGAAGACATAAGACACTTACTAAGATCATAAAAGGTCAAAGATGAAGGATACTGACCTCAGAGTTCTTGACATTCCACCAGGAAATTCAATCCCCAAGTGAAGCTAATGTTAGTGACCTATAAATATAGGATTCATAATTTTGACTTGATTGATGGTAATCTTGTAAATATGTATATACTTTGCCTTCTTCAAGTTGCATTCCCATATTTAGTAAAAAATAAAAAATCAAAAAATCAAAAAGAGGGTAAAAAAATTCCTAAAAGAACAATCAAAGGACTTAGAAAAAATAATAAAACCCAAAAGAAAAAGATGAATAAAACATGAAAGTGTGCAAGCCCAAATGGCACTACTTTTACCTTTTGCAGTTGATTATGACAGAGTATCAATAAATGCCATAATCCATGATGAGTTAAACAGTTTAATCTTGACTTGTCATGTTTCAATTTTACTTGTTGTAGATAGAGAATAAATAATTGTCATACAGTTTCATCATGACAATTCAGTAGTTAGGTGGACAATAAGTGAATCCAATAGTTTAATCTGGATTCCTGGATGAAATAAGTGTAGAATTAGATAGTTTTATTTCTTTCAGAAAGAATAAATGTTGTAAAGTTTGCTAACTCAAATGCACCTAATCAAAATGGAAGAAAAAATGTTAGCAGTTAAAATTGGGTAGGTAGAAGAAGGTGAGAAGTATCATTGTAAATATTATTCACAAGGGCTGCTAATAACTAAATTCCCTTCCCCATAGCCATTTATCATTCTAAACTATCATTCAGAAAGACTCAAGGCATTTCCTTGACTTCTGTTGGTACCAGACCCAAGGTTCTATGGCTGACTAGTTGAAAATGTTAAGTGTCTATATTAATCCCACAAATCACATCATTTTCCATTCATGCATTCATTTACTAGGAAAAATAATAAGTAAAAACCTCATTTTTACTTAATGATGCTCTAATCCCCATTTTATTAACTTCCTACATTTTATGAAGTATAAAACCCTCAAAATGGCATTTTATCTTAAGTAAAAGTGATGAAATTATCATAAATGAAAGTTTTTCTTTGATATTCACTTTTCTTGGTTATAATTGTATGTTTTGAGTATTCACTTTTCCCTTTTTATATTAACACCCAACATATTTTATTAAATCCTTATCAATTATCCTAGTCCTATTAATATAGTTCCCTTTTATTTAATATCCCAAAAACCCATTTAATATATTCTTTTGTGTCAACAATATTAAGCACATGTTGAAAAAAATCCCGAAGTTACCCCTTTAACACAAAACAACCCATAAAAATATTTCCCCTTTCCCCTATAGTTATTTAGCCTAATTGGTTTGAAATAACTATATAATAAAATACAAAGGAAAAGTTATCGGAGTGTGATGTATGAAATGAAAAATAAAAAGCCTTTACCGATGCTTTATGTATTTCCTTTTAAACCAAGACCTCCACATAATACATTCACCTTCCCTCCTGCACAAGCTTTACCCGAGGTTAAAATTTGACCTTACCCCTCTTTCCCATTGTATGAAATTTCAGATTTTGTACAAACAGTTGAAACCTTGGTTTAAACCTTGTTAAAACCTCTCCTCACCATCGGGTTTAACCTCAACCATCCAATCATCCTGATTAAAATCAATGGTTAATATTCAACCCAAATCCCACCCCCTTGCATTCAGTCCTAACCCTCTGATCATCCTAATCCCTTTCATCCAACAGTTCGAAATAAACCTGATAAATCCTTCCCCGCCCCCACCATCTCGTATTGGATCAAATTTAAACTATCGATCTCCACTTACCGAATCAACAGCGCAAATCATAGTACCTGGTCCCACCTTATTTCCCCACATCTTCCCGACGCATCTCAACCATTCGCTCCACTCCACAACATCCAACGGTGTGGATCCCATATCACATTTCTAAAGTGAGGGGGTGAAGTTGCCCAAAAATTTGGCAAAAAGAGCTGTTTTATGAAACCACCACCCACTATGTGTCCTAATTTCACTGGATTGCATTGTAAAAGCTAAAAACTAGTTATCGCTCAAAAGGAATGCGATAACCACCACTGGATTTTTCTTTTAAATGAAAAAACCACTCCCGCCATTAATTTCAAACTGTAGTAAATGTTATGTGTGTTGATAAAGCTTAAGGTTTCAACCTTAGTTTTTATTATTTTCATGTCATTTGCACCTTCGACCTTCAGAATATACTCACAGACACCATTGTTGAGCCTCCCTGACCAATTTTCCCAGAAAGCCTTGTTTTCGACTGTGAACTTTTTTAAAGCCAATTTCCTCAATTTTCATAGTTTAAAGATTAAATTCAAGGATCTGAACAACTAAAACCTCTGAATTAACTTGATATTCGCTATTTTCAATCAAACCCATTCAGAAAACCTAATTGAGCAAAAAAGCCCAAAAGAAGCCATCCTTATCCTAAATTGCTCAGTTTCATCTTTGTTAAAGTGAATAACTCCTGCAAAAACTCTAATCTTGCAGTAGCTACCCAAAATTCCTAAAAAACAGAGTTAAACCTCCACAGACTGATCTCATAACACAAGTCATTCAAAAAATCCTTCAATCACCTCCCTACAGACCTGGATTTCATTAACAAATTGTTTGATTTTTGCAGGTTATTATCAGAATATGGATTTGGGCCAATAGTTTCAATACTAGTTGATAAAAAAATTTCTCCAAATTCTCAGATTTTAACTCAATATCTTCATTCAACAAAAATTTGTATACAAAGAAAGAATAAAATCAAGTCAGAGAGACAGAGAAGAATGATGAAGTTTGCACAGTGAAAGGTAAAAGTGAAATTAGAATTCACAATGACACTAAAAACATAACAGATCAGGTAAAAGTCAGAGTGAAAGTTAAAACAAAGTTACAAGAGCAGTCAAAAGTAAATAGTAAAAGTAAATACATAGGCAATAAAATGGTAAAAAGAGATCAAAATATTTTCGCCAACAATGAAGTTTATCTAAAGTGAAAGTAAAATAGTTAAAAGAACAAAAAGGTGAAAAGATGAAAAAGAGAGCAAGAAGGGACATTTTTTGTACAAATTTCATGTTTAAGTCATTATTTTGCAGAACATATTGTGACCAATCCAAGATGAATTTTGCAAAACTAAAGGATTTTTATGTTCCTAAGAGGTCCATCTACAAAAACCTCTCTCACTTTTCTAACAGTCCTTATGGATTGGGAAATATTAAACAAATTTGGAAAGAACTTTTTGCAGAAAACTCCTGTTAAGTCATCATTTTGAAGAGAAGATTGTGGCCAATAAGAAATACACCTTACAAAATGGAAGGAGGTTTTTGTTCCTAAGAGACCCATCTACAAAAATCTATCTCACTTTGAGCGCAGTCATTTCAAAATTAGAGATACATGCACATATTTATAGCCTATTTTTCAGACTCCGTAAAACTCTGTTTTACACATATTTTTTCAGAGCCTATTATGGACCGCCGGAGACAAATTTTAGGAAACTGGAAGAGGTTTATTCTACTAACATATTGTTCTAAAATAAATGCTTTCACTTTTTACACTTTTTACATATTTATTACGGATTGAGAAATAAAAATATATCTTTGGACCCCAATTTTGCATAATTGTTGGAGCAGAATGCAGAAAGAAAGGAAGAAGTTAGTGACTTGGATGCCTCATCATCAACTAAGAGTTGGATCAAATTCGAATTCTCCTCTTATTCATCACCTATCCATAAAAAATAGTGCCAGATGCATTAGTATTGAGTATCCTTTACTTAAGTTCTATTTATGTAAAACAATTAGAGATATTTGTGAACCAATCTTGATGTTTTTTCAAGATATTCTAGTTTAGAATTTGTATAAATACTTCACTCTTTGAAGTATATTTGGTGTGGAATAAAATTATCAAGACTACTATAGAATTTTTTGTTGAAAAAATTGGGATTTTATGTGAGTTAAGTTGAAGCAGCAGGCTGGAAACTGAAGCAAATAGACATTATAACTAATGACCCTCATGCTAATCAGATCAGTATTGTATCTTCCAGTTTTCATTGTTTATTTCTTTAAGTTTAATTCATATATCTTGTGTTATTTTCCATATTAAATGAATAACTAGGAAAGGTATTACAAAATCAGTGTAAAAAGCTCTCTATTTTTACTAGTTTTCATGATTATGTTTTCTGCTGATTTCCAGACTTTAGAATTCTTAATTTCTCTTTAGTCTCGTTTGATCTCAATTTCCCTCTTCCTTTTTCTGTGATCTATGGATTCTTAATTGCACTTAGTCCAGATCATAGCACTTCATCAAAATAGCCTTTTTAAACCATTTGAAGATCATCTATCTTTCCCTTAGTATATTTGTTCTTTTGACCTTAGTTTTCTAGTCTTGTTTGATATAAATTTGACTCCATTTCCCAATGTTTAGGTAGATATTTCTATGGTTTCCCTTGTAGCCCTTTATTCCTATCAACATTCAAAAAATCAAACCAAATTTTCTACTCATAGGTAGCCTAAAATCCATTTCAAAACAAAGCTAAATCTTAAGGAGAGATCCCTCTCCGGAACTCAAAAAGTCTAGATCCTGAAATTCTAAAAGAGGTTCTTGGTTACCCCTGGTTTTCTTTAACTATAAACCAGGATCCCACAACCTAAGAATTACTAGGGGTGATAAAATTTCCAACGATCCTTATTAAGATGGTGTAAGACCTCCTCTTAACCACTGCACATTTTTTTTTTTTTTTGTTCTTGTCATACCATAATACTGTGCTTTTAATTGTCAGCTCCATTTGGATATACCATTGAGTTCCAATAAGTATGAAAGGCTATGGTATAACTTCCTATATTTACACGTATATCTTGGATCTTTATTTCGCTTTGATTTATTTCTCCCTTAATGGCTGGGGTGACTTATGTTGTACATATATATATATATATATATATATATATATATATATATATCCATGTCTCGACTGTATATACCTATGGTGAATATAATTGTATGGATCCATAATTAAGTTTTATACTCATAGTGATTACACCCATACTTCTTTATAAATTTCACCCCGCATAGAGATTTTTGGATTTCATTCATCTATTCCTATCTTGCTAAGTCCTTGTAACATTTCCATAGGCTGGAAAACCTTGGCTGGGTATCGAGTTTATTCAATATGCTTGATAACTTAATTCTATTTATGTCCTTTCTTAGTGGGCGCTGCTATTCGTTCAGTTCTGCCTTGTGGTCATGGTTGAATGGAATGATGCACCGTACCTTTGGCACCATCGAGATCTCGTAAATTTTCCATTATAACATAAATTTTTCTGGGAGTAGACGACATTGAAGTCGTCGTCCTTACTTGTCACGTTGGAAATTTGCAATTAACGTGGTGAGAGTTGGATTGTTCATTACTTTCTCCACGTTGATTAAGTTTCATGATCTTCTAAGGATCTAAGGCCTGAGAGGGGATCTCTCATCTAAGTTTGTGCATATATAGACACCAGCGTTGCACCCTTATAATTTTATATTTGTAAGAGATATGGGATCATTACTCACGCCTATCCTAGTATACAATTGTAAGTACAATGAATTTGATTTCAATTGATTTCTCATTTATGGCTTAGACTATGTTGTGTAACCAGCTCTAAAAAGAGAAGAAAAGAGATACCAATGCCTTAGAAATGAGCCACTTCGAGGGGGCAACCTCCAATACATTACATAAATGAACAATTATTGGATGATACAATTTACAAAATCTCCTTTCTATATATAGGAGTCCATGGGGCCATAATGTAATCCTAGTGGGCCACAATGTAATCCTAGCCGACCTAACAATAATAATTTAAGGGCACAAGAATAAAAAAATGGGGGTTACAAGGGTACAATAATAACAATAAGGGGGTTACACTAACAACAATAAGGGACTATACTACTAATATAGTGACCTAACATGCCCCTCTGCTTCAAAAAAGTGTTGTCCTCAACGCTTGAGTAGTTCTGGGTGCTTCTGTATAAAATTCTCATCCTCCCATGTAGAATCTTCAGTGGGTAAGTTCTTCCACTTGATGAGATACTCTGAAATTGATCAATTCCGTAGTTGTCGAGTTCTTTTTTCCATGACTGCTTCAGGTTCCAATATGATTTTCCCTTCCCCATCAAGTTCTGGCAATACTGTTTGAACTGGAAGATTTTCACCTATAACCTTCTTTAAGCATGAAACATGGAAAACTGGATGTACTCGCGAAGAAGCAGGAAGCTCCAATTTGTATGCCATAGTAACAATCTTTTGCAACACCTTGTAAGGACCATAGTACTTTGGCGATAATTTATTATCCTTCTTTGCTTGCTTGAGGGACATTTGTTTGTATGGTTGTGGCCGTAAAAATACCCAATCTCCTACATCAAAACTTCTCTCGCTACGATGTTGATCTGCCTGTTGTTTCATTCGATTTTGTGCCAAATTCAGGTTATCCTTTAAGAGTTGGAGAACTTCTTGATGATGCTCGATGTGATCTTCCACTGCTTGAACCTTTGAATTTTCCCTTAAATATGATGTGATGGATGGTGGATGATATCCATAAAGTGCCATAAATGGGGTCATTTTTGCTATAGTATGGAAGGAAGTGTTATACCACCATTCAGCGAGAGGTAACCACTTGACCCATTGTGTTTTTTTATCAGATACAAAACAACGAAGATATCCTTCCAAACATTTGTTTACTATCTCTGTTTGACCATCAGATTGAGGATGATAAGATGAGCTATGAGCTAATTGAGTACCCAAACAAGAAAATAACTCCGTCCAAAAATTTCCAGTAAAAATAGGATCTCTGTCACTCACAATGACCCTTGGGATTCCATGTAGCTTTTGAATTCTGTCCATAAATGTAGTAGCAACTGTACTTGCTTTAAATGGATGAGATAAAGCACAAAAGTGTGCATACTTGGTAAGTCTATCAACTACCACCATGATGACACTCTTTCCTTCGGACTTAGGTAAACCTGTGATAAAATCCATTGAAATCTCCTCCCAACGTTGACTTGGAATGGATAAAGGTTGTAGAAGTCCCGGGGTCTCAATTGTTTCCACTTTATTATGATGGCAAACCAAACATTCCGCCACAAACTTTTTATTATCAGATTTAAGGCCATCCCAAAAAAATATTTCTTCACCCTGTGGTAAGTTTTTAAAAATCTTGAGTGTCCTCCTAAGGGAGAAGTGTGCAATTCCAGAAGAATATTTTGTTTTAGTTAGGAATTCTTACAAAGATATAAGTGATATTTGTACCATAAGGAATCATTTTTCCAACTAAATGTATCATATGTACTAGGATCTTGCTGCAACTTTTGAATCAATGTCCATACATCTTTGTCCTTCTTCCATTCATCTCTTGCTTCAGTTATCCAATCTGGTTGGATAATAGAAATGGCACAAAGCAATGCTTCCACCTCTTCATTCTTTCTTGAGAGTGCATCTACAACAACATTAAGCTTTCCTTTTTTGTAGATTATTTCAAAGTCATAATCCAACATCTTTGTGACCCATTTTTGTTGCTCTTCTGAAGATAGTATTTGCTCCAAAAAGTGTTTAAGACTATCATGATCAGTTTTTACCTTGAAGTTACTCCCCATTAGGTAAGTTCGCCATTTCTTTAGTTCATGCAGTATTGCTAACATTTCCTTCTAATAAATAGGTTTATGTAAATACTTTCCTTTGATTGGACGACTTTAAAAAGCAATGGGTCTTCCTTCCTGCATTAAAACCGCACCAATTCCATTTACTGAGGCATCACATTCCACAATAAATGTTTTTGTGAAGTCTGGCGTAGCTAAGACCGGTGCTAGGCACATTGCGTCTTTAAGATGTTCAAAGGCCTTAGTTGCTTCAGGAGTCCATGAAAATGCATCTTTCTTCAATAATGTTGTTAGAGGTGCTACTATTCTCCCATAATTCTTAACAAACTTGCGATGATACCCTGTTAACCCGAGAAATCCTCTTAACTTCTTTATGGTTGTGGGGACTTTCCATTCCTTAATGGTTTTAATTTTGTTAGGGTCTACTTTAACACCCTTGTGAGATACAATATGACCCAGATATTCCAGCTCTTGTACTCCAAAAAAACATTTAGATGTTTTTGCATATAATTGTTTCTCCTACAATAGTTTGAGCACCCTGTCAACATTTTCAACATGATCCTTCCAAGACCTGCTGTAGATTAGTATATCATCAAAAAATACTAGCACAAATTTTCTAAGGAAGGGTTTGAAAATGGAATTCATCCACCCTTGAAATGTAGAAGGTGCATTGGTAAGGCCAAAAGGCATGACCAAAAATTCATAATGACCCTCATGAGTTCGAAATGCTGTTTTTGGAATATCTTCGGTCTTCATTCTAATTTGATGATATCCTGAACGAAGATCCAACTTGGTAAAATAAATTGCTCCATGTAATTCATCCAATAATTCATCAATCACAGGAATGGGGAATTTGTCTTTAATGGTGATCTTATTGAGCTCCCTATAATCTGGACACATTCGCCATGATCCATCCTTCTTGTGTACCAATACTACAGGAGCAGAGAAATAACTTTGAATAGGTTGAATTATACCCGCCTCTAACATTTCTGCAATCATACGTTCAATTTCGCTCTTTTGGAAGTAAGGATATCTATAAGGCCTGATGTTTGGAGGAACACTTCCTAGAATCAAATGAATAGCATGATCATGATCACGAATAGGTGGGAGTCCTTTCGGAGTCTCAAACACCTTGGAATGACTGTCCAAGACTTGTTGGAGATCTGCAGAAATAGATGATTTTGATGTCGGAACTTCTAGTGAGCATAATTGTGCAATTACGCCTCGTTGTTCTTTCTTTAGAAGCTTTGTCATGACATTAAAGCTTATTATCCTTCCCGGCTTCGCTTCAATACCCCATAATTCGACTTCCTTTCCTTCAAAAAAAAATTTCAAGAAAAGTTCTTGAAAATTAAAAGCTACCGTCCCCAAAGATTGTAACCATTGTACTCCTAGTACAACATTAGCACCTCCAATAGGAATGGAAAGCATTGGACTAGTCAATGCATATTCCCCCATGGTTAGCTTGATATTATGGTATTTTCCAGAGAAATTTATAGTTCCTCCATTTGCAACCATCACTTGACATTCTGGTGTTGGGTATAGGAAACAATTTAATTCCTTGGATACCTTACAATGAATAAAATTATGGGTGCTACCTGAATCAATCAACACTATTACCTTTTTCTTCTTTATTTGTCCTTGTATCTTGAGAGTTTGAGGAGTGGTAATTCCTTCCAGTGCATTACACGATATGGTCGGATTCATTTCTTCCTCTTCTAGGGCTAGTTCCAGGTGTATATCCTCTTCTTGTTCATTTTCTTCTTCCTCTTCACAATCTATGTAAAATAATTTCTTCTCAGCACACTTATGACCTTTAGTGTATTTGCTATCACAACTGTAGCAAAGCCCTTTTTCTCTTTTTCTTCCAATTGTTGTGGTGTCAACCTTGTAGGTTGTGGAAATCTAGGCGTAGCAACACTTCCTTCTTTATAGAATTGAGTGGTAGGCTTCCTTGTCGCCATAATTTTACATTCAACTTTTCTTGCCAACCTGAATGCCTTCTCCAATGAATCAGGCTCCAGAACGCGAACTTCATGTTGTATGTTATCCCTTAAAGTGCCTATGAAGAGATCAATCCTGTGTTCCTCTGGAATATCAGTTACCCTTATATTCAATTTTTGGAATTCCTCAATGTGTTGCCCCACTAAACCCTTTTGTTTGAGATTTATCAATTGGGTAAAGAAGGTGTTGCTCTTTGTATCCTCATAATGTGCTATCATTTCTTCCATAAAAATTGACCAAGTGACAATTTTTTTACGGGAGCAAAGCCATCGATACCATACAAATGTATTTTGTTCTAAATGTAAAGTTGCAATGCGTACCTTTTGTGTGTTTTGCACATTATGGAGATCAAAATATTGTTCCATCTGTAGTATCCATGTTACAAGATCCTTTCCATCAAACTTCCTCATATCCATTTTTGGAATATGGTGATTCTTCCCGCCAACATTAGAGTTTATCAAATCACAATTAACATTGATTTTTTTCTCATCATGAGGTTCTTCTACTATCTTTTCACCATTAGGAAACATTTCTTGTATCAACTTTGTCAAAACTTTGATGTCTGGTTTTAGATCATTCTTCATGTTTTCCATATTAGCTTCCATGCCAGCTTCCATGCCATCCATCTTAGCTTCCACGCCTTTCTTCAAACCATCCATCTTCTCTTCCATGCCTTTCTTAAAAACTTCCATTTCATTTTTTGTTGCTCTTTGCGAGAGTGAAATTTGTTGCACTTGCTCTTGTAATTTTGATAGATCATGTTGCAATTCTTCATCTTCATGAGTCATAGTAGACCCTTCTGAAGGCTTAATGGGTGTTGAATTATTTTTACGAGGCATATTTTAGAACCTAATATTGATATCTATTCTACAATATGTCCTTGGAATCAATTCAAATTGATTCTTCAAACAAGACTTATGCAATTCGGAAAAAAAATACACACCTTTTTCTTGCTTTTGAGGAGCTCGATATTGAAATTGGATTATCTATGTGATTGCAGAACTTCAATATTTTAATTTCAGTACCAACGTATCCCTCTGAATTATCTTTCGAATACCACAGGTTTGACCTGATTCGGATTCTCCAAGACAAAGTTGTGTCCAATCTCCCACAATGACCTAATTATGGACTGGTTTAGTAGAGTGAAATGTATGACTTACCACGTGTCACTGTTTCATCCTTTGTCTCTGAAATTGATATCCAAGAAACTACAGTCCGTGTTATTGTGACCACTTTTTACGGCACTCCAATCCGATTCCCAGAGAGAGAGTTATTGAACTTTTCCCACAATCACCTCTTTGAGATGAAATTTAGGAGCCTGAAAAAGCACTACATTCCACAGATCATATCTCCAAAAAAATTGCGAACCAAGATCTGAAATTTTCTGAAGAATTTCCTCAGGATTTCAGCTTCGCACCATACGAATTTCAGAATCTGAACCTTCGTAGAAAAAAATTTATAGCGCAAATTCCACAATGACCTGTTTAGGAGCCCGAAAAAAACCTAACTTCCACAGATCATATCTCCGAAAATATTGTGAACCAAGCTCTGAAATTTTTAGACAAGCTTCCTTAGGATTGCGGCTTCACACCCTAAAAATTTTAGCTTCTGAAACTTCGTAGAAAAAAATTTATAGTGACAATTCCACGATGACCTCTTTGGAGCAGCGAAACCTTAGAATCCAAAACCTCTGATACCAAATGTTGTGTAACTAACTCCAAAAAGAGAAGAAAAGAGATATCAGTGCCTTAGAAATGAGCCACTTCGAGGGGGAAACCTCCAATACATTACATAAATGAACAATTCTTGGATGATACAATTTACAAAACCTCCTTTCTATATATAGGAGTCCATGGGGCCATAATGTAATCCTAGTGGGCCACAATGTAATCCTAGCTGACCTAACAATAATAATTTAAGGGCACAATAATAACAAAATGGGGTTACAAGGGCACAATAATAACAATAAGGGGGTTACACTAACAACAATAAGGGACTATACTACTAATATAGGGACCTAACAGACTACTATGAAAGGGTTCTCAACTTTTCCCCTTTCGATCCGTGGCATTCTATTGATTTGATGACAAGTGGACGATGGAGATGATGTGTATCAGATAGGGTTTTGTTCATTGGGTTTAACGAATTGTATTAAGTCCTAAATTTGCATTTGTAAATTTTCTTCGGCTTGTCGTTCCTCTTGGCCGACTTATGAGGTTTTCACTCTGCTCAACCTGGGGAGACACAACGTTAAACTCGTGCCAGCTCCTGGCGTCACCATTTTTCGTTTCATCTCCATACATGTATATGAAGTTCATGTTATTTTTGTTTTAAATTCCTCATCATTCAAATTTGGAAGATAACCATCTTGGCCACCCAGAATTTGATCCCTGGTGGTTTATCATTCTGCTATTTTGACTTGGGTTTTATTATATCAGTGCTAGTTGGGTTTGGCTCTAATATTAACCCTGGCAGGATAAGCATTCCTGCTGTCGTGTCTTTCATGGCCGTCGTTGATTCGTTCGCTGAGTTTTCCCTGGCTCATAGTAAGACGTTGCTACACAAGTAAGCCAACGATTTGTTGGAAATACTTCATCCTGGGTTTGTTTTTGTTCTGACAAGCGTTTTCACCGTACTCCTTTTGCCGCTCTACAGGACGCACTTGTTAGCCGAGCCCTGAACTTTCATAGGTAAATCTTCTGTTGTGATGCTTATTTCAGCACATTATATTATGAATTGTCCTCAATTTTTCTGTTTATAACGAACTCTCATGTCGCCCTAAAATTGTGTTGCACATAGTTTCGAATCCCGTCGTGGTTTTCCCTCAATGATAATTGATGGATTTTTCATTTATTCGGCTTGACGTCGTTGAACCTTGGGCTTTCAGGTCGATATAAACATGACCTCAGTCCAAGCATGACCTAGATTTTTCATGGTTGTTACATGAAGTTTATCTAGACATTTCAAGTTTTATATTGTCCACAAATTTTCTACTATAATAAGGATTTATGTCCGAACTGAGACTGTGAACAATTTTATGAAATCCCTGAATTAATTTAAATTCTGTAATACTGTCATAAACCCCCGAAAATCTTGTGTCACAATGGGTTTCAGAGGTGAATATATATATATATATATATATATATATATATATATATATATATATATATATATATATATATATATATATATATATATATATATATATATATATATATATATATATATATATATATATATATATATATATATTCTATCAATGGTCCGTCACTACGACGGGTGACAGGTCAATAATATTTTCTGATAGTTCACAGGTTTGTACCTTTGTTTTAATACTTATGGGAAATGGTTTTTTTTTTCCCAAAATTTTTTATGCTAAATCAGTCTTAATTTCCTCTTCTGTAATTACTTATGGCTAGTGAATCACTTCAGAATTTCAAAGGTACCATGCTCTATGATCATGGAATTATTTTGTACTTCTCCTACCCAATACACAGTAAGGACCTCTCATAGGCTAATTTTTTAGTTAGATGGGTCAATGATATCAACTGCCTTATTAAGAATTTACTTCCTGAATCATTCAGGCTTCCCATGGTTTTATAACCCAGTTGACTATTTATTTTTCTAGTAATTATCCGATGCTTGTTAAATATGTTCTTACTGGTTTCTTGTCTTCTAATAGAAGTGGAAAGATGCTATCATAGTCCTCTCTTATTTTCCTGTATCTCTTTATTCCATCACTAGTGCAAATCGATATTCCTATTATGCTCATGCTTTAATAACTTCTACCAACTCCCTATATAACTTGAATTAACTGCTAATCAAGTCAGTTGATGTAATAGTCTTTATCACTCAACTTTCTTTCACATGTTAGTTTCAGCTTCTGATGAGAGATTTGTTCATTGTATTAAGTATTAATAGGCGACCTCATGCTAATTTTTGTAGGTACCTGTATTCTACTATTCTAGCTTCGATTTTATTAACTTCTCCATCAATTACTATTGTGGTTTATTCCCTGCACTAATTGATCGTTGCTTCATTCTGTTATAGAAATAATTTGTTATATGAAGGAATAATTTCTATTGTGCTTCTGGTTATGTATGAATGGTATATTGACTCTAAAAGTCCTTATGTATTCTTTTACCCATTTACTACACAATTTAGATTTCAGTTCATCTATTTCTATTTTAAATATTTGTACAGGAACTCTCATACTGCTTTCTCATAAACATACTCAGAAATTCATTCTATTAAATCAGAAGTAGATTAAAGTTAAATTATCTGTGGAGGAATATGTATCCTCAAATTTAAACCAACCCTGGTTTAGAGATTCTACTGGATTCTCCTCTACAGATTTCTTTTCTGCAACTATACATAATTATAAAGGTGAATTCCTTAAAATTAATTCTGTTGAATGTAGAACTAACAAGTCTAACATACAAATCAGACAATTATATGTAGCCAATTTATACCACATGAAGTAAAAACATCAGGCAATTTAGAGACATACCACTCTTGCAATTGACCAACCTCCCAACCTTAGAGTCCTTCTCTCTCCCAGAACTCACCCCCAAGCTGAGATCATTTCCTAGAACAGACCAACCTCTAGTCTGTTATGGAATAGCTTACTTAAGCTTTTGCTCCCCAAAGCCTGTTTCTAATTCTGTGTCCAGAATTTCAGGATGCTTTTCTTCCTGTTTGCCTAGGCTTCCCATTTTAGGGATTTTTAAAGCTGCTTTATGCTTTTCCCAGCTTTTTACCTCTTCCCAACTACTCTCCACATCATTGGGGAAACTAGATTTTCCTCAAAATCTAATTTGGAAATAAATTCTTTCAAGGATTTTTGAAAGATTTTTGGGGAAAGTATTTTCCTTTATCCATCCTCATGGATTTAGCAAGTGATCTCATAATTCTCATTTTGGTCAATCTGCACAGAATTATTTTATTCATTTTCTCAAAATTAAATATTTAATTACATCCATAAAATACTTATCCATTTGGGGTGTTACATATTCCCCCTCTAAAAGTAAACACCGTCCTCGGTGTTAATATCTAATTACTAGAGTTCATTTTTCAAACAAAAATGGATATTTTCCATCATTTCAACTTCTCTTTCCCAGGTAGCTTCTTCAGCAGTAAAGTGCTTCCACTGCACCTTTACTCTTGCTACCATTTGATTCCTCAATTCAATTTCTTCCCGCTCCAATATTCGAAGCGGTTCTGGAAGGAACTCCCCTTCTGGTTCCACCTGTATCACATTCGAATCAACTATGTGAGAAGCATCATGTACATATATTTTTAATAATGAAACATGAAACACATCATGCACTCTAACATGGGGTGGTAGGGCCAGCTTGTAATCCACTGGTCCCACCCTTTCTAATACTTCAAAAGGACCACAATATCTAGGAGCCAGTTTTGCACAACTTCCAGCATAAAGTGTGCTCTTTTGGGTTTAATACGCAAGTACACATGCTCCCCCACTTTGAATTCTCGATGTGTCCTTTTCTTATCAGCATAGTTTTTCTGGCGATCTTGTGCTGTCTTGATGTTTCTTTGTATTTGTTTAACAATTCTTTCCATTTCTTGTAAAGCGTCTGGTCCCAACATTAGCTTATCTTCAGGTTGGCTCCAACTCAAAGGAGTACGACATTTCCTTCCATAGAGTGCCTCAAACGGACTCATTTTGATAGAGGATTGGTAGCTGTTATTATAGGCAAATTCAGCTAAATGCAAGTAGTCTTCCCACTTTTATGGCCTATCCATCACATACATTCTTAACATATCCTCCAAAATCTGGTTTGTTCTCTCTGTCTGCCCGTCTGTCTGCGGGTGATATGCAGTGCTAAAATTCAGCTTAGTGCCCATGCCCCCAAACAAAACTTTCCAAAAGGCTGTTGTGAACTTAGCATCTCTATCTGACACGATCATCTTTGGGACTCCATGTAATCTTACTATCTCTTTTAAAAACACATCTGCTACTTGGGATGTCCCAAAAGTAGACGTTACAAGTATGAAGTGTGCAGCTTTTGTTAAAGTGTCCACTACTACCATCACTGAATCATGTTGGTATTTAGTTTTGGGTAGGCCTTTTATAAAATCTATAGAAACTGTGTCCCATTTCCATTCTGCAATCGGCAAAGGATTTAGAAGACCAGCAAGATGTTGATGTTCAACTTTAACTAGTTGACACACCATGCATCTAGCTAAATATTCTTCTATATTTTTTTTCATTCCTGGCCAAAACAACTTCTTTTTCAAAGTTGTTAACATTTTCTGATATCCAGGATGCCCTGCATACGGCTGTTTGTGATATTCATCTAAAATCTCTCTTTTCAAGGACTCCACATTGGGGATATATAATCTGTTTTTGTAGCAGATCAACCCTTTTTGGTTTTGAGTGAAATCAGTTATCTCCCTCTTTAGTATTTTCACTTGCAGGTTCTCATAATTTGAATCTTGGTCTGCTACCTTCTTCACCAATTATTCTAAATTGTTAGAGCAATCAGTGCGCGACGAAACAAAAAGACAACAACGACAAATAAACCATACACATAAACACAGAGGAATTTAACGTGGTTCACCCAACCAATCTGGGCTACGTCCACCAAACATAGGCATCGGCAATTCTTTATTAATCAAACAGGAGATTACATAAATCAAATCCTCACAAACTCTCACACTCACAACCCAATCCGTCTGGTCACCTGTTTTATAGCTAAGAGGATCTAACTTCCTCATAAATCCTCCTACAGCAAATATAGGATGCATTAACTCACTCCCAACAAAATAGAGCTAATATAGCAACCAAATCAGATTGTTGTCACCTACTGAGATTTTTGCCTATTTAATTAAAGCAGAAAATCTCAACAATCTCCACCTTGACAACAATTAGCCTGATGCCTTGTTTCTTTATTATTTATTTTTTCTGCAAGCCAAGAGAAGCCAAAAACCAACGCAGCTTCTCTAACAAAACTGGTTTCATGAACATGTCTTCACAGTTTTCCTTTGTATGCACCTTTTCAAGAGAGACTCCCATTTCAGTGATAACCTGTCTTACAAAATGGTACTTTATTGGTATATGCTTTGATTTACTATGATAGGCTGGATTTTTAGCCAAATGAATTTCACTTTGACTATCACAAAATAACTTTATGTTGTCTTGCAACCTACCAAACTCACCAAAAAAACCTTTCAACCAAACCACTTCTTTGCAAGCATGTGAAGCAGCTATGTATTCTGATTCTGTAGTGGATAAAGCAACAATGTTTTGTAGCTTTGATATCTAGCTAATAGCTCCACCTACAAGAGTAAAGACATATCCTGAAGTTGACCTTCTCTTATCCAAATCACCTACAAAATTAGAATCAACATATCCGCAAAAAAATTCACTACTTCAGTTATAAGTAATACAATAACTACTTGTGCCTCTCAAATACCGAAGCACCCATTTCACTGCTGACCAGTGTTCTTTTCCCGGATTTGCCATATACCTGCTGACAACCCCAACTGCATCTGAAATATCTGGTCGAGTACAAACCATCGCATACATCAAACATCCTACTACATTAGCATATGGAATTCGAGACATATAATCCTTTTCTTCATCTGTATTAGGACGTAAACTGGAAGAAAGCTTAAAATGGGAAGCTAAAGGGACTGACACAGGCTTCACATTGTTCATACCAAACATCAAAAGTATTTTCTCAATATACTTCTGTTGTGATAGCCACAGCTTACCATTGCTCCTATCCCTGAAAATCTCCATGCCCAAAATCTGTCTTGCTGCTCCTAGATCTTTCATATCAAATGTCCTTGCCATCTGAGTCTTTAACCGGTTGATTTCTTCAATGCTTTTGGTTGCTAAAAGCATATCGTCAACATACAACACTAAGATAATGAACATGCCATTACTTAACTGCTTAAAGTATACACAATGATCATATTCACTTGTTATATATTTTTGACTCAACATGAAAGAATCAAATTTCTTGTACCACTGTCGGGGCGACTGCTTCAGACCATACAATGACTTCTTGAGCCTGCAGACAAATTTCTTATTGCGATGCTGAACAAACCCTTCCGGTTGTTCCATATAAATTTCCTCATCTAAATCTCCATGTAAAAATGCAGTCTTAACATCTAGTTTCTGTAATTCTAAATCAAGCAAAGCAACTAACGCTAACAGAATTCTAATTGAAACTATTTTAACAACTGGTGAAAATATCTCATGAAAGTCAATGCAGCACAGAAAACCCTTTTGCAACTTGACCTCGCTTTGTAATACGTCACTCACGTATCACACACCTCGTTTCACCTTGAAAACCCATTTACATCCCACAGTTTTCCTGCGTTTGGGAAGTTCAACCAGATCCCATGTGCCATTCTTACCTATGGCCATCATTTCTTCCTTCATGGCTGCTTTCCATTTGTCACTCTTTGAACCTTCTACAGCTTCCTGATAACACAAAGGTTTATCATCGTTAGCGGTCAAAGCAACTGAAGTAACATAATCATCATACCTTCTAGGAGGGCGTTGGATTCTTGTAGACCTCCTTAAGGATGTTTCTGCTGCTTCCACAATTGGCTGACTACCATCTGTAGGAACTTCTTCATGATCACCATACGAGACACAGTGCATGACCTACATACGAACCCTGTTCATAATCTGATTCTGAAACCGGTTCATGACTAGAATCTGAACTATGGTCATCATGACTATCATTAGAAGTTCTGTCAAACTGAATGTGCTGAAAATCAGATACATCAGCCTGTTTCAATTTATTATCTACATCTAATGGCCACAGAAGGGGATTCATCAAACTTTACATCTGCGGTGATGATGATTTTGCGGGTAGTAGGATCCCACAATCTAAATCCCTTTGTTCCATCACCATACCCAACAAAGATATATCTTTTTGATTTCGGATCTAATTTAGTTCTAGATCTAATTTGGTTCTTTGATGTTTAGGCAGGAGAGCATATGCATCACAACCAAACACTGCGAGTTTAGAATAATCACAAGGGTGACCTTTCCATACGTCTTGAGGAATCTTGCAACCTATTGCTGTCGATGGTGACCGATTTATCACATAACAAGCTGTAGCCACTGCTTCTGTCCACAATTCCTTCTGCAAACCGGCGTTACTAAGCATACTCCTTGCTCTCTCCAAAAGAGTCCTATTCATGCGTTCAACAACTCCATTTTGCTGAGGAGTATAAACAGTGGTCTTATGTCTTTCGATCCCTGCATCCTTGCAATAGTTTTCAAACTCCTTGGAAGTAAACTCACCACCATTGTCAGTTCTTAAACATTTTATAGTTCTACCAGTGATGTTTTCTACCAATGCTCTAAACTGCTTGAAAACTGTAAAAACATCAGACTTCCTTTTCAACATGTAGACCTACACTTTCCTAGAAAAATCATCAATAAACGATACAAAATATGACGAGCCACCATACGAGGTTGTAGGTGCTAGACCCCAAACATCTGAATGGATATAATCAAGTATTCCTTTACTAGTATGTTTGCCTGTTTTAAAATTTTGCTTACTTTGTTTTCCAAAAAGACAATGTTTACAGAAATCTAACTTTCCAGACCTTAGATTAGGAAGTAACTTGCGATCAGCCAAAATCTTTAACCCTCTTTCGCTCATATGGCCCAACCTTTGATGCCATAGGCGAATGGAACTACTATCATGTTCAGACACCGTAGACACATGAACTAACCCTGTTCTTCCTTCTAACTGAAACAGATTTCCTACTTTCTTAGCTTTCATTACTAGTAAAATACCTTTGTAAATTTTCATTACTCCACCTTGAATTACAATTTTATATCCATTTGTGTCAAGTGCCCCCAGTGAAATTAGATTTTTCCTTAAATCTGGTACATGTCTTACATCAGTTAACACTTTAGTTGTCCCATCAAACATTTGCAGCTGTACACTCCCTATTCCCACAATATTAGATGTGACATCATTACCCATGTACACGACTCCATCATTAACTGATCTATACGTCTTAAACCATTCTCTATGAATACACATGTGGTTTGATGCACCGGAATCTAACAACCAATGTTGATCATGATTTGACAAATTAATTGATAACACTTCGTCGCTCATACCTGAACCAGATGCCGAACCTGTATCTGTCGTGTTTGCTTCCTTCTTCTCTCTCGATGAAGCTTCTTTAGAAGATTGTTGTCGCTTCCAGCAATCCTTCTTCAAATGCCCCGATTTGCCACAAAACCAACACTTTACTTTACTCTTCTTCCCTTTCGACTTTGAACGCGAATCGCTGTGCTTACCAGAGCGTCTTTCTCTAGAACGACCTCTAGCCATCATTGCCTCTGATGTAGAGGTGTCATCATTCGACCGCTTCCTAGTCTCCTCGGACAACAAAGCTCCGACGACATCATCAAATTCAATGGCTTCGGATGAACTAAGACTTATAGAAGTAACAAAATGATCCCATGACTCGGGCAACGAGCACAATAAAGTTATGGCTTTATCCTCGGATTCAAATTTTACTTCTATGCTTTCTAATTGCACCAATAGAGTATTAAAAACATTCAAATGATCAGTAATGGAAGTACCTTCCTTCATTCGCAAACTGTATAGCTTCCGCTTCAGGAGAATCCGATTTGTCAAGGATTTCGTCATGTAGAGCTTCTCAAGCTTCGACCACAGGCCTGCAGCTGTTTTTTCTGACAGGATATTAAACAACACATCATCAGCCAAACATAGCCGAATAGCACTCACTGCTTTTTCATCCATCTCGGCCCACTCATTATCTGTGATATTGTATGGCTGTTTGGATTTTCCCAACAACGCCTTAGCCACGCCTTGCTGTACCAGGAGATCATGCATCTTTACCTTCCAGATCTCGAAATTGTTTTTGCCATTAAACTTCTCGATTTCAAAACGGGCACTCTGAGTTTTCGCCATCTTGTTTAAAAAAAACAATCTCCAAATCCAACTTTTAAATAAAGAATTCCCTTCTTAATATATTTTAATCAAAAAAAAAATTGATTAAAAAATTGCCCTTGCCTAAAAAAAAAAATGCTACCCTTCACCTTATAAAAAAGGCCTTTCTCTTAAAACCAAATGTAAATGGAATTTACATTTTTAAACATTATAAAAAAGGCTTTTAATGACCTTTTTACAAAACTCCAAATCGATTCTTAAATAACAGCGTTTGACTTAATTCATATGGCAACATTTCACTAAATCGATTAGTTTTACCATAGTCCGCGCCGCTCATCAGTGTTCCTGCGTGTTCTGGCAATCAACACGCACCAGCATATATCACGTGGAGATGCAAAATTTCAACGCTGCACCATTATGGTATGATTCTTCATGCTGTTGCAACGCTGTCTTCCTACGCAGCAGTTTCAATGCTCAGCAAAATGGAGTTCGACCGGCACTCATTACGCATTCTCAATACGCAGCAACTGTATGGGCAAGCGTTGACAAAAAAATTTCGAGATCTGGTTTCAATCCTCCCACGTAGCAGGTCTACACAGCTCAATCACGCACCACACCAGCATTCAATAGATTATACGCACCAGCAATGAATGGATTATACACACCAGCATTTCAACGCACTAACAATTCTGCGCACCATTCAACTGAATACACCAGCAGGCAAGAATATACACACCACGCAGCAATCCTCCTTACGCAGATACGCTCCACGCATCAGCACCAGTGGACATACGCAGATACGCTCCACACACAGAACGACCTCCACGCAGGTGGAACAAACGACCTCCACGCAGCAATGTTCTTTGGTCTGCGCGCTGGCGATTCACCTCCAACAAAGCACTGATACCACTTGTTAGAGCAATCAGTGCGCAACAAACTAAAAAAGACAACAACAGCAAATAAACCATACACAGAAGACACAGAGTTTAACGTGGTTCACCCAACCATTCTGGGCTACGTCCACCAAACATAGGCATCGGCAATCTTTATTATCAAACAGGAGATTACAAACTCTCACACACTCTTCCCAATCCGTATGGACATCTGTTTTATAGCTAAGAGAATCTAACTTCCTCATAAATCCTCCTACAGCAAATATAGGATGCATTAACTCACTCCCAACAAAATAGAGCTAATATAGCAACCAAATCAGATTGTTGTCACCTACTGAGATTTTTGCCCATTTTATCAAAACCGAAAATCTCAACATAAATCAAAATTTTCACTACTCCCAATGCTGTTTATGTGTGGGCAAGCATTTCTGCTCAGAGCATCAGCAATTTTGTTCTCTTTCCCCCTGATATGTTTTATGTCCATATCAAATTCACTTAGAAAAGACAGCCATTTGGCTTGTCGAGCATTCAAATCAGTTTGGGAAAAGAAGTATTTAAGACTAATATGATCTGTCATCAATGTAAATTTCTTTCCAAGAAGATAGTGTCACCACATCTTCAAGGCATGAATAACAACAGCCAACTCCAAATCATATGCACTATAGTTCTGTTCATGTGTCTTCAGTTTCCTAGACTCATATGCAATAACTGAATTTTCCTGCAAAAGGACTCCTCCCAACCCCTCTCTACAAGCATCTGTGCATACAACAAATTCTTTATCAAGATCTGCAATTTTCAAGATAGGGGCTGTAGTGAGTTTTTGTTTTAATTGTTCAAAACTATTTTGGCACTTTTCAGTCCACTCAAATTTGACACCCTTTCTTTGTAGTGAGGTTATGGGATATGCTATGGCAGAAAATCTTTCAACAAATCTGCAATAATAACCTGCAATCCCCATAAATGACCTCACTGCTGAAACATCAGTTGGCACAGGCCATTCTTTAATAGCCTTTATCTTTTCAGGGTCAACAACCAACCCTTGTTCAGAGATAATATGTCCCAAGTATTGAATCTTGTCTTTATAAAATTCACATTTGCTGAACTTGGCATATAATTGGTTTTCTTTCAGAGTTTACAACACTATTCTCAGGTGCTCTTTGTGTTCCTCTTATTTTTGGAGTAAACTAAGATATCTTCTATGAACACAAGTACAAATTTATCCAAGTACTTGTTTAACACACTATTCATTAGGCACATAAAGGTGGCAAGGGCATTTGTCAAACCAAAAGGTAGGACTACAAATTCGTAGTGACCATACCTAGTTCGAAAAGATATTTTGCTAATGTCTTCCTCCTTAATTCTGAGCTGGTGACAACCAGTCCTTAAGTCAATCTTCGAAAATAATGAAGCTCTTCTCACTTAGTCAAAAAGATCATCAATTCTGAGCAAAGGGTATATGTTTTTAATAGTCAACTTATTCAGTTGACGATAATAAATGCACATCCTAAAGGTTCCATCCTTCTTTTTCACGAATAGAACCGGTGCTCCCCAAGGAGACACACTCGGTCGGATATAGCCCTTATCCAGCAATTCTTGCAATTGCATTTTTAGTTCCATGAGTTCGGGGGAACTCATTCGATAAGGGGCTCGGGAAACAGGTGTTGCTCCTGGCACCAAATTGATTGAAAAGTAAATCTCTCTCCTAGGGGGAAGATGAGGAATCTCATCTGGGAATACTTCCTTAAAGTCTCTCACCACTGCTAATGTATCCATCAAATTTGATTCAGGTTGTTGTTCTAGTTCTTCAACATGTACTGCATACACTTGGTATCCTTTCCTAGCTGTTCGTTTCAATTACAGTGCTGATATTTGTCTTACAGAGATAGGTTTTGGTTTTCCCTTGAGAATAAAAGGTTTCCCCTCATCATCTACACAATGCATGGTCTTATCCCAACAATTCATCATGGCCTTTTTCTTTTCCAACCAGTCCATTCCTATCAGCAAGTCATATGAACCTAATGGCAGAATGTTCAAATTTACTTCTATTTGAAAATCATTTAATTTAATTACTGTTCAGGGAAATTAATGTGTTACCTTCCTCTTGGTTTCAGTGGCTAGCTGAACCAACCATGACTACTGAAAATTTTTCAGTTTTAAGCTTACATTTATCTACCACTTGTCGACTAATGTAACTCAAAGAAGCACCCGGATCAATTAAAACAATAACAGACTGGTCAGAAATCTTACCCTCCATTTCAACCATGGTAGCTTGATGTTCTGCTTGTTGATTCTCCAAGGCTGCACTGATAGTGGGTATATTTCTTGCTATGTCATTTACTGTGGTCGCTTCTCGGTCTCTCATAATCATCTGAATGGTTCTGTGGGGACAATCCCTCAACAGATGGGGTTCTCCACATCCCCAACATTTCAAAGGTTCCCTCATTTTAACTGTGCCCTCTTTCTTATTGTCTCCATCTATTTGTTTTGAACCCGCTTGGGACTGAGCAGTTTGACTTTCTTTGGGTATATTAAATTTCTTTCGCTGATGATCTCTGCCAAAGTTCTTCAAATAAGCTGGTTTCTGTTTCTTCCCCTTGAATTCACCCTTATTTATCTAGCTTTTTCCATGTTCATTTTTACCTTTGAACTGTTGGTAACATAATCTGGCTTTTCTCACCACTTCATCCATGGTTTTTGGATTATCGAACTCTATTTCCTCCTTGTACACAGCAGGAAAATAGTTCAGAAACCTTTGCACCTTTGCCTTCTCTTCCCTAATGTAAGGGACATATCTCAACAGATTTGTAAACTTAGTAAAAATTCATCAATAGTAAGTTGTCCCAGTCTAAGCTCATGAAATTATTTTTCTTTATCATCATAATAACGTTCATTTAAATAGCGGTTTTTAAACTTAACCTGGAAATCTTCCCAAGTAACTGTATTTTCATCAATGGCATGAATCATTTTCGTCTCCTCCAACCACAAGGTAGCCTTACCTTGCAGCTGGTAGACAACTAATCTGGCTTTCAGATTGCTTTCATACTCATAGACTTGGAAGTATTTAATCATATTCAACAACCAAGCTTCAACATCTTCCTCCTTCTCCCCATCATAGGAGGGAGGCTTGATCTTTCGGAATTCTCCCTGTAATTCCTTTTTCTGCTTATACTGATGCCTAACCACATCATCTTCCTCAGACTCATCAGTCTTTCTCTTTCCAGAACCTTCACCTTTTTGGCTGTTCCGCGAAGTTAGCTCTCTGATGATATTTTCCTGCTCCTCACTGGCTAATAACAATCTGTCATTCTAGCTTCTCAGCTCAGCCATTTCTCGTTGCAAACTGTGCAACATAGCCATCACCAAAGCGTTCGGATCTGGTGTATTATCTTCATCACACAGATCGACATAAATTTCATCATTTCCAACCATTGGAATTGTTTGTTCCAGCACCACACTATACACTAAACAACACATAACAGTAATAATAAAAAATATAAACGTAGAATGAGAACATAACAACAGTGAGCTCAACATAACAGCCCAGTTTTAAGTAACATGAGCTTTGATACCATTTGTAACACTAACTCTTAACCGCTGCACAATTTTATTTTATTTTTGTTCTTTTCATACCATAATATTGTGCTTTTAATTGTCAGCTCCATTTGGATATACCATTGAGTTCCAATAAGTATGAAAGGCTATGGCAGAACTTCCTATTTTTACACGTATATCTTGGATCCTAATTTTGCTTTGATTTATTTCTCCCTTAATGGCTGGGGTGACTTATGTTGTACACACACACACACATATATATATATCCATGTCTCGACTGTATATACCTATGGTGAATATAATTGTATGGATCCATAATTAAGTTTTATACTCATAGTGATTACACCCATACTTCTTTATAAAGTTCACCCCGCATAGAGATTTTTGGATTTCGTTTATCTATTCCTATTGATGCATCGTGGATATGTCACGCAAATCTTGCTAAGTCCTTGTATCGTTTCCATAGGCTATAAAACCTTGGTTGGGTATCGAGTTTATTCAATATGCTTGATAACTTAATTCGATTTATGTCCTTTCTTAGTGGGCATTGCTATTCGTTCAGTTTCGCCTTGTGGTCATGGTTGAATGGAATGATGCACCGTACCTTTGGCACCATGGAGATCTCGTAAATTTTCCATTATGACATAAATTTTTTTGGGAGTAGACGACATTGAAGTCGTTGTCCTTACTTGTCATGTTGGCAATTTTCAATTAGCGTGGTGAGAGTTGGATTGTTCATTACATTCTCCACGTCGATTAATTTTCATGATCTTCTGAGGATCTAAGGCCTGAGAGGAGATCTCTCATCTCGGTTTGTGCATATATAGATGCCAGCGTTGCAACCTTATAATTTTATATTTGTAAGAGATATGGGATCATTACTCACGCCTGTCCTGGTATACTATTGTAAGTACAATGAATTCAATTTCAATTGATTTCTCATTTATGGCTTAGACTACTGTGCAAGGGTTCTTGACTTTTCCCCTTTCAATCCGTGGCATTCTATTGATCTGATGACAAGTGGACGACGGAGATGCGGTGTATCAGATAGGGTTTTGTTCATTGGGTTTAACGAATTGTATTAACTCCTGAATTTGCATTTGGAAATGTTCTTCGGCTCGTCGTTCCTCTTGGCCGACTTATGAGGTTTTCACTCTGCTCAACCTATGGAGAAGCAGCGTTAAACTCATGCCAACTCCTGGCGTCACCATTTTTTGTTTCATCGCCATACAGGTATATGAAGTTCATGTTCTGTTTGTTTTAAATTCCTCATCATTCAAATTTGGAAGATAACCATCTTGGCCACCTAGAATTTGATCCCTGGTGGTTTATCGTTCTGCTATTTTGAGTTGGGGTTTATTATATCAGTGCCAGTTGGGTTTGGCTCTAATATTAACCTTGGCAGGATAAGCATTCTTGTTGTCGTGTCTTTCATGGCCGTCATTGATTCATTCGCTGTGTTTTCCCTGGCTCATATTAAGACGTTGCTACACAAGTAAGCCAGCGATTTGTTGGAAATACTTCATCCTGGGTTTGTTTTTGTTCTGACAAGCATTTTCACCATACTCCTTTTGCCTCTCTACAGGACGCACTTGTTAGCCGAGCCATCAAATTTCAGAGGTAAATCTTCGGTTGTGATGCTTAGTTCAGCACATTATATTATGAATTTCCCTCAATTTTTCTGGTTATAACGAGCTCTCATGTCGCCCTAAAATTTTATTGCAGGTAGTTTCAAATCCCGTCGAGGTTTTCCCTCAATGATAATTGATGTATTTTTCATTTATTCAGCTTGACGTCATTCAACCTTGGGCTTTCAGGTCGGTATCAACGTGACCTCAGTCCAAGCATGACCTAGCTTGTTCGTGGTTGTTACATGAATTTTATCTAGACATTTCAAGTTTTATATTGTACACAAATTTTATACTGTAATAAGGATTTATGTTTGAACTGGGATTGTGAACAATTTTATGAAATTCCTGAATTAATTTAAATTTTGTAATACTGTCATAAACCCCCAAAAATATTGTGTCACAATGGGTTTCAGAGGTGAATATATATATATATATATATATATATATATATATATATATATATATTCTATCGATGGTCCATCACTGCTACGAGTGACAGATCAATAATATTTTTTGACAATTCCCAGATTTCTATCTTTGTGTTAATACTTATGGGAAATGGTTTTTTTTTCTCCAAAACTTTTTATGCTAAATTTTGAGTGAAGAATTTTATAGTTTTTCCAGTCTTAATTCCCTCTTCTGTAATTACTTATGGCTAGTGAGCCACTTCAGAATTTCAGAGGTACCATTCCCTATGGTCATGGAAATAATTTGTACTTCTCATGTCCGTGGTTCAGTCTATGTTCTCATGCTCAGTACACAATAATGACATCTCATAGGCTATTTGGTCAGTTAGATGGGTCGATGATATCAACTGTCTTATTAAGAATTTACTTCCTGAATCATTCAGGCTTTTCCAGTATTTATTTTTCCAGTAATTGTTCCATGCTTGTTAAATATGTTCTTACAGGTTTCTTGTCTCCTAATAGAAGTGGAAAGGTGCTATCATAGTCCTCTTTTTATTTTCCTGTATCTCTTTATGCTAACACTAGTGTAAATAGATATTTCCTATTATGCTCATGCTTTAATAACTTCTACCCTGCTAATCAATCCAGTTGATGCAATAGTCTTTATCACTCAACTTTCTTTCACATGTTAGTCTCAGCTTCTTATGAGAGATTGTTTCATTGTATTAAGTATTAATGGGCAGCCTCATGCTAATTATTGTGGGTACCTGCATTCTACCATTATAGCTTTGATTTTATTAACTTCTCCACCAACTACTATTATGGTTAATTTCTCTCACTAATTGATCATTGCTTATTTCTATTATAGAAATAATTTGATATATGCAGGAATAATTTCTATTGTGTTTCTGGTTATGAATGGATGGTATATTGAATCTAGAATCCTCATGTGTTTTTACCCATTTATTGCACAATTTAGATTACATTTCATCTATTTCTATTCTAAATATTTGTACAGGAACTCTCATACTGCTTTCTCATATATATACTTGTCAAATTCATTCTATTAAATCAGAAGCAGATTAAAGTTAAATTATCTGTGGAGGAATATGTATCCTCAGATTTAAACCAACCCTGGTTTAGAGATTCTGCTGGATTCTCCTCTATAGATTTCTTTTTCTGCAACTATACAGAATGATGAGGGTGAATTCCTTATAATTAATTCTGCTGAATGTAGAACTAACAAGTCTAACATACAAATCAGATAATGATGTGTAACCAATTTATACAACATGAAGTAAAAACACCAGGCAAATTAGAGACATACCACTATTGCAATTGACCAACTTGACAACCTTAGAGTCCTTCTGTCTCCCAAAACTCACCCCCGAGCTGAGATCATTTCCTAGAACAGACCAACCTTTAATCTATTCAGGAATAGCTTATTTAAGCTTTTTCTCCCCAAATTCTGTTTCTAATTCTGCGTCTAGAATATCAGGATGCTTTTCTTCCTGTTTGCCTAGGCTTCCCATTTTAGGGATTTTTAAAGCTGCTTTATGCTTTTCCCAGCTTTTTACCTCTTCCTAACTATTCTCCGCATAATTGGGGCAACTAGATTTTCCTCAAAATCTAATTTGGAAATAAATTCTTTCAAGGATTTTTGAAAGATTTTTGGGGAAAGCATTTGCCTTTATCCATCCTCATGGATTTAGCAAGTGATCTCATAATTCTCATTTTGATCAATCTGCACAGAATTATTTTATTCATTTTCTCAAATTAAATATTTAATTACATCCACAAAATACTTATCCATTTTGGGTCCACTCCCCTTAGGATTAAATTTCAAATGTCTAGCTTTGAAAGAAAACATAAACTAGGGGTGTTACAGATGGCCTTATTTGTTAAAATACCAACACTTTAACTTACTCTTCTTTCCTCTTAACTTTGATCTTGATGTGTCTCTCAATTTCTGATATTTTTTTTTGGTCGACCTCTAGCCACCATTTCTTATGATTTTGAGGATTCAAGGATAGATTTCCATCGAGTTTCCTAAAACAATAAAGCTCCCACAACAACATCAAAAGAAAAGGTATAGATAGAACTAAAACTGATAAAGGTTACAAAATTATCCCAAGACTCCAAGAGAGAACACAATAATGAAATTTCTTTGTCTTCCCCTACGAGATTTACATCTATACTAGAAAAATGACATAAAAGAGTATTGAAAGAATTCAAATGACCAGAGATATTTGTATCTTCCTTCCTCCATGAACTATATATCTGTTGCTTCACGTAGATTTGTTTTGTCAAGTACTTCGCCATATAAAGTATTTCTAACTTGGTCCATAAGCCTGCAAGTGTTTTCTCTCCAGTGATGTTAAACAATACATCATATTCTAAGCACAAAAAAATAGAACTAAGGAATATTGCATCCATTTCCTCATAGTGGTCATTATCCATGCCCACGGGTTTATTTTTGCTACCCAACGATGCCTTTTCCACTCCTTTTTGTATGAGCATATCCTGTATCTTAACATTCCATAGCTCAAAGCTATTACTGCCATTGAAATTTTAGATTTCAATCTTCACACTCTCCATCTTCCCCATTAACATATTTTTTTTCCAAAATCTCTCATACCACTTGTTGAGTTGAGTTGTGAAAGCATAACCTGCAAATAAATTGAAATTGCCAAAAAATAATGGAAAATCAACTAGATAGTAGAACAATCAAAACACATAAATTGACACAGTGTTTTACGTGGTAAAACCCTCATTGTGAGTGAAAAGTCCATGGGGAAATGATAATCTATATTCTTATTATTAAAGGGAGATTTAAAACAACCAGCTCACTAGCATACATTATCCAATCATTTAATCCAATCTTCGTTTGTTTTACATTTTTCTTATTTCCTCTATAGGCTTATAGGGATAAATAGAAACCTGTTCGATTTTTTCTAAATCTGTGAACAACTTTTAAAGTAGATACATAGGAAATTTTTTACATAAAAAAAAAATGTTCCTTTTATATATTTTGTTCAAAAACTTAGATTACGAAAAAAAAACCAAACCATAGGAACCTATCTTAGCTATTATCCCAAGAATATAAGGAAATATTTGGCGACTTCTAACAATTTAGAATCACCAAATATATGAATATAATTGATATTTAGCCATCTAGGACATAATAGTGTACTTGAATAGGCCAAAATATCAACCCTATTATTAGTTCCAACACCCCCATTGCAAGGGAAGTTGAAGAAATAAACTGCATCAATAGTTATCCTAGCACGACATCCTCAAACGAAATCTTGTGCCACCCCAACGAAATGACCAATCAAAAAGTATATCTCTTGATACAAGTGACATATTTTCCTTTGGATGTTTATGGAAAGGAGTCCATCGATATTCCATATAATAGGAACATATATTTTTACCAATATGACCAATATTATATGAGCAACCATAAAAAATACATGCATTCCTCCCTCGCTAGATGCCCCAACAAATAGAAAAAAGGTAGTGTGCATACCTCTTCCTATACATCAAACTAATTTCTAAAACATGATTAAATAGGTGGAAATAACCGACTATCCTTGATTCTTAGCCTCTATAATACATATATCCATGTATACACTTGATAAATAAAGAAATACATTCTCCTATGCACCATGACATACAAAACACATCTAAAGGCCCTAGAAACCCCTCTTTCATAAATTTTCTTAAATGAGAACATGATTTCACCGTAAAAGCCACCCAAATAATTTTACTTTTGTTGGAATATTCCACTTCCAAACCTTGATAAACCAAATTTTTCCATCGCACCTTCCGTGTGATGAAGAAATATGATCATATATACCTCTAAGAATGATGCGACTTAACATTATATTTTGTGTTTGAGATATAAATCATTTCACGCAGTTGTACCCTTAAAAGTGTGATAACATATTATATTTTATTTTATATTTAAGGTTTAAATAATTTCATGGATTCGAACCTTAAAGCATGATAAAGCATGTTTTTCTTTTAATGTTTCTTATTTTTATTGGCAATGCTTACAAGTAGATAAGAACATATGATTGTTTGCTTGAAGAATCTAGTACCTTTGTTTTAATGATTGTATTTTTTTAGTTTACATTTATTAATTATTTCTTTTCTTTAGTCTATTAATATATTAAAAATAAAATTTTGAAGTATCAAAATATTTATAAAATTTTAGTGTCATTTTTGTGTGGAGAGACACATTCTACAATTTTCAGTAAGAGGGTGATGTGTAAGTTTGTATGTGTTCAACATAGAGTTCACACATGTCCAATAATAACAATAATAATAAATATTTACTCAATATAATTTTGGCTAAATAAAAATGGAAATATAAATATAAATAAAAGAAACCACTATAATTCATCCTTAGATTATTTGGGTTAATGTGTAAAAATATTTACAGTAAAACAAACCAGATATTAAAATTTGTGTATTTCAAATTCTCTAAAATGCGAGATATAAAACATGTTTGGATTGTTAAATTTTGAATCGTTGTATTTTTGCAAAATCAAACCCAATGGACGCTTGATCATTGTGCCCCTGTATCGATGTGATGAGTAATTTCAATGTGAAGGCTTGATCCACCGTTATGATTGGAACTATTACATTCATGGCTTTCTTCATGTAGCATGCATTGAATGAAAAACAAAAGGAACTTGTTCCTAATCAGGCGACCCATCATGGTACATTTAATTAATAAGCTAGCACAATCAAATTTATCAATGTGGGCATATATTTTTTTTTGTAATCTTGGAAGGAATTTTTCATAAATTTTATTAAAAAGGCAGGTTACATACATAGATCAAATCGTTAAGCTGTCTCAACCTATCTGATGGAAAACCATATATATTGGCCACCTAACTGCATTATATGCCATCCAAAAATAAAAAGTTTTAATACTATGAAGCAAAGATATATATATGTATGAATATCATATATCCTACTAAGCTAGATATCTAAATTCTAGAACTATAAAATGTAAACACTCCATATGGAAAAATATAAGTCAAAATTGAGACTGCTAAGGAACTAATCTTCATAAGAATCAACTTAGGTCGGATCATTCAAGTTCACACTGAGGACTGCAGAAGATGTGACACCAAATGCGGCTGAGTCGTCCATTTTGTTGCTACAGTTGAAACTAAATCAACTGAAGGCATTTCATAAGAATCAACTTAGGTCGGATCATTCACACTAGAACCTTGAAGTTCACACTGAGGAATGCACAAGATGTGACACCAAATGCGGCTGAGTCGTCCATTTTGTTGCTACAGTTGAAACTAAATGAACTGAAGGCATTTTTTTAATTTTAGCAGGTCCATATTCCATTTCACTAGATTCACCTGGAGGGGTAGGCAAAGATTTGGCTACAAGGTTCTTCATTACAAGGTTCTTCATTATCTAGTAAAGATAAATAATTTTCTTATATTGGAAGGATGATCCTCGGGAGTGTCCCAGGTCTAGAACCAAATCTTGCTAATCTCCCAAGTCCACATCTTATTCTTCCACCTGCTGGTTCAATTCAGCTTCCCAACCCAAGATCAGTCGACGAACCTGGTCTGGAGTACAATTTTGAAAAAACTAAGCAACATCATGGATAAGGTGAGAGGTGGTTCTACGACATCGCATTCTTGAAGAACAAGACTAGGGCTAATTGGCACCGTGATGCTTCCCTAGCACTCTGTCGCGACCACGACCTCCCCTAGTCGACAGGCGGGTGGCAGATGAAGGGTGGGCCAAGAGGTTGATAACCAAATGGATTTTAAAAATACAACTGTAATGGCTAGAATCAAGCCCAAGCATGAGAGAAGGCGATGAAAAATTGGTGATGCACTTAAAAATCCAAATTCCTTTCCACACAAAAAGACCTGTAAGAGTAGTGAGGCAGAAAAACCAGAAACCATGAGATATAATTCTACTAGCCTCCCCTATGATAGGTATACAATAATGTATATGGCTTGAGGTGTGGACAATTACCACCCAAGTCCCCTCTCGACAAAGAGAACTAAGAAATTAAAATAGAGTAAGGAGGGTCATGTTCAATGTCTAGGACATATGGACATATTAAAAAAATCCCCAGACTACCGGCATATGGACTTCCACAAAAAATCCAACGTACGAAACTAGAGAAATTCCATACCAGAGTCCTTGAATACATTCCCATACGCAAAAGAAAAATGTCGAAATATATAGAAAGAACAGATGTAGCTATCAAAAGTTCATCATAAAAAACCACAATGGCCTTCCTCCTTTCAGAGATTGGATTCTCATTAACATCGGATATAATGACCAGACTTCGACATCGAAAGCTCACAAAGACATATGAGACAATGGGGTTTATAGGATAAGAGACTACCATAGGAACATATCTGCAAGAGAATACAACTGAAGGAACCAATTCCACTGATTGCAGGTGATGGGCCAAGACGGTCTCTGACTCTTTCGAGTGTTTATCGTTCGACTCTCCAGCTTCTAGGACCACAGTTCCCCTCTGAAGGGCACCAACTTTCAAAATTTCCAAGCTACTAATGACCTTGCCACCTTCTCCCTCATAATAAATTCAATGCATGCAACATGCCACCATTACCAACCTGCCGAGCATGTGAGGAGTACGAGACCTCCATCCGCCACTCATGCTCCCCGTCATATCCCTCTAACACATGATACTAAACAATTTGATCACACCCTATATGAAACACATACACAACCACATTTACCAATGTCATTGATACATGCCAATAAGCATATATCCACCACCCACTACATTAATAATGGCAATGAATGAAAAACACAAAAACTTGTACGTCACTAGCCTCATCATAGTATACTTAATAAATTAAGAAAACCTAAACCATAACCATAGTAAACCTACTTTAGCTACTTATGCAATATAACTAACGGAAATTTGTAGTAACTTTGGCTTATTAGCGGCTAAATTTTCAAATCTAATAGATGTTGCAAGCCTTTCACATGGTGATGATTATTTTAAACACCAATATCGATTTCTTTGTTATTCCATTGCCTGCAATGGCCGCAGAGATGCCAAGGCAGAAGAATAAAATGATATGGTGAGGTCGGAGATCTTGGAATACAATGACATCGTGAAGGCATTGCCTTTACAATCAATGATTGCCATAAATTCTGGTATACATGAATGATAGCTACGATTTTTAATAAATTCAGGTATAAATGATCGATCCCTATGGTTTTTTTTCAAGCGTGATACCCACCCTCAATGTACAACAACTAATTTCTGTTGACACTACCATCTTTATACATAAAATATGTTTAAAATATGTTGCAAAAAGTTCAGTACTATTACATGTACAAAAACTAATTTCTGTTGACACTACCATCTTTATCCATAAAATATGTTTAAAATATGTTGCAAAAAATTCAGTACTATTACATGTTCTGAAAGAATCATCTTTGATAATGTGGCAATGCCAATTCTCTGGAAAATTATGCGGCACTAGTGGAGTTCAACAATGGCTCCTTTCTCCCAATAGAAGTAAAAACGCTCTAAAGTTAGAGTGAAGACTCGCAGATTTCAATCATGCACATATTCAATTGACGTAGAGAATGAGATTTAGTGGATCTACACAAATGACATTTGAAAGTGAGATACCTCACCATTGGCCTTCTGTTGATTTCAATATATACTGTCGAATTATTTCCCGTATTTTTCATTTTAAATGATTATTAGTAATGTAGTGTCTTTTCACTTTTTCTTTCTTAAAATTTAAAAATATTATAGCAACCAATTTTATATTATATTAAACATGGTATTATAATATTATGTGAATGTTAAAAATAAAATATTATATAATATTTAATATAATAGTATCTTATAATAATATGTTATTAAAATATTAATAACATTGAACTAATTTTATATTACATTTGAAATATTATGATATGTATTAATATATTATGATATATATTCATATCATAAAATTAATATATATAAGAGCATAATTTTTTTTAATATAATATTATATTTAATATAAAAAAAGATGGAGGGGAGGAGGAGGGGTAGAGACATGAGGGCATAGAGACTGTGATGAGGAGAGACATAGAAAGTGGAAGGAAGAAAGATAAGAGCGGAAAGATAGGTTGCGTGGGATGGGGAGAGAGAGAGGGAAGAATAAGACATAGAGAGATAGAGGTGGAGAAAGAGTTTGAGTGACAAGGGAGAGATTGAGAGAGAATGAGGGAGAGAGGAGAGAATGAGGGAAGAGAGAGACAAGGGGGGGAAAGAGAGATAGAGGAAGATAAGGGAAAGAGAGAGGGAGACATATAGACAAAAGGGGGATCAATGGGGAAGAGAGAAGAAGAAGAAGAGAGGGAGATAGTGATAGATTTTAAGGCTGGAGAGGGAGGGAGGGAGCGAAAGAGGAGAGAAGTGAGTGACGAGGAGAGATAGATGGAGGTGGGAGAGAAAGGGATAGAGGGAAGGGGACAAAGGGAGGGAGAGAGAGGTAGGGAAGCAGAAGACAAAGGTGGAGAGAGAGAAAAATAGAATGATAATGGAGAGATGGAGAGAGAGTGAGGGAGCAAGGACAGTGGGAGTGAAGAGAAAAGGGAGGAGACAGAAGGGGGAGAATGAGAGAGAGTGTGAGAGAAGGGGCAGAGAAAGAAAGGGAAAGGAGGAGGGGGGGAGAGGAGAGATAGATCAGGAGAGTGTGTGTGTATGTTTTAGGGTAATATAAATATACAAAGAAGAAGATATGAAGGGGAATAGAGGTATAAATGGAGTGGGGGGAGAGGGAATCAGAGAGAGACATAAAGAGGGAGGAGGAAGGGATAGAAAGATATGGAGACTGTGTGTGTGTGTGTGTCTGTGTGTTTGGGAAGGTGAGATAGAGAGTAAAAGAAGGATATGTGGTGGGAGATATTATATAGATGGTGGAGAGAGTGAAAGGGAAGGAGAGGCAGAAAAAGAGAGATATTGGGTATAGAGGAAGGCGGAAAAAGAGAGGGAGAGAGATATACATAAAGATGGATGGAAGAGAAAAAGGGAATAATAAAGAGAAAAATGAAAATATTATATAGTATAATATTATATTGAACATTATTAACCATAGAGGAAGAGGAAGTAACACTCGACAAAAGATAAAAGTAGTTGGATATTTGTAGATATTTGTCAATGAAATCTGGGTAAAATATGACAATGTAGACATAGATTGATCTCTATAAATAGATGCATTGATTTCAATGTAGTTGATTTCTATTCTTATTTCATTTCTTGAACTAGATACATTGATTTTAGTGTAGCTTTTGATTTCTAATCCTATTTGGTTGCTTTGACTAGGTGCATTGATTTAGATACATTGATTTCATTGTAGGTGTTGATTTCTAATCCTATTTGATTTCTTTCACTAGGTGCATTGATTTCAGTGTAGATATTGATTTCTAATCCAATTTGATTGATTGCACTAGATGCATTGGTTTCACCGTAGATATTGATTTCTGATTTGATGTAACTACAAGTATGATATACATTAAATTGAAAATAATTAGATTAATAGTGTGCATTGATTTTAGTGTAAGTTATGATTTGATGTAACTACAAGTATGATATACATTAACTTGAAAATAATTAGATTAATAGTGTGCATTGATTTTAGTGTAAGTACACACAAATTATTGACAATACAGATTGAATTCTATGTTACAATAATTCAACCATAAATAAAATACTTGAATTTTCATCTTAAATAAAATGTTTAATTACTTAAAATGTTTGATTCCTCAAGGTGTGAACTATTTATAATTAACTACATTCTTATTATTCTTATTTTCCATCTTTCAATATTGTCACTTGCACTCAAATGAGGTAATAGAAAAAAAATACCATTGAAACTTGCCCGGGCTTGAACATTCCATAAAACAGAATGATTGAATTTGGAAAAATCTATTACTAATATTGGAAAAATCTATTACTAATATTGCAGCAAGAGAGACAAGATATGACATTTATTACTATTGTAACTTGACTTAAATATCTAAATGGTCTATGCATTTAATCACCATTTTCATATGATTTATATGTAAAGAATGGAAAACTAATGTTTTTTATAATAATAACTGTATAAGAAAATAGTTTGAGATTAGTAAGAATTAAGAATATTTATAACTAGCTACATTCTTATTATTCAAAATTTCTATCACTCAACACTGTTACATTGTCACCTTTGATTCAAAATTTATATTACATAATTTTTCCATCATTCAAGTTATTAACATTTTCTGTCATGTCAGCCAACTAAGGTAATTGACAAAAAAAAAAATGAAAATGACCATATTTACCTTAGACATATGTAAGATATTTAAAATTTTCAGGATAATTATATGTTCAACAATATTTTTGTGACAACCAATGATTTGAACAAGCATAGATCCATCTAACAATGGATTTATCATGCATATTTCCAACCTTTTCTCAAGTTCTACACTCCAAAAAGAAGGTTTTCACCTCTAGGGATTTGATCCATCTCGACCCATGATATATCTGATGTTTAGCAAATTTTAGAAAGAAAATTAAGAGACCATGTATGAGGCCGATTTTGATTATGTCAATGCACAACTTCTAGTTGACAAGTGTCCCTTTTTAAAATAAAAATAAAATATTCAAATTAAAATAAAAAATCTTATATAATACCAACAAATTTTCTAAGTTACAAACCTCTTTTAAATGCAAAGAAATTTCTTAGTTACAAACCTCTTTTAAGTGAAAAAAAATGTATTTATATTAGGAGATATTTTTTTTTTTAAAGTTATTTTATCTTTCTCTAAATTTAATATGGAGATTGAAATATTTTACTTATGTAAGAGAGTGAAAATGAAATATTTTTACTGCATCTCTTTGAGACTTGACATTTAATTAAAACTATTTACACATGTATTCGTTATTTTTATTTAGATAATATTTTATTTTTATTTTAAAAGGGACACATGTCAACTCAAAATTGAGCATGGATGGAATCACACATCTCCCTAATGTTGGTCGACATAATATACATATTTTATTATTTTTAATTATCTTACTATGCTCACTAGATTAATTGGTATTGCAACATAGTCTAAAGGAGATGTAAAAATCATTCCCTCTCACTCTAAGGTAAATAACATATTTGAAAATCAACATCAAGTAACAAAATAATTTTATAACCAATTTAAAGAGAGATAAAGTAATAACAAATAAAATAAAATTATTATGTTTTCTCCTTTTCAATGTTAAAAATGCATAATTCTTCTATTTTTTTAAATATTTCAGTAAAAATATTAAATAAATTATATAAATATAAATTCCAATTAATTTATATTAATATTAGTATAGAAAAAACTTAACTATGGATATGGCACGAAGGTATTAAATCTGTTGAGGTGCAAACCCAAACATGAAAAAAGTGTTTGTGTAATGTCTCCACTTCTCAACAATTTTTCTTTTTTTCCATTTAACAACTTCATAAGTATTCCTGGATTACATTTTTATTTAATACACCTCTATGAAATATAATTCAAGTCATTAATTTTTCGTTTATTGTTATAATTAAATAACAATATAATTTCTCAAACTTTGATTTGTTATCTTTATATCTTACCCTTGAATACACATCCCTTTCTCTTTATTATACATTGATTATACATATGTCTCCTTCGATAGACTATAATATACTCCTTACATATATATAATTGCATTTCCATTATATATATATATATATATATATATATATATATATATATATATATATATTCGGACTACCATATATAATTTTTTTTGTTACACATATCTTTGTCACTAAAGTCGTTGACCCTGGTGACTGCGTGTAGCTGTACCAGATC
Organism: Pinus albicaulis; assembly: GCA_034641835.2. Lineage (NCBI taxonomy): Eukaryota > Viridiplantae > Streptophyta > Pinopsida > Pinales > Pinaceae > Pinus > Pinus albicaulis. Next base: position 754,285,093 of record CM076575.1, on the reverse strand, counting down.
ATCATTTGAATTAAATTCTATGTCTTAGCATGAAGTTAGGGTATAACTATACTTATGTGATTGTAGTTCAGTATCGCATGATTTTAACTTCTTTCCCAGAGTGGGATTTAAAGTTTAATTACGTACTACGTGTTATTATCATCTAGATCGTTTTGTACCCATGTCCAGTTGTAAAACCTCATGTCGTCTCTGCGAATTGATGGTTTTCCAAGTATCATTTATGGTTCTGACTCCTTATTCACCTCGTTTTTGGTTTCAAGGATTTCATGGCCAACTTGCCATAACGTTGGGATTAGTTTGGAGTCCTATTCATAAAAAATTTTGTTCTTTTAACCATCTGAATTGAGTTTCCTGGTACATTCACATTTATATCAGGGATTTTCTTCTTGAGTATAGATTTGATCGACCTATTTTATTCTTACTGTGCTTCTGTGTTTGAGAATTCCCAGTACACATTTACGATGCAGGCTCTATAGCTCTACACGTGTATGGTCGATCTGCATAGGAAATTATGGTTTTCCTGAGGTATATATGGTTTGATTTCTTCTATGAGCGAGTTCATTTTCAACTTCGAACTTCGAGGGCTCTGGATCTTTCTCCCGAGGCATATTCGCATTATCTGTTGAGCGAATTCGTTTTCCTCCCATGGCACAAAGTTCCCCACAGAGTCGTTAAGGATCCAGGTATCTTTGATTTTCTCCCACGCTCTCGATTATACTGGTTGTTGGTTCATATTTTCGTTCTGTAGGTTGTTAACCTTGGTTCAAATGGTATTGGCATCGCAAGTTTTTACGGCCTTCTGCATGTATGTCTCTCTTAGACGTAGTTCTTTGGTTTGTTAAATTTACCAGTATATTTTTCTATTTGGTAGGATTTACTACTAACCGTCAGAATAAAAATTTTATGTTCTGGTTAGAATCTCAAAGGTTTAAATACTTGTTTTCTTGCATAGAGCATAGTTCAAATCCTTTTGACTTTTTCCATCTCCTCTTATACGATTTTCATGTTCCTTCTGTAAGGATATTTCACAACCCTCCTTCGTCCTCGCACTAGTAGCTCGATGATTTCTTCGAAGACTCACTTCCATAGCCGAAATTGCCCAACCCTTTCGATGGTGAGACTGTAACTTGTATGGAATTCATTATGTCACTTATTAACGGTTTTATGAGATTATCTATGCCTCCATGGCATTCGCTTTTACGAAATGATATTTAAAATTTTCACTTCCATTTGTTTCCTTTCAGGATATAAGTTTAAAGCGAGGTTTTCAAATACCCTAGGTACGATAACTCCTATTTTTACCATGTGTTTCATTTTATTCTGATTTACTATGGATATAGTCAGGTCCTATCTCTTCCGTAAACTGACTTGGCTCTCTTATTTTGTTACATGTACAAATGTCTTGTTTGTTTTATAGTTTTCATCCGAGCATGCGTTTAGGAACTTGATTCAATTCGTGCGAGCTCAGAACGATAGTAATTCGTTTTCATTTTTGAATTGTTTCAGGTTGGTATATCAATGTCTGGCAACTCCCAGAACCGTCATCCTCATTTTCATCTAGCTCCTTCCATAGGATTTTATTATCTTAGCGTACCGTGAAATACAATTTTGGTTTTGTTTCGAAGAGCAGTGTATATTTTTGTCAGTATAGCCATTGGTCGATGTGTGTGACCTTGTAATATTTGTGAACTCTGGACATTCTTCAAACTAAATTTACCAAGCCACGGTTCTTCTATGGATGTTTAATGGTGTTCTATATGTAATATATGGTTTAAGTTTGTTCGTTAAATTTTGTTTCAACTGGAATTTAAGCATCTATATATATATCTATAGTTCTTGATGAATATTGCTTCTTTTCTGAATTACTTATTCACATATAAGTCTTCGTCCAGTCATATTAAATTTCTGGTATATAATATCTTGTGGTTTTTAACAATTCAGATAAACCCAACTCTTTTATTTATTAGTAGTAAGTCCTTCTGCTACTTCGAGTTTAATTTTATTTTCAATATTCGGTGACAATTAATGTCTAATAAAATTTATATCAGCTCTACCGTTTGGGTTTGCTATAATGAAAAATAATATTTCCTCCATATTGGGTATTACCCATAGTCATATTCTGTAATTAGACTCTTTCTGTGCCTTTCTTTAGATCTGTACCCATATGGCAGGTAGTTTCCTTCCAATGTAATAGTTCAGATCAGATTGCTATTATATCACCACAGTAAGTCACAAGAGCAAATAACTATAAAATTTCTTTGGGAAATTAATATAGACATAGACTAATTTACTATAATATATCAATGACATCTATCATTCTGTCATACAATTTTTAATCATTACATAAAGTATGGAATTTGGTGCTCATTATAATTGCTTTGGAAATTTTAATACAATGATGTTTAATACACTGCTTTCATTGCTGTACATTAGAACTTATTTTTCTTTTTTGAGTATAATGATCTCACAGTACTCTAAAGTATGATTTCTGAGTTACCACTTATTACGCCTTCCTTGTTACTGGAAAATAATGTTTTCATTGGGTGTTTATACTAAGCTAGCAACCCAGATCCATTACTTTCAATTATTAACTGTAGATTTAAAGTTGATACATATGTGTCTATTCATGTAACTGTTCCTACTAGCATTAGATTTAAATTACCATAGTTAATTTGGTTATGAGAATAGTAAATATATCTCCAGATTTAAACCATATTCTGGTTTAGAGATTCTAGTTGATAATTTCCCACAATTACTGTTCCTACAACTATACATATTTAAGAGGATGTACTTCTTCTAACAATTCTGTAAATGTGTGGAACACAAGAAAAAAAACATTGTAAGAAATTCATTCATACAAACACACTATGAGCATACCACTTCTACAATTGACCAGTCCTCCCAACCATAGAGTCCCTCTATCTCCAGAACTCACCCTCGAGCTGAGATCACCGCCACCACAGACCAAAATCTAGTCTGTTTAGGAGTAGCTTATTTAAGTTGTTGCTCCCCAAAGCCTGTTTCTAATTCTACGTCCAGAATTTCAGGATGCTTTTCTTCCTGCTTGCCTAGGCTTCCCTTATTTAGGGATTTTTAAAGCTACTTTATGTTTTTCTCAGCTTTTTACCTCTTCCCAACTACTCTCCACCTCATTGGGGGAAAAATAGATTTTTCCTAAAAAATCTAACTTGGAAATAAATTCTTTCAAGGATTTTTGAAAGATTTTTGGGGAAAGTAATTTCCTCTTTCCATCCTCATGGATTTGGCAAGTGATCTCATGATTCTAATTTGGTCAATATACACAAAATTATTTTATTTAATTCTCATAATTACATATTTAATTACATCCACCAAAATACTTATCCATTGGGGTCCACTCCCCTTTGGATTTAAGTTCAAATGTGTAACTTGCAAGTACATAAAACTAGGGGTGTTACAGTTTGCAAATATTTGATCCCTCTTACTACTTAGTGCTTGATAGATATATAATCTCTCTCACTTATTGAATTTTTTACTGTATTTATAGATTTAGAGCCTTGAATGCAAATATTTGATCTCTCTCACTACTTAGTGCTTGATAGATATATCATCCCTCTCACTCATTGAATTTTTTAATGTATAAATGGATTTAGAGCCTTGAATGCAATGATTTGATCCGTCTCAGTACTTATTGCTTGATAGATATATCATCTCTCTCACTCATTGAATTTTTTACTGTATAAATGGATTTATAGCCTTGAAAATCCTTCGATCACATAGATTGTGTAATCTAAGGAGGTTAAAAATTCAATTGAGAGTATTTGAAATATTTTAATCATATGTATATATGCACAGATTTTTTTTAAACTACATATGATATATAAATAGTTCACATTAAAATCTTTTACTTAGCATAAACAATGTGATATTTTATTTATAAATTATATTTTACACTGTAAAATGTTTTTCTTTCATAGATATATTTTTAAGCACATATTAATATTTACTAACATTTCATACTGAATTTTTTTGTTTATGACCTACATTCAATGCGAATATTTCAATGCTCCTCCTCACTTTTTGAATAAACTAAAATATCGTCTATGGACACTAGTACGAATTTATCCAAGTACTTGTTCAAAACGTTGTTCATTAAGCACATAAAGGTGGCAGGGGCATTTGCAAACCGAAAGGTAGGAATACAAATTCGTAGTGACCATATCTGGTTCAAAAAGTTGTTTTGCTAATGTCTTCCTCGTTAATTATGAGCTGGTGATAACCAGTCCTTAAGTCAATCTTCGAAAATACTGAAGCCCCTCTTACTTGATCAAAAAGATCATCAATTCTGGGTAGAGGGTATCTGTTTTAATTTTCAACTTATTCAGCTAAAGATAATCAATGCACATTCTAAAGATTCCATCCTTCTTTTTCACAAATAGCACCGGTGCTCCCCAAGGAGACACACTCTTTCGGATATAACCCTTATCCAACAATTCTTGCAATTGCATTTTCAGTTCCATGAGTTCAGGGGGACTCATTCGATAAGGGGCTCGAGAAACAGGTGTTGCTCCCGGCACCAAATTGATTGAAAATTCAATCTCTCTTTTGGGGGGAAGATGAGGAATCTCATTTGGAAAAAATTCCTTAAACTCTCTCACTACTGGCAAAGTATCCATCAGGTTTCCTTCAGGTTGCTTTTCTAATTCTTCAACATGTACATCATATACTTGGTATCCATTCCTAGCTGTTCGTTTTAGTTGCAGTGCTGATATTTGTCTTACAGAGATGGGTTTTTGTTTTCCCCGGAGAATAAAAGGCTTCCCTTCTTCATCTATGCAATGCAGGGTCTTATCCCAACAGTTCATCATGGCCTTTCTCTTTTCCAGCCAGTCCATTCCTATCAGCAAGTCATATGAACCTAATGGCAGAATGTTTAAATTCACTTCCATCTAAAAATCATTTAATTTGATTCTTGTTTGAGGTAACTTATGAGTTACTTTCCCCTTGGTGCCAGTGGCTAACTGGACCAACCAAGACTGCTGAAAATTTTCATTCTTGAGATTGCATTTTTCTACCACTTGTGGACTAATGTAACTCAAATAAGCACCTGGATCAATTAAAACAGTAATAGATTGGTCAGCAATCTTACCTTCCATTTCAACCATGGTAGCTTGGTGTTCTGCTTGTCGATTCTCCAAGGCTGCACTAATGGTGGGTATATTTCTTGATATATCATTTACTGTGGTAGCTTCTCGATTCTTCATAATCATCTGAATATTTAGGTGGGGAAAATCCCTCAAGAGATGAGGTTCTTCGCAGCCCCAACATTTAAGAGGCTCCCTCATTTTAACTGTGCCTTCCTTCTTATTTTCTCCCTCTAGTTGTTTGGAACCAACCTGAGACTGAGCAGTTTGGCTTCCTTTTGGTTTGACCCTTGTTTATCCAACCTTTTCCATGCTCACCCTTTCCCTTAAACTACTGGTAGCATAGCCTAGCTTTCCTCACTGCCTCGTCCATATTTTTTGGGTTATCAAACTCAATCTTCTCTTTGTACACAGCAGCCAAACAGTTCAAAAATCTTTGCACGTTTGCCTTTTCTTCTCGAATGTAAGGGACATATCTCAACAGATTTTTAGACTTGGTGACAAAATCATCAATAGTGAGTTGTCCCAGTCTAAGTTCATGGAATTCCTTTGCTTTATCATCATAATAACGTTCGTTCAAATAGTGTTTTTTAAACTTGACTTGGAAATCTTCCCAAGTCACTATTTTTTCATCAATGGCATGGATCATTTTCGTCTCCTCCCACCACAAGGTAGCCTTACCTTATAGCTGGTAGATAGCTAATCTGGCCCTCAGATTTCTTTCGTATTCATAGACCTGGAAATACTTAATCATTTTCAACAACCAGGCTTCAACATCTTCCTCCTTCTCCCCATCATAGGAGGGAGGTTTGATCTTTTGGAATTCCCCCTGTAATTCCTTTTGTTGTTTATACTGATGCTTAACAACATCATCTTCCTCAGAATCATCAGACAACTTGTTCTTCTTCCTCTTTCCGTAACCTTCACCTTCTTGGATGTTCCGCGAAGTTAATTCTCTGATGAGCTTTTCCTGCTCCTCACTGGCTAATGAAAATCTGTCATTCTGTCTTTTTAGCTCAGCCATCTCTCGTTGCAAACTATGCAGCATAGCCATCACTGGAGCTTTTGGATCTCATGTATTATCGTCATCACGCAGATCAACATAAATTTCCTCACCTTCAGCCATTCAACTTTTCTGTTTCAGCACCATTGTACACTAAACAACACATATCAATAAAAAAACAAAAATAAATAAATTCTCAAGACATAATCTATACAGGGAGCACAACAACAACAACCCAATTTTATCTAACATGAGCTCTGATACCATTTGTAATGTCTCCACTTCTCAACAATTTTTTTTTTCCATTTAACAACTTCATAAGTATTCCTGGATTACATTTTTAATTTAATACACCTCTATGAAATATAATTCAAGTCATTACTTGTTCATCTATTGTTATAGTTAAACAACAATATAATTTCTCAAACTTTGATTTGTTATCTTTATATCTTACCCTTGAATACACATCCCTTTCTCTTTATTATACTTTGAGTATACATATGTCTCCTTCGATAGACTATAATATACTCCTTACATATATATAATTGCATTTCCATATATATATATATATATATATATATACATATATATATATATGTATATATACATATATATATATATATATATTTATGTATGTATGTATGTATGTATGTATGTATGTATGTATTCAGACTACCATATATAATTTTTTTTGTTACACATATCTTTGTCACTAAAGTCGTCGACCCTGGTGACTGCGTGTAGCTGTACCAGATCATCATTCGAATTAAATTCTATGTCTTAGCATGAAGTTAGGGTATAAATATACTTATGTGATTGTAGTTTAGTATCGCATGATTTTAACGTCTTGCCTAGAGTTGGATTTAAAGTTTAATTACTTACTACGTGTTATGATCGTATAGATCGTTTTGTACCCGTCTACAGTTGTAAAACCTCACATCGTCTCTGCGAATTGATGGTTTTACAAATATCATTTATGGTTCTGACTCCTTATTCACCTCATTTTTGGTTTCGAGGATTTCATGGCCAACTTGCCTTAATGTTGGGATTAGTTTGGAGTCCTATTCTTAAATTTTTTTGTTCTTTTAACCATCTGAATTGAGTTTCCTGGTACATTTGCATTTATATCAGGGAATTTCTTTTAAAGTATAGATTTGATTGACCTATTTTATTCTTACTGTGCTTCTGCGTTCGAGAATTCACAGTACACATTTACAATGCAGGCTCTATAGCTCTACACGTGTATGGTCGATTTGCGTAGGAAATTAGGGTTTTCCTGAGGTATATATGGTTCGGTTTCTTCTACGAGCGAGTTCATTTTCAACTTCTAACTTTGAGGGCTATGGATCTTTCTCCTAAGGCATATTCGCATTATACGTGGAGTGAGTTCATTTTCCACCCATGGCACAAAGTTCCCCATAGAGTCGTTAAGGATCCAAGTATCTTTGATTTTCTCCCATGCTCTCGATTATACTGGTTGTTGGTTCAGATTTTTTTTCTGTAGGTTGTTAACCTTGGTTTGAATGGTATTGGCACTGCAATTTTTTACGGCCTTCTGCGTGTATGTCTCTCTTAGATGTAGTTCTTTGGTTTGTTAAATTTCCTAGTATATTTGTCTACTCGGTAGGATTTACTACTAACCCAGAGAATAAAAATTTTATTTTCTGGTTAGAATCTTAGAGGTTTACATCCTCCTTTTCTTGCATAGAGCATAGTTCAAGTCGTTTTGACTTTTTCCATCTCCTCTTATACGATTTTCATGTTCCTTCTGTAAGGATATTTCGCAACCCTCCTTCGTCCTCGCACTAGCAGCTCGATGATTTCTTCGAAGACTCACTTCCATAGCCGAAATTGCCCAACCCTTTCGATGGTGAGACTGTAACTTGTATGGAATTCATTATGTCACTTATTAACGATTTTATGAGATTATTGATGCCTGCACGACATTCGCTAGTCGGAAATGATATATAAAATTTTCACTTCCATTTGTTTCCTTTCAGGATATAAGTTTAAAGCGATGTTTTCAAATACCCTAGGTATGATAGCTCCTATTTTTACCATGCCATTCGTTTTATTCTAATTTACTATGGATATAGTCAGGTCCTGTCTCTTCCGTAAACTAACTTGGCTCTCTGGTACAAATGTCTTGTTTGGTTTATATTATTCATCCCATCATGCGTTTAGGAACTCGATTCAATTTGTGCGAGCTCAAAATGACAGTAATTTGTTTTCATTCTTGAATTGTTTCAGGTTGGTATATCAATGTCTGGAAACTCCCAGAACCCTTGTCCTCATTTTCATCTAGCTCTTTCCATAGGATTTTATTATCTTAGCGTACTGTGAAATACAATTTTGGTTTTGTTTTGAAGAGCAGTGTATATTTTTGTCAGTATAGCCATTGGTCAATGTGTGTGGCCTTGTAATATTTCTGAACTCCGGACATTATTCAAACTAAATTTACCAAGCCACGGTTCTTCTATGGATGTTTAATGGTGTTCTGTATGTAAGATCTGGTTTAAGTCTATTCGTTAAATTTTGTCTCAACTGGAATTTAAGCATCTATATATATATCTATAGTTCTTGATGAGTACTGCTTCTCTTTTGAATTACTTATTCACATATAAGTCTTCGTCTAGTCATATTAAATTTCTGGTATATAATATCTTGTGGTTTTTAACAATTCAGATAAACCCAACTCTTTTATTGATTAGCAGTAAGTCCTTCTGCTACTTCGAGTTTAATTTTATTTTGAATATTCGGTGACCATTAATGTCTAATAAAATTTATATCAGCTCTACCGTTTGGGTTTTCTATAATGAAAAATAATATTTCCTCCATATTGGGTATCACCCAGAGTCATATTCTATAATTAGACTCTTTCTATGCCTTTGTTTAGATTTGTACCCACTGGCAGGTACTTTCCTTGTAGTGTAATAGTTCAGATCAGATTGCTATTATATCACCACAGTAAGTCACAAGAGAAGATAACTATAAAATTTATTTGGGAAATTAATATATACATAGACTAATTTACTATAATATATCAATGACATCTATCTTTCTGTCATAAAATTTTTAATCATTCCATAAAGTATGGAATTTGGTGCTGGTTATAATTGCTTTGGAAATTTTAATACAATGATGTTTAATACACTGCTTTCATTGTTGTACAGTAGAACTTATTTTTATTTTTTGAGTATAATGATCTCACAGTACTCTAAAGTATGATTTCTGAGTTACCACTTATTACGCCTTCCTTGTAACTGGAAAATAATGTTTTCATTGGGTGTTTATACTAAGCTAGCAACCCAGATCCATTAATTTCAATTATTAGCTGTAGATTTAAATTTGATACATATGTGTCTATTCATGTAACTGTTCCTACTAGCAGTAGATTTAAATTACCATAGTTAATTTGGTTATGGGAATAGTAAATATATCTCCAGATTTAAACCATATTCTAGTTTAGAGATTCTGGTTGATAATTTCCCACAATTACTGTTCCTACAACTATATAGATTTAAGAGGATGTACTTCTTCTAACAATTCTGTAAATGTGTGGAACACAAGAAATAAAACATTGTAAGAAATTCATTCATACAAACACACTATGAGCATACCACTTCTGCAATTGACCAGTCCTCCCAACCTTAGAGTCCCACTATCTCCAGAACTCACCCCCGAGCTGAGATCACCTCCACCACAGACCAACATCTAATCTGTTTAAGAGTAGCTTATTTAAGTTGTTGCTCCCCAAAGCCTATTTCTAATTATGCGTCCAGTATTTCAGGATGCTTTTCTTCCTGCTTGCCTGGGCTTCCCTTATTTAGGGATTTTTAAAGCTTCTTTATGTTTTTCTCAGCTTTTTACCTCTTCCCAACTACTCTCCACCTCATTGGGGGAAAAATAGATTTTTCCTAAAAAATCTAATTTGGAAATAAATTCTTTCAAGGATTTTTGAAAGATTTTTGGGGAAAGTAATTTCCTCTTTCCATCCTCATGGATTTGACAAGTGATCTCATGATTCTAATTTGGTCAATCTACACAAAATTATTTTATGTAATTCTCATAATTACATATTTAATTACATCCACCAAAATACTTATCCATTGGGGTCCACTCCCCTTTGGATTTAAGTTCAAATGTGTAACTTGCAAGAACATAAAACTAGGGGTGTTACAGTTTGCAAATATTTGATCCCTCTTACTACTTAGTGCTTGATAGATATATAATCTCTCTCACTTATTGAATTTTTTACTATATTTATAGATTTAGAGCCTTGAATGCAAATATTTGATCTCTCTCACTACTTAGTGCTTGATAGATATATCATCCCTCTCACTCATTGAATTTTTTAATGTATAAATGGATTTAGAGCCTTGAATGCAATGATTTGATCCGTCTCAGTACTTATTTCTTGATAGATATATCATCTCTCTCACTCATTGAATTTTTTACTGTATCAATGGATTTATAGCCTTGAAAATCCTTCGATCACATAGATTGTGTAATCTAAGGAGGTTAAAAATTCAATTGAGAGTATTTGAAATATTTTAATCATATGTATATATGCATAGATTTTTTTTAAACTACATATAATATATAAATAGTTCAGATTAAAATCTTTTACTTAGCATAAACAATGTGATATTTTATTTATAAATTATATTTTACACTGTAAAATGTTTTTCTTTCATAGATATATTTTTAAGCACATATTAATATTTACTAACATTTCATACTAAATATTTTTGTTTATGACCTACATTCAACATATTAATTTTATATTAAAAATTTCAATAAATTATACATCACCTTTTTATAATTATAAAGAATTGAAAATTTTTACTTTCAGTTACATCTTTTCGGAAATTTGAATATATATATATATATATATATATATATATATATATATATATATATATATATATATATATATATATATATATATATATATATATATATAAAATTCTAATTGATATTAAAATACTTATTTAAGTTATATATTGAAATATTTAAAAATAAAGAAAGAATTATACAGTTTTTTTAAACATAAAGAGTGTATTTTACGTATATTAAAATGTGCATGCTCACGTGCAAAATGCAGGATTTTGTATAAAAATTATGGGTTTTGCCTTGCATACTAATGATCCATTGAGGCCAACTCACTTTTTAGTGGAATTTCTAGGCATTCCATAGTCAAAGTTATTAACTATATGCCTACTACTAAAAAATTTGAAGAATTGTAGTAACATGTATATACAGGTATGTTTCAACATAAAAAAAATTGATACAATATGAGGTCATTGCAATTCCTCCATCGGGGCTGCATTTTTGAGGTCTAGGGTCTTGCACTTCTCTTCCTCCTTCCTTCTACTTTCTACTAGCTTGAGTTTTGGTCCTCCATTCTCCTGCCTCATAGCCTTTACTTCATCCTCCAGCCTTTGTATGTGCTCTCTTTTCTCTAGCTGTCACTCTTGCATATCAATTCCATCTTTATGCTGTTGATGTATACACATCTGCAGAATTGCAATCCTATTTCTAAATTCTCTATTTTCTTGAGCACATAGATCATAATTATTCTTTCTATTTCCATTTTCCCATGACCAATTTACACTTGCACCCCTTGACTGGGGTCTTCGAAGGCCACAGGAACCCTAAAGAGATCTATCTACGATCGAGCTACCTTTCCCACTCATGCTAACAAACACCTCACACACACACTCTTCTCGTGGATGCCGAAAAAACCCAAGGTGTCAAACGTACTAAAAAGTAGAGCAAGAATGGACCAAACTAACCCATATACCAAAAAACAACAATCCTCCCAGGTGACAGCAAGCTAAATAAACATACAAGTTCCCTGACCCCTAGGGCCAATTCCGCACTTCTTAGTCCTGGTTGACCACCCGTAGAGTCCTCTAAGCATAAAATTAAGCCACAAGAAAACCCCGAGCATAAAAGAAATCCCCCCAGCAACCCAGACAAGCATAATTTCCCAACAATGCTTAAACACTGGCCACAATGACAAAATAAGAGAAGAGGACTCCTTAGTCATGACAGGAAGAGGCTTCATGATTCTCAACATACCGTTAATCATTATATAACCACCCACTGTACCACTGATTCTATAGAGTGATGTCACAATACCATCCATGCTTGCACCCAATGATGCTTCATAATTCCCCTGTCCTTCACTGTGTCTCATACATCCATCTCCAGTTTCCTCCGTTACTCAGCCTGCAAATTTCTGAGCCTTGGGAATAAATGCATACCTCGCAATCTCACCATTCCCATGAGCTGAGTGAAAAAAAATTGTTGTCTGCAATAGAAGTCGAGACTAGGTCTATGTGAACACACATCGGAGAAGCAGCAGGTATTAGGTGTAGGATGACCAGGGTGAATTCCACCCTGTTGTAGCATGAACAAAGGACAAAACATGGCGTGGGTAGTAATGATGAACAAATGGAAATAAATTCCGATTTGACAAAGGTTAAAATGAAATTCATATTTGCGGTTGAGACATGGATGCATGCAGGATTCTAGAAGGATGTGACCGGGGGGATTCTCGTGAGGGATCAAGGGGAAGAGGAAGGAGGGAAAGGGTAAGGTAATATGGAGGGGAAGGGAGGGCAGGGGTGGGGAGCGGAGATAAGGTGGAAATGGGTTAGGGGAGAGGGGGGTAGACCAAACCACCAAGGGAGGAGGAAAAAAGTGAGAGGAGGGAAGGCTAAGGTGGGGGGGCTAGGAGAATGGGGGTGGGTAAGGGAGAAATAGGTATCCTTATTCCCCAATAATTTCTATACCATTACCCTTATTCATTCAACATCATCGAATATTATCTCATATTTAGGAATTATAGTCATTCTTATGGGATGCATAGGTTGCCTTCAATGCCATTCAACACTTTTTCTTCTTCTTTCATTCTGCAAGCCATGTTGGCTTGTTTGTATTCCTCCTTGTTGTTTTCTATTAGTATATGATAGAATGTAACTTTTTTAAAGAGAGGGGTCATTCCTTGGGCTCTCTTGATGACTTGATTTATGAGAGTATTATGAACTGGATAGAAATATAAGTATAATTTTCATGATTGGGGTAGATTACCTCATCATAAAACCTAACTTCCTTTTTTCTTATAACTCCTTATTTTCCCACAAATTATCCTTAAATTTTGAATTAAAAATATTTTTACTATTATCCTTCTTCTTCAAGATGATATCCTCCTTTTCCCCTTAATGATATAGATAGGATTGGTCATCCTTATGCCAACTTTGCTTGAGCTATAAGTGGGGGTTTTCGTTAGAGTTAGAATAAATTGTAAAAACCTCTTGACTTCCACGTTGCATATATTCTTGTTATACATGATATTAGTCAAAGTCTTGCTTTCAATGAAAATAGTTTCCCATAAATTTCTTCTCATTACATGCATCGGTTACATGTTCTGATTTCTTTTCTCCATCTCCATGTCCTCTTGCTTTGGTTCAATAGTTTCATCCTCTTTGGCCCATATTGATCTGATGGAAAATCAATCCATTGAGTGAGCTATGGAATTAATGCTAACTAGTCTACTAATTGCTTGGTTTAGAGCTACACATTTGACTTATACTTATGTAATTGATTAATTTTAATGATGAAAATTTTCGATCAGTTAAGTAAATTTGTTATCCATATTAGTTTCTTAAGTCTATTTTATATGCAATTCTTTTGTTGATGATACAACATAATCCTTATGTATTTTAAATGCTCATTGGATTTTCAAGGACTGGAAACTGCCCAATATGCTTGTGATCGCTCAGTAACTCTCAATGTAATGCCCAATAAAACATTATTTTTTTCCATGCATCACACCACCAAAATATGTAATATCATTTTCCTAACTATATAGAGATTTTCATGCATGCTAAAGTAATACAAATTTTCAAAGTTTTCCTAATACAAATTCCATGAAGGCAAAGGCCTCCAACAAAAATCATAAATATTTTAACTGAGCTGAAGGCTATTGTTGTGATGGCTCTATTTTTGTGATGGTGGTTTTTTTTGGGTGTGGAACATATTGCGATAGCATGATAAGTAGAAAATAAGACAAGCATAACAAATCTTATTGATGATAACAAGGGTGATATTTAAAGAATGCATTTGGAATGATAAGTAGGATGAGAATAGCCTATCTAATTTTATTAGTGAGAATCGCAGTGATAGCGAATAAATGAAATTTGCAACGCTATATGATGAGAGGGCATCGTAAGAGAAAATTGTATGATTAATAAGTTTTGTAAATAAATTTATGAAAATAAAAAACTAAATAATGGAATACCTTTAATTTAAAATGTGTACTTGATTTATAAGTTATAAGTTATGGTATTAAAATTCTAAAAAAATATCATTATATTAGATCAAATTGGAATGAAATATATAATGCACTACGGAAAACCCTCATACTTAAATTATCTTATTTTTAAAAATAATATATATATATATATATATATATATTTTGTAACATCTCGATTTTAATCCTTGAACTATTTATTTTCTTTCAAAAACATATTATGCATTTAATTTTTAAATGAGATTAAAAAGTAAATTTAATATAGTATTGAACATGATTATTTTCTTTTCTTTAAATAAAGAATATTTATGGAATTTTTTTCCATAAAAACTGATGATAAAGTATTGCAAGAATCTAGAGTTGTTAGGAAAAAGCAGTTAAAAAGATAATTAACTTTTCCTTTGTGGATAAAAGGGAAATGGTAGTGAGGAAAAGGGTTCTGCAAACTTAGAGAAAATGTTTGAAGGCTCGAGGGTGAGAGTAAATCTAGAGCTGGTTGCAACCAGTGGAAACTCTACAACTTGAATCTAGAAAGAAAGACTGGACTAAAGGTCTTGAGGTCTATTCCAAAAACACTGCTATCTAAATCCTACTCTGGTGTGGAGCACGGGGAGAGTTGAGGATGTAGTTGAATCTCTCATGGTTGGGAGGCTATCATCGACATTCTAAAGTGAGATAAGTAACTTAAGAATATGTTAAGGAAGATTCTTTGAATATTTCCGTATTATCTTTTCCACATTGGTTAAATTTTATTTTCTATAAATAAGAACAAAATAGGAAGAGACAATAAAGCTGTTTGTGTGATATAATTTCTGTAGTAGAGAATGAATGATGGTATTTAGCAGTAGAAATGAGCTATTTCATTCTGATTTATATTTCAGTTCATTTTCCTGCGTTGTATATTAAAATGTTATTGAGACAAATATGGCTGTGTTAGGGGAGAAGGAAGAAATAAGGTTATTTAAAGTAAATGCCAGAAAAAAATTGTGAACGGAACTATTATACTATCTAGGGTGGAAAACCCCAGACTATAGAGTTTTTTCCCTAATCCTTCAATAAGTATACATGGACTATTGGTTTACCGCAAGTAATACAACAAATAAAGATGTTCTGGGCATTTACCCTATGCAAAATAGCCTACTGATTTGGAATTGTCATTAAAGAACACATGTAATAAATTTCGTATGAGATTTAAGATCTTCATCATGTAACATATGTACAAAATCAAGAAAATACATGAAGTAATTTATTGAAGAAGAAATGCACACAAGAAAACAACATGCATTTTATCTAACATAACCATGAGCATATAGGCATAGTATTAACAATATCAACTTGAATATATGTACAAGTTAAACCACACAGTCGGCACACTATGAGGGTTGAAATGAAACCGATAATATTAATATACAAAACAAGTGTAAGGAAGAAGGCAACATGCACAGTAAAAATTCTTACAAAGAAATGAAAAGAGGCCTTTGTGCCTGAAACAATTTCCTATTATACCATTAACAAGAAAACCGAGTATCTCTAATGACCTAGGTGACTCCAAAGACACACACAGGACAAAGAGGTCTTATGGAAGCTCAAAAATCAAAGTGTTCAAATTTATCTTGAACTATGGCCATAGCGTAGATCTTGTTGTCCTGATCACATTGGTGTGAACGGTTCATTAAAATAAGCTCATATGCGAAAGTTAGAAGCAGTCAATGTTTTGGGTTGACTTGGATGACTTTGTAACTTAAGGAGACAACAAATCCGTAGCAATATAGCCACCAAATTCCATCCAGCTCCGACCGGATGCCGGGAGAAATTTTGAGACCATTAAAATCACTGCTGCAGTCAAAATCAAAATTTTTAAAAATGACTTGGTTTGTTAAAATACAAACAAAATTTTTTTAAAAAAAAGGGCAAGGGTGGGCCATGACCCTCCCCCCCCCCCACCCGCCCACCTTGCTCCAACCATATAACAATTTTAATATATTTTTATGGGCCGACAGTCATGACCCCGCTGGACCTACCCAACCACATACCATATAACATACTATATGGCGGAGTGGTCGGCGGTCAACCCCGCTACCCCAACCATAACCCACACTATTAAAAATGATATGCGACGAAGTGGCAGGTTGTTGGGTAGGCCACCAAATGCAGGCCCAACTCTCCCACTCTTAATAAAAACACACCACCAAAAACAAAATAAGTAGATTTTATGGGGAGGCAATATTTGATCCCCCAACCTCCCCTCAACAAATTTCCTTTTTTTTCCACTGCGCCCAACTGGATTATGTTGGTAACTCTGCCCAACGTATTTTGTTTAAACTTGTCATTTTACCAGTGCACCTAGGAAAGCAGTGTGGGAACAAATTTCGAGGCCGAGGCAGAGGAGGCTGAATGATGGCATGCAGTTCGAGACAGAATATTCCTTGATGCCCATGCAGATTCCAAGGATGTAAAATTTTCCTTTATCAGAATGTATTGAACTTTATATGGATTTTAACCAAAATTTTGTAGGGAAGACAATAGCAAGGTTAGATTTTCCTTTTAAGCAGTGGTTTTTCAGATTCACTGTGGAGGAGAATCTTTAGAAATCTTAAGGGAATCATTCAGATTCCTTGGAGGGCAAAATTCACCAGTGTCAGAATGAGGTCAACCTTATACTCATTATTATCATAAGTTTGCAAGGATCTCAAAGGTGAGCTCAGATTCCTGTTTTGAGTAGCAAATTTCTAGATTCCCTATGGAGCAACATCTTTGAGGAATCTAGGGGGAATCTAAGAGATTCCTTAAGTCCCATATTTCGACAGTGTCAGAATTCACCAAATTGACAGTCGATCATACACCTCTTGGTGACATGAGTTCAGTGGTGCAGTCAAATTTTCCATTTGAGCCTTATGTTCTTTGGCCACTTTTCAAAGTGGAGTTACAGGTGTCGGCATTCAATGTGTGAGCAGTCATATTTAGGATATTCAATGCCATGATACTGATGGTACAACCAGATATAGCAGCTTATCATCGTTTTCTTCAGATAGCTCGAGGATGTGAGGTATATGCAGTATGATCATGTACTTATTTGTTTGTTTGCTATGAGATGCAATGTGCTGGATAGGTCCACGTTTTATGTTTGATGTGGGATATTGTTTTGTTCTTGATGTGAGACGTAATTTATATCATGGATTGTTTTATTTATGTTTGAGATTCCTTTGTTGCCATGTTGGCGGGACGCTCATTGTCACCATGTATGTTTGATTGAGATCTTGTGTTTCCATGTTCGACGGGATACTCATAGTCATCATCGATGTGAAATTTTCATGGTGATAGGAGTAATTTTTGTGAATGAGAGTTCCTATAGCAAAACATATCGTGTAGAGACCCAACAACTCCTACGCGAGGGAATTTTCCTTGTATGACAGATAAAATACCATCCATGTACATCATCAATTTTTTCCAGCACTTAATGCAGTGGCCTACACCATCTTAACACTAAGGCCTAAAGACGTAGTCCCTCCTGGACAAACTCCATTATCAATCTCTTATGTTGCTAATGATTGTTATGTTCCTCTTCTTTCTAGCATGAAAATATGTTCTTTTATGTTCATTAATGCTTTGATGCAATTCTAACATATCAGCCGAAATAAAAGATGTTGGTTTAAAGGGTAGCGAAATTTACCCGGATCAAGTGGTATTAGATCGGTTTTCTTGCTGATTTGGATTGCAGGAGTGAACCATTAAACATTCGTTGAGTTGAGAAATGGAGGATTTAAAATAGATGTATGATACCATGCTCAGGGTGTTCGAGAAAGCAGACATGATATATGAAGCGCAACGACGGAAGTCTTGAAGTAGATCATAATGCATTAAAGACACTTCTATGAGAAGAGAAGGAGGAGAAGAAATGATTGTAGCTTTAGCTACAAGCCACAACATAGGCCTTGGAGGAAGTGAAGCACAACGAAGGCTCAGAGAAGCCCTCTTCACCTGTTTGAAAATCAAGAGCTGAGGTATACATTGTTTATTTCTATTAATTTTCATTTTCACGTGTATTATTTTTGTTGGGAGTGTGGAGATACGCATTACAGGAACTGACATGATACTCCTTACCAAGATGGGGTACAAAGGAGGAGGACTTAGAATTCATGGCCAAGGCATAAATATTCCATTAAAGTTTGTACAGAGACTTTGCTATGCAATTTTTTGATATAATGAATGAGAATATTCGAAGGTGTCAAAAGACTCCAGGACATTGATGAAACGGTCGAGCAGAGAGAATGATGGGAACACTTCACCATCATCCCATGGAAGTGCATGTTGCAGTAAAAAGGCTGAGGCAAGCTCTCATCAACATGATTGCACTAGAGACCACCAGGAGAGGTATAAAAAGTCTCCATATTCACAAGTTCATTTTGGTTATAAGCATGTTGCTAATCATCAACGTAAATCATGGCTTAAGAAAACTTGTCGTTTTTATGGTTTACATAACCATGTCATTGATGATTGTTGGAAAATAATGGCAGCACAAAGAAGGATGAGGCATGGAAAGCCTTTTCCATAGTAGGGAAAGAAATTGGTTAAGCAGGTCTGGAGGAAAAAAACCTTTTTCATACACTGCATGGAAAGTGGCCATCATAGAGCCACATGTTCGAGTCTCCATCCAGAGAAGTACCTTAAGGATGGAGCATCGGTGCATGAGCCGGTTGAAACAGTTGTTCAACAAGAAAATGTGTCACAGGGAAATGATCCATTCACTTTGATAAGTGAGATATGGTTTTTCTAGATGTGGTAGTGTGCCATGGCCATGTTTGTAAATCATATGTTGCATTTTGAACTATAAAAGTGATGATGTGTTTTCCATCGCTTGTCGAGCAAACATGATATTTTGGTCTCGATTTTTAAATCATGTGATGCATTTGTTTCATGTAAAAGTGATGAAGTGTTTTCCATCACTTTGAAATGTGACAATGATGTTTTGGTTAAATTGTAATAATAGTTGGGGTGTCATTTCCATTTCGATGTAAGCTTGACCATCGAGTACATGTTATAAACTCATGGCAAGTATGTAAAGGTTGGGTCATAATTGGTCACTTTGAGCATGTAATCTGCAGGAGAGTGTACTATAGGTTTGTAGAGGATGAAGGTGCCAGCTCATCTCTTATGGCTCCGAAGAACAAGGGTGAAGGAGATGGAAGGGTGAACTTTTTCAAGACACTTGTGGTGCAGTCATTATACACAATAGTTGTCGTTTATTGTTGATGTTTTTGGAGGACCAAAAGTTCCTCAGTTGCGTGGAATGATCCAAGTGGCTCCAGAGACACACACATGACAAAGAGGGCTTATGGAAGCTCAAAAATCAAAGTGTTCAAATTTCTCTCGAACTAGGGCCAGAGCGTAGATCTCATTGTCCTCATCGCAGCAGTGTGAACATTTTGTCAAACCGAGCCCGTATATGAAAGTTAGAAGCAATCAAAGTTTTTGGTTGGCTTGGATGAGTTAGAAACTTAAGGATTCAAAAAATTCATAGTAATCCATCCACCAGATTCCATCCATCTTTGGTTGAATTCCGGGTGAAATTGTGGAACCATTAAAATCACTCCTACGATCGAAATAATTTTTTTCAAAAATGACTTGGTTTGTTAAAATAAAAACAAAAAAAAATTAAAAAAAGGGAAAGTGCAGACCATGACACCCACCCTTGGTCTAACCATATAAAAAATTTAATATATTGTTATGGGCTGATGACCATGACCCTGTCGGACCCACCCAACCACATACCATATAACATATTATATGGTGGGGTGGTCAACGGTCAACCCTGCCACCCCAACCATAACCTGCACTAATAAAATAGATATGCCACGAAATGGTGAGTTGTTGGGTGGTCTGCCTAATGTGGGCACGACCCTCCTACTCTTAAAATAAATGCGCCATGAAAAAAAAATACATGGATTCTGTGGGGAGGCGAGATTTGATCCCCCGACCTCCCCTCAACAAATTTCCTTTTTTTCCACTACGCCCAACGGGCTTACGTTGGTAACTCCACCTGACATATTTTATTTAAACCCATCATTTCACTAGTGCGCCCATGCAGGCAGTGCGAGCATGAATTCCAAGGCATAGGCAGAGGAGGAAGAATGATGGCATGCAGTTCGAGGCAGAATATTCATTGATGCCCATGAAGAATCCAATAAGGTAAAATTTTCTTGTGTTAGAATGTATTGAAATTTATATGCATTTTAATCAAAATTTTGTAGGGAACACAACGACAAGGTCAAATTCAGCTTTTGAGTAGAGGTTTTATAGATTCCCTATGGAGGAAAATCTTCAGGAATCTTGAGGGAATCTTTCAGATTCTTTGGAGGCCGAAATTCGATAGTGTCAAAATGAGGTCAACTTTATACTCATTCTTCTCTGAATTTTGCAAGGATGTCAATGGTGAGATCAAATTTGTATTTTTAGTTGCATATTTCCATATTCCTTGTGGAGAAGCATTTTTGAGTAATCTAGGGGGAATCTAAAAGATTCCTTAAGGCCCAATTTTCGACAGTTTTAGAATTCAACAAATTGACAGTTTATCCTACACCTCTCGGTGACATGAGTTTAGTGGTGTAGTCAGAATTTCCATCTAAGCCTTATGTTTTTTTCAAAAAAAAATCAAAGTGGAGTTGGAGGTGTCAGCATTCAATGTGTGAGTAGTCATTTTTAGGAAATTGACACCACGAAATTGATGGCACAACCAAATCCAATAGTTTATCATCATTTTATTTAGATAGCTACAAGACGTGAGCTATATACAGTGTGATAATGTACTTCTTTGTCTCTTTTTTCTATGAGATGCATTGTGCTGGATAGGACCTTGCTTGATCTTTGATGTGGGACCTTGTTTTGTTCTTGATGTGAGATGTAATTTATATCATGTATTATTTTATTTATGTTTGAAATCCCTTTTTTGCCATGTTGGTGGGATACTCATTGCCACCATGTATGTTTGATTGAGATCCGTTTTTTTTCTGTGTTAGGCGGGATACTCATAGTCATCATCCATGTGAAATTGTCATGATGATAAAAGTCTTTTTTTTGAATAAGAGTTCCTGTAGAGAAACATATCGTGGAGAGATATAGCCACTCTTGCGTGAGGGAATTTTCCTTGTATGAAAGAGAAAATACCATCTATCTACATCGTCACTTTTTCCAATATTTAATGCAGCGACCTACACCATCTTGACACCGAGGCCCGGAGACGTAGTCCCTCCTGAACAAAATCTGTTATCAATCTCTTATGTTGCTAATGATTGTTATGTTTCTCTTCTTTCCAGCATGGAGATATGTTATTTTATGTTCATTAATTCTTGGATGCAATTCTAACATATCAGCTAAAGTAAAATGTCTTGGTTTAAAGGGTAGTGATATCTACCCAGATCATCCAAGTCCAAAAAAAGTATACATTTATAGGTTGAGCAAGAAATACTAGAACACAATGGTAATATCATTGCATGCATGGATAAATATATAAAAATATCAAAAACATTACATTTGAATCCACTTCCAAGGCTATGAGAATATCTTTAAACATTGTATGAATTAAAAACTGAGAACAAAGCCTTTAAGGCTTCTTTCGATAAATCTACGATAACGTAGGGATTAACCCAAAGCACTGAAGGGTTCTTTAAAGGTATGAAACGTTGCATAGGCCGTGGTACACGATTACAAAAGACGAGAAGAAATCATTGCTGGAGCGTGATAAAGATAGGAAAGGGAGCGCTGTGTTATCAAATAATTGCTATAAATTACCTGACAAACATTCAAGAATATAACCTGATAGAGGCATTGTAAAACCATAGAGGAAATTAAAAGGTGGAAAAATGCAATGAGAATAGAAGCATGAATGAGTTAAATGAAAACATGACTCGGTGTTGAAACTTCGAGAGCTAGAAAAAAAAACAATAAGGAACAGGTTAGAACCAGTACTGTAGAAGTCGAAATAGTAAACTATTGAACATCTTTATAGAGCTAAATACTCCGAGCCGAGAAATTTACCTCTAGATGTCGGGACGAGGTCTCATGCTTGAAAAGAAGACAGAGCAGTAGGAACTCCGTTTTGATACTACCAAAACAATTGCAAAGATTAATAAAAATTGACTGATATAAGCTACAAACTCATATAAACCACACGTGTAAAGAAACCATAATCATCATGGAGATAAGTAAGACTAATAATGGATAAAAAATGCAGGAAAAACTTCCAAACAAAATCCAAGAACAAGTATTCTTGCCATTCAGTACTTGTGAGAATGCTTGATGTGAGTCGAAACCAGAACATATACCTGTGAAAGGCAAGGAAGCTCTGGTGGCCGATCAAACTAGCAGCGAATCAAGGTCATGGTGGTAAGGGTTCTACAGCAATGGCAAGCAAAACTCTCATGCAACTCCGCGGAGGCAAAAGAAAACGGTTAGGGTTGAGGGGCAGGTCATTACCCTAGCCCTACCCAAATCACTCTATGACCGCTGATCAAACAAATGAAGGATGTGGAAATCCGAACACACGTCAAACCCTCAAATCATGAATTAAATTCCGAAAGAAAATTTACATATAGAAAATCATTAATGAAAGATGTGGAAATCCGAACACACGTCAAACCCTCAAATCATGAATGAAATTCCGAAAGAAAATTTACATATAGAAAATCATTATGATGGTAGAAAGGATAATTAAGTTGGAGTCATCATTGTAGGCTAACGGGTCATAAATCTGTGAAGTCACAACGTCACGGAAAACCTGAAGGCCCCACCGTAACCAATACAATAGCAAAGCAATTCATGTAATGCCCGTAATTCATATAAAATCCAATATATTACCATAGTCTGGTGTTGGAAATATGTAAAAGACTTGTAGCATAGTAAATTTTTTTGACTACCCGCATTTAATTATTGGTTAACACAATTATCTATAAGGACTTTATTATGATAGTTGCATCATGTTAATTTCTAGTGAAAGGTAAGCTAAATAAGAATTTTTTTAATAGTAAAATTAGTAAAAAAAATATAGTGATATGGTAATTTTAATTTTTTTTTAAGTGTATGTAACATATACAATAATAATATTAATATAAATTTAACTTTAAAAATATATATGAATATTAAAAATTTCTAATATAATTTTACATTATTATAAAAACGAAAAAACCTATAACATTATATTAATAATTATTCCAAATAAAAAACATCTTATAAAATATAATTAAAAAAAATCTATCTACTAATATATTAATATTGAAATAATAAATATAATAATAATAATACTTTAAATACTTGAGCATAAAACTAATTTTCAAATTAATAAAATGTAAAACCATTTTTTAACATAGTGAAAGGAGTCAATATTTACAGTTTGAAATAGAGCTGGTTGATTTTCACTTAGTAATTTAAGTGTCTACATAAAACTTATAAAATTATTTTAAAAACGATTCAAACAATTATACATTTATACTGTTAAAATGTGTCAATATTTACGGTTTAAACAATTATACATTTATACTGTTAAAATGTGTCAATATTTACGGTTTTAGATAGAGCTGGTTGATTTTCATTTAGTAATTTAAGTGTCCACATCAAAATTAATAAAACTGATTAAAATTATTTTAAAAACAATTCAAACAATTATACATTATATTGTTAAATTATTTTAAAAAAATACGGATTATTCAAAAATATAATTTAACAATTTTATTTTTCCGGATTTAAATTAAGTTGATAAAAAATAATTCCCAACTCAACTTCGTTTTATTTTACACCATAAATTAATTTCAACTCAAACCTTTTTTATTTTACACCATAAATTCCTATACAACATTGAACCAACCTTAACCAACAATAGTTAACATATTCTATTTAATAAATTTATCAACATACCAGTAAACTATTTTTTTAAACATATTCTCCAAACTCCGAGTTAATCAGGCTTAGCAAATCTATGTACATCTCCTCATTATCTAAAAGATAGGGAGAGGAGTCGAGGAGTCTTCCTTGAGACTACAGTGGATGAAAGAAACATAATAACACTTTGGATTAAGGCCTTTTTGATTAAGTAAAAACAAAAGTGTTGAAGGAGATTTACATTTTACTAGGAGTTATGGAGTAACTCTCTATAAAACCTAGCTCCACACATTTCACACATTTCTCACCTTGATCTCTCAGACTTACATTTTCTACATTAAAAAAAATAGTTCTATCTATTTATTTTTCAAAACATGCATTTCTAATACATTAATTCATGGCATAGTCAAAATATTAAGATAAAATTTCTCCATACATTTCTTAGTTTCACCTCTCATACTTACATCCTCTCCATTACAAAAGGATATATACCTACTTGTTTTTCAAAAAATACATTTTTAATACATTAATTCATGATACCAAAAAAAAATTCTATGTTGCTGAGTATATATATATTAGTTGTGGAATTAATGTTTGACTTTGGTCATTTGAATTTTATTATCTAATGTGTTGCAGAATGAGGAATTTGTAATCCTACCAAGATATTGATTTAATCTAGTTTTTTACCAACTTTGCATTAAACGGTCATTTGTATTTAATTATGTGATGTCTTGTGGAATGAAAAATTTGTAATCCTCCTCATAAATTGATTTAATCCATGTGCTCTAGCCTGCAAAAAAAAATCTACAACATATAGTAAAAGTTTTACTTGTGTACCACAAGTATGGTTGTTCTCAACGCAGTGGTTCCTCCGTCATCGCAACTGCCACCATTGGCAATTCCTAAACAATCTCTCATATAAAGAAAATTTTCATGTGTCAATGGCTTTGTGAATATGTCTACAAATTGTTCTTGTGACCTATAATGCTGCAACACAATTTGACCATGGTTAATCAATTCTCTAATGAAATGATATTTAGTGTCAATGTTCTTGGTCCTCTTGTGAAAAAAAGAATTTTTTGATAGTGCAATTGCAGAATTGTTGTCACAAAAAATATTTTTTGTTCTCTCTTATTCATGGCATAAATCCCTCAACATTCTTCTCAACCAAACAAATTAACATGTTGCTGCTGTTGCAGCAACATATTCATATTTTTATGTTAATAATGACACTATTAGTTGATTCTTGGAGGTTTGTGAAATTTCTCCCAAACCTAAATTAAAAACATATCTTGACGTGCTCTTTCTATCATCAACACTTCCTCCCCAATCATTTTCAGTGTAACCAACCATCCTAAAATCATTTGTAGCAGTGTACAAAATACCATACTACTTTGTCACATTGAAATACCTTTTTTGGCTATGTGCCAATGTGTCTCCTTGGGTGTCTCCATGAACCTTGACACAAAAATCACTACATACATTATATCAGGCTTAGTTGCTATCAAATACAACAATCTTCCCACCATACTTTTCTATAATGTCGGATTGAAATTGTTGCTGCAATATTCTTTGCTCAACTTCAACCCCTTGACATTTGGAGTTGGTGCGGGCCTATTGTTCTGCATATTCAACCTCTCCAAAAATTTTGCTACATACTTTTCTTGAGAAATAAAAATACCATTTTTTATTTCTTCATTTCTATGCCCAAAAAATACCATTAGAACCCCAAGTTAGTCATTTCAAACTCACTTTTCATGAATTATTTTATATTAATGATGAGGAAACCATCATTCCTTGTAAAAATCAAATAATCTACATAAAAAAAAACACTAAGAATATTATTGATACTCTCTTTGATGTAGAGAGTAGGCTCACCATCACATTCATCAAGGCCATTGTCCATGAAGTAAGCATATATCCTACTATACCATGCACAGAGTGTTTGCTTCAACCCATAAAGATCTTTTCTTAACCAATACACCTTGTATTATTGGCCTTATACCTCGTAACCAGGTGGTTTCACAACATATATTTCCTCTTTCAGCACTCCATTCAAGAATGCTAATTTTATGTCCATTTGATACACTTTCAATTTATGTTGTACCACAATTGAGAACACTGTATGCACTGTCTCCATCCTCGTGACTGGTGCAAATGTCTCTGCATAATATCTTCCACGATGCTCCTTGTATCCTTTGACAACTAGCATTGTTTTATGCCTTTCAATATTTCCTTCAACGATAATATTGGTCTTATAGACCCACTTCAATCCAATGACTTATTTTCCTTGTGGATTTTCAACTAAGTCCTATGTGTCATTCTTTTCTATTGCTCCTATTTATTCATCCATTGTCGTTACCCAATTTTCCTCTTTGACTACATCCTCAAAATGGACTGGTTCATCTACATGAAAAAAATGCAAAAAAAGGAACTGAGACCAACAATACTATCAACTTCATTTTTCTCATAAATTTCACTTAAAATTCTAAATTTTTGTCTTATGCTTTCGTATTATGGGCTTCAAATGTCACTTTATGTTGTGCTTGACATAGATCACATTGCAGGTATTTTTGGTGTGCTTAATGTAGTACTTGCTTGACTGCCTGACACTATCATATTATTTGTCGACGGTGTCACTTGGTGAGAAATTACTTGTTGCGGTAAATTTTTCTTTGTCTTCATGTGGTGTACATTTTTTAACATTGATTATCTTCTCTAAACTTCCATCCCGTGATTCCCATTTTATTAAATGCACATATTTGTTGATTACGACCTTCTTGGTTGATGGATTGTAGAGATTTTATGCCCTGGATTCATCACTATATCCAACAAATATGCATTTCTCCCCCTTGTTTTGCAACTTATTCCTTAACTCATTCGGGACATGTGCATAAGCCACACATCCAAACACTCTCATGTGAGTGACACTATTCTTTCTTCCACTCCATGCCTCTTCAAGAGCCATATTATTAACACTTTTGGTTGGACACCTATTGATGATATATGTTGCACAAGAAAAAAATTGACCCCAATAATCATTTGGAAAATTCTTTTCCTTCAACATACTCCTTTCCATTTCCATAATGGTCCTATTTTTTTCTTTCAGTGACACCATTTTTTTGTGGTGTATACCTTGTTGTAAATTTCTTGTGAATTTCATGCTCCCTGCAAAAAGTGTAGGAAGTTATTTTAGATGTATTCACCACCTCTTTCATTCCTCATACCTTTGATATAATGTCCACTTTTATTCTCAATAAGAGCTTTATATTGGTGGAAGCACTCAAACACTTCATTTTTCTATTTTAGGAAGTAGACCCATGTCTTCCTTGTATAATCATCTATGAAAGTCAAAAAATAATAGTTGCCACCAATGGATGGTGTCTACATTGGTCCACATAAATCTGAATCGACAATATCCAAGGGTGTCTTTTCCCTTATTAACTTTCATGTTCGAAATTATTCTCTATGATTTTTCCCCAAGGTGCATCCTTCACATAGGTTGTACGATTTTTCTATCAGTGAAAATCCCTTCACCATGTCTTTCCTATGGAAAAAATTCAAACCTAAAAAATTGAGACAACCAAATATGAAATGGCACAACAAATTTTCATCTTTAAATAATGCTTCAAACTTTACTTGTGTGAAATCTTCTACATTTATTTCATTTTCTTGTGAATTCATTGATAGTTGTGCTTGAGCACCTTCTTCTTGTTAGTATAGTTTTATCTTGAGAGGAAACATTCTAATGCTTGTCATATGAGCTTTTGCAATCAGGTGTTTTCTTGGAGACTTATCAAAAAGTGTGCACTTTCCATTCTTGAAAAAAAACATTGTATCCATTGTGCATGACTTGTCCAATGCTTATGATGTTATGTTTCAAACCAAAGACAAAATAGACATCTAAAATGCACTTCTTCTCCCCCTTCTTTGTTAGAATGTTGAATCTTCCTTTGCCCATGATAGAGACTTTTCTATCATTCCCTAATGTCACTTCAAATTTCACACTTTCATCTATTTGAAAACATTTGTATCTTCCCTGTCCTGTGGTTGCTGCACCATGAATCCAAAAACCATACATCCCTTTGTTTTCTTTGTGCTACATTACAAGCCAAAAAAAACCTGTCTTGCTTATGAATTTCGTTTATGAAATTTTCACTTGGTTTGTTACTTACATAATGTTTATTCTTTATACATTCATTTTCATAATGACCATGCTTCTTACATTAATGACATTGAAATTTAGGTTTAGCATACCTTTGTCTTTTTTCTTGATTTTAGCTTGAGCTTTAACCTAGATTTTGATTACTGCCCCTTCCACTTGAGCTTGAAGGGTCGCTTCTTCCATATTTGTGTGGAATTATTCCTCTTCCTATAAAATTTGATCTTCCTCTCCATCTACCTTAACCAAATTAAACTTGTGTCTTGAAGGCATGCTCCAACGAGGATTTTTTTTCTATGTTCAATCTATGTTCATGATAAATCTGTGATGCATGAAGATCATCCACTGAAAAGTTTGAGAGATCCTTTGTCTATTCTATGGTAAAAAAAATTGCATCAAATTTTGCTAGCAAAATTCTTAAAAAAATTTCAACTGATTTCATTCCCTCAAGTGTCTCAACATGAGGCTTGATTTGGGTAACCGATCCAACTACATGTGTAAAAATTGAGTATACATTCTCAGACTCTTTCATACAAATTGTCTCAAAATATCTTCTCAACATTTGCAGTTTTTTTGTCTTCACCTTTTCCATGCCTTGGTAGGCTCTCTAGAGGGAATCCCATGCTTTCTTGGACTTCATTAATGTTGTAATCCTTAGGAAAATACTTTCATGAACTCTTTGAAATATGTAAAAGAGGCCTTTTAAATCTTCATGTTGTCCCTCCACAAATACTTTTCTACTTGTGACAAGGTATTGTATGTTGTTTCATCTCTTGGTTCGTGGAACCCATTCTCCACTAAATACCAAATATCTTGAGACGAAATTAAAGCTTTCATTGTTATATCCCAACAGCCATATTTTTTTCCATTAAACTGAGGTATTTGAGGATTAGCCAAGCTTGTGTTTGATGCTACCATTCTCACTGTTAAATTGTTTTCTCAAATATACAATGTGAAAGATTAGGGAGAGGAGTCTTCCTTAAGACTACACTTGCAGACATTAAATCTTAGTTGACTTGGGCAAATGGGTTAAAAAACTTAGAAATTTTAAGGACAACAAAACATAGTAAAACAGAGTAAATGAGAGAAACATAATAAAACTTTGGATTATAATTTTGAAATACATGAAATAAATTAATATGGAGGTTGGGGCTCCTTCACTAAGTAAAAAAAAATTAGTTATTACTCATATTTACACTTCACAAGCTGAGTAACTCTTCACAAGATGAGTAACTATAAGAGTTTGAACGGTGATGAGGTGGGTTGTTATAGCACTCATGACAGGTTCAATTCCCTTCCCCGATTGGGGTGATGTATCTGGACATGTTATGAAGATGGAGTAAAAAAAAAAAAAAGTGAAAAAAGAGAAAAAAATGAAAAGTACTACCAAAATTACAAAAAAAAAAAAGAATTTTTTTTAGGGCCCACCAAAAATTGCACCACACATTTCTCACCTTACAAAAGGGTTTCTACCTACTTCTTTTTCAAAGGGTACATTTCTAATACTTTAATTCATTCATGACAGAGTCAAAATATTAAGGCACACATAGGCTATTGTACAGAAATGTTTTTCTATGTTGGAAAGTACATATATTAGTTGTGTAATTAATGTCTCACTATAAGTTTTTTTTACCAACTTTGCATTAAATGGTCATTTAAATTTAATTATACGATGTGTTTTTGAATGAGCAATTTGTACTCTTGTTAAGAGCTTCATTTAATCCTCAACCTCAAGTAAAGCTCCACTTAGTTGATTTACTATTGTACCACAAATATGGCTCTTGTGAGTTTATTTAAGACTGCGGTTCAGATTAATTTTCCAAGATTATCCACTTGATGAGCAATACTAACATATTGCCTTTTGGGTAAGGACGAAGAGTTTCTTCATTTCTTATTAGAATCCAGCTAGAAATTCTTGAATAAATCTGATTGCTGGAATATTTCAATATTTTTTTGGGCAAAATTAGATTCCATACCGTTGTGAATTTGGGTCACTCAAAATTCTGATTTCTAACAACTCTAATTTAGATTTTCAGAAATTCTTACCAAATTTTCTCTCAGGCTAAGTATGAGCTAACATATTCTGTTATATGGATTTCCAACCTACTAACGTTGTATTAAACACATTCTGCAATCTCCCTACCAATCCCACCTGGAAACTCTAAACGAATGTATCTCCTCAGTCTCTGTTTATTTCAAACCCTAATGTAATCCTTGAACGAACGTTGAAAGCATTGATATTGCCCAACAGTTGTGAGAAGGGTACTAGGAATATAATGTCCATTCCATCAGAGGTTGATAGAAATTGATTTCTATTTAGCTGCTCTCATTTGTTAGTGCGAACAGGGTTGTACTGGACTGTACCGCTTTAGATGGGCCCTTATTGCTCTCTGAAGTTGCTTAAGCTTTCCCATCATTCTCATATTTTCCCATATGAGTTGTGTATTCATATTTGATAATTTCAGAAAGCATCCAACTGTGGTAGCATACTATTCAGAAGCTGGCTTTTACTCAGATCACTCAGTTCCAACCACAAGATGTCAGGCCTTCTGCGTTCCTGTTTCCCTAAGCAGAAAGTGGGTCAGTCAAGGGTCTGATTTATTATGCCCGTGGCACAGTGCGTCACATGAGCTTGACAGAGTACTTCAATTAGACGGAAGCCGGCAGATGCATTGGACAAAATGTGAACTTCTGTAATACAGAATAAGATAAGGTTTGAAATATTATTACACTAGTAAACTGCAGAGGTATTATACTGACTGCAACACACTGACATCTTCTACACCAGTATTTTGTCAAAACAGTCATATTCTAACAACCAAAATCAACATAACAAAATATAAATATATAGGAAAACCCTAGGTTGAAGATTAACAACATAACATAAATTGCAGAAGGTTAAAGTGTTTACTATCATTGTGCCAATTGCTGAAATCCAGAATTTTAATTTTCTAGCGCAGCTCATAACTCACATAGAGGCCACAGGTCGAAACATTGCAGTACACCATAAAGGTATATATTCAGATAAAGAAACTGTAGTTCAGTGGCCCGTAGTTCCCTCCAACAACATGAATTCTCACATGGAAGCTGTGAGACATCCACGTGAACTTTCACATGTATCAAGTGACAAATGTTTTGGGTTTCCCTATCACACATGACATGGGCAGAATTTGTCAATTTTTGGTCATGGTGGCCTGATGGATTTAAAACATAATACAGTAACGTGATAGGATTAGCTCACCAATTGCAACCAACAGGGTTCGTTGTAAATGACTGCACGAATTGACCTGCGCATCAATGTTGGAAGCGTGGAAGCGTATATGGTCTTAATTCTAATTCTATGTAAACGTTAGTTCATTAAATGCAATATATAAGGTTAGCATATCTATAGTAACTGTTTATAATTATATTTATATATTTTAAATACAATGAAAAGTGTATTATAATTTAATTGTTAAATTAATAATGGGTACAGATTCATTACTATTATTCAAAAAACTATTTGAGTTGGAATTATCTTGCCAATGATCATTAAAGATTTTTTCTATTTTGCATTTATACAATATTTAATATAAATATGTATTACTATTCGTTTATTAAAAAAAATAAAATACTTTATAATATTTTTAAATATATATTACTATTCATTTATTTAAAAAAAAAAATTGCTTTATAATATTTTTAAATTAAATTAATAAAAAAACATATTTTATTTTAGGAATCTAAGTTTCTGTGATCCATAATATAAATTAGTAAAAATTCTTTCGGTAAAAATCACATGCAGAATTTCTAGTAATTTATATTTATTTTATTTTATTATTTTAATAAAAATCATACTTTTCTACTGAAAATTGTAATACAGATTTCATTATTATTTTATTCTATTGTATAGGTTCCTGAATAGATGTATATCTTTTCAAAAATGTGAAAATTGCATTCAAGTATATAGGTATGAATAAGTATGGATTGGACATAAAATTCACAATACATTTTGACCGTTATAGACGATCAGAAACAGCTCACCGATTGCCAACTAACGGGGTTGTTATAAACAGGCCTGTGATGGAATTAACGTTTGACAGCACGTTTTTTGGCTTTATAAATGCATTTGATGGCGAATAAATATTCTGGAACGTCAACAGGACACACTGCCAGGTTGGATCGACAAATTAAAGTTATCCGTTATAGATTGCAGTGGTTTGTTCACAGGCATAGGCTTCCAGTACTAAAGTATGTTTAAAGTTGTTTGCACAGGACATTGTCTAATATTGGTAATGCTATGTAATTTTTTAAAGTGATATAAATAATTTTTATATAAATAGTAAGTTTAGTAGTGGGTCAGGATGAATATCATGAGAATTGTGGGAAAAAAAAATATTTTATTTCATAATTTTGTATTTCAATATTTTATAGAAAATTAAAAATTTAGTTAAGTTTAGAAGTGTGTTTCACAGCTAGCTGTATCAGTCTTATTTATGATTGTGATCATGTTGAAGTTGAAGTTAGAGTTGATAAGTGTTTTGGAAAAAAAATATTTTTTAAATAAAAATAGAAAGTTAGCTATAATAAAAAATAATTATGAATATATATGTTTGGTTAATTTAATTATGTCACTGTGTTGGGTAGGTTAGTTAATATTACAATTCAATAAGAAAGAGATATAAAAATCCTTAACTCACAATAAAATATTGCAATCCCCAAATTCACAATAAAACATTTTAATCCAACATAATTGAAAGTAAAAAAAATTACTTATTTAATATATAAGTATTTTTAATATAAAATTAGTATTTTTCATTTGAAATATTAATACTAAAAATTATATGTATATCATAAATAAATAAGAAATCCAATATATAGGATTAAACAATATTCATATGTATTTAAAAATATATTAATAACAGAAAACAATTCACTATGTAGAATGCAATTTATAGATAAAATATTTCACTTCTCATGTTAAATGAAAGATTTAAAATGTCAATTATGTACATATTATATACAATAATTTTTAGGGTTAACACATTTCAAATAATATCACTATTTTATATTTTACCCTTTTTCTAGTGATATTTCTGGTCAATTTTGTCTAAAACTCAACAAAGATATGACGGAGTTGCAAATTTAAATCATCCAAATGTCTTAAAGGGATACACTCACCCATATTAACCAACATGTTATGCAAATATCTTTTCAAGGTCTACACTATAAAAGTAGTTTGCACCTGAAAGTATTTGATTATTATTGGCTAAGTGATAGATCTTTGATTAAGATAGATATATACTGATTTTAAAATTCAACCAAAAAGAAAAACAAGAAACAAAATTTGTATGAAAAAGTAAGAAACATTATAAATAGAAAAAAAATCAAAACTGTGATACTTCTATGACATGGGGCTATGTCCACTTGTTTCTTATTATTAACAAAAAGCATGCTAAAATATTCTTAACACTTTAAAATGAAAAAAAAAAATTATGAAATCTATAATAATGGAAAATAATAATGGTCTAAAAAATAGAAGTGATAAAAAAAAAAAAAAACATATAATCATTACCAAATCTTCAAATTAATTTAATAGTATCATAGTTATTACTTATAAGTGATAAGGTCAGTTAAAAATTTGTTTTTACCTCATTGTCATAATTATCTTCCGTCAATAATAACCTTTTCCATTATTATATAATAATGATTTCAATATATAATTATCTCCGATCAATAATAACCTTTTCCATTATTATATAATAATGGACTTCAAGATATTTTATACTTGTGATTAATACCATTGGGAATTGATACTTCTACCATGTGATTAATACCATCAGGAATTGATAGTTCTGCATGTGATTAATACCACCAGGAAATTATTCTCTTACAATGGATATAGGAATTTATGGGCTCATATCAATGTCTGAAGCACAGATTAAATGGATATAGGAACTTATGGCGATATCAATGTCCGAAGCATACATTAAATGCTGTCATTTTGTCAATACGTTCAACGATAAAAAAACATATATGGATAGATGGAGCGTGAGGTAGAAGGTAGTTAATATGTTTCAGGCAATTTGAAAATATATTGATGGGAATGCAGAATGACCCAAAAGCCAGTGTGAGTAAGTTTGGATCGGACATACAATTCCCAACGCACTTTGACAGGTATAAACCATTAAGTAAATTTGACGAAAAATTCTATTTTGAAATTCTTAACCTAGGATCGTTTCATTGCTCACTCTCCGGACTCAGAGGACTCTGCCACTCTGATCTGAGTTTGACGATTTTAATGTTCGCTACTATTGTTGTGACAATGCGAAGGGGGACCATGAGCCCAATAACAAAGGACTTGCACTTTAATTTTTCTTTGTTTTTCATGAAAGCAATTTCGGAATATTTTTGCTAGGTCAGTATTTAAGAGAATTTGAAGTTTTTAACCAGTGACTTTTTCTCAAAAATCGTCCCAAATGAAAACTTAAAAATACACCTTTCAAGACAACTTTGAACATTAACATCAGTTGGTTAACTAAAACTTCAACCTGAGCATATTTAGTTCATGGAACTCAGCAATATAGACATTACTTGCTAAAGTAAAGTTAAAAGGTTCAGCTAAACAGTGTTCCTACTGATCTGGGCTGATTGTCTGCGGACTACTGATAGGTGGATTTGAATTGTGCAATCTTTCAGGTGAACATGCAGTCAAGTTATTCCCTAGTTATTCTCATATATTTCATTTGAATACAGTAGCCTCGGCCAATCCCCTTGAAACTCATTGTCAACTAAAAGATAAAAATAAATTTGGCTCATGTAAAACTAAGAGCTGGCTCCAGAAAATTCAGATATGAACAAGCATTCGGCCAATACGCTCTGAACCAACGCTGTGATCGGTGCAAGGTCTATGTACGAGTGTTTACAACCTAACCC
The DNA here is from genome assembly GCA_034641835.2 of Pinus albicaulis. Taxonomy (NCBI): domain Eukaryota; kingdom Viridiplantae; phylum Streptophyta; class Pinopsida; order Pinales; family Pinaceae; genus Pinus; species Pinus albicaulis. The sequence goes on along the minus strand of CM076575.1, from coordinate 754,249,700 downwards.
AGACTTCATCGTGGAATGTTTGTCACTTTCTTCTGTATTTGGGGTTATAGAAAAACTAGAATGAAAAAAAAAAAAAAAAATATACATTATATATTATATATACAATTTAGTAGATGTTTGATTATTTTATTTTATTTTATTTTTTTATTTTTATTTTTAAATATAAATGTTTATAATAATTAACATGTGAAATCAATATCAATTGACAATTGGTGGAATTATATATAAATCAATATAAATTGATTTTAATTTTATATTTACTAAGGGTTGAGATTTAAATGTTTATAATAATTATATGAACATGTGAAATCAATATTAATTAACAATTGGTGTAATTATATATAAATCATATAGATTGATTTTAATTTTATATTTATTAAGGGTTGAGAAGGATCTAATATCTCAAAATGTAAATTTCTTTTATGAATGTAAAACTTCGGAAAAAGTTTACATCTCAACATTTGAGTCCTCTAAACACTTGATATACTCACATTTAAGATGGATCTATGTTCATTCTTATTAATATTATTTATAATTTTCCAAATATCATATTTCTATGTACAATTTTTTTTTATTGGTAATTTTATTAAAATTAGAGAGGTATAGATAATAAATACATATATAAAGGGTTAGCTCTTGTGGTCTAGAGCCACACTTGAAGTTCTTTGATATTCTATTCCTTTGGGGAAAAACCTAGTAATCACTCGCTGAGGGTTTACCCCATTTACCATCCATGAAATGTGAGGAAGTCCCCATGCTTTCATTCTAAGTAAAACAAAAGAAACATAGACATATACTTTAGAAAAAACAATACTATAAATATTGAATTTTCATATTCTTACCAATTAAATTTAAATACAAAATTATGAAATAAAATGTTTATTAATATGTGTGTGTTTTTTTTGAGTAATTTTTTTCAAAGTAGAGAAAAATTACACTTTGCAAATGCATACAACTCTTGCATAAGTCAACAAGTATATATTATAATTGATTGCAGAAAATATAGATGAAAAGAAAGATAAATACCACAATATTTTCAAAGCACTTTTTTCTATCTCCAAATGAACATTTTTAGAAATGATGTGGTGCTGGTAAGTTTCCTTCTATGATGGAAGTATTACAAATGTTCTAAATCTTTCTATTCGTGTATCTTCCACATCTCATAATCCATCTATTCATTTATCTTCCACTTCTCATAACCCATTGTATACTTACTTTAGACAAGGCATCTATTTTCTTCTTTCATTCTTGGTAGAAATGGAAACAAAGTGACAAAAGTATCTTTGATAAGAATAACGTCACCCAAAAAAGGTAATAGTTGTTCATTGTGGCATTTTAAAATCCCATTTACTCAATTTATTATTATCACGAAGTCACGAAAAAAAAGTAAATGCTACATCCTTTTTCTTTAGCATAAAGTAGAAGGAGCTTTAGAGTCATTTGTTCAGAAAAATTATTTGTACCACTCCCCTAACCCACTTTTACAGAGAACATATGTGCTTCAAATAATTTAAGAAGTGCAACCCCCCAACATCTATTTTCCTCACCTTGTGAGGCTCCATCAAAGAAATCCCATTGTCGTGATCTCTCAATAACCTTTTGTATTATGTGCCTAAGGGTGCCAGTACCATCCTCATTAGGGAGGGGAGAGAGAATAACTAGACTAGAAGCCACCATTATTTCTTGTATGGACCTAGTGTCTTGGAAAATAGCTTTTTTCCACTCTAACCAAACACCCCAACAAATAAGTAAAGGAAAAACTTTATCTTTTAAAATCTTGATTACCCATGTCTGCCACACCTCCTCCGTTCTTCGCCCTTGCTAGTTAGCCTCAACTCCTAAATTTGTTCTACAAAATATATGCACACTTTTGTGTATGATCAATCTATGAAGAGATATGCGACAGTTCGCCCCTCTTAACTATAAAGGGTACACCAGCTTGGTCATTCCACCTATATTTTGTGAGTGATGTTGCATGTTGGCACCTTATTTTCAAGAAGACAACACATAAATAATCGAGATTTTTTCAAAGATTTTAGTTTCCAAAGCCTCCACCACCACCATACCTATTATCCCAAAATTTGATTTGAAACTAAGTGTAAATAACCTAGCTTTGGGGTGTAATCCACATAAGGAGAAGGAAACCATTTTAGTTCATATTCTTTTTCTATCAATGAGCATGTGAAGATGAGAGGGCTATGATGTATCCTTCCGAGACATCCGTATGTATTGCTAAAAATTCCCAACTGATCAACTGTGAGCTAACCTTGTGCCTAAAAAGAAGTGAGGTTTGAGTTTGAACTATTTATAATTAAATACATTCTTATTATTCTTATTTTCCATCTTTCAATACTGTCACTTGCACTCAAATGAGGTAATAGAAAAAAATACCATTGAAACTTACTTGGGCTTGAACACTTGGGCTTTAACACTCCATAAAACAGAATGATTGAATTTGGAAAAAGCTATTACTAATATTGGAAAAATCTATTACTAATATTGCAGCAAGAGAGACAAGATATGACATTTATTACTATTGTAACTTGACTTAAATATCTGAATGGTCTATGCATTTAATCACCATTTTGATATGATTTATATCTAAAGAATGGAAAAGTAATGTTTTTTATAATAATAACTGTATAATAAAATAGTTTGAGATTAGTAAGAATTAAGACTATTTATAACTAGCTACATTCTTATTATTCAAATTTTCTATCACTCAACACTGTTACATTGTCACCTTTGATTCAAAATTTATATTACATAATTTTTCCATCATTCAAGTTATTAACATTTTTCTGTCATGTCAGCAAACTAAGGTAATTGAAAAAAAAAAAATTAAAATGACCATATTTCCCTTAGACATATGTAACATATTTAAAATTTTCAGGATAATTATATGTTCAACAATATTTTTGTGACAACCAATGATTTGAACAAGCATCGATCCATCTAAAAATGGATTTATCATGCATATTTCCAACCTTTTCTCAAGTTCTACACTCCAAAAAGAAGGTTTTCACCTCTAGGGATTTGATCCATCTCCACCCATGATATCTCTGATGTTTAGCAAATTTTAGAAAGAAAATTAAGAGACCATGTATGAGGGCGATTTTGATTATGTCAATGCACAACTTGTAGTTGACAAGTCTCCATTTTTAAAATAAAAATAAAATATTCAAATTAAAATAAGAAATTCAAATTTTCTAAGTTACAAACCTCTTTTAAATGCAAAGAAATTTCTTAGTTACAAACCTCTTTTAAGTGAAAAAAAATGTATTTATATTAGGAGATATTTGTTTTTTTAAAGTTATTTTATCTTTCTCTAAATTTAATATGGAGATTGAAATATTTTTACTGCATCTCTTTGAGACTTGACATTTAATTAAAACTATTTACACGTGTATTCATTATTTTTATTTAGATAATATTTTATTTTTATTTTAAAAGGGACACATGTCAACTCAAAATTGAGCATGGATGGAATCACACATGTCCCTAATGTTGGTCGACATAATATACATATTTTATTATTTTTAATTATCTTACTATGCTCACTAGATTAAATGGTATTGCAACATAGTCTAAAGGAGATGTAAAAATCATTCCCTCTCACTCTAAGGTAAATAACATATTTGAAATAAACATCAAGTAACAGAATAATTTTATAACCAATTTAAAGAGAGATAAAGTAATAACAAGTAAAATCAAATTATTATTTTTTCTCCTTTCAATGTTTTTTTTTTTTTCTAAGTAAGCTTAAATCTATTAATATAACATATGGTACAGTGAATTCAAGGCATCAGAGCGCCATACAGTCAGCAAGATATCAAAAATTGGGCCGCCCGCAAAGGGAAACCGGCCCGAGAAACATTTGAGAGCTGCAACGCGAGAGGAAACCATCCTTGACTTAAAAAAACCAAGCAGAGAACGAGAGCCGCCCATTAAGGGAAACCGACCCATAAAAAGGTGTGGGACGAATTTGACAACAAAGACCAGATTGAGCAAGCTAAGACTCATGGTTAACAGAACTTGCAAAAATGCTCAAAAGACTAGACAAGCTAACAGAAAGCAGGAGCATTAGAGTCCATAGTCACCTGAGGGTGATTCCTCTTCAATTCGGCACCAACACCCCTTGTCGTCATCCAGAACTGGTGTACTTTGAGTAGCATCCTCCCCTGCATCACGCTCACCTACTTGCGCCCCCGTGACCTGGTGTAAGCTCGAGCTGCAGTCACCCGCCCTGCGAGACGGACCTTTGTCCACTTGTTGAGAGACTGTCGAAGCAGAGGGAGGGGTTGGCAAATTGAATTGGAGATCAGATGGCGGGGGAGTAGGAGTATCCTCTGGAATCTCTTTGAAGGAAACATTAACTGTAGAAATGACCAGGGGGTGGGAGTAGCTGCACCGATAATGGAAGAAGGCGGTGGTGGGATTCCGAATTAAAGTAGCTGTAGCAGGCCGAGGCTCAACAGTTTGGGTAGGGGCTAAGGAATCATGCCGTGGGGAGGGAGGCAAACGACGAGACTGACCACTGCCACGAAGACGGTGGGGAAGACTTTCACTGGGACTGTGAGAAGAGTGCGAGGGAGAAGAAGGGGAAGGAGAGTGTCGATGCCTGGAACCTCCTCTGCGGCATCGGAGACGATGCCTCAGTCTCAGCATAGCAGAACCGAAATCGTGGGAGAAGGCGGAATTGCCAGAGAGACCTAGAGGTGGGATAGAGAAAAATCCAGACAGAGCACAAAAGGGGCTGTGCGAGTAATGGAAGCCGGGGATAAAACTTACACAGCAAGTCAGAGGGCAGTGCCTTCCAACAGTGGTGCGAAAGCTGTGAATTTCTGCTTCTGGCGAGCAACTAGAACCCATTGGTCAAAGCTGCCTCGACATGGATACCTGCAAGCCACAACAAATCCAGATCAAGGCACCAGAAATTTCGAATGAAGACGGAGGATCTGGAGGCTTCATATGGAAGTTTTGGGTGTCTCGGCCTCCCCACCGGCATAAATGCCACGTAGGGTGACAACCCATCATATTGAATGTTCCGAGGGTGAGTAAATGCCTTCCGCAGGCAACCCAGTGGGCAAGCCACGCGCCCACCTGCCAGATCATCCTCTGCATCACGTCAATGCCCACCCGCATCCGGGGATTCTCCTTTCAATGTTAAAAATGCACAATTCTTCTATTTTTTTAAATATTTCAATAAAAAACTTAAATAAATTATATAAATATAAATTCCAATTAATTTATATTAATATTAGTATAGAAAAAACTTAACTATGGATATGGCACGAAGGTATTAAATCTGTTGAGGTGCAAACCCAAACATGAAAAAAGTGTTTGTGTAATGTCTCCACTTCTCAACAATTTTTCTTTTTTTCCATTTAACAACTTCATAAGTATTCCTGGATTACATTTTTATTTAATACACCTCTATGAAATATAATTCAAGTCATTAATTTTTCGTTTATTGTTATAATTAAATAACAATATAATTTCTCAAACTTTGATTTGTTATCTTTATATCTTACCCTTGAATACACATCCCTTTCTCTTTATTATACATTGATTATACATATGTCTCCTTCGATAGACTATAATATACTCCTTACATATATATAATTGCATTTCCATTATATATATATATATATATATATATATATATATATATATATATGTATTCGGACTACCATATATAATTTTTTTTGTTACACATATCTTTGTCACTAAATTCGTTGACCCTAGTGATTGCGTGTAGCTGTACCAGATCATCATTTTAATTAAATTCTAAGTCTTAGCATGAAGTTAGGGTAAAACTATACTTATGTGATTGTAGTTCAGTATCGCATGATTTTAACATCTTTCCCAGAGTGGGATTTAAAGTTTAATTGCGTACTATGTGTTATTATTGTATAGATCATTTTGTACCCATCTCCAGTTGTAAAACCTCATGTCGTCTCTGCGAATTGATGGTTTTCCAAATATCATTTATGGTTCTGACTCCTTATTCACCTCATTTTTGGTTTCGAGGATTTCATGGCCAACTTGCCATAACGTTGGGATTAGTTTGGAGTCCTATTCATAATTTTTTTTGTTCTTTTAACCATCCGAATTGATTTTCCTGGAACATTCGCATTTATATCAGGGATTTTCTTCCTGAGTATAGATTTGATCGACCTATTTTATTCTTACTGTGCTTCTGTGTTCGAGAATTCTCTGTACACATCTACGATGCAGGCTCTATAGCTCTACATGTGTATGGTCGATTTGCATAGGAAATTAGGGTTTTCCTGAGGTATATATGGTTTGATTTCTTCTACGAGCGAGTTCATTTTCAACTTTGAACTTCGAGGGCTCTGGATCTTTCTCTTGAGGCATATTCGAATTATCTGTGGAGTGACTTTATTTTCCTCCCATGGCACAAAGTTCCCCATAGAGTCGTTAAGGATCCAGGCATCTTTGATTTTCTCCCACGCTCTCGATTATACTAGTTGTTGGTTCAGATTTTCGTTCTGTAGGTTGTTAACCTTGGTTCGAATGGTATTGGCACCGCAAGTTTTTACGACCTTCTGCGTGTATGTCTCTCTGAGACGTAGTTCTTTGGTTTTTTAAATTTACTAGTATATTTGTCTATTCGGTAGGATTTACTACTAACCCTGAGAATAAAAATTTTATGTTCTGGTTAGAATCTCAGAGGTTTAAATCCTTATTTTCTTGCATAGAGTATAGTTCAAATCGTTTTGACTTTTTCCATCTCCTCTTATACGATTTTAATGTTCCTTCTGTAAGGATATTTCACAACCCTCATTCGTCCTCGCACTAGTAGCTCGATGATTTCTTCGAAGACTCACTTCGATAGCCGAAATTGCCCAACCCTTTCAATGGTGAGACTATAACTTGTATGGAATTCATTATGTCACTTCTTAACAGTTTTATGAGATTATTGATGCCTCCACAGCATTCGCTTGTCGGAAATGATAAATAAAATTTTCACTTCCATTTGTTTCCTTTCAGGATATAAGTTTAAAGTGTGGTTTTCAAATACCCTAGGTACGATAACTCCTATTTTTACCATGTGTTTCATTTTATTCTGATTTACTATGGATATAGTCAGGTCCTGTCTCTTCTATAAACTGACTTGGCTCTCTTATCTTGTTACATGTACAAATGTCTTGTTTGGTTTATATTGTTCATCCCATCATGCATTTAGGAACTCAATTCAATTCGTGCGAGCTCAGAACGATAGTAATTAGTTTTCATTTTTGAATTGTTTCAGGTTGGTATATCAATGTCTGGCAACTCCCAGAACCGTCGTCCTCATTTTCATCTAGCTCCTTCCATAGGATTTTATTATCTTAGCGTACTGTCAAATACAATTTTGGTTTTGTTTCGAAGAGAAGTGTATATTTTTGTCAGTACAACCATTGGTCGATGTGTGTGGCCTTGTAATATTTGTGAACTCTGGACATTCTTCAAACTAAATTTACCAAGCCACGGTTCTTCTATGGATGTTTAATATTGTTCTATATGTAATATCTGGTTTAAGTCTGTTCGTTAAATTTTGTTTCAACTGGAATTTAAGCATCTATATATATATATATATATATATATATATATATATATATAGATAGTTCTTGATGAGTATTGCTTCTCTTGTGAATTACTTATTCACATATAAGTCTTCGTCCCGTCATATTAAATTTCTGGTATATAATGTCTTGTGGTTTTTAACAATTCAGATAAACCCATTGTTACTGGAAAATAATGTTTTCATTGGGTGTTTATACTAAGCTAGCAACCCAGATCCATTACTTTCAATTATTAACTGTAGATTTAAAGTTGATACATATGTGTCTATTCATGTAACTGTTCCTACTAGCAGTAGATTTAAATTACCATAGTTAATTTGGTTATGGGAATAGTAAATATATCTCCAGATTTAAACCATATTCTGGTTTAGAGATTCTAGTTGATAATTTCCCACAATTACTGTTCCTACAACTATACATATTTAAGAGGATGTACTTCTTCTAACAATTCTGTAAATGTGTGGAACACAAGAAATAAAACATTGTAAGAAATTCATTCATAAAAACACAATATGAGCATACCACTTCTGCAATTGACCAGTCCTCCCAACCTTAGAGTCCCTCTATCTCCAGAACTCACCCCCGAGCTGAGATCACCTCCATCACAGACCAACCTCTAATCTGTTTAGGAGTAGCTTATTTAAGTTGTTGCTCCCCAAAGCATGTTTCTAATTCTGCGTCCAAAATTTCAGGATGCTTTTCTTCCTGTTTGCCTATGCTTCCCTTATTTAGGGATTTCTAAAGCTAATTTATGTTTTTCTCAACTTTTTACCTCTTCCCAACTACTCTCCACCTCAATAGGGGAAAACTAGATTTTTCCTCAAAAATCTAATTTGGAAATAAATTCTTTCAAGGATTTTTGAGAGATTTTTGGGGAAAGTAATTGCCTCTTTCCATCCTCATGGATTTGGCAAGTGATCTCATGATTCTCATTTGGTCAATCTGCACAAAATTATTTTATTTAATTCTCATAATTACATACTTAATTACATCCACCAAAATACTTATCCATTGGGGTCCACTCCCCTTTGGATTTAAGTTCAAATGTCTAACTTGCAAGAACATAAAACTAGGGGTGTTACATATTCCCCCTCTGAAAACAAACACCGTCCTCGATGTTGATAAATAACTACTAGAGTTTATTTTCCAAACAAATATGGATATTTTTCCATCATCTCAGCTTCTCTTTCCCAGGTAGCTTCTTCAGCAGTAAAGTGCTTCCACTCCACCTTTACTCTTGCTACCGTTCTGTTCCTCAATTCAATTTCTTCTTGCTCCAATATTTGAAGCGGCTCTGGAAGGAACTCCCCTTCTGGTTCCACCTGTATCACATTCCAATCAACAATGTGAGAGGCATCATGTACATATATTCTTAATAATGAAACATGAAACACATCATGAACTTTAACATGGGGCGGTAAGGCCAACTTATAAGCTACTGGTCCCACCCTATCTAACACTTCAAAAGGCCCACAATATATAGGAGCCAATTTTGCACGACTTCCAGCATAAAGTGTGCTCTTTTTGGGTTTAATACACAAATACACATGCTCCCCCACTTTGAATTCTCGATGTACCCTCTTCTTATCAACATATTTTTTATGTCGATCTTGTGCTGTCTTGATGTTTCTTTGTATTTGTTTAACAATTCTTTCCATCTCTTGTAAAGCACCTGGTCCCAACATTAGCTTATCCTCAAGTTGTCTCCAACTCAACGGAGTACGACATTTCCTTCCATAGAGTGCCTCAAACAGACTCATTTTGATGGAGGATTGATAGTTGTTATTATAGGAAAATTCAGCTAAATGCAAGTAGTATGCCCATTTTGATGGCCTATCCATCACATACATTCTCAACATATCCTCCAAAATCGGATTTGTTCTCTCTGTCTGACCATCTATCTGAGGGTGATAGGCAGTGCTAAAATTCAGCTTGGTGCCCATGCCCCCAAATAAACTTTTCCAAAAGGCTTCTGTGAACTTAGCATCTCTGTCTGAAACAATCATCTTTGGAACCCCATGGAGCCTTACTACTTCTTTCAGGAACACATCCGCTACTTGGGTTATCAAAAAAGTAGATTTCACAGGTATGAAGTGTGCATATTTTGTTAAAGTGTCTACTACTACCATCACTGAGTCGTGTTGGTATTTGGTTTTGGGTAGCCCTGTTATGAAATCTATAGAAACGGTGTCCCATTTCCATTCTGCAATCGGCAAAGGGTTTATAAGCCTAGCAGGATGCTGATGTTCAACTTTAACTAGTTGACACTCCATGCACCTAGCTAAATATTCTGCTACATCTCTTTTCATTCCTGGCCAAAACAACTTGTTTTTCAGAGCTGCTAGCATTTTCTAATATCCCAGATGCCCTGCATATGGCTGTTTGTAATATTCATCTAGGATTTCTTTTTTCAAAGTTTCCACATTGGGGATATACAATCTATTTTTGTAGCAGATCAGCCCTTTTTGGTTTTGAGTGTATTCAACCATCTCCTTCTTTAGTATTTTCACCTGTAGATTCTCACAGTTTGGGTCCTGGTGTGCTACATTTTTTACTAGGTCTTCTAAATCAAAATTAGCACTACTTCCAATGTTGTTTATGTTTTGGCAAGCATTTCTACTCAAGGCGTCAACAATTTAATTTCTTTCCCTCTGATATGTTTTATATCCATATCAATTTCACTCAGAAAAGACAGCCATCTGGCTTATCGAGCATTCAAATCAGTTTGGGAAAGGAAATATTTAAGACTAATGTGATCAGTCATCAATGTAATTTTTTTTCCAAGAAGATTGTGTCGCCACATCTTCAAGGCATGAATTACAACATCCAATTCCAAATCATATGCACTATAGTTATTTTCATGTTTCTCAAGTTTCTTCGACTCATATGCAATAACTGAATTTTCCTGCAACAGGCCTCCTCCCAAACCCTCTCTACAGGCATCTGTACACACCACAAATTCATTATCAGGATCTACAATCTTCAGTATAGGGTCTTCAGTGAGTTTTAATTTTAATTGTTCAAAAATGTTTTGGAAATTTTCAGTGCAGTCAAATTTGACACCCTTTCTTTGTAGTGATGTTATGGGATATGCTATGGTAGAAAATCTTTCTACAAATCTGTGATAATAACCTGCAATCCCCATGAATGATCTTACTGTTGAAACATCGGTTGGTACCAGCCATTCTCTAATAGCCTTTATCTTTTCAAGGTCAACAACCAACCACTGTTCAGAAATAATATGACCCAAGTATTGTATTTTGTCCTTATAGAATTCACATTTATTGAACTTGGCATATAACTGGTTTTATTTCAAAGTTTGCAACACTATCCTCAAGTGCTCTTTGTGCTCCTCCTCACTTTTTGAATAAACTAAAATATCGTCTATGAACACTAGTACGAATTTATCCAAGTACTTGTTTAAAAAGTTGTTCATTAAGCACATAAAGGTGGCAAGGGCATTTGTCAAACCGAAAGGTAGGAATACAAATTTGTAGTGACCATACCTGGTTCGAAAAACTGTTTTTCTAATGTCTTCCTCCTTAATTATGAGTTGGTGATAACCAGTCCTTAAGTCAATCTTCGAAAATACTAAAGCCCCTCTTACTTGATCAAAAAAATCATCGATTCTGGGCAGAGGGTATCTGTTTTTAATTGTCAACTTATTCAGCTAACGATAATCAATGCACATTCTAAAGGTTTCATCATTCTTTTTCACAAATAGCACCGGTGCTCCCCAAGGAGACACACTCTTTCAAATATAACCCTTATCCAGCAATTCTTGCAATTGCATTTTTAGTTCCATGAGTGCAAGGGGACTCATTTGATAAGGGGCTCGGGAAACAGGTGTTGCTCCCAGCACCAAATTGATTGAAAATTCAATCTCTCTTTTGGGGGGAAGATGAGGAATCTCATCTGGAAAAAATTCCTTAAACTCTCTCACTATTGGCAAAGTATCCATCATGTTTGCTTCAGGTTGCTTTTCTAATTCTTCAACATGTACTGCATATACTTGGTATCCTTTCCTAGCTGTTCGTTTTAGTTGCAGTGCTGATATTTGTCTTACAGAGATGGGTTTTTGTTTTCCCTGGAGAATAAAAGGTTTCCCTTCTTCATCTATGCAATGCAGGGTATTATCCCAACAGTTCATCATGGCCTTTCTCTTTTCCAGCCAGTCCATTCCTATCAGAAAGTCATATGAACCTAATGGCAGAATGTTTAAATTCACTTCTGTCTGAAAATCATTTAATTTGATTGTTGTTTGAGGTAACTTATGAGTTACTTCCTCTTGGTGCCAGTGGCTAACTGGACCAACCAAGACTGCTGAAAATTTTTAGTCTTGAGATTGCATTTTTCTACCACTTGTGGACTAATGTAACTCAAAGAAGCACCTAGATCAATTAAAAAAGTAACAGATTGGACAGCAATATTACCTTCCATTTCAACCATGGTAGCTTGGTGTTCTGCTTGTCGATTCTCCAAGGCTGCACTAATGGTGGGTATATTTCTTTCTATATAATTTACTGTGGTAGCTTCTCGATCCCTCATAATCATCTGAATATTTCGGTGGGGACAATCCCTCAAGAGATGAGGTTCTTTGCAGCCCCAGCATTTCAGATGCTCCCTCATTTTAAGTGTGCCTTCCTTCTTATTTTCTCCCTCTAGTTGTTTGGAACCAACTTGAGACTGAGTAGTTTGGCTTTCTTTTGGTTTCACCCTTGTTTATCCAGCCTTTTCCATGCTCACCCTTTCCCTTAAACTACTGGTAGCATAGCCTATATTTCCTCACTGCCTCGTCCATATTTTTTGGGTTATCAAACTCGATCTTCTCTTTGTACACAGCAGGCAAACAGTTCAAAAACATTTGCACCTTTGCCTTTTCTTCTCGAATGTAAGGGACATATCTCAACAGATTTTTAAACTTGGTGAAAAAATCATCAATAGTGAGTTGTCCCAGTCTAAGTTCATGGAATTCCTTTGCTTTATCATCATAATAACTTTCTTTCAAATAGTGGTTTTTAAACTTGACTTGGAAATCTTCCCAAGTCACTATTTTTTCATCAATGGCATGGATCATTTTCATCTCCTCCCACCACAAGGTAGCCTTACCTTGTAGCTAGTAGACAACTAATCTAGCCTTCAGATTTCTTTCATATTCATAGACCTGGAAATACTTAATCATGTTCAACAACCAGGCTTCAACATCTTCCTCCTTCTCCCCATCATAGGAGGGAGGTTTGATCTTTCGGAATTCCCCCTGTAATTCCTTTTATTGCTTATACTGATGCTTAACAGCATCATCTTCCTCAGAATCATCAGAGAACTTGTTCTTCTTCCTCTTTCCAGAACCTTCACTTTCTTGGCTATTCCGCGAAGTTAATTCTCTGATGAGCTTTTCCTACTCCTCATTGGCTAATGAAAATCTATCATTCTGGATTTTTAGCTCAGCCATCTCTCGTTGCAAACTGTGCAATATAGCCATCACCGGAGCATTTGGATCTAGTGTATTATCATCATCACGCAGATCAACATAAATTTCCTCACCTTCAGCCATTCAACTTTTCTGTTTCAGCACCATTGTACACTAAACAACACATATCAGTAAAAAAACAAAAAAACAAAAAAAATCTCAAGAAATAATCTATACAGGGAGCACGACAACAACAACCCAATTTTATCTAACATGAGCTCTGATACCATTTGTAATGTCTCCACTTCTCAACAAATTTTTTTTTCCCATTTAACAACTTCATAAGTATTCCTGGATTACATTTTTAATTTAATACACCTCTATGAAATATAATTCAAGTCATTACTTGTTCGTCTATTGTTATAGTTAAATAACAATATAATTTCTCAAACTTTGATTTGTTATCTTTATATCTTACCCTTGAATACACATCCCTTTCTCTTTATTATACTTTGAATATACATATGTCTCCTTTGATAGACTATAATATACTCCTTACATATATATAATTGCATTTCCATTATATATATATATATATATATATATCTGTGTGTATGTATGTATGTATTCGGACTACCATATATAATTTTTTTTGTTAGACATATCTTTGTCACTAAAGTTGTCGACCCTGGTGACTGCGTGTAGCTATACCAGATCATCATTCGAATTAAATTCTATGTCTTAGCATGAAGTTAGGGTATAAGGATACTTATGTGATTGTAGTTTAGTATCACATGATTTTAACGTCTTGCCCAGAGTGGGATTTAAAGTTTAATTACATACTACGTGTTATGATCGTATAGATCATTTTGTACCCACTACAGTTGTAAAACCTCACATCATCTCTACGAATTGATGGTTTTCCAAATATAATTTATGGTTCTGACTCCTTATTCACCTCGTTTTTGGTTTCGAGGATTTCATGGCCAACTGGCCATAACGTTGGGATTAGTTTGGAGTCCTATTCATAAATTTTTTTGTTCTTTCAACCATCTGAATTGAGTTTCCTGTTACATTCGCATTTATATCAGGGATTTTCTTTCAAAGAATAGATTTGATTGACCTATTTTATTCTTACTGTGCTTTTGCGTTCGAGAATTCCCAGTACACATTTACGATGTAGGCTCTATAGCTCTACATGTGTATGGTCGATCTGCGTAGGAAATTAGGGTTTTCCTGAGGTATATATGGTTCAGTTTCTTCTACGAGCGAGTTCATTTTCAACTTCAAAAATCAAGGGCTTTGGATCTTTCTCCTGAGGCATATTTGCATTATCCATGGAGCAAGTTCATTTTCCTCCCATGGCACAAAGTTCCCCACAGAGTCGTTAAGGATCCAGGTATCCTTGATTTTCTCCCATGCTCTTGGTTATACTGGTTGTTGGTTCAAATTTTCGTTCTGTAGGTTGTTAACCTTGGTTCGAATGGTATTGGCACCACAAGTTTTTACGGCCTTCTGCGTGTATGTCTCTCTTAGACGTAGTTCTTTGGTTTGTTAAATTCCTAGTATATTTGTCTATTCGGTAGGATTTACTACTAACCCTGAGAATAAAAATTTTATGTTCTGGTTAGAATTTTAGAGGTTTAAATCCTCGTTTTCTTGCATAGAGCATAGTTCAAATCATTTTGACTTTTTCCATCTCCTCTTATACGATTTTCATGTTCCTTCTGTAAGGATATTTCGCAACCCTCCTTCGTCCTCGCACTAGTAGCTCGATGATTTCTTCGAAGACTCACTTCCATAGCCGAAATTGCCCAACCCTTTCGATGGTGAGATTGTAACTTGTATGGAATTCATTATGTCACTTCTTAACGGTTTTATGAGATTATTGATGCCTCCACAAAATTCACTTGTCAGAAATGATATATAAAATTTTCACTTCCATTTGTTTCCTTTCAGGATATAAGTTTAAAGCGAGGTTTTCAAATACCCTAGGTACGATAGCTCCTATTTTTACCATGCGGTTCATTTTATTCTGATTTACTATGGATATAGTAAGGTCCTGTCTCTTCCGTAAACTAACTTGGCTCTCTTATCTTGTTACAGGTACAAATGTCTTGTTTGGTTTAGATTGTTTATCCCATCATCCGTTTAGGAACTCGATTCAATTCGTGTGAGCTCAGAACGACAGTAATTGTTTTTCATTCTTGAATTGTTTCAGGTTGGTATATCAATGTTTGGCAACTCCTAGAACCATCGTCCTCATTTTCATCTAGCTCCTTCCATAGGATTTTATTATCTTAGCGTACTATGAAATACAATTTTGGTTCTGTTTCGAAGAGCAGTGTATATTTTTGTCAGTACAGCCATTGGTCGATGTGTGTGCCCTTGTAATATTTGTGAACTCCGGACATTCTTCAAACTAAATTTACCAAGCCACAGTTCTTCTATGGATGTTAAATGGTGTTCTGTATGTAATATCTGGTTTAATTCTATTCGTTAAATTTTTTCTCAACTGGAATTTAAGCATCTATATATATCTATAGTTCTTGATGAGTACTGCTTCTCTTGTGAATTACTTATTCACATATAAGTCTTCGTCCAGTCATATTAAATTTCTGGTATATGATATCTTGTGGTTTTTAACAATTCATATAAAACCAACTCTTATATTGATTAGCAGTAAGTCCTTTTGCTACTTTGAGTTTAATTTTATTTTCAATATTCGGTGACCATTAATGTCTAACAAAATTTATATCAGCTCTACCGTTTGGATTTTCTATAATGAAAAATAGTATTTCCTCCATATTGGGTATTACCCAGAGTCATATTCTGTAATTAGACTCTTTCTGTGCCTTTGTTTAGATCTGTACCCATCTGGCAGTTACTTTCCTTGTAGTGTAATAGTTCAGATCAGATTGCTATTATATCACCACAGTAAGTCACAAGAGCAGATAACTATAAAATTTCTTTGGGAAATTAATATAGACATAGAATAATTTAATATAATATATCATTGACATCTATCTTTCTGTCATACAATTTTTAATCATTCCATAAAGTATGGAATTTGGTGCTGGTTATAATTTCTTTGTAAATTTTAATGCAATGATGTTTAATACACTGCTTTCATTGTTGTATAGTAGAACTTATTTTTCTTTTTTGAGTATAATGATCTCACAGTACTCTAAAGTATGATTTCTGATTTACCACTTATTATGCCTTCCTTGTTACTGGAAAATAATGTTTTCATTTGGTGTTTATACTAAGCTAGCAACCTAGATCCATTACTTTCAATTATTAACTATAGATTTAACGTTGATACATATGTGTCTATTCATGTAACTGTTCCTACTAGCAGTAGACTTAAATTACCATAGTTAATTTGGTTATGGGAATAGTAAATATATCTCCAAATTTAAACCATATTCTAGTTTATAGATTCTGGTTGATAATTTCCCACAATTACTGTTCCTCCAACTATACAGATTTAAGAGGATGTACTTCTTCTAACAATTCTGTAAATGTGTGGAACACAAGAAATAAAACATTGTCAGAAATTCATTCATACAAACACACTATGAGCATACCACTTCTGCAATTGACTAGTCCTCCCAACCTTAGAGTCCCTCTATTTCCAAAACTCACCCCCGAGCTGAGATCACCTCCACGACAGACCAACATTTAATCGGTTTAGGAGTAGCTTATTTAAGCTGTTGCTCCCCAAAGTCTGTTTCTAATTCTGCGTCCATAATTTCAGGATGCTTTTCTTCCTGCTTTCCTAGGCTTCCCTTATTTAGGGATTTTTTAAGATTCTTTATGTTTTTCTCAGCTTTTTACCTCTTCCCAACTACTCTCCACCTCATTAGGGAAAAATAGATTTTTCCTCAAAAATATAATTTGGAAATAAATTCTTTCAAGGATTTTTGAAATATTTTTGGGGAAATTAATTGCCTCTTTCCATCCTCATGGATTTGGAAAGTGATCTCATGATTCTCATTTGTTCAATCTACACAAAATCATTTTATTTAATTCTCATAATTACATACTTAATTACATCCACCAAAATACTTATCCATTGGGGTCCACTCCCCTTTGGATTTAAGTTCAAATGTGTAACTTGCAAGAACATAAAACTAGGGGTGTTACAGTTTGCAAATATTTGATCCCTCTTACTACTTAGTGCTTGATAGATATATAATCTCTCTCACTCATTGAATTTTTTACTGTATTTATAGATTTAGAGCCTTGAATGAAAATATTTGATCTCTCTCACTACTTAGTGCTTGATAGATATATCATCCCTCTCACTCATTGAATTTTTTAATGTATAAATGGATTTAGAGCCTTGAATGCAATGATTTGATCCCTCTCAGTACTTATTGCTTGATAGATATATCATCTCTCTCACTCATTGAATTTTTTACTGTATAAATGGATTTATAGCCTTGAAAATCCTTCGATCACATAGATCAGGTAATCTGTTGAGGTTAAAAAAATTCAACCGAGAGTATTAAAAATATTTTAATCATATGTATATATGCATATTTTTTTTTTAAACTACATATAATATATAAATAGTTCACATTAAAATCTTTAACTTAGCATAAACAATGTGATATTTTATTTATAAATTATATTTTACACTGTAAAATGTTTTTCTTTCATTAATATATTTTTAAGCACATATTAATATTTACTAACATTTCATATTGAATATTTTTGTTTATCACCTACATTCAACATATTAATTTTATATTAAAAATTCCAATAAATTGTACATCACCTTTTTATAATTTTTATAAAGAATTGAAATTTTTTACTTTCAATTACATCTTTTTGGAAATTTGAATATATATATATATATATATAGATATATATATATATATATATATATATATATATATATAATTTTAATAGTTCAGATTAGATTGCTATTATATCACCAGAGTAAGTCACAAGAGCAGATAACTATAAAATTTCTTTGGGAAATTAATATAGACATAGACTAATTTACTATAATATATCAATGACATCTATCTTTCTGTCATACAATTTTTAATCATTCCATAAAGTATGGAATTTGGTGCTGGTTATAATTGCTTTGGAAATTTTAATGCAATGATGTTTAATACACTACTTTCATTGCTGTATAGTAGAACTTAATTTTCTTTCTTGAGTATAATGATCTCACAGTACTCTAAAGTATGATTTCTGATTTACCACTTATTATGCCTTCCTTGTTACTGGAAAATAATGTTTTCATTTGGTGTTTATACTAAGCTAGCAACCCAGATCCATTACTTTCAATTATTAACTGTAGATTTAAAGTTGATACATATGTGTTTATTCATGTAACTGTTCCTACTAGCAGTAGATTTAAATTACCATAGTTAATTTGGTTATGGGAATAGTAAATATATCTCCAGATTTAAAACATATTCTAGTTTAGAGATTCTGGTTGATAATTTCCCACAATTACTGTTCCTCCAACTATACAGATTTAAGAGGATGTACTTCTTCTAACAATTATGTAAATGTGTGGAACAGAAGAAATAAAAAATTGTAAGAAATTCATTCATACAAACACACTATGAGCATTGATGAAAAACTAGTTGGATTTTCTGGTAAAAAGTATGGACACAATGTAAATAAATCATCTGCAGTATAGTTTTGTACGAAAATTCCTTTCAAACAAGAGACTCAGAGCACTTCTGCAATTGACTAGTCCTCCCAAACTTAGATTCCCTCTATTTCCAAAACTCACCCCTGAGCTGACATCACCTCCACCACAGACCAACATCTAATCTGTTTAGGAGTAGCTTATTTAAGTTGTTGCTCCCCAAAGCCTGTTTCTAATTCTGCGTCCATAATTTCAGGATTCTTTTCTTCCTGCTTGCCTAGGCTTCCCTTATTTAGGGATTTTTAAAGCTTCTTTATGTTTTTCTCAGCTTTTTACCTCTTCCCAACTACTCTCCACCTCATTGGGGGAAAAATAGATTTTTCCTCAGAAATCTAATTTGGAAATAAATTCTTTCAAGGATTTTTGAAAGATTTTTGGGGAAAGTAATTGCCTCTTTCCATCCTTATGGATTTGGCAAGTGATCTCATGATTCTCATTTGGTCAATCTACACAAAATTATTTTATTTAATTCTCATAATTACATACTTAATTACATCCACCAAAATACTTATCCATTGGGGTGCACTCCCCTTTGGATTTAAGTTCAAATATGTAACTTGCAAGAACATAAAACTAAGGGTGTTACAGTTTGCAAATATTTTATCCCTCTTACTACTTAGTGCTTGATAGATATATAATCTCTCTCACTCATTGAATTTTTTACTGTATTTATAGATTTAGAGCCTTGAATGCAAATATTTGATCTCTCTCACTACTTAGTGCTTGATAGATATATCATCCCTCTCATTCATTGAATTTTTTAATGTATAAATGGATTTAGAGCCTTGAATGCAATGCTTTGATCCCTCTCAATACTTATTTCTTGATAGATATATCATCTCTCTCACTCATTGAATTTTTTACCGTATAAATGGATTTATAGCCTTGAAAATCCTTCGATCACATAGATTGTGTAATCTAAGGAGGTTAAAAATTCAATTGAGAGTATTTGAAATATTTTAATCATATGTATATATGCATATTTTTTTTTTAAACTACATATAATATATAAATAGTTCACATTAAAATCTTTAACTTAGCATAAACAATGTGATATTTTATTTATAAATTATATTTTACACTGTAAAATGTTTTTCTTTCATTGATATATTTTTAAGCACATATTAATATTTACTAACATTTCATATTGAATATTTTTGTTTATCACCTACATTCAACATATTAATTTTATATTAAAAATTCCAATAAATTGTACATCACCTTTTTATAATTTTTATAAAGAATTGAAATTTTTTACTTTCAATTACATCTTTTTGGAAATTTGAATATATATATATATATATATATATATATATATATATAATTTTAATAGTTCAGATCAGATTGCTATTATATCACCACAGTAAGTCAGAAGAGCAGATAACTATAAAATTTCTTTGGGAAATTAATATAGACATAGACTAATTTACTATAATATATCAATGACATCTATCTTTCTGTTATACAATTTTTAATCATTCCATAAAGTATGGAATTTGGTGCTAGTTATAATTGCTTTGGAATTTTTAATGCAATGATGTTTAATACACTACTTTCATTGTTGTATAGTAGAACTTATTTTCTTTCTTGAGTATAATGATCTCACAGTACTCTAAAGTATGATTTCTGATTTACCGCTTATTATGCCTTCCTTGTTACTGGAAAATAATGTTTTCATTTGGTGTTTATACTAAGCTAGCAACCAAGATCCATTACTTTCAATTATTAACTGTAGATTTAAAGTTGATACATATGTGTCTATTCATGTAACTGTTCCTAATAGCAGTAGATTTAAATTATCATAGTTAATTTGGTTATGGGAATAGTAAATATATCTCCAGATTTAAACCATATTCTATTTTAGAGATTCTGGTTGATAATTTCCCACAATTACTGTTCCTACAACTATACAGATTTAAGAGGATGTACTTCTTCTAACAATTCCTTAAATGTGTGGAAGACAAGAGATAAAACATTGTAAGAAATTCATTCATACAAACACACTATGAGCATACCACTTCTGCAATTGACTAGTCTTCCCAACCTTAGAGTCCCTCTATTTCCAAAACTCACCCCCGAGCTGAGATCACCTCCACCACAGACCAACATCTAATCTGTTTAGGAGTAGCTTATTTACGATGTTGCTCCCCAAAGCCTGTTTCTAGTTCTGCGTCCATAATTTCAGGATGCTTTTCTTCCTGCTTGCCTAGGCTTACCTTATTTAGGGATTTTTAAAGCTTCTTTATGTTTTTCTCAGCTTTTTACCTCTTCCCAACTACTCTCCACCTCATTGGGGGAAAAATATATTTTTCCTCAAAAATCTAATTTGGAAATAAATTATTTCAAGGATTTTTGAAAGATTTTTGAGGAAAGTAATTGCCTCTTTCCATCCTCATGGATTTGGCAAGTTATCTCATGATTCTCATTTGGTCAATCTACAAAAAATTATTTTATTTAATTCTCATAATTACATACTTAATTACATCCACCAAAATACTTATCCATTGGGGTCCACTCCCCTTTAGATTTAAGTTCAAATGTGTAACTTGCAAGAACATAAAAGTAGGGGTGTTACAGTTTGCAAATATTTGATCCCTCTTACTACTTAGTGCTTGATGGATATATAATCTCTCTCACTCATTGAATTTTTTACTGTATTTATAGATTTAGAGCCTTGAATGAAAATATTTGATCTCTCTCACTACTTAGTGCTTGATAGATATATCATCGCTCTCACTCATTGAATTTTTTAATGTATAAATGGAGTTAGAGCCTTGAATGCAATGATTTGATCCCTCTCAGTACTTATTTCTGGATAGATATATCATCTCTCTCACTCATTGAATTTTTTACTGTATAAATGGATTTATAGCCTTGAAAATCCTTCGATCACATAGATTGTGTAATCTAAGGAGGTTAAAAATTCAATTGAGAGTATTTGAAATATTTTAATGATATGTATATATGCATAGATTTTTTTTAAATTACATATAATACATAAATAGTTCACATTAAAATCTTTAACTTAGCATAAACAATGTGATATTTTATTTATAAATTATATTTTACACTGTAAAATGTTTTTCTTTCATTGATATATTTTTAAGCACATATTAATATTTACTAACTTTTCATATTGAATATTTTTGTTTATCACCTACATTCAACATATTAATTTTATATTAAAAATTCCAATAAATTGTACATCACCTTTTTATAATTTTTATAAAGAATTGAATTTTTTTACTTTCAATTACATCTTTTTGGAAATTTGAATATATATATATATATATATATATATATATATATATATATAATTCTAATTGATATTAAAATACTTATTTAAGTTATATATTGAAATATTTAAAAATAAAGAAAGAATTATACAGTTTTTTTAAACATAAAGAGTGTATTTTACGTATATTAAAATGTGCATGCTCACGTGCAAAATGCAGGATTTTGTATAAAAATTATGGGTTTTGCCTTGCATACTAATGATCCATTGAGGCCAACTCACTTTTTAGTGGAATTTCTAGGCATTCCATAGTCAAAGTTATTAACTATATGCCTACTACTAAAAAATTTGAAGAATTGTAGTAACATGTATATACAGTTATGTTTCAACATAAAAAAAATTGATACAATATGAGGTCATTGCAATTCCTCCATCGGGGCTGCATTTTTGAGGTCTAGGGTCTTGCACTTCTCTTCCTCCTTCCTTCTACTTTCTACTAGCTTGAGTTTTGGTCCTCCATTCTCCTGCCTCATAGCCTTTACTTCATCCTCCAGCCTTTGTATGTGCTCTCTTTTCTCTAGCTGTCACTCTTGCATATCAATTCCATCTTTATGTTGTTGATGTATACACATCTGCAGAATTGCAATCCTATTTCTGAATTCTCTATTTTCTTGAGCACATAGATCATAATTATTCTTTCTATTTCCATTTTCCCATGACCAATTTACACTTGCACCCCTTGACTGGGGTCTTCGAAGGCCACAGGAACCCTAAAGAGATCTATCTACGATCGAGCTACCTTTCCCACTCATGCTAACAAACACCTCACACACACACTCTTCTCGTGGATGCCGAAAAAACCCAAGGTGTCAAACGTACTAAAAAGTAGAGCAAGAATGGACCAAACTAACCCATATACCAAAAAACAACAATCCTCCCAGGTGAAAACAAGCTAAATAAACATACAAGTTCCCTGACCCCTAGGGCCAATTCCGCACTTCTTAGTCCTGGTTGACCACCCGTAGTGTCCTCTAAGCATAAAGTTAAGCCACAAGAAAACCCCGAGCATAAAAGAAATCCCCCCAGCAACCCAGACAAGCATAATTTCCCAAAAATGCTTAAACACTGGCCACGATGACAAAATAAGAGAAGAGTACTCCTTATTCATGACAGGAAGAGGCTTCATGATTCTCAACATATCGTTAATCATTATATAACCACCCACTGTACCACTGATTCTATAGAGTGATGTCACAATACCATCCATGCTTGCACCCAATGATGCTTCATAATTCCCCTGTCCTTCACTATGTCTCATACATCCATCTCCAGTTTCCTCCGTTACTCAGCCTGCAAATTTCTGAGCCTTGGGAATAAATGCATACCCCACAATCTCACCATTCCCATGAGCCGAGTGAAAAAAAATTGTTGTCTGCAATTGAAGTCGAGACTAGGTCTATGTGAACACACATCGGAGAAGCAACAGGTATTAGGTGTAGGATGACCAGGGTGAATTCCACCCTGTTGTAGCATGAACAAAGGACAAAACATGGCATGGGTAGTAATGATGAACAAATGGAAATAAATTCCGATTTGACAAAGGTTAAAATGAAATTCATATTTGTGGTTGAGACATGGATGCATGCAGGATTCCAGAAGGATGTGACTGGGGGGATTCTCGTGAGGGATCAGGGGGAAGAGGAAGGAGGGAAAGGGTAAGGTAATATGGAGGGGAAGGGGGGGCAGGGGTGGGGAGCGGAGATAAGGTGGAAATGGGTTAGGGGAGAGGGGGGTAGACCAAACCACCAAGGGAGGGGGAAAAAAGTGAGAGGAGGGAAGGCTAAGGTGGGGGGGCTAGGAGAATGGGGGTGGGTAAGGGAGAAATAGGTATCCTTATTCCCCAATAATTTCTATACCATTACCCTTATTCATTCAACATCATCGAATATTATCTCATATTTAGGAATTATAGTCATTCTTATGGGATGCATAGGTTGCCTTCAATGCCATTCAACACTTTTTCTTCTTCTTTCATTCTGCAAGCCATGTTGGCTTGTTTGTATTCCTCCTTGTTGTTTTCTATTAGTATATGATAGAATGTAACTTTTTTAAAGAGAGGGGTCATTCCTTGGGCTCTCTTGATGACTTGATTTATGAGAGTATTATGAACTGGATAGAAATATAAGTATAATTTTCATGATTGGGGTAGATTACCTCATCATAAAACCTAGCTTCCTTTTTTCTTATAACTCCTTATTTTCCCAAAAATTATCCTTAAATTTTGAATTAAAAATATTTTTACTATTATCCTTCTTCTTCAAAATGATATCCTCCTTTTCCCCTTAATGATATAGATAGGACTGGTCATCCTTATGTCAACTTCGCTTGAGCTATAAGTGGGGGTTTTTGTTAGAGTTAGAATAAATTGTAAAAACCTCTTGACTTCCACGTTGCATATATTCTTGTTATACATGATATTAGTCAAAGTCTTGCTTTCAATGAAAATAGTTTCCCATAAATTTCTTCTCATTACATGCATCGGTTACATGTTCTGATTTCTTTTCTCCATCTCCATGTCCTCTTGCTTTGGTTCAATAGTTTCATCCTCTTTGGCCCATATTGATCTGATGGAAAATCAATCCATTGAGTGAGCTATGGAATTAATGCTAACTAGTCTACTAATTGCTTGGTTTAGAGCTACACATTTGACTTATACTTATGTAATTGATTAATTTTAATGATGAAAATTTTCGATCAGTTAAGTAAATTTGTTATCCATATTAGTTTCTTAAGTCTATTTTATATGCAATTCTTTTGTTGATGATACAACATAATCCTTATGTATTTTAAATGCTCATTGGATTTTCAAGGACTGGAAACTGCCCAATATGCTTGTGATCGCTCAGTAACTCTCAATGTAATGCCCAATAAAACATTATTTTTTTCCATGCATCACACCACCAAAATATGTAATATCATTTTCCTAACTATATAGAGATTTTCATGCATGCTAAAGTAATACAAATTTTCAAAGTTTTCCTAATACAAATTCCATGAAGGCAAAGGCCTCCAACAAAAATCATAAATATTTTAACTGAGCTGAAGGCTATTGTTGTGATGGCTCTATTTTTGTGATGGTGGTTTTTTTTGGGTGTGGAACATATTGCGATAGCATGATAAGTAGAAAATAAGACAAGCATAACAAATCTTATTGATGATAACAAGGGTGATATTTAAAGAATGCATTTGGAATGATAAGTAGGATGAGAATAGCCTATCTAATTTTATTAGTGAGAATCGCAGTGATAGCGAATAAATGAAATTTGCAACGCTATATGATGAGAGGGCATCGTAAGAGAAAATTGTATGATTAATAAGTTTTGTAAATAAATTTATGAAAATAAAAAACTAAATAATGGAATACCTTTAATTTAAAATGTGTACTTGATTTATAAGTTATAAGTTATGGTATTAAAATTCTAAAAAAATATCATTATATTAGATCAAATTGGAATGAAATATATAATGCACTACGGAAAACCATCATACTTAAATTATCTTATTTTTAAAAATAATTAATATATATATATATATATATATATATATATTGTAACATCTCGATTTTAATCCTTAAACTATTTATTTTCTTTTAAAAACATATTATGCATTTAATTTTTAAATGAGATTAAAAAGTAAATTTAATATAGTATTGAACATGATTATTTTCTTTTCTTTAAATACACAATATTTATGGAATTTCTTTCCATAAAAACTGATGATAAAGTATTGCAAGAATCTAGAGTAGTTAGGAAAAAGCAGTTAAAAAGACAATTAACTTTTCCTTTGTGGATAAAAGGGAAATGGTAGTGAGGAAAAGGGTTCTGCAAACTTAGAGAAAATGTTTGAAGGCTCGAGGGTGAGAGTAAATCTAGAGCTGGTTGCAACCAGTGGAAACTCTACAACTTGAATCTAGAAAGAAAGACTGGACTAAAGGTCTTGAGGTCTATTCCAAAAACACTGCTATCTAAATCCTACTCTGGTGTGGAGCACGGGGAGAGTTGAGGATGTAGTTGAATCTCTCATGGTTGGGAGGCTATCATCGACATTCTAAAGTGAGATAAGTAACTTAAGAATATGTTAAGGAAGATTCTTTGAATATTTCCGTATTATCTTTTCCACATTGGTTAAATGTTATTTTCTATAAATAAGAACAAAATAGGAAGAGACAATAAAGCTGTTTGTGTGATATAATTTCTGTAGTAGAGAATGAATGATGGTATTTAGCAGTAGAAATGAGCTATTTCATTCTGATTTATATTACAATTCATTTTCCTGCGCTGTATATTAAAATGTTATTGAGACAAATATGGCTGTGTTAGGGTAGAAGAAGGTTATTTAAAGCAAATACCAGAAAAAAATTGCGAACGAAACTGTTATACTATCTAGGGTGGAAAACCCCAGACTGTAGAGTTTGTTCCCTAATCCTTCAATAAGTATACATGTTCTATTGGTTTACTGCAAGTAATACAACAAATAAAGATGTTCTGGACATTTACCCTATGCAAAATAGCCTACTGATTTGGAATTGTCATTAACGAACACATGTAATAAATTTCGTATGAGATTTAAGATCTTCATCATGTAACATATGTACAAAATCAAGAAAATACATGAAGTAATTTATTGAAGAAGAAATGCACACAAGAAAACAACATGCATTTTATCTAACATAACCATGAGCATATAGGCATAGTATTAACAATATCAACTTGAATATAGGTACAAGTTAAACCACACAGTCGGCACACTGTGAGCGTTGAAATGAAACTGATAATATTAATATACCAAACAAGTGTAAGGAAGAAGGCAACATGCACAGTAAAAATTCTTACAAAGAAATGAAAAGAGGCCTTTGTGCCTGAAAAAATTTCCTATCATACCATTAACATGAAAACCGAGTATCTCCAATGATCTAGGTGACTCCAAAGACACGCATAGGACAAAGAGGTCTTATGGAAGCTCAAAAATAAAAGTGTTCAAATTTGTCTTGAACTATGGCCATAGCGTAGATCTTGTTGTATTGATCACATTGGTGTGAACGGTTCATTAAACTAAGCTCATATGCGAAAGTTAGAAGAAATCAATGTTTTGGGTTGACTTGGATGACTTTGTAACTTAAGGAGACAACAAATCCGTAGCAATATAGCCACCAAATTCCATCCAGCTCCGACCGGATGCCGGGAGAAATTTTGAGACCATTAAAATCACTGCTGCAGTCAAAATCAAAATTTTTAAAAATGACTTGGTTTGTTAAAATACAAACAAAATTTTTTTAAAAAAAAGGGCAAGGGTGGGCCATGACCCTCCCCCCCCCCCACCCGCCCACCTTGCTCCAACCATATAACAATTTTAATATATTTTTATGGGCCGGCAGTCATGACCCCGCTGGACCTACCCAACCACATACTATATAACATACTATATGGTGGGGTGGTTGGTGGTCAACCCCGCTACCCCAACCATAACCCACACTATTAAAAAAGATATGCGACGAAGTGGCAGGTTCTTGGGTAGGCCACCAAATGCAGGCCCAACCCTCCCACTCTTAATAAAAACGCACCACCAAAAACAAAATAAGTAGATTTTATGGGGAGGAAGGATTTGATCCCCCAACCTCCCCTCAACAAATTTCCTTTTTTTTCCACTGCGCCCAACTGGATTATGTTGGTAACTCTGCCCAACGTATTTTGTTTAAACTTGTCATTTTACCAGTGCACCTAGGAAAGCAGTGTGGGAACAAATTTCAAGGCCGAGGCAGAGGAGGCTGAATGATGGCATGCAGTTCGAGACAGAATATTCCTTGATGCCCATGCAGATTCCAAGGATGTAAAATTTTCCTTTATCAGAATGTATTGAACTTTATATGGATTTTAACCAAAATTTTGTAGGGAAGACAATAGCAAGGTCAGATTTTTCTTTTAAGCAGTGGTTTTTCAGATTCACTGTGGAGGAGAATATTTAGAAATCTTAAGGGAATCATTCAGATTCCTCGGAGGCCAAAATTCACCAGTGTCAGAATGAGGTCAACCTTATACTCAGTATTATCATAATTTTGCAAGGATCTCAAAGGTGAGCTCAGATTCCTGTTTTGAGTAGCAAATTTCAAGATTCCCTATGGAGCAACATCTTTGAGGAATCTAAGAGATTTCTTAAGTCCCATATTTTGACAGTGTCAGAATTCACCAAATTGACAGTCGATCATACACCTCTTGGTGACATGAGTTCAGTGGTGCAGTCAAATTTTCCATTTGAGCCTTATGTTCTTTGGCCACTTTTCAAAGTGGAGTTACAGGTGTCGGCATTCAATGTGTGAGCAGTCATATTTAGGATATTCAATGCCATGATACTGATGGTACAACCAGATATAGCAGCTTATCATCGTTTTCTTCAGATAGCTCGAGGATGTGAGGTATATGCAGTATGATCATGTACTTATTTGTTTGTTTGCTATGAGATGCAATGTGCTGGATAGGTCCACGTTTTATGTTTGATGTGGGATATTGTTTTGTTCTTGATGTGAGACGTAATTTATATCATGGATTGTTTTATTTATGTTTGAGATTCCTTTGTTGCCATGTTGGCGGGACGCTCATTGTCACCATGTATGTTTGATTGAGATCTTGTGTTTCCATGTTCGACGGGATACTCATAGTCATCATCGATGTGAAATTTTCATGGTGATAGGAGTAATTTTTGTGAATGAGAGTTCCTATAGCAAAACATATCGTGTAGAGACCCAACAACTCCTACGCGAGGGAATTTTCCTTGTATGACAGATAAAATACCATCCATGTACATCATCAATTTTTTCCAGCACTTAATGCAGTGGCCTACACCATCTTAACACTAAGGCCTAAAGACGTAGTCCCTCCTGGACAAACTCCATTATCAATCTCTTATGTTGCTAATGATTGTTATGTTCCTCTTCTTTCTAGAATGAAAATATGTTCTTTTATGTTCATTAATTCTTTGATGCAATTCTAACACATCAACCGAAATAAAAGGTGTTGGTTTAAAGGGTAGCGAAATTTACCCAGATCAAGTGGTATCAGATCGGTTTTCTTGCTGATTTGGGTTGTAGGAGTGAACTATTAAACGTTCGTTGAGTTGAGAAATGGAGGATTTAAAAGACATGTATGATACCATGCTCGGGGTGTTTGAGAAAGAAGACATGTTATATGAAGCGCAACGACGAAAGTCTTGAAGTAGATCATAATGCATTAAAGACACTTCTATGAGAAGAGAAGGAGGAGAAGCAATGATTGTAGCTTTAGCTACAAGCCACAACATAGGCCTTGGAGGAAGTGAAGCACAACGAAGGCTCAGAGAAGCCCTCTTCACCTGTTTGAAAATCAAGAGCTGAGGTATACATTGTTTATTTCTATTAATTTTCATTTTCACGTGTATTATTTTTGTTGGGAGTGTGGAGATACGCATTACAGGAACTGACATGATACTCCTTACCAAGATGGGGTACAAAGGAGGAGGACTTAGAATTCATGGCCAAGGCATAAATATTCCATTAAAGTTTGTACAGAGACTTTGCTATGCAATTTTTTGATATAATGAATGAGAATATTCGAAGGTGTCAGAAGACTCTAGGACATTGATGAAACCGTCGAGCAGAGAGAATGATGGGAACACTTCACCATCATCCCATGGAAGTGCATGTTGCAATAAAAAGACTGAGGCAAGCTCTCATCACCATGATTGCACTAGAGACCACCAGGAGAGGTATAACAAGTGTCCATATTCACAAGTTCATTTTGGTTATAAAAATGTTGCTAATCATCAACGTAAATCATGGCATAAGAAAACTTGTCGTTTTTATGGTTTACATAACCATGTCATTGATGATTGTTGGAAAATAATGGCAGCACAAAGAAGGATGAGGCATGGAAAGCCTTTTCCATAGTAGGGAAAGAAATTGGTTAAGCAGGTCTGGAGGAAAAAAACCTTTTTCATACACTGCATGGAAAGTGGCCATCATAGAGCCACATGTTCGAGTCTCCATCCAGAGAAGTACCTTAAGGATGGAGCATCGGTGCATGAGCCGGTTGAAACAGTTGTTCAACAAGAAAATGTGTCACAGGGAAATGATCCATTCACTTTGATAAGTGAGATATGGTTTTTCTAGATGTGGTAGTGTGCCATGGCCATGTTTGTAAATCATATGTTGCATTTTGAACTATAAAAGTGATGATGTGTTTTCCATCGCTTGTCGAGCAAACATGATATTTTGGTCTCGATTTTTAAATCATGTGATGCATTTGTTTCATGTAAAAGTGATGAAGTGTTTTCCATCACTTTGAAATGTGACAATGATGTTTTGGTTAAATTGTAATAATAGTTGGGGTGTCATTTCCATTTCGATGTAAGCTTGACCATCGAGTACATGTTATAAACTCATGGCAAGTATGTAAAGGTTGGGTCATAATTGGTCACTTTGAGCATGTAATCTGCAGGAGAGTGTACTATAGGTTTGTAGAGGATGAAGGTGCCAGCTCATCTCTTATGGCTCCGAAGAACAAGGGTGAAGGAGATGGAAGGGTGAACTTTTTCAAGACACTTGTGGTGCAGTCATTATACACAATAGTTGTCGTTTATTGTTGATGTTTTTGGAGGACCAAAAGTTCCTCAGTTGCGTGGAATGATCCAAGTGGCTCCAGAGACACACACATGACAAAGAGGGCTTATGGAAGCTCAAAAATCAAAGTGTTCAAATTTCTCTCGAACTAGGGCCAGAGCGTAGATCTCATTGTCCTCATCGCAGCAGTGTGAACATTTTGTCAAACCGAGCCCGTATATGAAAGTTAGAAGCAATCAAAGTTTTTGGTTGGCTTGGATGAGTTAGAAACTTAAGGATTCAAAAAATTCATAGTAATCCATCCACCAGATTCCATCCATCTTTGGTTGAATTCCGGGTGAAATTGTGGAACCATTAAAATCACTCCTACGATCGAAATAATTTTTTTCAAAAATGACTTGGTTTGTTAAAATAAAAACAAAAAAAAATTAAAAAAAGGGAAAGTGCAGACCATGACACCCACCCTTGGTCTAACCATATAAAAAATTTAATATATTGTTATGGGCTGATGACCATGACCCTGTCGGACCCACCCAACCACATACCATATAACATATTATATGGTGGGGTGGTCAACGGTCAACCCTGCCACCCCAACCATAACCTGCACTAATAAAATAGATATGCCACGAAATGGTGAGTTGTTGGGTGGTCTTCCTAATGTGGGCACGACCCTCCTACTCTTAAAATAAATGCGCCATGAAAAAAAAAATACATGGATTCTGTGGGGAGGCGGGATTTGATCCCCCGACCTCCCCTCAACAAATTTCCTTTTTTTCCACTACGCCCAATGTGCTTATGTTGGTAATTCCACCTGACATATGTTATTTAAACCCATCATTTCACTAGTGCTCCCATGCAGGTAGTGCGAGCATGAAATCCAAGGCACAGGTAGAGGAGGAAGAATGATGGCATGCAGTTCGAGGCAGAATATTCATTGATGCCCATGAAGAATCCAATAAGGTAAAATTTTCTTGTGTCAGAATGTATTGAAATTTATATGCATTTTAATCAAATTTTGTAGGGAACGCAACGGCAAGGTCAAATTTAGCTTTTGAGTAGAGGTTTTACAGATTCCCTATGAAGGAAAATCTTCAGGAATCTTCAGGGAATCTTTCAGATTCCTTGGAGGCCGAAATTCGCTAGTGTCAGAATGAGGTCAACTCTATACTCATTCTTCTCTAAATTTTTCAAGGATGTCAATGGTGAGATCAAATTTGTATTTTGAGTTGCATATTTCCATGTTCCTTGTGGAGAAGCATTTTTGAGAAATCTCAAGGGAATCTAAAAGATTCCTTAAGGCCCAAGTTTCGACAGTGTCAGAATTCAGCAAATTGACAGTTGATCCTACACCTCTCGGTGACATGAGTTTAGTGGTGTAGTCAGAATTTCCATCTAAGCCTTATGTTTTTTTCAAAAAAATTTCAAAGTGGAGTTGGAGGTGTCAGCATTCAATGTGTGAGAAGTCATTTTTAGGATATTTGACACCACGAAATTGATGGCACAACCAAATCCAATAGCTTATCATTATTTTATTTAGATAGCTACAAGATGTGAGGTATATACAGTGTGATAATGTACTTCTTTGTCTCTTTTTTCTATGAGATGCATTGTGCTGGATAGGTCCTTGCTTGATGTTTGATGTGGGACCTTGTTTTGTTCTTGATGTGAGATGTAATTTATATCATGTATTATTTTATTTATGTTTGAAATCCCTTTTTTGCCATGTTGGTGGGATACTCATTGCCACCATGTATGTTTGATTGAGATCCCTTTTTTTTTGTGTTCGGCGGGATACTCATAGTCATCATCCATGTGAAATTGTCATGCTGATAGGAGTCATTTTTTTGAATAAGAGTTCCTGTAGAGAAACATTTCGTGGAGAGATATAGGCACTCTTACGCGAGGGAATTTTCCTTGTATGAAAGAGAAAATACCATCTATCTACATCGTCACTTTTTCCAACACCTAATGCAGCAACCTACACCATCTTGACACCGAGGCCCGGAGATGTAGTCCCTCGTGAACAAAATCTGTTATCAATCTCTTATGTTGCTAATGATTGTTATGTTTCTCTTCTTTCCAGCATGGAGATATGTTATTTTATGTTCATTAATTCTTGGATGCAATTCTAACATATCAGCTAAAGTAAAATTTCTTGGTTTAAAGGGTAGTGATATCTACCCAGATCATCCAAGTCCAAAAAAAGGTATCCATTTACAGGTTAAGCAAGAAATACTAGAACACAATGGTAATATCATTGCATGCATGGAAAGATATATAAAAATATTGAAAACATTACATTTGAATCCACTTCCAAGGCTATGAGAATATCATTAAACATTGTATGAATCAAAAACTGAGAACAGAGCCTTTAAGGCTTCTTTCGATAAAGCTACTATAACGTAGGGATTAACCCAAAGCACTGAAGGGTTCTTAAAGGTATGAAACGTTGCATAGGCCATGGTGCCCGATTACAGAAGACGAGAAGAAATGATTGCTGGAGCGTGATAAAGATAGGAAAGGGAGAACCGTGTTATCAAATAATTGCTATAAATTACGTGACAAACATTCAACAATATAACCTGATAGAGGCATTGTAAAACCATAGAGGAAATTAAAAGGTGGAAAAATGCAATGACAATAGAAGCATGAATGAGTTAAATGAAAACATGACTCGGTGTTGAAACTTCGAGAGCTAGAAAAAAAACAAGAAAGAACAGGTTAGAACCAGTTAGAACCAGTACTGTGGAAGTCGAAATATTAAACCATTGAACATCATTATAGAGCTAAATACTCCGAGCCGCGAGAAATTTACCTCTAGATGTCGGGACAAGGTCTCATGCTTGAAAAGAAGACAGAGCAGTAGGAACTCCGTTTTGATACTGCCAAAACAATTGCAGAGATTAATAAAAATTGACTGATATAGGCTAAGCTCATATAAACCGCACGTGTAAAGAAACCATAATCATCATGAAGATAAGTAAGACTAATAATGGATAAAAAAATGCAGGGAAAACTTCCAAACAGAATCCAAGAACAAGTATTCTTGCCATTCAGTACCTGTGGGAATGCTTGATGTGAGTCGAAACCATAACATATACCTGTGAAAAGCAAGGAAGGTCTGGTGGCCGATCAAACTAGCAGCGAATCAAGGTCATGGTGGTAAGGGTTCTAGAGCAGTGGCAAGGAAAACCCTCATGCAACTGCGCGGAGGCAAAAGAAAACGGTTAGGGTTGAGGGGCAGGTCATTACCCTAACCCTACCCAAATCACTCTATGACCGCTGATCAAACAAATGAAGGATGTGGAAATCCGAACACACGTCAAACCCTCAAATCATGAATTAAATTCCGAAAGAAAATTTACCAAAGAAAAGTTTGAGTACTTGCTAATCTAGCAGGACATCACATAAATATAGAAAATCATTATGATGGTACAAAGGATAATTAAGTTGGAGTCATCATTGTAGGCTAACGGGTCATAAATCTGTGAAGTCACAACGTCACGTAAAACCTGAAGGCGCCACCGTAACCAATACAATAGCAAAGCAATTCATGTAATGTCCGTAATTCATATAAAATCCAATATATTACCATAGTCCGGTGTTGGAAATATGTAAAAGAGTTAACATAATTATCTATAAGGAGTTTATTATGATAGTTGCATCATGTTAATTTCTAGTGAAAGGTAAGCTAAATAAGAATTTTATGAATAGTAAAATCACTAAAAAAAAATATGGTGATATGGTAATTTTAATTTTTTTTAAGTGTATGTAACATATACAATAATAATATTAATATAAATTTAACTTTAAAAATATATATGAATATTAAAAAATTCTAATATAATTTTACATTATTATAAAAACGAAAAAACCTATAACATTATATTAATAATTATTCCAAATAAAAAACATCTTATAAAATATAATTAAAAAAAATCTATATAAATATAATAATGATAATACTTTAAATACTTGAGCATAAAACTAATTTTCAAATTAATAAAATGTAAAACCATTTTTTAACAAAGTGAAAGAAGTCAATATTTACAGTTTGAAATAGAGCTGGTTGATTTTCACTTAGTAATTTAAGTGTCTGCATAAAACTTATAAAATTATTTTAAAAACGATTCAAATAATTATACATTTACACTGTTAAAATGTGTCAATATTTATGGTTTAAACAATTATACATTTATACTGTTAAAATGCGTCAATATATACGGTTTTAGATAGAGCTGGTTGATTTTCATTTAGTAATTTAAGTGTCCACATCAAAAATTAATATAACTGATTAAAATTATTTTAAAAACAATTCAAACAATTATACATTATATTTTAAATTGTTTTAAAAAAAATACGGATTATTCAAAAATATAATTTAACAATTTTATTTTTCCGGATTTAAATTAAGTTGATAAAAAATAATTCCCAACTCAACTTCGTTTTATTTTACACCATAAGTTCCTATACAACATTGAGCCAACCTTAACCAACAATAGTTAACATATTCTATTTAATAAATTTATCAAGATACCAGTAAACTATTTTTTTAAACATATTCTCCAAACTCCGAGTTAATCAGGCTTAGCAAATCTATGTACATCTCCTTATTATCTAAAAGATAGGGAGAGGAGTCGAGGAGTCTTCCTTGAGACTACAGTTGTTGAGATTAAATCACATTCGACTTGCGCAACTAAGACAAAATACAAGGTTATAAAATTTTACTTAAAACGAAATAGAGTAAATGAAAGAAACATAATAACACTTTGGATTAAGGCCTTTTTGATTAAGTAAAAAAAAAAGTTTTCAAGGAGATTTACATTTTACTAGGAGTTATGGAGTAACTCTCTATAAAACCTAGCTCCACACATTTCTCACCTTGACTTCTCATAGACTTACATCTGCTACATTAAAAAAAGAGTTCTACTTATTTATTTTTCAAAACATGCATTTCTAATACATTAATTTATGGCATAGTCAAAATATTAAGATAAAATTTCTCCACACATTTCTTAGTTTCACCTCTCATACTTACATCCTCTCCATTACAAAAGGATTTATACCTACTTGTTTTTCAAAAAATACATTTTTAATACATTAATTCATGATATCAAAAAAAAATTCTATGTTGTTGAGTATATATATATTAGTTGCGGAATTAATGTCTGAATTTGGTCATTTGAATTTAATTATCTAATGTGTTGCAGAATGAGAAATGTGTATTCCTACCAAGATATTGATTTAATCTAGTTTTTTACCAACTTTGCATTAAACGGTCATTTGAATTTAATTATGTGATGTCCTGTGGAATGAAAAAATTGTAATCCTCCTCATAAATTGATTTAATCCATGTGCTCTAGCTTGCAAAAAAAAATCTACAATCTATAGTAAAACTTTTACTTGTGTACCACAAGTATGTTTGTTCTCAACGCAGTGGTTCCTCCGTCATCACAACTGCCACCATTGGCAATTCCTAAAAAATATCTCATATAAAGAAAATTTTCATGTGTCAATGGCTTTGTGAATATGTCTACAAATTGTTCTTGTGACCTACAATGATGCAACACAATTTCACCATGGTTAATCAATTCTCTAATGAAATGATATTTAGTGTCAAGGTCTGCTTGTGAAAAAACAAATTTTTTGATAGTGCAATTGCAGAATTGTTCTCACAAAAAATATTTTTTGTTCTCTCTTATTCATGGCATAAATCCCTCAACATTCTCCTCAACCAAACAACTTAACATGTTGCTGTTGTTGTGGCAACATATTCATATTTTTTTGTTAATAATGACACTATTAGTTGATTCTTGGAGGTCTGTGAAATTTCTCCCAAACCTAAATTAAAAACATATCTTGACGTGCTCTTTCTATCATCAACACTTCCTCCCCAATCATTTTCAGTGTAACCAGCCATCCTAAAATCATTTGTATCAGTGTACAAAATACCATACTACTTTGTCACATTGAAATACCTTAAAATATTTTTGGCTATGTGCCAATGTGTCTCCTTGGGTGTCTCCATGAACCTTGACACAAAACTCACTGCATACATTATATCAGGCTTAGTTGCTATCAAATACAACAATCTTCCCACCATACTTTTCTATAATTTCGGACTGAC
Organism: Pinus albicaulis; assembly: GCA_034641835.2. Classification (NCBI taxonomy): domain Eukaryota; kingdom Viridiplantae; phylum Streptophyta; class Pinopsida; order Pinales; family Pinaceae; genus Pinus; species Pinus albicaulis. The sequence goes on along the minus strand of CM076575.1, from coordinate 754,213,003 downwards.
ATTGTTGTTGCAATATTCTTTGCTCAACTTCAACCCCTTGACATTTGGAGTTGGTGCGGGCTTGTTGTTCTGCATATTCAACCTCTCCAAAACTTTTGCTACATATTTTTCTTGAGAAATAAAAATACCATTTTTTATTTCTTCACTTCTATGCCCAAAAAATACCTTTACAACCCCAAGTTAGTCATTTCAAACTCACTTTTCATGAATTATTTTATATGAATGATGAGGAAACCATCATTCCTTGTAAAAATCAAATAATCTACATAAAAAAAACACTAAGAATATTATTGATACTCTCTTTGATGTAGAGAGTAGGCCCACCATCACATTCATCAAGGCCATTGTCCATGAAGTAAGCATATATCCTACTATACCATGCACAGAGTGTTTGCTTCAACCCATAAAGATATTTTCTTAACCAATACACTTGTATTATTGGCCTTATACCTCGTAACCAGGTGGTTTCACAACATATATTTCCTTTTTCAACACTGCATTCAAGAATGCTAATTTTATGTCCATTTGATACACTTTCAATTTATGTTGTGCCACAATTGAGAACACTGTATGCACTGTCTCCATCCTCGTGACTGGTGCAAATGTCTCTGCATAATATCTTCCACGATGCTCCTTGTATCCTTTGACAACTAGCATTGCTTTATGCCTTTCAATCTTTCCTTCAATGCTAATATTGGTCTTATAGACCCACTTCAATCCAATGACTTATTTTCCTTGTGGAATGTCAACTAACTCCTATGTGTCATTATTTTCTATTGCTCCTATTTCTTCATCCATTGTCGTTACCCATTTTTCCTCTTTGACTGCATCCTCAAAATGTATTGGTTCATCTACATGAAAAAAATGAAAAAAGGAATTGAGACCAACAATACTATCAACTTCATTTTTCTCATAAATTTCACTTAAATTTCTAAATTTTTGTCTTATGCTTTCATATTATGGGCTTGAAATGTCACTTGATTTTGCGCTTGACATAGATCACATTGCAGGTATTTTTGGTGTGCTTAGTGTAGTACTTGCTTGACTGCCTGACACTATCATATTATTTGTCGACGGTGTCACTTGGTGAGAAATTACTTGTTGCAGTCAATTTGTCTTTGTCTTCATGTGGTGTACATTTTTTAACATTGATTATCTTCACTAAACTTACATCCCGTGATTCCCCTTTTATGAAATGCACATCTTTGTTGATTACGACCTTCTTAGTTGATGGATTGTAGAGATTTTATGCCCTGGATTCATCACTATATCCAACAAATATGCATTTCTCCCCCTTGTTTTCCAACTTATTCCTTAACTCATTCGGGACATGTGCATAAGCCACACATCCAAACACTCTCATGTGAGTGACACTATGCTTTCTTCCACTCCATGCCTCTTCAAGAGCCATATTATTAACACTTTTGGTTGGACACCTATTGATGATATATGTTGCACAAGAAAAAAATTGACCCCAATAATCATTTGGAAAATTCTTTTCCTTCAACATACTCCTTTCCATTTCCATAATGGTCCTCTTTTTTTCTTTCAGTGACACCATTTTGTTGTGGTGTATACCTTGTTGTAAATTTCTTGTGAATTTCATGCTCCCTGTAAAAAGTGTAGGAAGTTATTTTAGATGTATTCGCCACCTATTTCATTCCTCATACCTTTGATATAATGTCCACTTTTATTCTCAATAAGAGCTTTATATTGGTGGAAGCACTCAAACACTTCATTTTTCTATTTTAGGAAGTAGACCCATGTCTTCCTTGTATAATCATCTATGAAAGTCAAAAAATAATAGTTGCCACCAATGGATGGTGTCCACATTGGTCCACATAAATCTGAATCGACAATATCCAAGGGTGTCTTTTCCCTTATTAACTTTCATGTTCAAAATTATTCTCTATGATTTTTCCCCAAGGTGCATCCTTCACATAGGTTGTACGATTTTTCTATCAGTGAAAATCCCTTCACCATGTCTTTCCTATGGAAAAAATTCAAACCTAAAAATTGAGACGACCAAATATGAAATGGCATAGCCAATTTTCATCTTTAAATTATGCTTCAAACTTTACTTGTGTGAAATCTTCTACATTTATTTCATTTTCTTGTGAATTCATTGATAGTTGTGCTTGAGCACCTTCTTCTTGTGAGTATAGTTTTATCTTGAGAGGAAACATTCTAATGCTTGTCATATGAACTTTTGCAATCAAGTGTTTTCTTGGAGACTTATCAAAAAGTGTGCACTTTCCATTCTTGAAAAAAAACATTGTATCCATGTGCATGACTTGTCCAATGCTTATGATGTTATGCTTCAAAACAAAGACAAAATAGAAATCTAAAATGCACTTCTTATCCCCCTTCTTTGTTAGAATGTTGAATCTTCCTTTGCCCATGATAGAGACTTTTCTATCATTCCCTAGTGTCACTTCAAATTTCACACTTTCATCTATATTTGAAAACATTTGTATGTTCCGTGTCCTGTGGTTGCTGCACCATGAATCCAAAAACCATACATCCCTTTGTTTTCTTTGTGCTACATTACAAGCCAAAAAAAACCTGTCTTGCTTATGAATTTCGTTTATGAAATTTTCACTTGGTTTGTTACTTACATAACGTTTCTTCTTTATACATTCATTTGCATAATGACCATGCTTGTTACATTAACAACATTGAACTTTAGGTTTAGCATACCTCTGTCTTTTTGCTTGATTTTGGCTTGAGCTTTAACCTGGATTTTGATTACTGCCCCTTCCACTTGAGCTTGAAGGGTCGCTTCTTCCATATTTGTGTGGGATTATTCCTCTTCCTATAGAATTTGATCTTCCTCTCCATCTACCTTAACCAAATGAAACTTGTGTCTTGAAGGCATGCTCCAATGAGGAGTTTTTTTCTATGTTCAATCTATGTTCATGAGAAATCTGTGATGCATGAAGATCATCGACTGAAAATTTTGAGAGATCCGTTGTCTATTCTATGGTAAAAAAAATTGCATCAAATTTTGCTAGCAAAATTCTTAAAAAAATTTCAACTGATTTCGTTCCCTCAAGTGTCTCAACATGAGGCTTGATTTGGGTAACCGGTCCAACTACATGTGTAAAAATTGAGTATACATTCTCAGACTCTTTCATACAAATTGTCTCAAAATATCTTCTCAACATTTGTCGTTTTTTTTGTCTTCACCTTTTCCATGTCTTGGTAGGCTCTCTAGAGGGAATCCCATTCTTTCTTGGACTTCATTAATGTTGTAATCCTTAGGGAAACACTTTCATGAACTCTTTGAAAGATGTAAAAGAGGCCTTTTGAATCTTCATGTTGTCCCTCCACAAATACTTTTCTACTTGTGACAAGGTATTGTATGTTGTTTTATCTCTTGGTTCGTGGAACCCATTCTCCACCAAATACCGAATACCTTGAGACGAAATTAAAGCTTTCATTGTTATAGCCCAACAATCATATTTTTTTCCATTAAACTGAGGTATTTGAGGATTAGCCAAGCTTGTGTTTCATGCTACCATTCTCACTGTTAAATTTTTTTCTCAAATATACCATGTGAAAGATTAGGGAGAGGAGTCTTCCTTAAGACTACACTTGCAGATATTAAATCTTAGTTGACTTGGGCAAATAGGTTAAAAAACTTAGAAATTTTAAGGACAACAAAACATAGTAAAACAGAGTAACTGAGAGAAACATAATAAAACTTTGGATTATAATTTTGAAATACATGAAATAAATTAATATGGAGGTTGGGGCTCCTTCACTAAGTAAAAAAAAATTAGTTAGAGTAACTCTTCACAAGATGAGTAACTATAAGAGTTTGAACGGCGATGAGGTGGGTTGTTATAGCACTCATGACAGGTTCAATTCCCTTCCCCGATTGGGGTGATGTATCTGGACATGTTATGAAGATGGAGTAAAAAAAAAAAAAAAAGTGAAAAAAGAGAAAAAATGAAAGGTACTACCAAACTTACAAAAAAAATAAAAATTTGTTTTTAGGGGCCGCCAAAAATTGCACCACACATTTCTCACCTTACAAAAGGGTTTCTACCTACTTCTTTTTCAAAGGGTACATTTCTAATACTTTGATTCCTTCATGACAGAGTCAAAATATTAAGGCACACTATAGGCTATTGTACAGAAATGTTTTTCTATGTTGGAAAGTACATATATTAGTTGTGTAATTAATGTCTCACTATAAGTTTTTTTTACCAACTTTGCATTAAATGGTCTGTGTTTTTGAATGAGCAATTTGTACTCTTGTTAAGAGCTTCATTTAATCCTCAACCTCAAGTAAAGCTCCACTTAGTTGATTTACTAGTGTACCCCAAATATGGCTCTTGTGAGTTTATTTAAGACTGCGGTTCAGATTAATTTTCCAAGATTATCCACCTTGATGAGCAATACTAACATATTGCCTTTTGGGTAAGGACGAAGAGTTTCTTCATTTCTTATTAGAATCCAGCTAGAAATTCTTGAATAAATCTGATTGCTGGAATATTTCAATATTTTTTTGGGAAAAATTAGATTCCATACCGTTGTGAATCTGGGTCACTCAAGATTCTGAATTTTAACAACTCTAATTTAAATTTTCAGAAATTCTTACCAAATTTTCTCCCAGGCTAAAATTTAGATTATGAGCTAACATATTCTGTTATATGGATTTCCAACCTACTAACGTTGTATTAAACACATTCTGCAATCTCCCTACCAATCCCACCTGGAAAATCTAAACGAATGTATCTCCTCAGTCTCTGTTTATTTCAAACCCTAATGTAATCCTTAAACGAACGTTGAAAGCATTGATATTGCCCAACAGTTGTGAGAAGGGTACTAGGAATATAATGCCCATTCCATCAGGGGTTGATAGAAATTGATTTCTATTTAGTTGCTCTCGTTTGTTAGTGCGAACAGGGTTGTACTGGACTGTACCGCTTTAGATGGGCCCTTATTGCTCTCTGAAGTTGCTTAAGCTTTCCCATCATTCTCATATTTTCCCATATGAGTTGTGTATTCATATTTGATAATTTCAGAAGGCATCCAACTGTGGTAGCATACTATTCAGAAGCTGGCTTTTACTCAGATCACTCAATTCCAACCACAAGATGTCAGGCCTTCTGCGTTCCTGTTTCCCTAGGCGGAAAGTGGGTCAGTCAAGGGTCTAATTTTTATGTCCGTGGCAGAGTGCGTCACATGAGCTTGACAGAGTACTTGAATTAGACGGACGCGGGCAGATGCATTGGACAAAATGTGAACTTCTGTAATACAGAATAAGATAAGGTTTGAAATATTATTACACTAATAAACTGCAGAGGTATTATACTGGCTGCAACACACTGACATCTTCTTCACCAGTATTTTGTCACAACAGTCATATTCTAACAACCAAAATCAACATAACAAAATATAAATATATAAGAAAACACTAGGTTGAAGATTAACAACATAACATAAATTGCAGAAGCTTAAAGTGTTTACTATCATTGTGCCAATTGCTGAATTCAAGAATTTTAATTTTCTAGCGCAGCCCATAACTCACATAGAGGCCACAGGTCGAAATTTTGCAGTACACCATAAAGGTATATATTCAGATAAAGAAACTGTAGTTCAGTGGCCCGTAGTTCCCTCCAACAACATGATTTGTCAAATGGAAGCTGTGAGACATCCACGTGAACTTTCACATGTATGTAGTGACAAATGTTTTGGGATTCCCTATCACGACAAATGTTTTGGGATTCCCTATCACACAGGACATGGGCAGAATTTGTCCATGTTTAGCTAAGGATATTGTGGTGATGGCGGCCTCATGGATTTAAAACATAATACAGTAACGTGACAGGATTAGCTCACCAATTGCAACCAACAGGGGTCGTTGTAAATGACTGCACGAATTGACCTGCGCATCAATGTTGAAAGCGTGGAAACGTATATTGTCTTAATTCTAATTCCACGTACACGTTAGTTCATTAAATACAATATATAAGGTTAGCATATCCATAGTAACTGTCTATAATTATATTTATATATTTTAAATACAATGAAAATTTTATTATAATTTAATTGTTTGATTAATAATGGTACATATTCATTACTATTATTCAAAAAATTATTTGAGTTGGAATCATCTTGCGAATAATCATTAAAAATCTTTTTGTTTTCAATTTATACAATATTTAATATAAATATATATTACTATTCATCTATTAAAAAAATAAAATACTTTATAATATTTTTAAATTATTTTAATAAAAGAACATAGTGTATTTTATTTTATTCTTTAAATAAAAGTCATACTTTCTCTACTGAAAAATGTAATATAAGTTTTATACAGATTTCATTATTATTTTATTATATTCTATAGGTTCCTGAATAGATATATATCGTTTCAAAAATGTGAAAATTGCATTCAATTTTTATTCTTCATTATATGTTCCTGAGTCGAATATAGGTATGAATAAGTATGGATTAGACATAAAACTCACAATACATTTTGACCGTTATAGACGAACAGAAACAGCTCACCGATTGCCAACTAACGGGGGTTGTTTTAAACAGGCCTGTGATGGAATTAACGTTTGACAGCACGTTTTTTGGTTTTATAAATGCATTTGATGGCCAATAAATATTCTGGAACGTCAACAGGACACACTGCCAGGTTGGATCCACACATTTAAGTTATCCGTTATAGATTGCAGTGGTTTGTTTACAGGCATAGGCTTCCAGTATTAAAGTATGTTTAAAGTTGTTTGCAGAGGACATTGTCTAATATTGGTAGTGCTATGTAATCTTTTTAAGTGATATAAATAATTTTTATATAAATAGTAAGTTTAGTAGTGGGTCAGGGTGAATATCATGAGAATTGTCGGAAACAAAAATATTTTATTTCATAATTTTGTATTTCAACATTTTTCTTTTATAGAAAATAAAAAATTTAGTTTAGTTTAGAACTGTGTTTCACAGCTAGCTGTATCAGCCTTATTTATGATTTTGATCATGTTGAAGTTAGAGTGGATATGTGTTTTAGAATTTTTTTTTTTTTAAATTAATAATAAAAAGTTAGCTATAATAAAAAATAATTATGAATATATATGTTTGGTTAATTTAATTATGTCACTGTGTTGGGTAGGTTAGTTGATATTACAATTTAATAAGAAAGAAATATAAAAATCTTTAACGCACAATAAAATATTGCATTCCCCAAACTCACAATCAAACATTTTAATCCATCATATTTGAAAGTAAAAATATTTACTTATTTAGTGATAAAATAAAAATAATAAAAATGAAAAATGAAATATGTAATCCATTCAAATTTTTAATATAAAATTAGTATTTTTTATTTGAAATATTAATACTAAAAATTATATGTATATCATAAATAAATAAGAAGTCCAATATATAGGATTAAACAATATTCATATGTATTTAAAAATATATTAATAACAGAAAACAATTCACTATGTAGAATGCAATTTATAAATAAAATATTTCACTTTTCATGTTAAATGAAAGATAAAAAATGTCAATTATGTACATATTATATACAATAATTTTTATGCTTAACACATTTCAAATAATATCACTATTTTATATTTTACCCTTTTTCTAGGGATATTTTTGGTCAATTTTTTCTAAAACCCAACAAAGAAATGATGGAGTTGCAAATTTAAACCATCAAGTATTTGATTATTATTGGCTAAGTGATAGATCTTTGGTTAAGATAGATATATAATGATTTTAAAATTCAACCAAAAAGAAAAGCAAAACTGTGATACTTTTAGGACATGGGACTATGTCCACTTGTTAAATCTATAATAATGGAAAATAATAATAGTCTAAAAAGTAAAAGTGGTAAAAAAAAAAAAGATATAATCATTTCCAAATCTTCAAATTAATTAATTTAATACTATCATAGTTATTACTTATCACTATAATAGTCTAAAAAGTAAAAGTGGTAAAAAAAAAAAAAGATATAATCATTTCCAAATCTTCAAATTAATTAATTTAATACTATCATAGTTATTACTTATAAGTGATAAGGTCACTTAAAAATTTGTTTTTACCTCATTGTCATAATTATCTTCAATCAATAATAACCTTTTCCACTATTATATAATAATGATTTTCAATATATAATTATCTCCGATAAATAATAACCTTTTCCATTATTATATAATAATGGACTTCAATATATTTTATACTTGTGATTAATACCATTAGGAATTGATACTTCTACCATGTGATTAATACCATCACGAATTGATACTTCTACCATGTGATTAATACCATCACGAATTGATACTTCTACATGTGATTAATACCACCAGGAAATGATACTCTTACAATGGATATAGGAATTTATGGGCGCATATCAATGTCTGAAGCACAGATTAAATGGATATAGGAACTTATGGCGCATATCAATGTGGGAAGCATACATTAAATGCTGTCCTTTTGTCAATACGTTCATCGATAAAAAAAATATATGGATAGATGGAGCGTGAGGTAGAAGGTAGTTTATATGTTTCAGGCAATTTGAAAATATTTTGATGGGAATGCAGAACCTGCCATGTTATTCGTGCAAATCTCGTTAATTCATAAGCGTGCTAAATATATTTGCCAAAATGTTAAAATCGCAAGCTAAATTTTCTTGGATTTCAATTTTGTTTTTTAATGCTGACCCAAAAACCAGTAAGAGTAAGTTTGGATCGGACATAGAATTCCCAAGGCACTTTGACAGTTATAAAAAATTAAATAAATTTGACGAAAAAATCTATTTTGAAATTCTTAACCTAGTATCGTTTCATTGCTCACCATCAGGACTCAAAGGACTCTGCTACTCTGATCTGAGTTTGACGATTTTAATGCTCGCTACTATTGTTGTCACAATGCGAAGGGGGACCATGAGCCCAATAACAAAGGACTTGCACTTTAATTTTTCTTTGTTTTTCATGAGAGCAATTTCGGAATATTTTTGCTAGGTCAGTATTTAAGAGAATTTGAAGTTTTTAACTAGTGACTTTTTTTCAAAAATCGTCCAAAATGAAAACTTAAAAATACACCTTTCATGACAACTTTGAACATTAACATCAGTTGGTTAACTAAAACTTCAACCTGAGCATATTTAGCTCATGGAACTCAGAAATATAGACATTACTTGCTAAAGTAAAGTTAAAAGGTTCAGCTAAACAGTGTTCCTACTGATCTGGGCTGATTGTCTGCGGACTACTGATAGGTGGATTTGAATTGTGCAATCTTTCAGGTGAACATGCAGTCAAGTTATTCCCTAGTTATTCTCATATATTTCATTTGAATACAGTAGCCTCGGCCAATCCCCTTGAAACTCATTCTCAACTAAAAGATAAAAATAAAGTTGGCTCATGTAAAACTAAGAGCTGGCTCCAGAAAATTCAGATATGAACAAGCATTCGACCAATACGCTCTGAACCAACGCTGTGATCGGTGCAAGGTCTATGTACGAGTGTTTACAACCTAACCCAGACTTCATCGTGGAATGTTTGTCACTTTCTTCTGAATTTGGGTTTATAGAAAAACTTTAATGAAATAAAAACAAAAATAAAAATACATTATATATACAATTTAGTACATGTTTGATTTTTTATTTTATTTTTAAATATAAATGTTTATAATAATTATATTAACATGTGAAATCAATATTCATATAGATTGATTTTAATTTTATATTTACTGAGGGTTGAGATTTAAATGTTTATAATAATTATATGAACATGTGAAATCAATATTAATTAACAATTGGTGTAATTATATATAAATCATATAGATTGATTTTAATTTTATATTTATTAAGGGTTGAGAAGGATCTAATATCTCAAAATGTAAATTTATTTTATAAATGTAAAACTTAGGAAAAATTTTACATTTCAACATTTGAGTCTTCTAAACACTTGATATACTCACATTTAAGATGGATCTATGTTCGTTCTTATTAATATTATTTATAATTTTCCAAATTTCATATTTCTATGTACAAAAAAAAATTGATTGGTAATTTTATTAAAATTAGATAGATATAGATAATAGATACATATATAAAGGGTTAGCTCTTGTGGTCTAGAGCCACACTTGAAGTTCTTTGATATTCTATTCCTTTGGGGCAAAACCTAGTAATCACTAGCTAAGGGTTTACCCTATTTACCATCCATGAAATGTGAGGAAGTCCCCATACTTTCATTCTAAGTAAAACAAAAAAAACATAGACATATACTTTAGAAAAAAAAATACTATAAATATTGAATTTTCATATTCTTACCAATTAAATTTAAATACAAAATTATGAAATAAAATGTTTATTAATATGTGTGTATTTTTTTTGAGTAATTTTTTTCAAAGTAGAGAAAAATTACACTTTGCAAATGCATACAACTCTTGTATAAGTCAACAAGTATATATTATAATTGATTGCAGAAAATATAGGTGAAAAGAAAGATAAAGACCACAATATTGTCAAAGAACTTTTTTCTATCGTGAACATTTTTAGAAATGATGTGGTGCTGGTAAGTTTCCTTCTATGATGGAAGTATTAAAAATGTTCTAAATCTTTCTATTCATTTATCTTCCACATCTCATAATCCATTTATTCATTTATCTTCCACTTCTCATAACCCATTGTATACTTACTTTAGACAAGGCATCTATTTTCTTCTTTCATTCCTGGTAGACATGGAAACAAAGTGTCAAAAGTATCTTTGATAAGAATAACTTCACCCAACAAAGGTAATATTTGTTCATTGTGGAATTTTAAAATCCCATTTACTCAATTTATTATTATCACGGAGTCACGAAAAAAATGTAAATGCTACATCCTTTTTCTTTAGCATAAAGTAGAAGGAGCTTTAGAGTCATTTGTTCAAAAAAATTATTTGTACCACTCCCCTAACCCACTTTTATAGAGAACATATGTGCTTCAAATAATTTAAGAAGTGCAACCCCTCGACATCTATTTTCCTCACCTAGTGAAGCTCCATCAAAGAAATCCCATTGTCGTGATTTCTCAATAACCTTTTGTATTATGTGCCTAAGGGTGCCAATACCGTCCTCGTTAGGGAGGTGAGAGAGAACATCTAGAATATAAGCCACCGTTATTTCTTGTATGGACCTAGCGTCTTGAAAAATAGCTTTGTTCCACGCTAACCAAACACCCCAAAAAATAAGTAAAGGAAAAACTATATCTTTTAAAATCTTGATTACCCATGTCTTCCACACCTCCTCCATTCTTCTCCCTTGCTAGTTAGCCTCAACTCCTAAATTTATTCTACAAAATATATGCATACTTTGGGGTATGATCAATCTATGAAGAGATATGCTACATTTCTCCCCTCTTAATTACAAAGGGCACACCAGCTTGGTAATTCCACCTATATTTTGTGAATGTTGTTGCATGTTGGCACCTTATTTTCAAGAAGACAACACATAAATAATCGAGCTTTTTCCAAATATTTTAGTTTCCAAAGCCTCCACCACCACCATACCTATTATCCCCAAATTTGATCTGAAACTAAGTGTAAAGAACCTAGCTTTCGGGTGTAATCCACATAAGGAGAAGGAAACCATTTTAGTTCATATTATTTTTCTATCAATGAGCAGGTGAAGATGAGAGGGCTATGATGTATCCTTCCCAGACATCCGTATGTATTTCTAAAAATTCCCAATTGATCGATGTGAGCTAACCTTGTGCCTAGAAATAAGTGAGGTTTGAGTCTGCTAATTCATTAAGAAATAAAGTGTGCATCATATATAAAACCTACGAGGCCCTGTGGAAGGTTATATGTTTCCTTACTACATATCCATGAATCATCACCAATTTTAACCTTCGATCCATTACTTATATTCCTTGCAAGTCATTCATCAATGACCTTAAAATATGCTTCCATTGCCTTCCATATGATTGAAGAATTTGTACAAAATTTTTTAGGATACCAAATCCATTCTTCAATGGAATCTAGGTAAATGTGTTTCATTTGAATCACCAAAGTACAAAGGCCATGTGTTGTGAGGAGACTCCGACCAACATTAGCTTCCAAATATTTTTCGAATAATGGGATATTATTTAATCTCCATCCACCTATGCCTTTGGACCTACAATCATTTCCCACCTAACCCATGACATGATGAACTAATCACAACTTCTTTCCCATAGAAACCGAAGACATATTTTACATAACTTCTCTATTGTTCCTTCAGGAATCAATGAGAGACACGTCCAATACACTAAAATGACTTCCAGGACTGATTTGATTAGCACAAGCCACCCTTCTATTGAAATACACCTCACGCTCCAATTTTTCAACACTTTTCCACATTTGTAATCTACCAAAATCAGCCTTATTCTCTATACACATTTGGTTTTAGGTGGAACCCCAAGTACTTGAGGTCTCCATCTCATATATTAAGCATATATGCAAAAGAAAGTTGTAGATGGTGGGCCTCCTCCTATTCTAACTAATGGAGGATCATAGTAAATTTTTAACATTGATCAAAATTACCATAACCCTCCCAAATAGATCTAGAAATGACTGTAGTAGCACCACATCTTGACAAGACCCACTACAAAAAATGAGAATGTCATCCACAAATAATAAGTCTGTGATCGAGAAATTTTCAACCAATTCTAACTACTTTAATTACTATCCCTCATTGCATATTAGGATTTGCAATCATTCTTATTAGGACTTCTACAACTTATAGAAATAATAGGGAAGAGAGAGGGAAACCCTCTCTAACGCCTCTTTTCTAACAGAAAAATGATGAAGCCAAACAATTTATAATAACTTCAAGTTATATAGATGTGATGCAACTCATGACCCAAGTAATAAACAAAACTTAAAACTCTAGGTGGGTCAAAACAAGTCATAAATAGAGCTAGCTTACCCAATCATAAGCTTTAGACAAATCAATCTCAAAGACTACTCCTTTTAATTTTTCATTTTTGATGGTATGATGACAACAGTTTCAACATTTTCAATAGTAATGGGTGTTATAACATCAACTCCTACAACATTTTCAACATATTTAACATTCACATGTTGTTATGACATCTATTGTTGCATCATCCACTGGTACAACATCCATTGTTAAATACTACAACAATTTCAACATTTTCCACTGTAATGGGTGTTACAACATCAACTGCTACAACATTTTCAACATATTTAACATTGACATGTCTTAATGACATATGTTTTTGCATCATCTACTGGTAAAAAAATCCATTTTTACAACATATACTTCTCAATGCATTGTTACCTATGTTTTTTCTTCTCAATTTGTTTTCTTGATCCCCCAAGTGCTAGTGTAGTGTTGTGTGGCAGAATGTAACAACTCCACTTCCACCATTTTTTTTTCTCTTTATAGCATAATTAACAAACTGTCGTTAAGTATATTAATGTAGTTCGTCTCTATTTGGCACACTCTTTCATTACCACACCTTTTCATTATATTTTCTATTATTATGACTTCCTTCACAACTATGAATTTACATACAACCTATTTCGTCTAGTTGATTTTTTTGGAATTCATCAGTCATTTTCATTGTTGCATGTATTTTGACTATAATTCTTCACCATATTATTTTAATGTGTTTTATAGAATATTATTTTAATGCAATTACTCGTTATACTATATCCTTAAAATTTTTAATTCCATAGTGGTTATACATACATAATTATATCTTACCCTTATTGATATTTTCTTCACTTTTATTATAAAAAAGCTACCTTAGTTTAGATTATCAACTACCACTAGTTTTTTATTATATCTCTGTATTTAAGGTTAAATTCAACCTTTGCAACTGACTTACTAATGCAATTATTACCCTAAATTACATGTGTGCCAAGTCATTTGTTATATGGGAACCTTTGTTAAGTTGAAAGGCATTTTCCCTTATTCCATACTTTATAAATAACGATTTATGATTTCACTTGTAATATATATATTGCATCACTTATGCTTTAACATATTGCTACCCATTTACTATTCATTACAATAGGCTTTTATGTTAATAGATTTGGTTTTATATAATTTGAATGAAATCGTATATAACTATTAATACCTTGTAATGTATTAACCCATCCATTCTTACTTAGGATGGAAATATGTATTAAACATAAATCGTTTTAACCCCATACTATTACACATAACAATGCGTATTTATGAGTTTGGGATTTGGAAATACTATCCGTAGGTTACAAATTAGATTCTTTTAAATTCTTATCCTTTCGAGCTTGTCATCATTTTTGAAACTTACTATATTTATTAATGCGATCACGTGGATTTGAGGAATTACCTCTCGTCTGCAAGAGTAATCACCCACCTTATATCCACACCACATGGAAGGTTATGATGGGTTTGTAATTAGGTCTCGGATTAACTCATACACTAAACCCCATTTTTTTTTTCATTGTCAATTTGTCATTGTAGCTCTTTTTCCATTCAGCCTTACTAGAATCACGATGTAGAAAATATTTGGCTCACCATTAAGGTTTCATCATCGAATACCTTCACGTCTTCTTGATGTGACATTTCGATTTGGTTGTTAATGTTTTCGACATTATGTCTTTTTTGTAAGGCTTTGAGTTAACCTTAATTTTGTTTCTACGAATTTTTATTCTCTGCAACTTATCTAATTCTTTTCATTTTGATTGCAAGATTTTCATTTTTATCTTAGGTTAGGAGTTATCCTCCATTAATGTTTTAGCGAACATCGAGGTAAGTGTTTTCAGCCTTTTCCAAAATGTATGGTGGACTGTTGCATTTCGTAATTTCTATAATTTCAATACCTGTAACGTAATTCCTTGCTCATATTTTCTACTCATACAGGATTTTGATATATTTATTCTCTCTATTAATAAATTTACCTCTGTAAGTTATTTTATAATAATTTCTGTTTGTGTTAATATAGCTTTTATTTAAGTATGGCAGTGATTTGACTATCACTTAGCAGTCTCTGTAATTTCATTCTCGATTTGTGGTATTCCTCTGCAATTTCTTCACTCATATATGAACGTGACTCTTTACCTTAAATTATTGAAATTAAAATTGCTTCTAATTTTTTTTCCTATGGTTATCTTGATCTCTTTTTGTTATTTTATGATTTGGGGTTTTCCCCATTGAATATCAAACTCATTATATAAATTAGATTTTTTTTTTTCAAATTTAAATCTGCGGAGTCTTTGTTGAGATTTCATGGGTTTGGAATTTCAATTTTTGAGGAAATTTAATATAATTCCTCATTTTTAATGAATCGAGTTAACCTATAGCTCTTGGATGCTCAATCTATCTTTAGAATTTCAATTTCTGATTTGACTCATAACTCCTCTTTTCCTCATGAGGATTTTCAAATTTTGTGGGCTTTCGAATTATTCAAACATTCTCAGGTTCAGGAAGTTTCATTCCTTTTTATTTATTCTAAATGAATTTAACACTACAATATTATAGATTGATAATCTGTATGAATCTCTCATTTTTATGTTTATATATTAAATTTCCAAGAATAGGATATTATGACATTTATAAATTCAATAAATTCATACTGTGTGCACGAACAATAATTTTTACATTGTTCCTCAGAGTTTGACAAACACTCTGTTGTCCAGATTTATGGTAATTTTTTTCCCTCTCTTTTTATTAATTTCTTCTTGTTATTATGTTCCTCTCATTCTCAACTTTCGAGATTTATGGTAGTCTTTTTCCCTCTCTTTTTATTAATTTCTTCTTGTTATTATGTTCCTCTCATTCTAACCTTAATTTTTTTCCTATTTTTTATATGCAGATTTATTGTCCCAGACTATTACAATCAATAAGGTAATATTTCTATTTTAATTACCAACATCACTTAATTAGGTATTCATTACTTTACTAAATTTAAATACATTTATTAATTAATATTTAATTGTTTACGTGCAGGTACTCCATTTCCTTTCCTGCTCACTTATGCATCTAATTTATAATTCTGTAAGTCATTCATTGAAAATAAACTTTGATTTCATCTTCAGAGGTTGGTCCATAATTCTTTAAGGACTTCCTCCTCTTGTATTCTGAACAATTTTCAAATGGATAATTTGGTTGTAACCATGGGATTGAATCCCCAACTTTCTCTAAATTTATGACTGTATTTACTTGACATTTATGTATATAGGACTCTCCAGATTTACTTTGTTTCCGTATAATATATTATACTTTATTTTTAGAAAGTTAAAATATGTTTACTTCTCTGCCTGTATTAGGCTCTGTTTGACCTATGATACGACCTCTGATACATTTCTTAGATAATGCTATGTTTTATATAGATATCCAAAAATCTTCTAAATATGTTACAGTAGAAGATATTATTTTAAATTCACAATTTCATGTTTAATAAGAGAAAATAATTCCCTCATTATATATAAATTTTCGATTTATGTTATTATGGCACAAATGATAAATACAATAAATTTAATTTCTTTCCCCTGTATTTATTTATCGTTTTGTGTATATAATAATAATATTTACAGCCTAACCTCAAATTTAAACCTATTATGAAGGTCTAGACATTCTGAGAGTTGGTTTATTTCTTATAAATGTCAATGTAACTATATAGAAATACACTATATCTATTATAGTACGTTTTGTTAAATACATCAAACTCTGTAACTTACAACTAATAGAAAACTAGGATACTATGTAATAATACAGAAATTATAATTTTCCACATATCTTTCTACATAAAACATCATTTCTCTAACTCTCCTCATAATAAAACAATGATAATACATAATTAAATAAATTGTGCATACCAATTGTGGTAAGACTATTTTCCACCCAACCTTGAGCTTTCTCTCCACCTCCCCCCAATCAGAGACCAATTCCTCACAGGGTAGACAACCTCTTGTATACCTAAGAATAAATTATTTAAGCCTTATTTCCTTTCAGCATAATTAAATAAATTTTGCATACCAATTTTGGTAAGACTATTTTCCACCCAACCTTGAGCTTTCTCTCCACAGCTCCCCCCGATCAGAGACCAATTCCTCCCAGTGTAGACAACCTCTTGTCTACCTAAGAATGACTTATTTAAGCCTTCTTTCCCTTCATCATGTTTCCATACCTGCGTCCAGTTAATCTCGATGTTTTTTTCCTTTTTGAGTCATTACTTTTGTTTTTTCCACAAAATTACTTTAAAACTAGTTTTTCTCTCATTCTAGTTTTATTCCACCTCTTCTCAGTAACTTTCCACTTTATTGAGGTATCTTTTTTAGATTTTTATCTCCAATCTAATATTCAATTTTTATTTTATTTTCTCCAAGGATTTTTGGAGAATCTGGGAAAGTCTTTGGAATCTTATTCATCCTCATGGACTTGGATTCCTGATCTCTAATTATACTCTAGTATTTGCACAATAATTCAATTTCCACTTCTATTGAATTTAAAATAATAAAATATGTCCACAATAAATGTTTTCCTTTAGATCCACTTGATCTTTAGGATTGTTCAACTGTCTTATAAAAGCAATAAAAATATGGATATTACACAGAAACACCTCTTTAGTTGCTCAATTCAAGCTTTGACAATAGAGATTAAATGGATTATTGTTATAATATCTGTTGTGACAACATTTGTTAACGAATTTTCATTACATCATCTATTGTTACAACATTTGCTTCTCAATCCACAAATTACCTATGTTTTTTCTTCTCAATTTGTTTTCTTGATCCCCAAAGTGCTAGTGTAGTGTGAGGTGGGTGGAAAAACTCTTTGGCTTCCCACTTTCAAGATTTGACAAGAAAAATGAAAAGATTTCTATCCCCTCTATTTTTATAGCATCTGATATTACAACATTCATTGTTATAACAACTACTATGGTCACTAATTTAGTAGTTTCAATAGTATAAGTTGTTATAGCATCAAATTTTACAATAATTTCAATATTTTCAATAGTAATGGGTGTTATAACATAAATTGTTAAAAAAATTTCAAAAAATTTAACATTGACATGTTATTATGGTATTTTTTGTCTCTTCTAGTCTCATTCCCCATAACCATTTCATCTTCAACATGTCTACTACATCTAGCTATTCAACATTGAAAGAAAACATTAATGATCCCTCCACTTGAGTGTGGAAAAATAGTGTATATAGAGCACAATATGAGGAGATTTTCTACTTAAAGCTTATGTAATACAAACTAAAATTTATATTTAAATTGTATAACAATTATTTTATGATCTTTAATAACATGTATTAGAATTGTTGAATGTTTTTCATAATTGGAATGGCATCTTAACTACAACTTATTTGCAATTTTATTATCGTATGTGTTATTTGATATGATGAAATATTATTATAGTTTCATTTCATATGTTGTAAAATTAGATATATAATAAATTAATTAATTATTTCATGAAATAAATAAAAAATTTAATTCTGATTTTTTTTTCCCCAGAACAAAGATCTTCCAGAAGATCTAAATGATCCTCATCACATATATCCAGATCAAATTGGGTCTGATGTTGAGATGGCAAATGATTCTCGTGATCACGCAAATATATATGACAACAAGGTCGATGTTGATACAAATGACAATGATGATGATCATGACATAGTTTTTGGTAGCAACCGATGGCATTCATCATCATATAGACTACATCATGGATCATTTTCGATATATTGTTATGATGATTATTCTCATGGTTACTATCACATGTATCATTTTTATGGCCTCCGGTTCCATACTACTGAGTTCCATGTTTTTGACATGTATCATTTTTACCTATATAATTGGACATGATGTATCATATTGACTTGTATCATTCTTTATTACATAATTTATCATTTTTCTTTACATCATTTCTATATGATGTATCATTTTGAATTATGTATGTGAATTTCACTTGTTTTAGTTATATATGATGATTATCTTATGAGTATTGACTCATCAATGATGCATATTTATTACGTATCACGACTTTGATTTACTGCTCATGATGTATGTTTTCAAATTCAATTAAATTATAGATATTTGACTCACTTGATTTAATTATAGATGTTGAGCATGCTACAATAATTATCTTGTTATTTTATATACAATGTATATTATAGACCTATTTTTATGGAGACTTAATATGTATAATGATGTTTTTAATTTGTATTAATGTTTTCTTTTCTAAAAATTCTTTATAATTGATATCCTATAAAATATTTTAAATGCATTCATATGACTTACTATATAATCATACTAACTATTTAAGAGGCATGATATATTTAACTAATTAACTTGAAATAAAGCATATTAATTTAATTGTATGCAAAACAATAATAATTTTTGAAAGAAAAAAAAAAGCAATAATGTAAGCCAAAATGAAAGCCACATTATAAGCAAAATGTATAGCAAAACTTGAAGCCAAATTAGAAGACAGGCTGGACGCAAATCTCAATGCTAAACCTAGTGCTATTCTTGGTTCATGGAAGAAAAAATGAAGCAACAATGGAAGCCAAATTGGAAGCCACATTAGAAGAAAAATTGGAAGCGAAATAAAAATAAAAACTAAAAGCCAAATTGGAACTTTACTCTATTCCTGACGTTCTTCCCGACGTTATTCCTAGTGTTATTTCTGACATTATACTTGGAATTGTTTACAACGTCCATTCCGGCATAATTATCGACGCCACTTCCCACAAGATTTCTGGTGCTATTCTTGGCACAATATCTAGCACTATTTAAGATGTAATTTCTCGCGCAACTTCCAGTTCCACTTCTGACAAGATTCCTTAGACTATTTTTGGCATTATTTTTGGCATGATCTTTAGCAGTATTTCTACCATTATTTCTAGTGAAAAATCTTGTGGTATGATAAACATACGCAATTGTGCACATTTTGCTCCAGGAAAAGTGTCTAATTCATGAACTGAAATACAATAAATTCAGACACTATTTTAGGTGTTATTTGTGTTTTCTGTTGTAGTTACCTATAAAAAAAAGTTATTTTAATTCTTTGTGTTATATGAAATTTTGAAATGGAATTTTTATTTAAATATGTAACCATGTGTAATTTTTTCGCGTTTCAATTCTCTTGGGTAGATTGTAATATGGATATATTATGTTAATAACTCAATTTTGACTCTGATATTTCTTCATACATGTATGCACACCTATAATTTTTCCTTCAAAATGTTTTTTTGCAATACAACACTTAGAAATGTTTTCTATTGTTTTATTCTATTTCATTTTTTCTTTGGAATGTATAGTATGGGATTTCCCAAGCTTGTCTTGTTTCTATAGAGTTTTTCTACAACACCTAGAACTATCCCTGACTGTTGATCCCAATCGCCTGGCCAATAGACTAATATGGTCCATATGATCTAAGACATTTCCTTAGTTTAATAACCCTTGTTTAGAACCAAGTTGCTAACACTTCATTATATTAAATTTCTCATGTTGTTATTATTTCTAAACTTTTCATTCAATCAAACTTTTTGTTCTTCCACAAAACATTTTTTTTTATAAATTAGTAACATAAACAATTTAAAAAATAGATTACAAATCCGTTTACAAAAATTATTTACAGAAATACCATGCTTACAAGAATCATTAACCAAAGTCACACATACTTACTTATCTATTCCAGATCTATTAGGTTGCCACAGACAATTATCAAGGAAGGAAAGATTCTCCTCCTAAGCAACGAGCAAGGTAACACCAAAAATGCTCCCCCCTAAGCTATTTCCACTTTCACGTCAGTATTTCTAGAAAAATATCCAACTAGGTATACCTAAGTGTTCTGAGACCTCTCTAGGTCTAAACTAGGATTTCCATAGACTCACAGGTTTGTTCAGGAATTCAACTAGCCACCCGCAAACTCATGAATTTTTCGTATGGCAGTGTCCTGCCTTCCTTTCAAGAATATCCTCTATGAGGGACGTCTTTAATTCTCATCTTTCTTGATTTCCTCATGTCTCTCCTCTATACCCTCTTGACTCTCTTTTCCAAAACTAAGATATTTATCTCTAGGGAGAGGTGTAACTTCCCATTAACTCCCTAATAGGTGAAATTCACATTTATCATTTTCTTCCTTCATGAAATTTATTAGCGACCATAACTAATCTTGTTAATTCAACTAAAATAAAATAATATTCATGTACAATAATAAATCATGCCCTCTATTAGCCTGTAGTATACCAATTTAATTTTAGTAAGCATAAAATAAATATTTAAATTTCACTAAGGGCTATTAAATCCCCCCCTCACCCACTCAAGTGAAACATTGTCCTTCGTGTTTTCACGGCCCTTAAAATAGGCTACAATATTCCTTGAGCATAAAATTCTCAATTTTTATAGGTAGCCTCTTCTAGCCAAAGTGCCTGCATTGTACTTTAGCCTAGATGATATCCTTCATAGCATAATTTTTCTTTGAATCAGAATACACACAGGTTCAACTAGGAATTATTTGTCTCGTTCAACCTACGTCCACAATTAATGTTTGTCATTATATATATATATATATATATATATATATATAACCATATCAAACTTTATTATAGGCATCAATAGTTCTTAAATATGTACCTAACAAGCTTCATCAGCATGTAGCTCAACCTAACTAGGTTAGCAACCTCCACTGAATATGAGTTAGCATCATCATTGTCATCTCAAATATAATAGAAATAAATCCTTCTAACATACTCACTAGCCATGCAAAATGGAAAGGACGAAACCGCATGGTTCCTCTGTAAATTTCATATCATAGAAGTACTATTTCCATTTGCGTTATTTACATAGTGGTAACAATATTTCAGAGCCCATTTACTCCTCTTTGTTTCAAGTGTAAATTGAAATTAATGTATTGTTGTCATGGTAACATTAATATGTTATTATCTTAATGGAAAATGTTGCATATGCATTAATTGTGCATACGGTTTAGGATAAATTCCCTTTCCTACCATGTTCAATGAAACTATATGTAACACCTCTCATTTCGCCAATTTGTTTTTTTTTCTAATTATAGTAATATATCTAACTTATTATTATAAATACACTATGACTCATCACACTCCGATGTATTTCAGTCTCTCACAACTTTCTTTACTTCACTATGTTTATTTACTGATAAGATCATATTCAACCTTCAGTTACAACTGTCCCATAAGACGAGATTCCTTCTCCTTAATTTATATGGGTTTGGTATTCTAAACATACCTCACCTTTTTACATTTATGGGAATAAGGTTGCTAGGAAACTCTTACCATTTTACATTTAATCTCTCCCATTACAATGGTTGTAATTATATATAGCTATTTAATCATGAATTATTATACCTAAACTGTCCATTTTGGAATAATATTTAGATTAATATCTTCCACTCTATATTTTCATATGTATCCTTTTAACTATATCACTTCCACATACATAATTGCATTAATTCAAACCCTCTTGGACTTAATCATTTAATATTAATATTTCTTCTACACAAATGAGTATAATTGAATGCCTTCAATTTATTTCTTTACGTGGCATATAAAATGGTTGTAAGGTTTACAACTACACATTAGTGTAACCTAAAGCCATTTATTGATGATGTCATCCTATATTTTCTTCCCCTTAGTACTATGGAGATAGAAATATAACCTATTTACCTTTATTCCTTTATGGAGATAAAGGTTCTGGCAATCTTCTTACTGTACTGTTCATTTATTCACTACCATGAACGATGGTCCTTGGGTTTACATGCAACGTATAATTAAAAATTATTATACACCATATACCCATTATGACAATCCCCTCTACCTTAATACCTTCCATACTATCATTTTAACATGTGTATTTTATTATAGACTTTCATTGTATGCCGGATTAAAGTCAAGTTCTCATTAACCTAACCATTTAACTTTACTCACTTACATCTCCCCACATTGAAGGTTTCGTCTATATCTTAATGCAATACCTAGAAAGTAATTATATATATGTATTAGTATTAATAGAAAGTTTTCACATACATATATTAATGGTTCTTATATGATTTCTGTATTTTCTCCATTGGTTTCTTCTCCCACCATGGGTTCAGTTTTTAATGTGTCATAGCGATGAGTTGTCCCTAACCATACCTTGTCTCACATTACCCCCACACGCTATTTCGAACACCCATATTAATAACTATACTGACAGGGAATCCAGTTTTCGATATGGTTCTCTTTATTGGATTTGTAGTAGTCCAATACCACTTACGTATATCTGGGTAATCGAGTATGATTTAACCTTAATGTGATTAGGGTACTCGCCATAAATAAAAATCACATGTTACTATAAAAATGGATAGATTATATATATATATATATATATTCCCTTCTTCCACTTATGATTATAATGGTAATGTATAACCTTCACCACCAAAATAAAATAATAAAGGCATTGACATACCCTATCCACATATGCATTCATTTATTTATTTTTAATTTACCTTTACCATCAATATTTAGACTTTGCAAGTCCTTTATGAGAGTTTATTTCCACTACACATCGATTTTAATGTCACTTGGTATTATCAAAATGAAATATAGTTCCTATCTATTATGCTCATACATACTATTTAAGCTTATATATATATATATATATATACACACATTATTATCAACCTTCACATACGTAAATTTATTCCTGTAATACTTAAATTCATCCTTATTCCAAGCTGCATTTTTTGACTCAATTCAAAGCCCTTGATTTAAGTCTATTCTTAATCATTTTTCCTATAAAATGGGTACTAATCACCTTATTCATTCGAATGGTCATTTGATAATTGAACTGCTTATTCAAATCGTTCAAGTCATTTGGCTCAATATCAAGTCCACCCTACGTGGATTGCCACTTCAGCTATGGTTCTCATTTTCACCACCTGTCAACACAACTTTTAAGGAGATATCTTAAGTTGAACTGGTTCGGTCTTCAGACTTCCTTACCATAACTCCCGTTCTCAGAATTTATGAGGTTAAGGTTTCCAATTTATGGTACATCCTTCTATTTCATTTATTTGTACTATTTTTTTTAATATGAATAAATATCAACTTAGGTCAATTGGGATATGTGCGTATTAAACATGTGAGTATTTCATCACATGGACCTTGTACCAAACATCTTTGATCTGCGGGAATCCCTTCGTCCCTCCCAGATGCTTGACACATGGATGATCCGGGTGGCTCTTTATTTTAGGGTTTGTTGGCTTAATAAAAGCTTTCTATTCATTTGAAGTTTCATTTACATGACACATTTTTCTTGTTGAAGATGCATCCACTCTTAACTCTGTTTATTTGACCACTATTCGAAATTTCTTCTGCTATTTCATTTGGTTTATGGCTAATAACACCACGATGTTACTCGACAAAAAATTTCATATGTTCATGCTGAAAATGCCTTCCTAAACTTTTCCAGGTACTATAATTTTCGTTCTGGAATATCTTCTCATTGTATTACCATGAAGTTTGAGTTAATTCACTGGATGTGACTTCTTGGATTTTCATCCTATTCTGGTGAAATGACGAAAAAAACAAAGTTTGGTTTACCTTTGAAGAATTTATTTACTGCATTAGCAGTGTCATGTACTGTCATTCTCTTTTTCATTTGGTTATTCCACATTTCAATGTCCATCGTTTTTTTTTTTTTTTCAACTTATATTTATATATTTGGATACAAGAGATTTATCCTATGATAATTCCCTTTGTTTAGTATGAGAGGTAAATCCTACCTCAAGACAACCCTATATTTGTCTTATTTTCATTGGTTTGATAATTCTGGAAATGTCTATTACCCAGTTATTCAAGTAACTATTCTCGATACTCAAAATTCTAGGGTTTATTTTATTTATATAATTTTATCTAAATTTTTTGCACACAATTTCTTGTATGTGGTTACCCCAAATTTCCCGTTCTTCCTATTTGATACTTCCTTAATGTATTCTGGAATTGTTTCTTATAGTCTGTTCGGTCTTCTCAAAATTTATATCTCTAATAACGTTTTTTTGAAAACGTAGATAAGGCTATGGACAACCTGCATTTGTCTATTCAAAAATGCAAATGGACTAGTCGGTCATTTTGCAAGACGAGAGATTTTATCCAAGTGAGAGTATTGAAACTCAAACTTCCTAGCTACTCTTCAACATATTAATTTTTAATTACTTAGGTCTCGAATTTGGGTTTACATTCTGAATACTCTATGAAATACTTCACCCTCTTATTTTTCTACATTATAATTTTTTGTGGTTACAAGTCATAGAGACTGTGTCTCATTTTCATAATAATTGGTGTCTATATATATCTGAACATTCGAAATTATTTTATAATTGAATAACCTAAATGTTACTTCGATTAATAGTACTGAGACAACAGGCGTTTCTATTTGTAATGGATATACTTCTGTATGGCTTCCGTACAATGGTGTTTTTTTTTATATTAATTCGTCTTTGGAATTTTTCTCCTTCCATATGATTATTAATTTCTCCCCTATTCTCCAGATACCGATAATAACGTGAATCTGAGACTTCCTCATGTATTATGTTTTTTTGTTATTGTACTGATATTTCATTTAAGTTTTATTTCAAGGTTAGTGCTCCAATCTAACCCTTGATTTTGTAATTTCTAGGTATGACTATACGTCCCTGTAATTGGAACTAATATTCCTTCCAACTATTCTCTTGTGTTCTTAACATAGAAATACGTGTATACAGGTTGGTCAGAGGTTTGCTGGCTTTTCACATGAAATCTGCATAATTTTACCAAGAACATTTATATTTTTATTTAAGGGAAATAGTGCCCTAAGTATAATTTAATTTCAATCCTTTACTGTTGAACAATACAGTCATTATTATGGACTATAAACATTTATATAGATCTAAATATATGAACTGATCATTTTTTTTAATTCCGTAAATTGTTGCTTCCAAATTTCTTGTCTTATGACACTGAAATCAGAATAAATTATTTTTCTGTTTCAATATTAGTGGTCCATTTATTTGTGTTAGACCTATAGTATACAATCATTATTCCACTGCTCTATATATATCTATATCTATATATATATATGTGTGTGTGTGTGTGTGTGTGTGTGTGTGTGTGTGTGTGTGTGTATTCTAGTGTTGTTTTATTTCATAATGAACTGTACAGTTTGAAATCAAACTGATTTCTAGAATCGTTAATTTAAAGATACGTCAGCTCCCTGTCAAGTACCTAACCTCTGGTCTAAACCCAATACTTGGGTTTATACATTCTGAGATTTGGTCCTCTACAGAGTATGTCTATACAACAATACAAAATAAACTATTTCCTCTATAGTTATTTCTGTTCAATATAAAGACCCCAAAATATGTCTATAACCCATATAATTTCCACAACATATACACATATCCAGACTAAAAATTTCATATAGATCCAACTACTTTACCTTCTCAGTAACTCATCACAACATTAAAATATCATTCAAAAACAATTCAAATTAAACGTGCATACCACTTAAGGTTGAATAGGTTCCTCCCAACCTTAAAGCTCTATCTCCATAGCTCACCCCCGACCAGAGATCCTTTTTCTTTAGTAATAGTCAACCTCTTGTCTACCCTAAGTTTGTTTTTATAAGCTTTCTTTCACCAGACTATTTCCTTTAACTGCGTCTAGTTAATTAAGGATGCTATATTCCTGTTTGCCTAGGCATTGCCTTGTTTCTTCCACAAAGGTACTTTTAAAAGTTAATATTTCTGCTTTTCTAGCTTTATTCCACCTCATCCCAGTAATTTCCTCTTTACTGAGGTACTTTTTAGATTTTTATCTCCAATATAATTTTAGTGTTTACTTTATTCCTTCCAAGGATTTTTAGAAGTCTGGGAAAGTCTTACAACCTTCTCCTTCCTCATGGATTTGGTTTCCAGATCTATAATCATAATCTAGTCCTTGCACATTAAATTCTATTTTCTTTTATTAACTTAATTTAATAACATATATCCACCATTCCCTTGGGGTCCACTTTCACCTTTAAAGTCTTTAACTTCTTATTTTAAAAAGCAACAATTTTGGTACATTACACTATATTTCTGTTTACTTTGCTCAATTAAACATATGTATTCCCATTTTGGAGCGCTTTACTATTTTTCTTTTTTTGCAAAATCAAGAATCCTTCAATTTGACCCTTTTTCATCCTACATTATAGGTTTTTGATGAAGGTTAAATGAAATTTATTTATGTGAATAGCTAGGGGGTTTATTTCCTTTGGATTTATTTGCACATTGAATTAGCTCACAAAGATAGTTTTAGTGAATTCTCTTCATAGTTATGGCTACTCCATCTAGCCAAAATATTTCTATTTTCTGCTAGGTTTTCGTACATTATAAAATATTGAAATTTTGTTGGGTTTCTCTAGGGAATCCAATCAATTTTTATCTATATATACTGCAACATAAACTCAATCAATATTTGGTTAGCTATCGCACCAATATTTACCTCATAGAGACCCAATTCCATTACATTGTATTTTTTGTTTAAATATATTTGTTCACCATGCCACATAAACATAACACCATATACAAATTACTAAACACTTTACACATTACGATATATAGTTCCATATACCACATCATCTCTATTCATGGGAGCCAACCCATACTTACTCTTTTGTTCAAGATAAGATTATTACTCAGTAGGATTTTTTCTTTCTTTCTTTAATTATTGGTTTGGAATTTATTTGTTAATTTGGTTCAACATATAGCTTTATTTTTCATTCTATTTGTAAGTAGTTGAATATTATGTTCTAATGACCCATGGAAATCATGCCCAACATAATGGAACTTTCATACATACACACTTATTTATATATGTGCAACTTATCATGTCTACAATAAACAAGTATATGTGAAATGGTAGGCCATGGTTAAGAGAATTTCTTTTCTTCCCTTTTTTTTTCTCATCGTCCATATTTTCCATGGACTCAACAAACATTCTTGGCCACCACATTACTGTTTCCACTCTCAACCTTATCCGTAATCAATATCACGTTGCCCATGTTTGTGTAAAAATATCACTTATAATTCTCTTCAGTACTATTTCTACATGTATTCGAATTTTTCTATTTCTAGATGTAACCATAATATTATTTGGTAGGCTCGACATGTTTCATTCATTTTTTATTTCAATGAATTATTGTAATTATTCGATACTAGCTTACCATCATTCTCTGGGTACTGATGGAGGTTTTGAAGTTGGAGTCTCATCTCTAACACATGATTACCTATTTGCACATGCCTCTTTTATTTTAGAGTGTCACTGGCCATGTCTATACTATCATTCCTTAATATATTCTGATATTCAGAACTATAGTTTTAGACTACAAGTATGTCAATTGCTGAAAGCCCACAATCATTAGGTCACAAAATATTATTTTTGATTTTCTTGTTTTATCTCCTTTCTAGGGAAGTATATGATTAATTTTTCCTCTTTTTATCATTCTACAAAGCTGAACTTGCTTCTAATAACCATAGAAGTTTAATTACAGTGATTTTATCATACTCATACTCGCATTATATTTCTATTATATTTTTTTTCTTGGAATGTGATTTCTCACCCACCTTAGATCGACACCATGTAGATGGTTACGATGGGTTTGTAATTTGGTCTTGGATTAACTCATAGAGCCTAAATTTTTTTTCTTTGTCATTTCTTCATTGTGGATCTTCGGCTCTAGTTATTTCTCAAACCCTCAGTTTACAAATGTTTTCAAGTCAGCCATTCAGCCTTGCGAGAATCATGACACAGACAATATTTGGTTCACCGTTAAGGTTTCATCATAGAATACCTTCAATTCTTCTTTAGGTAACATTTCTATTTGGTTGTTAATATTTTCAACATTATATCTATGTTATATGGATTTGAGTAACCTTAATTTCGTTTCTGCAAATTTTTATTCTCTGCAACTTATCTAATTCTTTTCATTTTTATTGTAGGATTTTCGCTTTTATTGGAGGTTAGGAGCTATCCTCACTTAACGTTTTAGCCAACATCGAGGTAATTGTTTTTGGCCTTTTCTGAAATGTATGGTGGACTGTTGTATTTTGTAATTTTTATAATTAGAATACCTGTAACATGATTTCTTACTCACGTTTTCTACTTGTATAGGATTTTGATATGTTTATTCTCCCTATTAATACATTTACCTATATAAATGTTTTTGTAATTCTTTCGGTCTATGTTATTATAGACATGATTTAAGTATGGCAGTGATTGACTATCACTTAGCAGTCTTTGTAATTTCATTCCTCATTCATGGTATTATTCTATAATTTCTTCACTCATATATGAACGTGACTCTTTACCTTAAATTATTGAAATTAAAATTTTTTCTAACTTCTTTTCCCACGATTATCTCGTTCTCTTTTTGTTATTTTATGATTTGGGGTTTTTCCCATTGAATATCAAACTCGTTATATAAATTAGAATTTTTTTTTTACAATTTAAATTTGTGGAGAC
Source organism: Pinus albicaulis (assembly GCA_034641835.2). Lineage (NCBI taxonomy): Eukaryota > Viridiplantae > Streptophyta > Pinopsida > Pinales > Pinaceae > Pinus > Pinus albicaulis. The sequence goes on along the minus strand of CM076575.1, from coordinate 754,183,502 downwards.
TTCCTTGAGATTTCATCAGTTTGGCATTTCAATTTTTCAGGATTTAATATAATTCCTCATTTATACTGAATCGGGTTAACTTTTATAAATTATTATAGCTCTGGGGTTCTGGATCTATCTTCAGGATGCTTGATCTATCTTCAGAATTTCGATTTCTGAGTTGACTCATAACTCCTCTTTTCCTCATGGGGATTTTTGAATTTTGTTGGTTTTCAAATTATTCAAACATTCTCAGGTTCAAGAAGCTTCGTTCCTTTTTATTTATTCTAAATGTATCTAACACCACAATATTATAGATTGATAATCTGTATGAATTTTTTATATTTATGTTTATATATCTAATTTACAAGAATATAATATTATGACATTTATAAATTTAATAAATTCATTTTTTTTTGTAGGAACAAAAATATTTAGACTGTTCCTCAGAGTTTGAAAAGAAATCTATTGTCAAGATTTCCAGTAATCGTTTTCCCTCTCTTTGTATTAATTTCTTCTTAGTATTATGTTCCTCTCATTCTCAACTTAATTGTTTTCCTAATTTTTATATGCAGATTTACTGTCTGAGTCTATTACAACCAGTAACGTAATATTTCTATGTTTAATTTCCAACATCACTTATTTAGGTATTCATTGCTTTAATGAATTTAAAGACATTTATTAATTCATCTTTTATTTTTTATGTGTAGGTACTCCCTTTCATTTCCTGCTCACTTTTATAGCTAATTTATAATTCTATAAGTCATTCATTGACAATAAACTTTGATTTCATCTTCACAGGTTGGTCCATAATTCTTTAAGAACTTCCTCCTCTTGTATTTTGAAAAATTTTCAAATGGATAATTTAGTTGTAACCATGGGATTAAATTCTAGACTCTGTCTAAATTTTATAACAGTATTTACTTGAATTTTATATATATAGCACTCTCCAGACTTACTTTGTTTCTGTATAATACAACATACTTTATTTTCAGAAAGTTTAGCTATGTTTACTTCTCTCCATGCATTAGGCTCTATTTGAGCTATGATACATTTCTTAGATAATGCAATTGTTTATATAGATATTCAAATATCTTCTAAATATGTTACAATAGAAGATATTATTTGAAATTCACAATTTAATGTTTAATGAGAGAAAATAATTTGCTCATTTTGTATAAGTTTTCTATTTATATTATTATGGCACAAATGATAAATGCACTAAATTTAATTTCTTTCCCCTATATTTTCCTATCATTTTGTGTATATAATAATAAGATTTTCAACCTAACCTGAGGTTTAAACCTATTATGGATGTTTAGAAATTCTGAGAGTTTGTTTATTTCTTATAAATATCTATGTAGCTATACATAACTACACTATATATGTTATAGTAAGTTCTGTTAAATACATCAGGCTCTGTAACTTACAACTAATAGAAAATTATGATACTATGTAATAATACATAAATTATAATTTTCCACATATCTTTCTACATAAACCATCATTTCTCTAACTCTACTAATAATAACACAATGATAAGACATAATTAAATAAATTGTGCATACCAATTCTGGTAAGACTATTTTCCACCCAACCTTGAACTTTCTCTCCACAGCTCCCCCCGAGCAGAGACCAATTCCTCCCTGTGTAGACAACCTCTTGTCTACCCAGGAATGGATTATTTAAGCCTTATTTCCCTTCACCATGTTTCTATAACTACGTCATGTTAATCGGGATTTTTTTTTTCTTTTTGCATAGGCTTTCCTTTTGTTTTTTTCCATAAAAGTACTTTAAAACTAGCTTTTTTCTCTTTCTAGTTTTTTTCCACCTCTTCTTAGTAAATTTCCACTTTACTGAGGTATATTTTTTATATTTTTATCTCCAATCTAATATTCAATTTTTATTTTATTTTCTCCAAGGATTTTTGGAGAATCTGGGAAAGCCTTTGGAATCTCATCCATCCCCATGGACTTGGATTCCTGATCTCTAATTATACTCTAGTCTTTGCAAAATAATTCAATTTCCACTTTTATTAAATTTAAAATAATAAAATATGTCCACAATAATTGTTTTCCTTTGGGTCCACTTGACATTTAGGATTATTTAATTATCTAATAAAAGTAGTAAAAATAGGGATATGACACATAAACACCTCTTTGGTTGCTTGATTCAAGAATTGACAATATATATTAAATGGATTACTATTATAATATTCGCTGTTACAAAATTTGTTATTGCATTTGTCATTACATCATCTGTTACAAAATTTGGTTCTCAATACACAATTACCTATGGTTGTTCTTCTCAATTTTTTTTCTTGATCCCCGAATTGCTCGTGTAGTGTCGGGTGGGTGAAACAACTCTTTGGATTCACACTTTCAAGGTTTGAAAAGAAATATGAAATGGATTTCTACCCTCTTTATTGTTATAGCATCTAATATTACAACATCTGCTATGGTTACTACTTTAGTAGTTCCAATAGTAGAAGTTGTTATAGCATCAACTTTTACAACAATTTCAACATTTTCAATAGTAATGGGTGTTATAACATGAATTGCTAAAACATTTTCAACAAATTTAACATTGACATATTATTATGGCATTTTTTGTCTCTTCTAGTCTTATTCCCCATAACCATTTCATCTTCAACATCTATACTACATCTACCTGCTCAACATTGAAAGAAAACATTGATGATCCTTCCACATAAGTGTGGAAAATTAGTGTAGATAGAGCACAAAATGGAGAGATTTTCTACTTAATCTTATGTAATAGAAACTTCAATTCATATTTGAATTGTATAACAAAGTTTTTATGATCTTTAATAACATTTATTAGAGTAGTTGAATGTTTTGCATAATTGGAATGGCATCTTAGTTGCAACGTATTTGAAAATTTATTATCATATGTGTTATTTCATATGATGTAATATTATTATAGTTTCATTTCATATGTTGTAATATTAGATATATAATAGATAAATTATTATTGCATGAAATAAACAAAACATTTCATTCTTATTTTTTTTTTTTGCAGAACAGAGATCTTCTAGAAGATCTGAATGATCCTCATCACATATATCGAGATCACATTGGCTCTGATGTTGAGATGACATATGATTCTCATGATGACACAAATATAGATGATAATGAGGTTGATGCTGATACAAATGACAATGATGATGATCATAATGGTGATGATGATCATGAGGTTGTTGTTGTTACCAACCGATGACGTTCATCATAATATAGACTACATCATGGATCATTTTTGATATATTTTTATGATGATTATTTTCATGGTTACTATCATATGTATCATTTTTACAGCCTCCAGTTCCATATTACCGAGTTGTCATATGTGTCATATTGACTTGTATCATTTTTTATTACATAATTTATCATTTTTCTTTATATTATTTGTATATGATGTATCATTTTGACTTATGTCGACTCTTGGACATGTATCATTTTCACATGTTATTGATCTACTAGTGTATGTGAAGTTCACTTGTTTTAGTTATATATGATGATAATCTTATGAGTATTTGTTCATCAATGATGCATATTTATTACGTATCACAACTTTGATTTACTGCTCATGATGTATGTTGTCAAATTCAATTAAATTATAGATATTTGACTCACTTGATTTAAATATATAGCATGAGCATGCTACAATAATTATCTTGTTATTTTATATACAATGCATTTTGTAGACTCTATTTTGATGGAGACTTAATATGTATAATGATGTTTTTAATTTGTATGGATGTTTTATTTTCTAAAAATTCTTTATAAATGTTATCCTATCAAATATTTTAAATGCATTCATATGACTTACTATATAATAATATTAATTATTTAAGAGACATGATATATTTAACTAAGTAAATTGGAATACAACATATTAATTTAATTTTATGCAGAACAATACTAATTTTTGGAAGAAAAAAACAAGCAAGCAACAATGTAAGCCAAATTGGAAGCCACATTAGAAGCAAAACGGATAGCAAAACTTGAAGCCAAATTAGAATACAAACTCGACACAAATCTTGGAGCTAAACCTAGTGCTATTCTTGGTTCCTTGAAGAAGAAATGAAGCATCAATGGAAGCCAAATTGGAAGAAAAATTGGAAGTCACAGTAGAAGAAAAACAGGAGGCAAAATTGGAAGCCACACTAGAAACGAAAATGGAAGAAAAATTGAAAGCAACATTATAAGAAAAATTGGAAGCAAAACAAAAAGAAAAACTAAAAGCCAAATTGGAAGAAAATATTGGCATTATTTTCGGTGCTAAAACTAATTCTTTTCTCGACTCTATTCATGACGTTCTTCGTGACGCTATTCCTAGCATTATTTTCGATATTATACTTGGAATTATTTACAACGTCCTTTCCGGCATAATTATTGGCGCCACTTCCTGTAGGATTTCTGGTGCTATTCTTGACAAAATATCTAGTACTATTTATGATGTAATCTCGGGTGCAATTGCCAGTGCCACTTCTGACAAGATTCCTCGGACTATTTTTGGCTTTATTTTTGGCATGATCTTTAGAATTATTTTTAGCGTTATTTATGTTGTTATTTCTAGTGCAAAATCTAGTGGTATGATAAAATACGCTTTTGTGCACGTTTTGTTCTGGGAAAGGTGTCCAATTCGTCAACTGAAATACACTAAATTTCGACGCTATTTTAGGATTTATTTGCTTTTTTTGTTGTAGTTACCTATAATTTCTTAAATTTTTGTTTCGTTGTGCTATATGAAAATTCGAAATGGAGTTTTTATTTAAATATATAACCATGTGTAATTTTTTTGTGTTCCAATTCTCCTGGGTAGATTGTAATATGGATATGTTATGTTAATAACTCAAGTTCGACTCTCATGTTTCTTGATAAATGTATGCACACCTAGAATCTGCCCTTCAAAAGGTTGTTTTTCAATACGACACTTAAAAATGTTTTCTATTGTTTTATTTTATTCCAAGTTTTCTCTGGAATGTATAGGATGGGATTTCCCAAGCCTTTCTTGTTTCTATAGGGTTTTTCTACAACACCTAGAACTATCCCTGACTGTTGATCCCAATCGCCTTGCCCAGTGACTAATATGGTCCATATGATCTAAGACATTTCCCTAGTTTAATCACCCTTGTTTAGAACCAAGTTGCTAACACTTCATTATATTAAATTCCTCACGTTGTTATTACTTCTAATCTTTTCATTCTATCAAACTTCTCGTTCTTGCATAAAACATATTTTTCTTTAAAATTAGTAACATAAAACATTTACAAAATAGATTACAAAACCGTTTACAAAAACTATTTACAGAAAGATCATGCCAGCAAGAGTCATTATCCAAAGTCACACATAAGTACTTATCTATTCTAGATCTATTAGGTTGCCACAAACAATCATCAAGGAAGGAAGGATTCTCCTCCTAACCAAGGAGTAAGGTAACACCAATAATGCTCCCCCCTAAGCTATTTCCACTTTCAGGTCAGCACTTCTAGAAAAAGACCCAACGAGGTATACCTAAGGGTTTAGAGACCTCTCTAGGTCTAAACTAGTATTTCCATAGACTCATAGGTTTGGTCAGGAATTCCACTAGCCACCCACCAGCTCAAGAATTTTTTGTATGCCAACGTCCGGCCTTCCTTTCAACAACATCTTGTCTCAGGGATGTATTTAATTCTCCTCTTTCCTAATTTCCTCATGTGTCTCCTCTCTACCCTCTTGAATCTCTTTTCCCAAACTAAGATATTTATCTCTAGGGATAGGTGTAACTTCCCATTAAATCCATAATAGGTGAATTTCACATTTAGCATTTTCCTCCTTCATGTAATTTATTAGCAACCATAACTAATCTTGTTAGCTCAATTAAAATATACTAAATATTCATGTCCAATATTATATCATGCTCTCTATTAGCCTGTAGTATACCAATTTAATTTTAGTAAACGTAAATTAAATATTTACATTTCACTGAGGGCTATTAAACCACCCCCCCTCCCCACTCAAGCGAAACATTGTCCTTAGTGTTTCCTAGCCCTTAAAATAGGCTACAATATTCCTTCTGCATAAAATTCTCAATTTTTATAGGTAGCCTCTTCTGGCCAAAGTGCCTGCATTTCACTTTAGCTAGATGATATCATTCATAGCATAATTTCTCTCTAAATGAATACACAGAGGTTCAACTAGGAATCCTTCGTCTCATTCAACCTGCATCCACAATCATTATGATTGCAATTAGTTACCATCCATATATATATATATATATATATATATATATAACCATATCCAACTTTATTATAGGCATCAACAATTCTTAAATATGTACCCAACAAGCTTCGTCAACATGTAGCTCAACCTAACTAGGTTAGCAACCTCCACTGAATATGAGTTAGCATCATCATTGTCATCTCAACTATAATAGAAATAAATCCTTCTAACATACTCACTCACAATTCCAAATGAAAAAGACGACACCGCATGGTTCCTCTGTAAATTTTAGATCATGGAAGTACTATTTCCATTTGTGCTATTTACATAGTGGTAACAATATTTCAGAAACCATTACTCTTCTTTCTTTCAAGTGTAAATTGCAATTAATTTCTTGTTGTCATGGTAACATTAATATGTTACTATCTTAATAGAAATTGTTTCATATCCATTAATTATGCATATGGTTTAGGTTAAATTTCCTTTCCTACCATGTTTAAAGAAACTATATTGCTATTTAGTTTTCTCAATTAAACATATGTATGCCCATTTTGGAGTGCTTTACTATTTTTCTTTTTGTGAAAAATCAAGAGTTCTTCAATTTGACCCTTTTTCATCCTACATTACAGGTTGTTGATGAAGGTTATATGCAGTTTTTTTTTATGTATAGCCATGGATTTTATTTCCTTTGGATTTATTTGCACATTGACTTAGTTCACAAACATAGTTTTATTGATTTCTCTTCGTAGTTATGCTACACCATCTAGCCAAAATATTTCTCTTTTCTTCTAGGTTGTTTTACATTATAAAATATTGCAATTTTTTTGAGTTTCTATAGGGAATCCAATCAATGTTTATCTATTTATATTGCACCATAGACTCAATCATATTTGTTTAACTATCACACCAATATGTACCTCGTAGAGACCTAATTCCGTTACATTTTATTTTTTATATAAATTTATTTGTTCACCATGCCACATACACATAACACCATATACAAATTACTAAACATTTTACACATTACGACATATAGTTCCATATACCACATCATCTCTATTCATGTGAGCCAACCCATACTGCCTCTTTTTTTCAATATAAGAGTACTACTCAGTATGACTTTTTTTCTTTATTTAATTATTGGTTTGGAATTTCTTTGTTAATTTGTTTCAACATATAGCTTTATTTTTCATGCTCTTTGTAAGTAGTTGAATATTATATTCTAATGACCCATGGAAATCATGCCCAACATAACGGAAATTTCATACGTACACACTTATTGATATATATGCAACTCATTCATGTCTACAATAAACAAGTATGATTTTACTTCATAGGATCCCCAATTGATGCCTGGGTTTCTTGTTGAATAAGTCTTACAATTATGTAGGTTTCCAAATTGCATTGTTTCAATTAAGTATTTTCCTATAGGGAAGAATTTGTATCTGTTATACTAATATTGTTGTCACAATTACATTCCATGATGTCACAACAAGGGATTTTTACTAATCAGCACGCAGATCTATAAAAGAGTATACATCTTTCTATGCTCTCTACACCCTTTTTCCTTTCAGGGATTTCAGCGAGAGACACCTAACTTAGATAAGTTTCATATATGGACAGAGTAATTAACACTTGATTTTGTTCTGAGAGGACGTGGTAACCAATTTTTTTTCAATACAAGAATCTACAAGTATCGAAGCCTCAACCCTTGGTTTGGTTGTTTCTTCCAACTACTTAATGTAATAGTCTTCTTTTCTTCTATCATACTTATGTAATTCATCTTGTTGAGGTTTTTTAAATTTATAACAATCTAATGATTACTTTCCAGATGTATTTAACTAAATATTACTTACATCGGCACCAATAGTGCCATTTTCCCATTTTTAACAATATTAGTTGTTTAACTTGAGACATCTTTATGAATATCGATCCTTTTCCCATTTTTAACAATACTATTTGTTTAACTTGAGACATCTTTATGAATATCTATCTTATGAATATTGATCTTTTATGATTCAATTTTTATTTTTATGCAAATTATGAAAAGGGACTCGCAACTATTAACATAAAATCATGAAGCATATAATCCTATAACTTACATGATAGTTTCAGATACACACTCTAGCTTTGGATGTTTTCTAATTGTTTAACAATATAGTAATCATTATTTAATTTATGCATATATATGTATCCTGATATGTTTACACATCTACTTCCTTATTGTTACATATCATGAACTTCACTCTCTATCCCTTATTCAACAGTCACGTGATAGGATAAATAAATATTTTATGCAATTATTCTGTGTCTCAGGCGCCCATCTTATCACTTCTTGTAGGTACGAGTATCCAGTAATAATTCATTTTTTTTAGAAATTTATTTCGGTTTACTCAAGGCAAGGTTCACTTCCATTGACTTCTCTCTATAGCATACAATTTATTTGCTTCCTCACCCGGTAAGAATCTTTTAATAACTATAGTCATACTCGTATGCCACAATGTTAAATCCTTGAGCTCTGATACCACCTACAACATCCATCAATACATAAAAATAAATATATTTACTTTGCATAGAAATGGAAAATTCGTGGAATTTTTTCTGAAATTACACGGCTGTTAATAAAAAAACATTGTGTTACGCTTAAATGGGTATTACTTACTATTAATACTCAACCATTATGTAGTTATACGAGGATACTTCCAATGTATTATGTCTTGACATTATTTGGTTAGTCCATGGTTCTCATTTAGAAGCACTGTACACATGTTAGAGTAATATTTTCATTTACTTCAATGAGCGATGACTCAACTAGAAGATGGGTCATTGATTGGATGCATAGTTCGTTCGTGTCAAGTTATGTGTCGTTTGGATGGCAGCTAGGCTTGAAGTACATATCAGTCTTTGAATTTTCTCGAATTTTTACTGATCTCAAACCTGGAGAAAATCCCGTCTTTGATCTGGTAGGGTTTAACTCTGATGGATTTGCTGCTCCTATAGTGATTAAGAAAAACTACCCGGTTTTCTCCCTTGCTCATAAGTTCATTTGTGAATCGCTGCTTGCTGGTAGGGCTCTGTATCAAACCCTCTCTAGTGTCCATATCCTCCTAATTCTTCCCTCAGGAAAGTTAGAATGGATATGTCTCTTAATGTATTTCAGTTGTTCCTACACGGTCTTCTTAGAGAACCTTTTTTTTTTTTTTTAATCTTTTATTTTACAGGTTCAATGGTTGTGAAAATATGCATCGTCCCCCAAGCCCTTAGGTCACATTGTTTCTGCATCTATTTCCACAAAAAACCTTTGTTATTTTACATTTTTACTTTAAAGCGATAGAGAGTTGGGGTTAGATATATTTTTTTCCTAAGGAGTAACTCCCCATTGTATTTTTAAAACACAAAATTTAGCAGTGGGTAAAAATTTAAGGATTTTAAATTTGTGCATCTATTACTTTTGTGGTTCTCATTTCTTTCAAATTTTCATTTCCCTTTCTCTGGATGCAAGTTTCTTCCCAGGTAGATTCTTCATCCCGCTTAGTGTTGAATTGCTATACATTTTATTGATATGGGTAGAATGGGTACCCTAGCACATAGACCCTCAAACAAGGTTTCTCTTTCGAGTGCACCAAATTTTCCCATGTCTTCTTCTAGGATCCGCTACTATAATTTTAATGACCATGGGGCCAATTATTTTAAGGTTTTCTGGTGTTAAAGAATTTTCATTACATTTTCCTCTATGAACCCGAGGGTTCTAGCGTGAGGCCCCCTCGTAATACATTATGTTAAGACTTGTTCACATAATTAATTATCGTGTCAATATTTTGTATACTCTCGTTACCCTAATTACGGTTAAGAACTCTTAAATGAATGCATATTATTTCGAAGCGACTTCACATTTAATTAGTTGACACTAGGTTCTTATGTTAGTACCTTTATGTATGATTGTTGCAGGCCTCATGTATCAAATGAACCCCATTTTAGGTTCTCCACACCAACATGTGAACTTAACTTCCTTTGTATTTTAGGGTTGCATCTATAGGCCGAGTGTTCATTTGGTGTATGAGATGGATGTAGAGTTTTATTTTTAATGGGAATACCCATTCATTTAATTCGTTTTGAGCTCTAATTATTTTACCACAATAAATTGTGGTTGTCAATGTAGATGACCTAAAAATCTTGCCAATGCTATTATTTTCTTTCAAAAATGTTATTACAATTTACAAGAGGTGATTTTAATTAAGTGCAGTGCTTACAAATGTGCATGGGGATTCTTGTATGGAATTAATTTCATGTTTTAAAGTCTTTATCACAGTAGTTCCTAACATTGTTGATAAATTATTTTCTATTTTGAATAGAAATATGTATGGGGATTCTTGCATGGAATTAATTTATTTTCTATTTTGAATATAAATTTGTATGGAGATTCTTGCATGGAATTAATTTCTTGTTTTAAAGTCTTTATCACAGTGGTTCCTAACATTGTTTTTAGATTATTTTCTATTTTGAATAGAAGAAACTATCTCGTTCGTCCAAGCATTGTTGGTTTCTCACATTAACCATTAACCTTAGTGTTTTAATGAGTAATCCAGACATTTTCAATGTAAATATTTTTTTACTGTTAATTCATTGGGCTATACAGAATCCGGAAATGTCTTTTTTAATTTAAATATGTAACAATATGTAATTTTCCCCTGTTAAAGTTCTCTTGGGTAGATTGTAATATGGATATACTATGCTAATAACCCAATTTTGATTCTCATGTTTCTTGATACAAGTATGAAAACCTAAAATCTTCACTTTGGAAATCTTTTCTGCAATGCCACACTTATAAATGTTTTCTACAGTTTCATTTCTTTTAGTTTTGCTATGGAATGTATAGGATGGCCCTTCCCAAGCCTGCCTTGTTCCTATAGGGTTTTTCTATAGGACCCATAACTTTCCTTGACTGTTGATCCCAATCACTTGGCTAAGGAAGTAATTTGGTCTGTATGATCTAAGATATTGATTTAGGTTAATAAACTTTGTTTACAACGAAATTTCTAACACTTATTTCTATTAAATTCCTCACTCTCTTATTATTTCCAAACTTTGCATTCGAAACCATTTACAATAACAATTTACAGAAAGACCATGCATCCCAGAATCATTAACTAAGTCACAAAAAAGTACTTATATGTTCAATATATTTTAGTTTTTCATAAAAAAAATCATAAACAAAGACCCAACTAGGTTTACCTAAAACTTATCAGACCTAGGCTTGTTCATGAATTCCACTAGCCACCCACCAGCTCAAGAATTTCATGTGTGGAAGCATCATGGCTACCCTCAACAACATCCTATCTGGAGATGTATCCACTTCTCCTCTTTCTTATTTCCTAAAATCTCTCTTCTCTACCCTCTTGGCTCTATTTTCCCAAAGTGTTATATTTATCTCTAAGGATATGTATAAGTTCTCATTTAGCATTTTCTAAATGTATATTATATATTTGCATTTCACTAAAATATGTGACATCACTATTTTTAATAAATCAATAATTAAATATGACTTTTTAAAATAATAATTAATTTAGTTTAGTTTTTCTATTAATCAATAATAATATTTTATTTTTATTAAAATTGTAATTTTAAATTTGATAAAATTATTATCCTGAATGTAAAAATAAATTCATTATTTTTTAATATCCCTAATGTAATTGAATTGTACAATACTAATATTTAAAATATCAATTTGCAACTCTATTAACTCAAAATTAATCTTATAAAATACAATATTTAAAATATCAAATTTTCTTCCTATTAGGTTGAAAAAAACTAGTTTATAACACATTTAAACTATTACATACATAAATATATAACTAAATAATTATATTTATTTTTCAATTATGTGCTCATATGCTCAAATGAGATAAAAGGGCTTATGTGATCATAAAAAGTCCAACGCCCTCACTGAAATCATAAATAAATAAATAAATAAACAAAAAAACAAAAAATTCTATTAGAGTGCACAAGGTAAACTTAAATTTTATAAAGGGACATATGGTGTTTAACTTATATTTTAGAAAATGACATATGTACGACATATGGTACATATATCTTTTCAAGAAAAAAGGATTTAGGCATATAGACTCTACCTAGAAAAGTAGCGTACTAATTTTTGTTATCAAAATAGGAATATGTGTTATTGGCTTTCTTGTTATAATTGTAATTAAATAATAGTGAAGATTATATTTTTTTTAATTAATTTTTAATATATTTTTAAATAATATTAAGTATATTTATAATTAAATGATGATAAATAACATATTTATTTTTTAGTATTTTAAAATGAAATAAAATAAAATTATTTTGAATTTTCTTTTAAAATTATATGTTACATTTCATTCCTCCCTTTTTTGGGATTCACAAGTTAACTAAAATTTATGAAAGGATATATAATAATTTAATTAAGAAAATGATAAAAATAAAATAAAAATTCTTAATAGTTTACCTTTTTCTAAATTTTATTTAATTTGTGGTAGAAATTGTTAATATGAAGAACAATGATACACTCCTCCATTTTAAGTAATGATTCATGCGTTGTGGGGTTGTGCATTGTCCGTGGAGGCAATTTTTTTGTATTTCTTTTAAATTATTAATTTCAATAGTGAATGTAAACTTTTAATATATATATATTATATTTATTTGATTTAATTTTATTTTTTTAAATAATTAAAAAATATCAATTTTATATTTCAAAAATTAATAAACATATCACTCAAAAGTAATATATTAATTAAAAAAAAAATGAAAATTTGCAAACATAATCTTGTTTATAAGCTACCCATGTTTAAATACAGAATATACCCAAAAATAACTTCTTTCCGAAAGAGAAAGACTCTTTTGAATGAAAGAGTAAAACTAAAGACCCACATTGAATAGAATTAAAATGAGCTAACGCTTAAAAACGGAGATGACAAATTCTTACATCGCAAACCTAGAAAAAAAACACAATAAGAAATATACCCCAAGAAAAACTTAGAAAAAGAAAACACAATAAGAATTACACCCAAAGAAAGTCACCGAGCTATGGTGATTGGAACCCTTCATTTTCTTGGATGTGAATGTTGAAAACTTTGATGGCCCCTTGCAACGATAAGGAGAACTAGAGGTATAATGCTGATTTGCACGACAATTCCAACTTTCCAAGCTTATGTTCCCCGTAATCATTACTTTTAAAAGTATAATCATTACACCGATAAGGTTCGAACCCAAAGACCGAATTCATTGAAAGAAAGTTTGAAGGTCCGAAGCTAACGTGTACATGGGTGTGTTACCACCGAAGTCATAGAAAGAAAGTTCAAGTTCAAGGGAGGGCATTTCTATTGCACGTGATAAATGGCCCTCCTTCAAAGCATCATTTCCCCTTTTTTTTAATGTAACTTCTATCCATTATTTTCCAATTCCTTTTAAATGTACCTTATATACATTCATTGATTGAACAAACATGTCAACGTTTTTTAATACACCACCACATTGACAATAGCATTGCATTTTAAATTTGAGCCTTAAGGCATTCCATAGGTTTGTACCTTAAAACTATGATGGGATGTCCAACGCTTAATGTCTCTTCTCTTTTATCGTTGGTGCTTGTAAGTACATAACACTATTTGATTCCAATACTTTAAGAAATGTATATTAACATTATATCTTTTCCATGAAAGAAAATTTGAACACTGTATTCATAATGAAACATGTTTACATATTATGTTACAATTTTCATACACTAAGAAGCCCATGATTACAATCTATCTTTAGGAATACAAAATTTCATTTACAAAAATAAAAAAAGGTGGTAACCATTTGATTATCTATTTATAAATGTTGTATAATAACCATATATACTAACCTTTAGAGAGAAGATGGAAGCTCGAAAGAAACAAGATAAGTAGAGTAACTCGAACAATCAACGCTACCAAAAATCACACATGTATAAGTTTATGGGATAGAAAAAGAGTCAACACCATCACTCCCAAGAGCACGAAATATATAAGCAATCAACAAGCTTAAAAAACTGAAAACCTCAGCCATCATCACCATTCGATGTGTCATTGTGAATGTTGTAGACCCTATCAGAAGGTTGAGAATTTGATAAGCTTGGGCCGCATAACTAGCCCATCCTTTGACACATCATCAATCACCGGTGCGAGTGGTTAAAGGAAACCCTATGGAATAATCCCGTCATCTTGAGGATCCTTTGCATCTAGTGGTCGTAGTATACCTAGGGGGAATAATATTGGGTATACCTAGGGGGGATCATATTGGGTAAAGAGGGGTTTAAGGGGGCTGGAATGTAGTATACCTAGGGGGATAAGATGATGTATAACTAGGGGGGATCATATAGGGTAAAGAGGGAGGTACCCAAGGAATTAGGTAATAATGCGATGTAATAATGTAATGGGCCATATTTAATAAATAAAGTGGTTAACCCACATTATGTAAGGGGAAAAAAGTAGTTAGGGAATAATGTGATAAGCCCATTGTATTATATGTATGGTATTGAGAGGCCCATTGTAGTTACCCATGGTATTGTGTGTATGAAGACTATATAGAGGCTAGAGACTCTCCATTAAGGGATTATTGGATTGACAAGCATATATCTTGTGGAGTGATCTCCTTCCTTAAGGAGTAGTTGTATGGTGTTTCCCTATCTTAAGGTTTTCTTATTAATAAAGATCTAAATCTTTTATACTTTGTTCTTGAATTTATTAGGCATATTTTATATTTTATTATATTTGGAGGTCAGATCTATTACAGTGACCAAGCAGAGGAGTGGCAAAGGAGGTATCTCTGGTAATCCAATCTATAGTTGCTTTAAGTTGAGCTAAGTAGCAAAAGCATAACCTGCAAATAGTTTTAAATTGCATAAAATAATGTCCAATTAACAAGATAGAAGAACAATCAAAAAACATAAATTGACATAGTGCTTTACGTGGTAAAATCCTCCTTGTGAGGGAAACATCCACAGGGAAATGATAATCAATATTCTTATTATTCAAGGGAGATTTACAACAACCAATTCACAGGCACACATTATCCAACCATTCAACCCACTCTCCATTTGTTTTATGTTTCTCTTATTGCCTCTATAGGCTTATATGGATAAATATAAACTTTCCATATTTTTTCTGTATCAATCCAAATATTTTAAAGAAGTTACATAAGAAACTTTTTACATAAAAAAAAAGTTCCGTTTATAAGTTTTTTTCCAAAAACTTAGATTAGAAAAAAAAAAACCAAACCAAAGGAACTAATCTTAGCTATTATCCCAAGAATATAGGGAAACAGTTGGAAACTTCTAACAATATCCACCTTGACAATGATTTACCTAATATATCATACCCAAATTATTCATCACCTTCCCTGCAAGCCAAGAGAATCTATGGACCATTTTAGCTTCTCTGGAAAGACTGGTTTTGTGAACTTGTCTGCATAATTTTGCATTGTATGGAATTTTTCTAGAGCCACTCCTCCACTTGCATAAACAACCTACATTAAAAAATGGTATTTAAAACATATATGGTTTTTATTACTATGATAAGCTAGATTCCTTTCCAAATGAATGATAATTTGACTATCAAAAAATACTTTCACTTTGTCTCGCATCCTTCTAAACTCACCTAGCAAACATTTTAACCAAATTTCCTCTTTGCAAGAATGTGAGACAACTATGTATCCTGCCTCAGTAAGAATAGTAAAAATTAGATGATGTTCTATAGAGTAACCTTTTACAATGACTTAATGCGAAGATAGTAAATTTCAACACTAAGGGGATGCAACTAGTTGGATATGACTGACTAAGTTTTCTACCCAAGTTGATTGTAACCAACAAGGTGCAGAAAGGGAGAGGAAATTTGGATCAAGTATAACTACTTTGGGGTACACTTGAGTGATGAAACTTGACCAAATCAATCCCATTTTAGTGAGAATGGTTATGGACTTAATTGTATAAATATAATCAAGCTATGATGATGATATATTATGTGAATTGCTCTTGTGATGTGTAATGTCACAATGGTGCTTCTAAACTTTAAATTAATGGCAGAAGTGTCCTCAGACACATGATTTTATTGATATTGGAAAAAAAATTACATACAAAGTTGCAGGAGTTTACGAACGTAAACTTCCACTAAATTTACAATTAGGAGACTAACCTATTTATAAGCTATATGTCCTAACTTAATTTAGTTATGGATCACTTGAAAAAACAACAAGTGTCAATTTACAATAAATGATCTTCTAACGAATCTACTAACTTTATTCCTATTTTAGAGCCTAAGATAGGACTCAATTCTAGATTCCTATCTTTGTTAATAGTATTCTATTTCTAAGTGTCTCTAATATTTGTTAAATATTCTAATTTAATAAATATTTTTATCCTAAATTTACATTATTATATTTGGATCATCTAACATTCCCCCTATGATCCAAAGATACATTACAACATATACCAAGTTCATCTCTGAAATTAGTAAATTTCATTCTGCCAAGAGGTTTGGTGAAGATATCGGAGGTTTGATCTTTTGAAGGACAATAGATCGGCTTGATGACATCCTTTGTAATGAATGATATGATATGATGATACTTGGTGTCCACATGCTTTGTCTCTGAATGAAAAACTGGATTCTTGGCAAGCTTTATTGCTGACTGATTGTAAATGAATAACGAAGTATCCTCTGCTGGAGGAATACCCAAGTCTTGTAAAACTCTATGCAACCAAACAATATCACATGCTGATTTCCATGCTGAAATCTACTCTACTTCTACTGAAGAAGTGGCCACTGTAGCTTTCTTCTTGCAACTCCAGAAAATTGTAGCTGACCCCATGTTCATTAAATAACCTGAGGCTGATGCCCTATCATCAATACTGCCAGCAAATTCGGCATTTGAAAATCCACCAAGTACAAAATTTTTAGTCTTTTTGTAAAGAAGACCAAAATATTTTTTTCCTTGGATATAACGAAGAACCCTTTTAGCTACATTCTAGTGGCTGTCTCGTGGTTCCTGCATAAAGTGGGAAAGAATACCGACGACATAAGAAAGATCTGGTCGAGTAGTTGTGAGATAATTTAGCCTACCAATCAACTGTCGATAAGTAGTGCTATCCACCATTTCCCCCCCTTCAAATTTTAAAAGTTTCAAGTTTTGTTCCATGGGGGTAAGAACAAGCTTAAAATCCTACATTCCAAATCGCTGACGAATTTCTGCTGCATACTTACTCTGAGAAATGAAGATATGATGTGGACGTTGGAATACTTAAACTCCAAGATAGTAGTGAAGTAGTCCCAAATCTGTCACCTTAAAACCTGCATGTAACTCCTTTTTCACCTGTGCAATGTGATCATCATTATTTCTAGTGATAATTAAATCATCTACATATATAACCAGAATCACTAGATTTTTACCTTGTTGGCATACATACAAGGTATCATCAGATTCACTTCGTTGAAAACGAACTTGCCGAAGGTATTCATCCATTTTAGCATACCAAGCTTGGGGAGCGTGTTTTAACCCATATAAAGCCCTTATCAGTTTGCAGACTTTATGTTCCTGTCCTTCAATTTCAAAACCTAGTGGTTGTGTCATGTACACTTCTTCATGTAAATCTCCGTTGAGGAAAGCACTTTTTACATCCACCTGATGAACTTTCTGTCCTTGTTGAGTTGCTAAGGAAAGTGTGAGTCAAATGGTGTTCCATTTAGCTGCAGGAGCAAAATTTTCCTCATAATCTATCCCTTCCTACTACACAAAACCCTTATCAACAAGTCTTTCTTTATACTTGTCAACTTCACCATTTTTCTTGCACTTAATTCAGTAAACCCATTTGCATCCAATAGGTTTAAAATTCTGAGGAAAATCAAAAAGTTTCCAAGTGTTATTATCTTGAACTGCCTAATATTCATCAACCATAGCCTATTTCCATTATTTATGTTTTGCTGCCTCTCAGTATGTAAAAGGTTCAGTAAAAGCATTTGCTATCAAGGCTCCTTCGTTTCTTTGTGATCCCCTTGTTCCTATTTTATTCTGTTCATTAGGCCTTACATATTTCAAAAGTTGAACTGCCCATTTTAGCAATTGATGTTCACTGGTTTGAGATTGTGAAAAATCACCATCATTATAAAGAGGGTTGATATAAACTAATTTTTGGTGATCAACCGCAGGTTCTAGGGGCGGAGAGTCATTTTCAGAAGAACTGCTACTTCTAGGAGAGTTGGATGAACTGCTAGAAGACCCAGATGGCACTGATGAAGAAGAAGAACTGGATGAATCATTTTCAGATGAAGGAAACTCTAGTTCATACCAATTTTGTGAATTTGGTTGACTTTGTAAATTTTCGTTTCTTTTATCACTTTTTGTTTCTAACTTTTGAATAATACTTTCAACTTCTTTAGCACTCTTACTCTGATTTTCATAAAAAATCACATCTCTGCTTACAATAAACTTCCCATTCGATAAAATTTGGTACCCTTTCTTCTCATCAGAATACCCGATCATTGTGCACTTCAAGCTACGTGCATGAAGCTTAGTTCATTTTTCCTTTGGAACTAAGGCACGACAGATGGATCCAAAAATTCTGAGATGTTTTACCCGAGGTTTGATGCCAAACCATGCTTCATAAGGTGTGATTCCATCTAAAGAAGCAGTGGGAGATCTGTTCCTTAAGTAGATAGCGGTATGTATTTCTTTGGCCCAATATAAAGGACTTAAATTTTTGAAAGTTAACATAGATCGCACCATTCCTAACAAGGTACGATTCATTATTTATACTACTCCATTTTGCTGTGGAGTGTAGGCATTGGTAAGATGTCTTTTTATGCCATTATCCATGCAATAAATTTTGAATTAATTTGAGGTGAATTATCCACCATTATCAGTTCTACAAGTGCTAATATTCTCCTTTACTTCATTTTCAATAAGCTAACGAAAAGTTTTGAACTTTTCAAATGCTTCTGAATTTTTCTTCAAAAAATACACCCAAGTCATCCTGCTAAATTCATCAATAAAGAGTAAAAATTATCTGCATCCTCCGAGAGAAGTTGTTAGGGGTCAAAAAATATCACTGTGAACCAACTACAAATTCCTGGTTGTGCGCCATGAACTTGTAGGAAAATTCTCTCGATGTTGTTTTCCAAAAATGCAAGATTCACACTTTGCATTTCCTCTTTTGAATGTTGGAAGTCCCTTAACCATTCCCTATTTTTGTAACTGAGAGAGACTGTCAAAGTTGAGATGGCCATATCTTACATGCCACAATATAATCGGTGAAATGTATGTACTTGCTGCTCCTGCAAATTCAGAATTTCTTGGAATAACTGTCCCTTTCATCCTTAACAGTTTTCCATCTTCATAACCAGTCATTACTATTTTCATGTTTTGTTTGACTGAGTTAATTCTAACTAAGCCATCTTCCATAATCACCATATGTCCTACTTGTTGAATTGTGACTAAAGATAACAAATTTTGCTTGAATGTTGGGACATACTATACATTTGAAATCATTGTTTCTCCAATGCCTGGTAAAAAACTTTATTTATGAATTTTCCAAAAGGAGTATGTTTTGTTTTATCAGTAAGATATATTGAATTTAGATGGCATTCCTTGAATTTCCAAAAGAAATCTCGTCGAAAATTCATGTGTTGAGTTGCGCCTATATCCATAATCCATGCATCTTCATAATCACTTCTAAAGAAGCTTAAAACCTGTAAATTTGTTGATTCCATGTTGGTGAAAACATATTCGGAACCATCAGGATCATCTTCATCATTTGAAAAATGTGTAGAGTTTAGATGAAACTTGGGAATTTTCTCAATAGAAGTTCTACAATCTGCCACATAATGGCCAACTTTGTTACATCTCCTGCAAACAATTTGACTGAAATCGCTACCTCTGCCTTGAGATTGTCCTTTGCCTTGATACTGTCCTCTGGATTGATACTGTCCTCTCCCTCTGCTTTGGCCTCTTTTATGAGTTTGTCCTCTTCTTTGAATTTTTCCTCTGCCTTGATGATATCCTATTCTTTGATTGTTGCCTCTTCATTGAAAATTTCTCCTACCTGAATTGTAGTCTCTGCTGAAATTGTTTCCTCTGCTTTGACTATGACCATGACCTTGGGCTGCTTGACTGTGATTGAAATTTCCTCTTCCTGTGTTTCTTGAACTATCAGCTGAGGAGTTACTTGAGTTGGCTTTGGTGAAGAAGACATCTTCTCCAATCTGTTTCTTCTTCTCGAAGTTTTTATCATGTTGGTCTAACATGTCACTCAATTCATCAAATTTTATCTTCTCTAACTTTCCAGTGACTTGCAAAGTTTCCAAAAAATGTGTATAAGATTATGGCAATCCAGCAATTAAAATCATGGTCAAGAAACTTTCATCAAAAACTTGAAAACTAGCATTTATTATTTATTGCTTGATGTTCTTAAGTCATGAAATATACTCAAGGACATCACCACCTTCAGTTAATTTTTGTTGAAGAAATTTTAATTGAAGATCAACCTTCTTTGGTTCAGGTTGTGTATCAAAGAGATTTTTGAATGTACATAAAGTAGTCCATGCATCTAAGGAATTTTTCAATATGTATGTACATTTCATTACTAACTAAAGCTTTTATAAGGGCTAATGCCTTGGCATTTTTTACTTCCCATTTTTCTAGTGAAGCCACATATGTTGGTTTATTTGGCTTAGTGTTGCCATGAAAAATTTCATGCCACAATTCATTATAAATGAGAGTGCTTTCAATTAGAAGATTCCATGTCTTATAAGATTTCACCCCATCTAGCTTATCAGACTCAAAGAACAGATTAATTAACTTTGACATGATAGTGTTGAAGCAATGCACCAAAAGAATCAAGCATAAGAATAAAATGAGCAACTCGTCACACAAAACATGCCATGCCAAAAACGACATATGCCACGCAAAAAAAAAAATCTATCGGGGCTTGGCCTTCACCCTCGTATAGCCATTCAAAAAAGGAGAAAAATTACTTAGCTTTGCACTTGGCTCTAGTCAATTTCTCGTTGAGTGTTTACAATGAAATATTTGCAAAATTTTACCGCTTTGACAATGTCCATACATTTGTTTTTAAAAAATCTACCCCCCCAAAGTAAAAGGTACTTTTAGTTACACATAATAACCCTTATTTCTCCAAAATAAAAAAACTCTACTTATATCTCCAAAAACAAAGTTCTACTTCACCTTATTGCTCCAAAAAAAAAATACAATTGTCTCCCTTATAACTCCAAAATTTTACAAAATATTACAATGTTCCTCATCAATGATCAGTCTCAGATAGTTTCCTGTAATGCACTTATCAATGACTTAGACTGATACATATCAATTACAATAACAGATTGTGCATACAAAATACATTGATGGATGTTTTCATTTGTTCAACTATGATGAATGCTAAAGAGATTTCATCACTTGTGTTTTCTTGTTGAATGATGCACTATGCATATCAAAGCTGTAACTCTATGTCCAAACTCCACACATGTGCTTGTTTTCCTTGCTGAATGAAGCACTGTGAAAACAAAGTGGCGGTGCACTGTCCATGTAAAAAACAAATAATATGCTTATAAAATCAGTTTAGTCGAATCTGGGCACTTTATCAATGTCTCTGCTTTGTTTCTAGGTCAACGAGAGGAGAGATCGTATTAATAAATTAAATGTGATCGGAACCGTTACTCTACACGCTGGAGGGAATTTCATTAACAATTTTCTGTGTGCGGTCAAGCCACTGGACACTGGGCATCCCTGTGCATAATTCAGTTGCATATGTCAACACACTGTTGTCATGGTGTTGATACTACCTCTGCTCTGTCGCTCCCCTTATGTTGGTGTTCACTGCTTGCCATTTAATCTTACGTGATATATTCTTTGGAATTAAGATTAAGCTGCATTCCAATTCCAATTGGACTCTGTCCCTTGTAGCCTTTATCTGAATAGTTTCGACAAATTACTGATTCACGGTATTAAGAAAAACCGATGAGGAAGAAATTACATTGATCGTTATATTCTTACGTAGTTTGGAGAAGGCAAAAGAAAGACCGAAGACACAGCAAGAGGAGATATACATTTTGCTAAACACGGAGTGCTGTTTTTAACCGGATTCGAAATGGTGACTGGAGTTACATTCGCGGGGATGGCCCTAGGCTTGACCACTCAGTTGCTCTCCAATAGAATGTGCAAGCTCCCTTTGATGAGGCACCCTTGGGAGCATGTGATAGGCTTGGGGTAGGGGACTCTTTTCACAAACAAGCTTATTCAATGTGAAGAAAAGCTGCAGGAAGATCTTGACAAGAAGCTCGCAAAAAATCAAGTTTTAAAAACAAACTGAATCTTAAACAAAAAAAATTGATTTTCAAATTATAACCAATAAATTTTTTTTCCTTAAAGCATTGAAAAGATTGCATACCAATTCATCCTTTAGAAGAATTTTCCAAAAGTATGTAAAGCTGAAATCTCCATCTTCATGTCATCTGCATTACTGGTGGCTCTGATACCACATTAATGGCAGAAATGTCCTCAAACATGTAATTTTATTGATATTGGAAAAGAAATTACATAAAAAGTTGCATGAGTTTACGAACGTAAACTTCCACTAAATTTTCGAATTAGGAGACTAACCTATTTAAAAGCTATATGTCCTAACTTAATTTAGTTATGGATCACTTTAAAAAACAACAAGTGTCGATTTACAATAAATGGTCTTCTTTCCAATCTACTAACTTTATTCCTATTTTAGAGCCTAAGATACGAATCAATTCTAGAGTCCTATATTTGCTAACAATATTCTATTTCTAAGTGTATAGAAGTGAAAATGTGAAGCTAGGTTACACTTTTTTCCCTTTTTTGAGAAAAAAATTTCATTTCTTTCGGTTCTTCAACTTTCTGCAAACTATAAAAAAAATTTTGTGTAGAATTTCATTTTGCCATAAAAATAAAAGCTGTGAGAAATTTTGTTAGCTTTCTATTACTTATTTTTTGAAATTTTTTAATGCAGATTTGATATGTCAACTTAGCTTTTCTTTGAGTGTGTGTTTCTTAACAATCAAAGGATTCATAAGAAGTCATGTTATGACGCAGTGTTGTATTCATTGAAAATATGTGTTTTTGAGAAAACAAAATGTGTTACAACAATCTAGACAGAGTCTACTTTGGTTTCGTCACATCTACAAAGCCAATGGATGCATATCATAATTACTAGAATTTTTTGAACTGGTCCAAAACGAAAAATTGCATATTTTGGATATGTTTCGCGACGCAAGAAATTTCTTAACATATAAGTTATAAATTAAAAATCTAAAATCTACCCATTAGAGACGACGGACCAATGTAATGCCCCATAATATTTTCAATTTTTTTTACAATGTATTTTGGGAGATACAAAATTTTGATTTCACTGAATCACAATGACTCTCAGAAATTGTTTGCACCCATTTTATTAGAAAAATAATTAAAATTAGTAAACGTTTATGAAATTCCATAAAAGTTATATTTCCTGAAAGTATATTCAATTCTGAAAATGCTTGTCTTGGTTCCGATAGTTAATTAAAAACCTTTCATGGAGTTTAATCAGTCCAAATTTGCAGAAACGTATTCAGAGCATGGTTTTTGCGTAACTGGTGATGCATTAGTTCGGCCGAACTTTGATTAAAGTTCGACCGAACTATGTTTTACGTCGACGGCTCGTTAAGTCTAACAACTTAATAGTTCGGCCGAACTTTTAATCAAAAGTTCGGCTGAACTATTGTATAACTTTTCATCGGCCGGAAAGTTTTGCGGAGCCCCTACTAAAACACATTTCGTGGAAATATAAATTTTCATGAAATCATTCATAATTTTCGCACATTTCGCACATTTCATCTAATTTTACAAAGATCTTAGTTTGGGTTTAAAAACGTTTCTTCAAAGTTTGGATTTAAGAGCATTTCTTGGAAGAAAACTGATTTTACAAAGAATTGTTTTGGGTTTAAAGAATTTTTTTGGAAGACATTTCTTGGAGGCAGCCTGATTTGGCAAAAAAATGTTTTGAACTTTAAAAAATTTCTTGGATGTACATTCAAAAGACATTTCTTGGAGGTATGTATGTGTTTTGAGTTGAATTAAATATTTTGAGCTTCGTTTCATTTTTATAAGACATTTTTCTCTCGAATTTTTTAAAGTAAGTGTTTTGGATTGGAGTATGTATTTTTTACAAAAAATTTAAATTGAATTTCTTAAAATTAAATATTTTGTGATATTTTTTGTAATCGAGTCATTCTCTAATTTTTTGAAGGAAATTTTCTGAACTTCATACCCTATTATCATGGGAAATCAAATAACTTGTGCGAGAAAATATGATCGAAAAAGAGACCCTGAGGAATGTAGAGAAGAGACGAGACAATCTCGCAAAAGAAAGTTAGAAGCCCTCTCAAATATTGAAGAGGAAAATCAACCTCAAGCAGAAATTGAAGCAGGTATGTAAATTTAAATATTATGATCTATTGGTATATTTAAAATTTTCCTAATGTAAAATGTGAAGCTTAATTTTTATTTGATGAACTAATTTGAAAAATATTTTTTTAATGTAAACAAATAGAGATATTCCTCAAAATATTGAAGAAGAAAACCAACCTCAAGAAGAAATTGAAGCAGGTATGTACATGTAAATATTATGATCTATTGATATATTTAAAATTTTCTTAATGTAAAATGTGAAGCTTAATTTTTATTTGATGAACTAATTTGAAAAATATTTTGTTTAATTTAAACAGACAGATATATTCCTCAAAATATTGAAGAAGAAAATCAACCTCAAGCAGAAATTGAAGCAGGTATGTAAATGTAAATATTATAATCTATTGATATATTTAAAATTTTCCTAATGTAAAATGCGAATCTTAATTTTTATTTGATGAACTAATTTGAAAAATATTTTGTTTAATGTAAACAGACAGAGATATTCCTCAAAACATTGATGATGAGATACAAAATTTTGAAAGAGATATTGAACCAATGACTGAATATGGTGAAAATATTGAAAGAAATACAAATAAAGAAATTGAATCACAAGGTATGTGCATGTGTTTAATATATATATATATATATATATATATATATATATATATATTAAACACATGCACATATCATTGAAATTATAGATATATTTATTAATTTAGTTATTTATTGAATATGTACTATTTTTTCGAATATGTACAGATGAAATCACTATCGATAATGAGATGTTAGAAAATGTTGACACTCACACATATGGAGATAAAAAAAACCTGACCATGTTATACGATATCGTGTTAACTGCATTTTTGAAAAGTATTTCTTAAATGAGCAGGTGAAAGTTCAGACTCAAATGTTGAAAGGTCTCCTATCATTAAGAAAATTAAAAGAAGCTACGACACTATTGGGTATTCGAAAATCAACCAAAGATAAAAAATGAAGGAAGATGTGATAAAAAATATGAGTAGTGCTATAAAGTCAATTAAGAGATCTAGAGAGAAAGATGTTTCAATTGTACGTAGAGGAATACAGATGGAAATGGTTTCATCAAGTACTCAAGAGTATTGTTTGGTAACATCTATGGCACGAGCACTGGGAACCTCGCGAAAAACTTTGCACAAACATCGGAAATTTCGGCTGCAAATAGATGTAAATGATGAAATCGCTTGTTGGAGAGCTATTTGTAGGCAACCATACAAAGATAGACTTGGAGAAAATGTTAAAAAAATAATATATGAATATTGGAAGAACAATTCACGTGTTTCACCAACTGCAAGGCATGTGATGCGAAGAAGAATAACATGAAACCAGTACGAAGAACATGAAAAATATTTCTTGGAAACCACTCAGATAGAGTTATTCAACAATTTCAAAGAAGAGAATCGTCAAATTCATGTTTCACTCAGTGCTTTTGTTCAACAAAAACCATGGTATGTAAAACCTATCACCGTACGCGACACTTGTTGTTGCTGTTATCATGTGGAATTTGAGTTATATTATGACACATTCCTTGATTTTGGTAGAAAATTATGGAAGGATTCACCTCCTCCTTCCACTATCCGTGATTTCATATCTCAAATTCTATGTGAAAGAGAAAGCGATGAACTATTTTACAAAAAGAAATGTGTTGGTGGTAAAAAATGCTATGATTGTGGAAATTTGGCTAAATTTCAAAACAAATATCTTATTGATATAAATGATCAATCATTGTCCAACATGAAAGTGAAATGGAAGAGATATGAATATATCGATACATCGATTCAAGGTGCAAATAGTGTTAAAAGAATTGAATTACTAGAAGACGAAATTTTTCTGATAGACTTTTTGAGAAAGTTTGAGGTAGAAATATACAAATACACCAAGCATTCCCATAGAGCTTGATGGCAAGACTTCCAATTAAAAAAATCTCGTGAAGTTTTTCCACCAGGGGCCATTTTGTCAATGATTGATTTTGCAGAAAACTACACATTTGTTCCACAAAAAGAAATTCAGAGTGAATACTATCATTCTGACCAAGTCTCCATGCTTGTCCATATTCTATATAGACATGTTGAACAAAATGTCGATCATATAGAAATCACGAGTGAAAATTGACATATCATTAAAGAATATCACTTTTATATCAGTGACAATCGTACACATGATACATGTTTTGTACAACATTGTTTTGGAAAAATTTATGATTCATTGAAAAATCGTGGAATAACATTCAATGAACATTGGATATGGTCAGACGGATGCACAGGTCAATTCAAATCTACATGATCATTCTTTTGGTTGTGTTGTCTTCATAAGAAAACATGCATTAAACATTGTTGGAATTTCTTTGAGACTGGCCATGGAAAAGGAGAACATGACGGTGCAGGAGCATACATAAAACAAGCACTTTGAAGATATCAAATGAACCACTCTGCAAGCAGACTTGTGAACGCTGAAGAATTTGTTCAATGGTGCATCGCTTCTCTAAGCCATGAGAGAAACCCATCAAGAGAAGTGCGAAGGTACATTCAGTTTAATTTATATTGGAAATCTAATTTTAAACATTGTACATTTATCATGCAATGATTATCTTTGATTGTATTTTGATATCATATTTACAAATTCTTCTTCTAATTTTCCATATAAAGGTTTTTCTGGCATATTGGAATCAAAGACGTAGATAGATCAGTTGGAAATGACGTTGAAACAATAAAAGGGACTCGAAAATTGCATTCAATTCAAATAAAGTCGTCCAGAAATGTGTTTGCATTGGATAAAAGAAAATATTCTTGTTTTTGTGATGTTTGCATAGACAACAAAAAATCTAATGACGTTTGTGAAAACAAAATGTACGTGAATGATTGGAAACATGCAGAGCTAAATACAAAGGGAAAAATGTTTGTTGCAATGTTTGAATAAATGCAATCAAAGGAAACTACAATATCATCCGATGGTGATAGAGTTTATGATCTTGTTAGAGAAGGTAACATTTGAACTACTTTCTAATGATTTAAAAATCTAGAAATAAATTTAAATATGTATAATTTTGTTAAGTTTATTTTATTGTGCAGGAGATGTTTTTGCTGTAATTGCACCTATTGACAATGATGAAAATGTGAAGTATTATTTGATGCGTTGCACTGAACGAAAAATGAAATTATTACAAAACTATAATGATCACGGATTTCAATATGACAGAGGGTCTATTATACTGAAAGGTTATTTTTTTAGATAAACTAATCAAAGTGGAGACTTTGTTTACTTTGAAGACTATGAACCAGATTCCATAAGTTGTCAATATAGTCACTTGGTGTGTGCAGCATGCATAACGTTGATAGAAGTTCAATCAAAGAAAAAATCAAAAATTAAGAGATGGAAAATGTCAAAATCCGATCATGAACGGATTATTGAAGATGGAATTCCATTAGAATTTTTTTGAGTGAATTGTCCAACAATTTACTCTCTTTGGATTAAATATTTTTTATAACTTCCAGTACTCAACTAAAAATTGAGCTTCTTATGTTATTTGTGCAAGTGTTTTCACATGTACAAATTGTTTTGGTACAAGCACGTGCTCTAGTATCAACTGAAAGTAGCTTTTCTATACATGTGCATTGACAAAAAATGTTATATGTATTGGATATATATATATATATATATATGTTCTAGAATGAAATTAATTGTTCTAGTTTTTCTATGTGCATTGATGAAAAACTAGTTGGATTTTCTGGTAAAAAGTATGGACACAATGTAAATAAATCATCTGCAGTATAGTTTTGTACGAAAATTCCTTTCAGACAAGAGACTCGGAGCACTTCTCCGAATTTTGGTGGGATTTGACCCACATCTCTAATCCTGATTGAAAATCTAGTACAAAATCTGCTTGTCCAATGGTCGGATATGTTCAATGTGCATTGATGAAAAATGTTACTTGTCTTGGATAGATATGTTTTAGAATGCACAATTAATTGTTCCAAGTAGTTTTTCTATGTGCATTGATGAAAAACTAGTTGGATTTTTTGGTAAAAAGTTTCCACAATGTAAATAAATCGACAAGGCTACCTATTTGAGTGCATTAATGACATTGACCCAAATTCAACAAACATATATATGTACTAGAATTATATTTACAATCAAAATTAAAGGGATAATTTGTACATATATCTACTTCTTTAAACTCTTTTTTCAATTAGAGCTCAATTGATACATGGTTAGTTGCATTGAAAAGCTATGTTCTTCCTATTGTAAATTTTTTCATTCAAACAAAACTACATGGAGAGATCAAAAGAAATCTTAAAATTCCAAATGTACTTCAACCATCCAAAAGGGATTTGTGCAACATTACTTGACATGCCATGCCAATTATAATGAACAACTATCCAATAGAAACATTTTTAACATTATATACCACATGTGCCAAATGTAGATTGAAACCATCCAAAACTTCAAAATTTAAAAAAAAATTGATAATATATCGTGCAACATTAAAACATTAAACATCACATGCGAAATGTAGATTGAAACCATTCAAAACTTGAGTTTAAAAAACTTTTTGATTATATATAGATCGTTACTTCACATGCCATGCCAATTATAGTTAAACTAGATCCAATAGAAACATTTAACATTATATACCACTTGTGCCAAATGTAGATTGAAACCATCCAAAACTTTAAGTTTTAAAAACCTTTTGATTATATATCATGCAACATTAAAACATTAAACATTTAAAGTTCATTAAATATCACATGAAAAATTTAGATTGAAACCATCCAAAACTTGAGTTTTAAAAACTTCACATGCCATGCCAATTATAATTCAACTATCCAAAAAAAACATTTAACATTAAATATCACATGCCAAATGTAGATTGAAACCATCCAAAACTTTTAACTTTTAATTTAACAAAAAAATATATATCACAACATTACTTCACATGCCAAATGTACTCCAAGCATTCAAAAATAAATTTTAAAAACAAAACAAATTATAACACATGTCATTACATAACATGCCAAATGTAGTTCAGATGACACCATTAATTTATAGATGACAAGATTACTTCACATTCACATGAAAAAATTACTAAAACCATCCAAAAATTAAATAAAACAAATTATATTAACAATGTAATAAAATATGTCCAAAAATTGTAAATCTCACAAGTATCAAACTGTATCAAGTTTAACAAATTTTAAGACCATCTAAATTTTGAAATCAAATCTACAAATCATGTCCATCAAATAGAGACGGATCCAGCGTCTTCCCTACTAGGGTCTCAGTCTACGCCCTATCATGTGAATGGGAAACCTACATACACAATGCACATGTACTTGAACATTAAAATTTGATGTTTTAAAAATGAATGAGAATATATATATCTAGAACTTCATGTAAAAAAAAAAATATAACAAAAAAATCATGCAATACCTCATAAGGTTCCCTCTCCATTTGATGAACAAGTTCTCCCATAGGAACATCTACAGTGGTAAACTATACAATATACATGTACAGTTAAATATATATATATATATATATATATATATACTAAAAACTTTCAAATGAAAATGCACGTGTACATATATAAACTTATTTTCAATAATATTAAAAAAAAAACTAAAGATAACCTGTCCAAATGCTGTGGATGTTCCTATCTCCGTCGCTAGATTCCGCGGATTAAAGAAATCTTCTATAGGAACCTAAATTCAAAAAAAATTAAATAACTCAAAATATAGATCTCTCTCTCTCTCTCTCTCTCTCTCTATATATATATATATATATATATATCTCAATTTTTAATGGAACTTTTTGAGGTAGAATATATATATATATATATATATATATATATATATATATATAACTTTTAAACATAAATTTTAAACTTGTGAAAAATTGTCCATACTTGTGGCTCATCTCCCAAGGAAGTAGAAGGTACATCTCCCAAGGAAGAAGAAGGTACCGCCATCCCAAAAACATCAGACGGAATCGGTACCTGTTAAAACATTTTATCAAATTATATATATACATACATGTACACATGTGTGGCAACAATTATTTATTTTAAAGTCACTTAAAAAACACTAACATTTGCCAACATATCTTGATGGTCAGACCCATCTGCATTGTTTGAACCAGAGGTCCTGAACGTGATATTAAAATTTTCGTCACGCATCATGTGTGAGAACTGCAAATGGTGTTTTAACATATAATCATACATTTTTGTTAGATTAATGTACACATACAAATAAATGTATAGATGTACATACACATGTATTTATTACAAATTGTACATATGTATATGTAAAAATAATTTCAAACCCTAAGGTCACTAACACATACCGTTCTGGTGCTCTCTTCCTCATGAAAAATTAGGTCTTGCAAACCATTGCGACAATTTTTTGCATATGTTTGGAGATCTTCAACATTCATGTTGTCAATCTCCTCATCTGTACAATAAAAAAAATTGGCACATGCATTTTCACGTGCTATTTTTCGATTTAAACAAAGATCAACTCCACCCAATCCCCTATGAACATTTTCAATCATAACATCCCTTGCTTCTCGACTTATTTGAGAAGTCGCATCCATATCTGATAGCAGAGTTTCGACTCGAAATGGTCGACTCACCAATGGTGGCTCAGGGTGAGGCAACTCCACATCTCGCTTAGCGCCCTTACGGTCATATAATCGACCCTTCCCCGGGCCAAAAAATTCTGACAGAAGGTCATTGTAGTTGGGTTTCATACCCAAAACAAATTCTGCATAAAACATTTGTGCAAAATAAACAGGAACCTCATCGTTCCATGGAAGCCTTCCACAGGCCGTAATATGCCTATCATACAAATAATGAGCTATGTCTGGGTGCTTGAAATACTGCACCTTCAATATTTTTCTTTTTGGCCCTTCCTTGTAATTAGACATTGACCTGGCCACTTCTTTTGTAACTTTTTTTTTTATGTCCTCCCATTTATCGGGACCCATAACTGTTTCTTTTCTCTTTCTCATCATTTCTACAAATGAATCAATGGTTGGCCCAATATTTCTGTACACATTTACCATTTCACCCAATGAATGTGTAACTATTTCAAGGCTTTGTCGACTCTCAGCAGTTAGAGACAAAGCCACGAGATCTCTTTGCAATTTTTCATGAATTCTTTCACACCTTTGTAAGGTGCATTCCACCATGTTGGTTTCCCATGGTATATTAGTAATATCGATTAGATAAGTTGTGTTGGGTTGACAGCCTTCTTCTTGAATGTAGCAGGCTGCCCTGCGTCTATTTTGACCACTAGTTCGAACATTTTCGGCCTCTGCATCAATATATATATAATTTCGTATATTAGAAAAAACACGTGTAAAAAAAAGTTGTACAAATTTAATGAAAAAATATTGAAATTGATGGCAACCTTGACGTTGTTGGTTAGCATCTTCTCCAACATGACCCTGCTGAGAACCAGACCTAGAATGACCCTACTGAGAACCAGACCCAAAATGACCTTGTTGAGAACCAGCAGCCGTTGATTGGCCTTCGGGGGAATAAATATCACCCCCTTCATGCAACCTGCTACCACTCATACCTCGACCGGTTGAACCATGGGCACGCTCCATGGATGGAGTAGAAACCCTTCTCCTTTTACCTCCTAAAAATTAAAATATGAAACTTATTAACAACAAAGTTAACTCACAAAGTTAATAAAAAGTCAATTCCATATGTACACACATGTATGGAGATTTAAGATTATATTTAAATACTGTGAAAATCCCCCGATCCCTGAGCCTCCATATGGGATTCGGCGGATCTTCGTCGTTCATCCTCCATGATATATATCTATTTGTCGACATTTACACAAAATAGATTTTAGAAAATCAATTTGTAATTTAGTGTACACAAATTATGTAGAACACAACTTTCAAAGAAATAAATGATGTGTGAAACTAAATTTAATCAAAAAAGAAATTATAAAAATGATAAGTTCACCAAATTGCGCTTTACATGGTGGGAGCACACTTGGTATAAAATTTACCACTTATACACTTTAGTTTGTGGGAGAAATGACACATATACATAGTTTACCTTAAAATTGTTGTGTTTTATGGATATTAAAATGAAGAACTTCTATTTAGATCCATTCCAGAGATTGACTGTAGGGGCATTTACTAGATATGTCACCTTTCATAAAAGATGAGATCCAGAGGCTACCTGGCCCTTTACAGACTCTGCCTATAGAACTTTTAGAAGTAAACAGTAGAGGCATTAGCAATATCAAAGAACGTTTTCATGCTCGGACATGGGAATGTGTCTCTTTCCCTACGCAGAAAAATAGTTCAAGGTAGTTAATCTTCATAGACATGTCATCAAGCAGGTCAATGTGATCATCCCCAACTTACTTTTCATGAAATTAGGCTTGGAATCCTCTACAACTTGGTGGATGGAGTTGAATGGGAACTAGGTCAAGGCCTTTACAAAATACATGCTAGTGAATAACACTTACTAGGTTATGCCAAAAAATAAAGTGGGAGAAATGTTTTCTCCTCGAGGTTATCCAATTGGGTGTGTAATACCAACTTCACCCATTTCCTAACAGGTTTCTCTCTTAGGTTACAAAGTGTCTTCCACCTTATTAGTTATATATTTTTCAATTTCCCGTGGATTCCTTGAATTTTTTCTCCTACCATCTCCTTCTCTCACTCCCCAAATTATTGTCATCAAACATGCCCCATTGAGGATCTGGAGCAATGTTTGCACCATACTTAGAACTGTCATTGCTGCTAATTGAAATTGGAGAGTCATGTATACTAGATTGCTTGCTTTTGGTGGCTCTTACTTGGAAAATATCCTGAGATGAGTTTGACATGATGGTCATATGAGGCTGGAAGCTACTTGGTGTAATTTTCCTTAAATCTTGAAAAAAACAGAGCAAAAATGTCATTTTCGATCATTTTTTATTAGCTTCTGCATACAACAGATGTTATCACAATTGCAACATAATCATGTTCCATGAGCATGAATTATGAATGTTGCAAGCCAAATTGCAAGGAAATTTGCATTCATTTTAGGCAAAATAAGGCTATGACATTAAGGTCCATGCTAGAAAAAATTATGCAAATAAGGTTGCTAAGTCTTGATACTTACCATGTGTTTCAAAGCCATAACGAAGGTTGGCTTTGAGAGTGTCCTCCCAAAGCCCTATCTTGAGATGAAATTTAATTCAATGTCTCTTAGAGTTGCAAGGTGGAATTGATAGAACTATTTGATTTCTTTACCATAGATGGATATCTCCTTTAATCTATACCTTTCTCTACCATATTATTTCCAAGTGAAATGGGAATTTTCACATTTTGAACGCCATTACCATGTAGTTTGGTAGTCTGCTAGCTAGACCTATCACAAGTAAGGTTTTCATACCAAACTATTTCTCTTGCTCAACTCAGTGACCATGACTCTCTTCTCACACTGCTTACCATAAGATATTCAATTGTACATGTCACGCAAAGTTGGGGGTTCTAGGTCTACACCTATTAGGTAAAGTTGTATTTTATGGCATGGTGGTCCTTAAATTTGGAGGTGTTCCACCTGAAAAAGTAGGCATTAAATATGAAAGGATTTGTTTTAAATTTGATAGAATTTCCTCGTGGAATTACTGAATTTCTCGACGACATCATGCTAGCTTTGCTCAGAGAAGAAGGTTTTGGAGGAGAAATTGAATTATTTTGACTTATTTTTGGCATTGAAGTTTGAAATAGTAGTTTTGATGACTCCATTGATGACCTTGCTGAGGAATTTGATGCACACAATATTGACTATGAAGATAGTTTAGAAGACGTTGAAGAAGTTGTAGATTTTGGTGTTGTCACTGAATGTTTCTTTATTGTTGGACTTGATCAAGACACAATTTAACTTTATGAGTAGATTGGAGACCTTGAAGAGGTTTTAAATTTTTTTGTTCTCACTGAAGGTTTTTGTCTGGTTTTCTTTCTTAAACCATCATTTCCATAGGACATTTTTGGTGAATAGATTCTTGACCTTGATGAGAGGATATGATACCTTGAAGAGGCTACATATTTTGGTGATGTCACTATTTTTTTCTCTATTATTATGTTTGTTAAACATCTCGCATAGGGTGAGGCAACTCCACCTATATTGTACAGTTTATGGGACAGAAATCAATATGTAGAAATATTCACTTGGTTTTTATAATTGGATAGAGGAATGACTTAAAATGACCTTGTATGTCTTCTCGTTTTAGAGCTAAAATTTTTAGGAAGGATTTAAGCATCCACCTTTCAAGAATCACTAGAAAAGGTTGATAAAGAATATAGGAAGACAAAAAACTAACCAGTGGTGTAATAAATGGATTTCTTGGGAGGTAGATTGGCATATGGACTTTTGGTAGCTAGAAATTTTGCAAATAAGTGAATGTATTTGAAAACCGAACCTCTAGTTTATTTTGGTTTAGACAAGGTCTAGAATTTGAAAAGTGAATTCCCTCTTTCTTCCTCTTACATGTTTAATGATCAGAATTTGGATTTAGGGAAAAAAAATTCCAAAATAAAAATTTTTCATTTTATTTGTTGTACACATGAGTTTTTAAAAGCTAATTAACTCATAAATTTCTCACAAAATACACTTAAAGCTTGACACATAAACCCCTTCCAAATTGGCTAACTTTAGACAATCCTAAACACATTTTTATTTAACTAATGAGGGAGATAGCCCAACAAAACTAGTTTTTCCATATTCAAATCAAGTTGGTATCAAAGCACAATTTAGCTCATTTTATTCAAGGCTAATTAAAAGAATTAGCTATTGGTTTCTGTCTTCAATTTCCTCTCAAAATGAATGTGTACGTGCTTTTGAGAGACACACTAGAGGAATAAGGTCCAAATTTTTGATGAATATGTGCTATGAAAGTAAAGGTTTAACATGTACAAGGCATAGTTGAGCCAAATGTTGTTGAGGAAGGGCCTAATTATTTGGGTCTTGGTTATGGAAAACATGATGGAGAATTCTCCAAAGCCAAGGAGGCACATGAAGCTATTCCAAGAAGGAATTTTATTTCGTGTTCATTACCTCAAGCTTGTGAAGTTTGTGTTCATGATGAATGGAAAAGTTTGACACCCACTTTGCAAGAAGATGTTAATAATCATGCAACTAATGAGAATGTAAAATAAGATGATGTTGAAAGCTCTATCTAGTCATTGAATTCATTGCTAGTATTCAGAGGAGAGCCACTACCTCATCAAATTCACCTCCTCAAGAAGGCGACAACGGTGAATGTTCAAGGTATAAATTTTCCTCTAATCAAATTTCTTTTGATTATGATAAACATGGTAAATATTCACATAAGATTTGGAAAAGAACTTGAATGTTCCTTTTGTGGTTTGAATAATCATAATGTTTATAGATTTTGGAATAAGATATCCACGCACATGAAACTTTCTAAATAAATGAGGCAAAAAGTCAAAGGCCCATTGGACAAGGAAAATGATGTTGAAAATAAGTTGCAATTGTTTATTACTCATTGCCATAAGAAAGGTCACCTTGTAGACAAGTGTTGGAATTTGTATCCAACAAGTCATCCACAACATTTGAAGAAGGTGGAAAGAGATAATGACAAGAATGGAAAAGAGGATTCCATAATCGATGAGGGTTAGGATGATTCACATGATGATGAAGTGCAGCTAAAAGAAGCGCCATTGAAATGGTTTGGTAACGGATGGTTAGATTTCTTATCTAATTAAGGCCTTGCATGTATCTTCATGTTTCATGAATTTCTTTGAAAATTCAAAGTATGGTGCATGTTGCATGAAGCAAGATGTTGAAGGTAGAGTTATGTTGACACACTTAAATGCAACAAATATGGAAATTTGTACATGAGCTATTATTTGACTTGAGATTCAGTTGTTTGAAGGGCATGTTTTATCAACTTGTGTTTGGTTGATGGTTTTGTACACCAATATGTAAGAGTACATGGAGATATTCAAATGATGTGATTTTTTTTTCTTTGAAGGAGAAAAATGATATGTCAGCGAGCTATGTTTCTTGCATGATGTGTTTTTCAGTTTTATGGTTTTGTTTGTGAAAAGACGTCCCAAGATTTTGGGAAGGCCCACTCTTGAGTGAGAGCCTCATGATTACAACCTAATCATGAGAATCAAATGGGAGTGCATCCTTATTCTTGGCTTAGTGGCATGAACCAAACATATTGTGTATTAAATGAGGAATTTTGCTCTCCCAATCATTTCTAAATCACCCATATCACCAAGAAAACATGTTTTAAAAGAACATAGTTTGGTAGGGGAAAGACCTTAGGTCCTTTGATTGTGCACATGTGGTGTGAAAAATTGAAATTGACAATTTGCAAAAAAGTGAAATTATGAATGAAACAACGAAAACAAAAATCCCAAAAGTGGTAAATGATTTAAATAGACCTAATTAATTATTTACCAACATAAATTCTTCAACTTTTAGTGACTAAATGATAGGTAAAAAAATAAATAAATTTGTAATTATGGTTTGAAAGTTACATAATCTTAAGAATCCAAAAAACAAATTATTTTTCAAAACATATTACTTTCAAAGTATCAACAAGGAATTTACAAGGGTGTTCAATGAATTAACGCTATTTATTTAAATTCCATAATGTATATTTTACTCATAATTTTAAAAAATTATTAAATAATGATCTAGATTGGATAGTTATATTATTTGTCATATATTTTGATGCTTATAGAGTGCAAAAACTGAAAGAATCAACTTATAGGGTAATTTTAATGGTGGGTGGAGAATTGGGCTCTAAAACCTTTTGGAGTCATTTTGAGGTATTAAATGACATTTCTAGGGGTCAAATGATTATCCCTTGTGCCGAAATATTGACCATTATTCTACACTTAAAGACATATCCAATGGTGCAAGAAAAACATCAAATGAAGTTCATTCAAAATTTATGCCTTTAGTAAGTTGACCTATCATGTTGACCACCATGGTACGAGAGGATGACATTTTAGCCCCATTACTCATGCATGGCAAGCTAGCTACATGTGGAATTTTAAAAAGACTCTAAGAGGTCTAAAATCACAAACCTCGTTAATGGTTGACAGAGTCAAATCTTACACTTAGTTGGCTATCATGCTATGTTAAATACTTGGCCACTAGGAGGAATAAGAGTTCCATTTTGAGTTATTGTATTTTGTTCCATAGTTGAAAATACAACTAGGAGTGTGAAGTTAGAGAGAAAAATGTATGAAGTTAAGTTTTTATGGCAACCTTACACACCAAAAGTCTTAGCTAACTCTAGAGAGATTACCTCTTTCTTTGTACTCACATATTTTCCATACCAGAAAAGAGAGAGTAGAGCATGTTTACATTTTATTTTATTTTTCTCCCATAAGGGTTTCCTAGGGAAAAAGGAGTCTAGAGCATCATTACTTTTTAGGGTTGCTTATCTCCCATAAGGATTTCCTAGGAAAATAATTGTGTTGATTGTCTAGAGATATGTATGTGTGTGTTTCATTATGTTCTCTATTTCTTACGTTGTGTTTCATTATGTTTTATATTTCTTACATTTCTACCCTCCTATTTTTCTTTCCAATCAAGGTTTATAAAATAATATGAGAAGCAACATCAGACTTGGAACAATCATTTTCATTATCTATATGGAAGGCAAGAAGGATTATATCCCCTTAAGTTTAAGCTTATGTAGTTTGTCAATTTTTATCATATATTTTTTGGTAAGGGTAAATGTATTTTATCTATAGTACAAATCATGAGTTCCCCAATTTTACCTTATGTAAAGCATGATTCTAGGATTACAACAATTTGTACTTGGTTTTTTATTGTGATGATGCCCTGTCTCAATCACTTGGCCATCTCTCGATGGGTAGTTAAATCTTTATAACAATACTTAAGTAATATTTATCTATTTGTACCATGTGAAATGTAAAAAATGATATACTATTTTTCATAAAATTGGGTTGAGTTTATCATATATTTCGATGAAAGTTGATTAAATATGACACGTTTTCTTTAAAAGGATCTAACAATTTTGTTAAGGTATGAATTTCCAATTTTGTGTGGCTCTCTATCAACCTTCACTTCCTCATTTATAGAAAATATCTACTTGCTCATTCGTATACCCACTTTCTATTCAAATGCATGAGTTTTGAACTCTCGGTAACTATGTTTTTCCACGCAGGAAAATTATATGTCACATTTTATACTAACTCTAAATATTATTTTGAAGTTTGGATTACTGTTATTCTTTTATATAATTTAACATTAGATATAAGTTTAAATTGAAAACTACTTAGATGAAATATAGCTTAGATATGGCATTTGCAAATTATTATCTATTTATTGAACTAAAGGACATAATTATTACACATGTTTAATTTACATTCAAATGATTCTTTGATTTATCTCTTATAGCTTAATGTAATGCTAGATATATAAATTAAGTTGAAGGCCCATGAGATAAATATGACTTCTATGTGACATTTGTATTGAATCATCTATTTGTTGTGTTATATGAACATAATTGGTACGCATATCTAATTTTCATTACTAATATGTCATGCTTCTTTAATTTATCTTTTATAGATGACCGAAGCATCCCTTTTTAATCTATCCCTTTTGACTTCGGATATGTGGGCAATACTCATCCGCATATTTTTCTATCATAAAGCAATGAGTAAAATTGTATTCCATTTGTGTCAATGTTAAGGTTAAGCACATGGATTAAAGTTTTATATAAGATACATTTCCACGGTGTACATTTATATCTAAAGAGTCCAAAAGCTCATTCAAGACCATATGTTTTGTTGATGTAGTTTGATTGGTTATATTGCATTGCTTTTGCAGTTGTTGCTGTGGGCCTTACCATCTAGTGATTTTAGGTAAAAAATTATTTACATGGAATTTTGAAGTATCCTAGAATGTTTATTATTTATCACTACTAGCCTTGGTGATTTAGTTGTTTGTTTTGATGCTTCTTGGTTACCCATATTTAATAGTTGTTCATGTTTAATTCATTGTTAAGGCTTTTTATTGGCCTATCAGGATGTATTTTTCTCAAATCCATAATGGCTAAAAGAATGAAATTTAAAAGAGAAAAAGAGAGGTCATATGGAAAACAAATTGTTTGCAAGTGTTCTTTTGAACCCATAGAACTTGCAACCCCAATATGGATACAATACTAAGTAATACTTAGCCTCCTCATCTAACTTAGCTAGGGATTTGCAATACTATATTTGAGTTGGCTAGCTCCATTTCAAGATATTATAATGTTAGATTATTATTTCCATAGATTTTGTTTATGGTGGTAAAATGTTACAAAAAACCGGAAACTACAAATAATATTATTCTAGATATATGTAAAAAGGACATGGTAGAGAAGATCAAACAATATTAAACTTTTCATAAATAGTTTAGATAAAAATACATTTTCTAATTTTTATTGTAAATTCCAAGGCTTAAAGAAATAATTTTTCTAATAATTTTTTTTAATTAATAAATAAAAAAGAAACATTTTTAATCAAAGTCACATTCAACATATAATAAAAATAATAAAAACAATTTAAAACTTCATACACTATGACATTACTATGGTTAAGAGAATAAAAATATACAAGCAAAAAATCCTTTTCTATAATAATGGAGAGCTTCAAATATACAAGAAAAAAAAATCTTTGAGCCTCCTTGTATCCCAGAGAAAGAGTTGCTCAAACAATCATATTTTAAACAATTAAAACTTGGAGAAAATCAACTATTTTTGAATTTCAATTATAAAAAAAATTAGTCAAATATAAGACAAGAGTTACTCATACTATAAAAGTTTAAATAATATTAGCTTTAAAAAAAAAAAAATTGGAAATGAACCAAAAAAAAATATTTATAAATTTCATTTACAGTAACTTAAATCCATATTAACACCTCTTGATAAATTTGAAATTAAATTAAATCTATATTACTTAATTTAATAGTTTAAATTCCTATTTGTGGTGTGCCAAATAGAAATATTCAAAGCGAAAGTTACAACTTACAAATATTACTCAAATATATCACAAAAGGAAATAGAATAAAAAACATAATGGACAATATGAACCAAAGTATTACACCTTTATTGATATGGATGGATTCTTAATTACAAAAATTTGCGTAAAATATGATGAAGCTTTGGGGGGACTTTAATGAAACACTTTGTGGACAATATCAAAAGAGTTAAGAAAGTGGCTGCTAACTAGTCTAAAAAGAAGGCAACAAAAGATAAAAAGGATCTTTTAGAAGTAGAAGAGGTCATTTCTAGGCTTTTTGAAAATAATGTAAATGCAGTTTTTACTAAAAAAGACTTGCAGTCTTTGAAAATTTTGGAGGGGAGAAAGCAAGCAATATTAGAAAAGGAAACAGTTCAATGAAGACTTCAAAGTAGAGCCATCTAGTTCGCTAAAGGTGATAAAAACACTAATTTTTCCAGAAACATGTAAATCATAAAACCTGAAACTAAGCTGCAGATTTGCAAACATATTACAGCCATGAAACAAGACTTTTATAATTTGATTAAGGAGAGGAAGATGTCCAAGTTGTCATGGAGAGAATTCAAATCCCTCCATGGTGTCAAGAAAATGGTATAGAAGAGGGTAATGAGCATGCTGAAGCTGAGAGTTATGTGGGGAAGCTAGAGGCAAGCGTCATAGATAGCAAAAAAATGAAAAGAAAAGAAGATGATCCAATCCTGCAAAGTAAGCTACCTAATTGCACACTCTTTTTGCAATTTTTGCAAAAGAGTCGAATGGCTCAACAAGTGCTCCAAATAACATGGGAGAAGATGGGCTATCCACTATAAAAGTCTTTTCATTCATGAATGTGCAAAAGTGGAGCAACGATAAATGGCTGACGTAAAAAATATGTAAAGAAGGGATGAATTGTACATTCAATCAATGTACATACAACATACAAATTATATATGTTCATATCACGTTTCCGCCCAAAGCATATATTCATCGATATGGATGGTATCTTACATCGCTTCATTGCTAATGAGCTAAGTTGTTTCTGCAAATGATGCGTGTACACCCCAAGTGAAATAATAATACCAAACAAAGTAATTAGGCCATGGAAAAGATAAATTGATTACGACTGTTAAAATTGGTTTTTAATTTTGTCTGAGCTGAGTTTGCAATATCATCGTCAGCTCCTGAGTAAGGGTAATATGCGAGTTTTGATTGATGGATGAAGTTGATACAATTTAACACTTTTCTCGGGACTATAATGATGAGAATGAGACACAAACTGTAAAACAGGGAACACTGTAATGATGAGTATGAGACACAAACGCCAAACTGCAACTTGCAAGAACTCTATATATAGATTCCCAGAATATATGAACTATAGATTCCCTGAATAAGTTTTTTTCGAGAAATTATTGCAACGAGTATGCTGAAGGCTATTACCAACAGAATCATTGAAGGATGTAGATCAAATTTACCCTTAAAAATGCTCAGTTGACATCCATGTGGTTATATAATGTTTCAACCATGAAGAGATTGTCTTGCCTATGACTGCATCCAATGAACCACCTAAATATCATATCTTTAAGATCCATCCATCACATTCGACTTACACTATTCAAGTGCCAAGTGCTTAGATTTTAAACATATTATGCTAGAGCTGATATATTTTTGAGTGATGAAAACATTCCCAATCATGAGACCTACAAATTAAACACTTAGTTTAACATTCATGAGAGTGATCCTTATATCAGAATCTTTCCATAAGTATTTAAATCAACATATATTTATACCAGTGGTGATGGTTGATTTATGATGACTATGAAAATTCATTTAGACTTTCAAATTTCTCAGAACTTATGCCAGCTGTTGATTCCTCAAAAAACCAAAAAATTATTCCCACATAATTAAGCCTAAATGAAAATTACTTTACTCTTGAACGCTCTAGAAATTATTGTGCAGAGTCCTAAAGTTTGATGAGTTCTTTAAAGTTAAAGCAAGTCGTCTAAATTTCAAAGGGATATTGCGTCGATTTAGTAGATAGGAAGTATTAGGATACAATAAAAACGAGGTTCCATAAATCACATCCAAAAAAGCCTTAAACCAAAATTCAAGCCCCGACGTTTTTTAATACACAACACAAAAAAAATTTGATAGTCATAAATTCACTAAAAACGTAAATTGACAGTCAAAGCTTTGAATGCCAAACTGAAAGAGCTCTTGTAAATTTTTTTAATACGCAGCAAAAAACAAATTGACAGTCATAAACTCAATAAAAATGTAAATTGACAGGCACTGAAAACAAACACCCGACGAAGGGAGTCATACAAGTTGCAACATAACTTATGAAAGGAGTCGAACATACCCGACGAAAGGAGCAACAGCGCGGACGGGAGGAGCAACAACGTGGACGGGAGGAGCAACAGCATGAACAGAGTAGCAGCGACAGTGACAGAAAATGCGCGAATAATGAAATCGGTAAACAAACCAACTTTGTGGGCGATTTATTTATAGAAAATAGTTCGGCCGAACTATTTTAAAAGTAAAAGTTCGGCCAAACTCACAGTTCGGCCGAACTTTTTTTAGAAGTTCGGTCGAACTTTTGTTGCCGGTTTTCCAATCTCCGGCAAAAATTCTGTTTCCCTGCGCCGTCAGTGTGCCGTCAATATAAACGAAATCACGAGTTTGGCCGAACTCTCTAAGAAAGTTCGGCCGAACTATTGCCGAAAAAAGTTTTCACCCCCCGATTCTCACAAAAGTGTAACCCAGCTTCATGTTTCCAG
Source organism: Pinus albicaulis (assembly GCA_034641835.2). Lineage (NCBI taxonomy): Eukaryota > Viridiplantae > Streptophyta > Pinopsida > Pinales > Pinaceae > Pinus > Pinus albicaulis. Next base: position 754,140,007 of record CM076575.1, on the reverse strand, counting down.
CCAAATATTCTAATTTAATAAATATTTTTATCCTAACTTTACATTATTATATTTGGATCATCTAACACAACTCTCTTTGTTTGGATCTGTTATCTACTTCTGCAACCCACTTGTGATTTCTAGCAAATTAGATAATCTTGAAAAACACTATAGAAGAAATAAAATCCACAAATTATATAATTTGTTTATGAAATGTACCTGGTTGTGAAGGAATAAATAAGCATTTCAATCTCTATTTTTGAGGTTCTTTGAATTTCCTATGCGATTCAAATATTTGCCTTTGTTTGTTATTTGTCTTTAAAAAAATATGCTTCAGTAAAAAGTAGATGATGTTCTATAGAGGAGCCTTATACAATGCTTTAATGTGAAGATAATAAATTTCAACACTAAGGGGATGCAACTGGTTGGATAGGACTGACTAAGTTTTCTACCTAAGTTGATTGTAACCAACTAGGTGCAGAAAGGGCCAGGAAATGTGGATTGTATAACTGCTTTGGGGTTGACTTTTGTGATCAAAGTTGACCAAATCGATCCCATTTTAGGGAGAATGGTTATGGAATTAATTATATAAATACTATCAGGCTATTATGATGAGATATTATGTGAATAACTTTTTCTTGTGATGTGTAATGTCACAAGAGTGCTTCTAAACTACAACTCTCTATGTTTGGATCTATTATCTACTTTTGCAACCCACTTGTGATTTCTAACAAATTGGGTAACCTCAAAAAGCACTATGGAGGAAAGAAAATCCAGATATTATATAATTTTTTTATTAAATGTACCTAGTTGTGAAGGAATAAATAAGTGTTTCAATCTCTGTTTTTGAGGTTCTTTGAATTGCCTATGTGATTCACATATTAGCCTGTTTGTTATTTGTGTTTAAGAAAATATGCTTCAGTAAAAAGTAGATGATGTTCTGTAGAGTAGCCTTATACAATGCTTTAATGTCAATATAGCAAATTTCAACACTAACGGGATGCAACTGGTTGGATAGGACTGATTAAGTTTTCTACCAATGTTGATTGTAACCAACTAGGTGCAAAAAGGGCCAGGAAATGTGGATAAGTATAACTACTTTGGGGTAGACTTTACTGATAAAAATTGACGCAATAAATCCCATTTTAGGGAGAATGGTTATGGACTTAATTGTATAAATATAATCAAGCTATGATGATGAGATATTATGTAAATAACTTTTTCTTCTGATGTGTAATGTCACAAGGGTGCTTCTAAACTGCAACTCTCTTTTTTTCGATATGTTATCTACTTCTGCAACCCACTTGTGATTTCTAACAAACTGGATAACCTGGAAAAAAACTATAGAGGAAAGAATATCCATAGATTATATAATTTGTTTATGAAATTTACCTAGTTTTGAAGGAATAAATAAGTGTTTCAATATTTGTTTTTGAGGTTCCTTGAATTGCTTATGTGATTCAAATATTAGCCTATGTTTTTTATTTTTCTTTAAAGAATATGCATAAGTAATAAGTAGATGATGTTCTTTAGAGTAACCTTATAAAATGCTTTAATGTAAAGATAGTACTTTACCTACAAAACAATGGAATTGAGGACTGTGCTTATATATCAAAGTTCTGTTATGACATCTTTATCTTCCCTACTTGAAATGCTATTATCTTCCTTTCCATATATATTTCACTCTACTGAAAGAATGGATTTTCTGAATGGCATGGTTTTCAAGATGTGGAGTTTTTTTTTGTTTACTTGGTATTCTCGAAGGGCTGGACATTTTGAATAAACTCTCAAGGTTTTTTTATTTGAAGTCAATCATGTCATTTTGAAACAGAGAAAACTTAAGCGAGGAAGGCTGAAAATGAAAATAGTAAGGAATTTTGTTAGTGAGACTTAGTATGGCCGTGGGACACATACAACATTAGTCCATTGAGTTATGGATTTAGTTATAACTATTAAGTCTGTGGCATAGTAGGGAGCTACTAGGGGAATGCACTTTAGATTCAGACTACCTTACCTATCTAAAAGAAACTAGATGACTAGCGATTTAGGAACTACAACCAGACCGTGGAGATTGGATGGGATAGATTGATGGAAGAACCTTAAATGCATGAAATTTAGTGGGCAGAGACATGGTGTAACAGAGTACAGGAGCAGAATAAGAGAAGATGCAAATAACAAGGCACAAATGAACAGAGAGAGCCATTGAATTGGGAAAAAGAAATTGAACACTCTCGTGCTCTTCTCCGTTCCTCTATTGGCGATTATAGGTAAATCAATAGAGGACAAGGGGTTCTAAAAATACTTTAAGACAAAGGAGACAAAATGGGAAAGGAAGCATTGAGGGAAAATGCCATGAAATTGCGAGGGAGTACTTCAAAGTCAACAAGTCAATTGAACCCTTGCTTCCATTTAATTACCAGAAAATTAGAGTGTATGGACTTTCGTAGAAATTTATGTTAGCAGATGAGCTCACATAGTTCTTATAAGACCAGTTAACTTGCACATGCATGCTGGTTGCCATCAAATTTGGGGAAGATTCGGTGAAGCCTTCTCCATATAGCTAATATTATTAATATTTTTTTACTGGTATTTTTTTCGAGGATTTCATGTTGTCTGATTAATTTTAGTTATAGCACAAGACCGAAGAAAGATACTTTTCCTTTTATTTAAATATTTATAAAGTGACCTAGTCATGCATCAAATGTTCATGTTACGAAGTTAAGTTATTGTTTTAATTTTTTCCTATGATCGTATGGTTGAATCCTTGGTACAGTTGAAAAATGAAATCATTATCTTACCAAATACTTGATCGCATAAAACGTAAAGCGATAATTAGTGTATCTATCGGTCTATCTATGAAAATGAAAATATTTGTAAATTTCAAATTTTAAGAGAAGAAATATAGGGTGGAAGTTAATTACATGTGATAAAAGTGTAGATTATTGACAAATTATAGTTTGCTACATATTTTTCAAAATTTGTAGCAGGGTGTTGTACCAACTTGGAAATTCGGAGAAGAAGTTGAAATGAGAAGACAAGTCGCAATTCTGAGACGAGGCTGAAATTTGGAGCCGAGGCTGCAATTCGGAGATCAACGAGGAAGTCATGGAGGACGCAGATTATTTGTAAAAAAAAAATAGAAACAAAATTAAAACAAAAGAACAACAATAAAATTAATTCACAAAAAAAATAAACAACAGAAAATTACTCACCTCCTCGCCCCTACACAACACCAAGACTCTACAAATACAACAACCTCAACAAACACAACAACCTCATATAGCAAACACAACAACCCAGCAAACGCAGCAGACACTTACGTCAATAATAGTAATCCTGAAACCCATCCACATTTCCAAGCTGGTGTATTTATAAACTAAAGTTTGGTTGGATTATTTTAAGAGTTCAGACAGACTTATGTTGCTATTTTCCCATCTCCAACCAAAAATTTGTTTGCCCACGTCGTCAGTACGTCGTCAATGTAAACGGTAGAATGAGTTCAGCCGAACTAATTTCGAAAGTTTGGCCGAACTGTTAGGAAAATTACTTTTTCACCCCTGATTCTCACAAAAGTGTAACCCACCTTCGTGGGTTTACCCTAGTGGATAAATAAACTATGTTTTTAAGCTTTGACATCCAACTAATAGCTCCACTTGGAAGAGTAAAAAAATATCTAGAAGTGGATCTCCTCTTGTCCAAGTCACCTGCAAATTTTGAACCAACATAATATCAAATTGAATGACTACTACCATTATAGGTGATACAATAATTACTTATGCCCCTAATATACCAAAGTACCAATTTCACTTATTCCCAATATTGTTTACTTATATTTTCTATATATCTACTAACAACACCAATTTCATGTGAAATATTTGGCCTTGTACTAACCATCACATGCATTAAGCATCCTATTGCATTAGCATATGCTACTCGAGACATATATTCCTTTCATTTATTATTTCTAGACACTAACCTAAAGAAAGCTTGAAATGGGAAGCTAAAGGGAATTGAACAGGTTTCACATTATTCATACCAAATCTTGGAAGTACTTTCTCCACATCTTTTGTTGTAATAAGCACAACTTACAAGTTTTCTTGTCGCTATGTATCTCCATGCCCAGGATTTTTTTTGTTGATCTAAGATCCTTCATTTCGAATTTCCTAGCCAACTGAGCCTTTAAATTGTTGATCTCAAACATGATTTTTCTTGCTACAAGCATAGTATCAACATATAACACCAAAATAATGAATATGCCATTTTACAACTTTTGAAAGTAAACACATTGATCATACTCACTTATGGTAAAATCATAGCTCATCACGAAGGAATCAAAATTCTTGTACCATTTCCTGGGAGACTGCTTTAGGCCATATAATGACTTCCAGAGTTTGAAAACAAACCTCTTGTTGCGATTTTGAACAAACCCTTCTGGTCGTTCGATAAATATATCATCATCCAAATCTCCATGTAAGAATGTTTTTTTAGGATCTAGTTGCTATAAATCTAGATAAAGTAATGCAACTAATGGTAACACAACTCTAATTGAAACAAACTTAACAACTGGTCAAAACATCCCATGGAAATCAATACCTTACCTTTGAGAATATACTTTTTCAACCAATATTTCTTTGTACTCATGAACACTATTATTAACTCATTTCTTCAATTTTTAAACCCACTTGCAACAAACAACTTTACTGTCCTTAGGAAGTTCCACTAGATCCCATGTATTATTTATTTGTAAGCCATAAATTTCATCTTTCATTGCTACTTTCGATTTATCACTATTAAATACTTCCATTCTTTCTTGATAACAACTAGTTTCTCCATAATTAGCAGTTAAAGAAACAGATGTAGCAAAATCATTATACCTTTTAGGAATAGATCTAATCCATGTGGACCTTCATACAATTTGATTCAGTATTTCCTGAGTTTCATGAGAAATTTATGTATCCTCATTTATTTATGTAGGATTTTCTTCATGAAAATATTTATTATCCTCTTCTCTAGAAGATGATTGAGTTTCCAATTGGACTTGTTGAATCTATGGTATTTTTTCCTATTTCATTTCATCATCTACATATGATTTCATGAGTGATGATTCATCAAGAATGAAATATCTATTAATGATGATTTTTTGGGTAGTAGGATCCCACAATCTTTATCCCTTAACTCTATCACCATATCAAACAAAGATAATTCTTTTTAATTTTGGATCTAACTTAGAGTGTTGATTATTTGGAATAGGAGCATATGCATCCCAACCAAAAACTTTAATATTTGAATAATCACAAGGTTTACTTTTCCATACCTCTCAAGGAATCTTAAAGTTAATTGCAATTTATGGTGACCAATTTTCCAGATACCACGATGTAAAAACTTCTTCTGCCCACAATTCCTATTGCAAATTGGCATTACTGAGAATACTCCTTTCTCTCTCTAGAAGAGTATTATTCATGTGTTCATCAACATCATTTTGTTGAGTAGTATAAACTATGGTTTTATGTCTTTCGATCCTAGCTTCCTTGCAATAATTTTCAAATTCCTTTGAAGTAAGATAAGTTCCATTGTGAGTTCTCAAACATTTAATTGACCTACCAATGTTGTTTTTAACCAAATCTCTATACTACTTAAGAGCATCAAATACATCATATTTTATTTTCAGTAAATAGACCCATACCTTTCTAGAGTAGTCATCTATAAATGTTACAAAATATGAAGATCCTCCAAAGAGACTTTAGGAGATGGTCCCCAAAGATATGAATAGATGTAATAAATGATACCTTTACTGACAGGTTTTTCTATTTTAAAATTATTGCTAGATTGATTTCCATAATAAAATCCTCACATAAAGTCAAATTCATATATTTCAAGCTTGAAAGTAACTTGTGATCAACCAATACCTTCAGCCCTTTCTCGCTAATATGACCTAAAAGTTGATGCCTTAAACAAGTAGATTCACTTTCACCTTCAGATGTTACTGTTACATTATATTTTTATGTCCTTATTTCAATATTGTAAAGGTTCCCAAATATTTTATCCTTCATGACTACAAATATGTCTTTCATCACCTGCATAACTCCACCTTGAACTGTACATTTATAACTAGGAGAACCTAACACTCCCAAATATATTAAGCTATTTCTAAGCTTAGGAACATGTCTCACCTTTGTTAAATTTCTAACAATACCATCATAGATTCTAATCATGATACTATCAACCGCAACATTTTTTCATGGAACACCATTACCCATGAAAAACAAACAATTTTCAATATATTGGTATGAAGAGAACCAATTCCTATGAAGGTGCATATGATGGGAAGCACAGGAATCTAAAAACCAATTATGATGATGTTGAGATAGAATATAAGTGGAAAATACCTCGTCAACAATACCTACACTTGTTTTGAATTAGCTTCCTTTGTAGAGTCCTTTTTACCAACTTTTTCCTTTATTTTCCAAAAATCCTTCCTAGGATTCCCTAATTTGTTACAGTACGAGAAATATAACTTACTCGTATTTCCTCCTGACTTCAATCTTGGTGTGTCTCTCGAATTCTGATATTTTGATTTTGATCAAAATCTAGCCACCATTTCCTTTGATGTTGAGGTTTCAAAGCTATATTTCTGATGATTTTCCTAAAAAAAAAATCTTGCACAACAACATAAAAATGAATACTATCAGTATAACTAAAATTGATACACGTTACAAAATGATCCCAAGACCTATGTAGAGAACACAATAGTGTAATTGTTTTGTCTTCCCCATCGATATTTACATATATAATAGAAAACTAACATAAAAGAGTATTCAAAGAATTCAAATGAGAAGAGATATGTGTACCTTCCTTCATCCACAAACTGTATAACAGCCACTTCAAGTGGATTTTATTTTCAAGGAGTTCATCACATAAAGTCTTACATGGACTTGGTTTAGAAGACTGCAATTGTTTTATGTCCAACAATGTTAGAAAACACATAATCTGCTAAGCACAAACGAATGTCACTGAGGGATCTTGCATCCATGTCCTCCTAGTCATCATTATCCATGCCCATGGGTTTATTTTCCCTTCCAGTAATGCCTTTAGCACTCCTTTTTTCTTGAGCATATCCTGCATCTTAACCTTCCATAACTCAAATATATTACTTCCATTGACCTTTTTTATTTCAAACTTCGCACTCTCCATCTTCTCCATTAAAACAAACTTTCTCCAAAATGTATGATACCACTTGCTGAGTTAAATAGTGAAAGAATAACCTGCAAATATATTGAAATTGCAAAAAATAATAGAAAATCAATAATATAGCATAACAATCAAAACACATAATTTGACACAGTGTTTTACATGGTAAAACCCTCCTTGTGAGGGAAACATCCACAGGTAAATGATAATTGGTATTCTTATTATTCAAGGGACATTTACAAAAACCAACTCACAAGCATACATTATCTAACCATTCAACCCACTTTCCATTTTTTTTATTTTTTTCTTATTACCTCTATAGGCTTACATGGATAAATAGAAACATATATAATTTTTTCTAAATCCGTCCACAACTTTTAATTCAGTTACATAAGAAAATTTTTACATAAAAAAAAACTCATTTTATATTTTTTTTCCAAAAACTGAGATTAGAGAAGCAAACCAAAACAAATTAACCAATCTTAGCTATTATCCCAAGAATATCGGGAAATATTTGGCAACTTATTACCATATAGAATCATCAAATATATGTATCTTGTTGAGATTTATCCATCTAGGAAATAATAGTATACTTGACTGGGCCAAAATATCAACCCTATTATTAGTTCCAACACCCCCATTCCAACAAAAGTTGAGGAAATAAACTGATTCAATATTTATCCTAGCACAACTTCCAAAAATTAAATTCTGCTTCGCCCCATCGAAATTACTAATAAAATATTATATCTCTTGATCCATGTGGCATATTTTTCCTTTCGATCTTTATGGAAAGGAGTACATTGATATTCCATGTAATACAAATAGATATTTTTAGCAATGTGACCAATATTATATGACAAACCATAAAAAATACATGCATTCCTCCTTTACTAAATTCCCCAACAAATAAAAAAGGAAAGTGTTCATACCTCTTCCTCTAGATCAAACTAGTGTCTGATGCATGATTCAATAGATGGAAAGAACCAAATACCATTGATTCTTATCCTCTATAAGAATTATACCCATGTATCAACAACATATGGACACTTGATAAATAAATGTAATACATTTTCTTCTAGCCCATGACATAGGCAACACATCCCAAGGCCCTAGAAATGCCTCTTATGTAAATTTTCCTAGGTGAGAACACGATTTCACCATACAGGCCACCCAAATAATTTGATTTTTGTTGGCATATTCCAATTCCAAACCTTGCTAAACAAAAATTGTCCATCCCGCTTTCCGAGTGAGGAAGAAATATGATCATATATACCTTTAACCGTGGTGTAATATGACATTATATTTTGAGTTTGAGATTTCAATCATTTCATGGATTTGTACCCTTAAAAGTGTGATAACATATTATATTTTAATTTGTATTTAAGGTTTAAATAATTTCATGAATTTGAAACGTAAAGCATGATAAAACATGTTTTTCTTTTAATATTTCTTATTTGTATTCTCAATGTTTACATGTAGATAAGAACATAGGATTATTTTTATATAGGGAATCTAAATGTACTTTGTGTACTTGTATCATATATTAAATTTTGTTTAAGGATTGTATTTTTGAGTTTACTTTTACTAATTATTTAATTTTTTTTAGGATATTAATATATTAAAAAACAAAAATTTTGAAATATCAAGATATTTATAAAATTTTAGTGTCATTTTTGTGTCGAAAGGTGCATTATACAACTCGGTAAGAGGGAAATGTGTAAGTATGTTTGTGCTTAACATACAGTTTGAACATGTCCAATAAAAAAAATAAAAAAAATAATAAATATATTTTTTTTTTTAACTGAAACGGGTATAAGTTTTATTTATTTGAGAAAGATAGGAAGGGTCTTTGCCGAGGCAGCCCCAATTACAATGTGAACATCCATCAAATTCTTCTTTTGAGATACATCATTTTCAAGGAATTTCAAAGGAACCGTCGTCGTTTATAATTAGCTACCCTTTCATGAGAGAGCATCCTTTGTTTGCCATCTCATCTGCTTCACCATTCAGATTTATGAGAATATGATAGAACTTGTAGGAGGAAAAATCTTGTAGGACTCTTTTCAATCTGCCCAGAATTTTGTTGAGACTGGCATTGCTAAAAAGGTCCTTCGAGTTTAATTTTTTTATTAGAATCTCTAAATCTCCGAAAACTTGGAGGTCTATGACACCCTTATCTCGTGCTATGAGGCAAGCTTTGAGAAGACCAAATATCTCTGCTTGATTGTTGGTTTTCTGGCCTAAACCCCAATAGAAGCAATCTCTTGAAGACCCATCCATAGAATAAATGACCCCTCCTGCACCAGCAATCCCGGGGTTTCCTTTGGAGGCCCCGTCGAAGAAAATTGTGGTTAGATTTTTGGACCTCCACCAGTTTATGAATGATTTCTCAGAATCTCTTTTGTGCCATTCCGGGTTTGCTGTTTGAGGGGTAAGGAGGTACTTTTGAGGAGAAGGCTCGAGGGGGTGAAGCCACCTCCTTTCTTCAGGCAAGAGCAATGAATCTTATTTAAAATACTATTGTTGGCTGCTTCCAAGAGGACGGATTTGGCTTTAGCTGCTACCTGAAGAGGGGAATGTTGCAATCCATTAAAAATCTGATCATTACGGGCCAACCAGAGATGCCAGAAAACAAATTTGGGAATAGTTGTCCATACTTTGTGCTAGAAATATTTGATGGGGATGTTGTGAGGATAGAAATGGCTCCAAGAGGCGAACATATCATAAACAAAACTCTGTGGAAAGGCAGAGATCTGAAGATCCTGCAGAATAAGACCCCACACTTCTTTAGCAAATTTGCAATCCAAGAATAAGTGCTGGGTAGTTTCGAGGTTGCTTCTGCATAGCTCACACCTATGAGGCCCTGCAATGTTCCTTTTCACAAGATTGTCTCCTGTTAGAAGTTTATTATGGACCAGGGTCCAGAAGAAGAAGTTCACTTTTGCTAGAGCTAGATTGTCAATAATAAATATTTACTCAATATAATGTTGGCTAAATAAAAATAAAAATATGAATATAAATAAACAAGAACTACAATTCATCCTTGGATTATTTGGGTTAATGTGTATTAATATTTATAGTAAAACAATCGAGATATTAATATTTGTGTGTTCCAAATTCACTAATATTCATATATAAAATATGTTTGGATCGTTGAATTTTGGATCATTGTATAGTTTCAAAATCAAATCCAATAGACGCTTGATCATTGAGCCTCTCCATCGTTGTGTGACTAATTTCAATCTGAAGGCTTGATCCACCATTATGACTGGAACTATTACATTCTTGGATTTCTTCATGTAGCATGAATTGAAAGAAAAACACATGAAGTTGTTCCTGGTCACACAAATCATCATGGTATATTTACTTAATAAAATAGTACAACCACATTTACCAATGTGGTTGATATAAGTCAATAGCATATATTTTTTTTGTGTAAGCTTGGGAGGACCTTTTTCATTAATTTTATTTAAAATGTTGGTTACATACATAGATCAAATTTTTATGTGGCCTCAATGTGCCGAGTGAGAAACCATATATGTTGGCCACCTAATTGCATTATATGTCATCCAAAACCAGAAGAGTGTAATACTATCAGGAAAAAATATATATGTATGAATATCATGTATCATACTATATTCTAGATATATGAATTATAAAAATAGAAACTATAAACATTGCATATGGAAAAATATAGGTCAAAATTGAGACTGCTAAGCAAATTATCTACATAAGAATCAACTAGGTACAGACGCTTCACACTAGAACTTGGAAGTTTTGACTTACGAATGGACATGATGTGATGCTCAATGTAGTTGACACATCCATTTTCTTGCTACAGTTTAAAATGAACCAGCTGAAGATATTTTTTAATTTTAGAAGGTCCATATTTTGTCTGAGTAGATTCACCTGGAAGGGCAGGCAAAGCTTTTGGTACAAGGTTCTTCATTATCCAATAAATATAAACAATTTTATTATATTGGGAGTATATTCCTCGGGAGTGTCCTGGGTCTGGAACCATATCCTACCAATCACCCAAGTTGACATATGATTCTTTCGAATGTTGGTTCAATTCAACTTCCCAACCTGAGATTATTTGAAGAACCTGGTGTGGGGTAAATGTTTGAAAAACCTGAGAAACATCATGGATAACACGAGATGTGTTTCTACGACCTCGGCTTCTCTAAGGAAGAGACTGGGGCTAACTCCCATTGTGATGTTTCCCTAGCACTCTGCTTCGAATGATGGAAGAGGAAGGGTGGGTCATGAGGTTGACAACCACATGGGTTCAGAAAATACTATTATAATGGAAAATATGAAGCCTAGGTGTGATAGAAGGCAACCCATAATTTTTGATCCACTTAAAAATCCAAAAAACATTCCACACAGTTGGTGATCCACTTGAAAATCAAAAACCCTTTCCAAATAGAAAGACCCGTAGGAATAATCAGGGAGAGAAATTGTAACCATGAGATATAGTTAAGCTAAGCCCCCATATGATAGGTATAGAGTAATATTTATGGCTTGAGGAGTGGAATATTACTACCCAAGTCTACCCTAGACAACGAGAAAAAATAAATTCAAACAGAGGAAGGAGCACCATGTTCAATATCCAGAATATATTAAGTAAAAATACATGATATCAACATTTATGATTCCATACCAGAGTCCTTCAATACATTCCCATACACAAAATAAAAATTAAAAAAATATATAGAAGCAACAGGTGGAGCAACATAGAGTTCGCCATAAAAACCATGATCGCCTTCATCCTTTCAGGGATTGGATTCTCATTAACACCGAATATAATCGCAAGACTTCGTCATCAAGAATTAAAAAACATAAACCACACAAAGGGGTTTATACGATAAGAGACTGCCATAAAAATATAACTGCAAGAGAAGGTAGCCGAAGGAACCAATTCCACTTATTGTAGGTGATGGGCTGCGATGGTCTCTGACTCTTGCCAATATCTCTCATTTGTCTCTCCATTTTCCAAGACCACTCTTTCCTTCTGAAGGTTATGGAGACTTGAAGATGCACCATCTTTCAAAAATTCCAAACTACTAATGACCCTGCCAACTTCTCCCTCTTCATAAATTTAATGCATGTAGCTTTCCACCATTACCAACTTGCAGAGCACTACAATAAAAATACACATTGGTGAGGGCAAAAAATGTCACCATAAGCTCATTGGTGATGGTCAAAAGAACCTTTGTCACCAAAAACCGAATGTCACCAAAGGTGGTGTCGCCGAAAGTATAGGTGTTGTGGTGAAATTCAAGGTTCGTCAACAATAATGATCTATAACGACGGATAGTGACCATCACCATTTCAGATGAACATTGGTGACAGACAATAGCTTCTGTCACAAAAAAACTGAACGTCACCAAAGGTGGCACTGTCAAAATTATGTGTTGTGGTGACATTCAAGGTCTGTCATGAATATTGATTATAATGATGGATAATGACCATCACCATTTCATATGAGAAACAATGATTTTTTGTGATGGACCTTTCATGGTCGTCACTATTGGTGCATATATATGGTGACGTTCGTTGATCATCACCATCTCATATTTGTTGAGGGTCAAAAAGTGTCATGATAATCTCATTGGTGACATAAAGGTCCATCACAAATAATGACTATAATGACAAAAAGTGACCCTCACCATTTCTTATCAACAACAATAGTTTATGGTGAGGGACCTTTCATGGTCATCACTATTGATTCCTATATATGGTGGCGTTCATTGACTGTCCCCATTTCATATTTTGGTGAGGGCAAAAAAATGTCATCATAAGCTCTTTGGTGATGGTCAAAAGGGCCTCTGTCTCCAAAAACTGATTATCGCCATTCCATATGAATATTAGGGCATGATGGAATCGAACCACCAACTTCCTGCTTGTAAAGCAAGTGCTCTTCCATTCAGCTAGCACCCTTTAAATTAGACTTTTCAAAATTATATCTTGAAACCTTTATAGATTTTAAATTCTACAACTTTCAATAAATTAAAGTATCGAAAATCTTTTACTAAACAAGAAAAACATCTATGTTTTCATTGCCATGCCTAAAAACCATGGAGATCCCTGCTGATAGAAGAATAAGATGTATGTCTGCAACTCAAGAACACATTCCTTATTAACCATTATTACCGGACATAAACCAAAGAGACAACACAACATCAACATACACAAAATTACCTACCGATATAGAATCATAACTTAGCTAAGAAGTCTAAAATATGTTCTTAATTAATAAAATTTGTATTTAGAAATATTGTTTCTTCATATTTAAAAAAGACTATGTTGTACAACACTTTTGTCTATTTATCCAGGCAATTATATCATATCATATGTCAGACATTATCAATTATTGTACATAAAGTAAAAAGAAAAATTTTCTCAAGAAAATAGATTGAGAAAAGAGCTTGAAAACTATTGATTGTCATCAAAGATTTAATTAGTTCAACAACAAACTAGTTAGAGTTTGAAAAATTTATATTATTCATAGGAAAAGAACAAGACAATGGCCAGACTCACTATTCAGACAAATATGAAAGATAGTCACTATTTCCATTGAAGATAACTGAAATTTGGGCAGTGGTCTAACATTTAGAGCTGATTAGCGGGGAAGACTCGTCAATACCATCATTTTTTTTTCACTGTTTGTCGTGTCTCTGGATCCAAATCAGATAGCTTGCTATTCTCAGGTTCTACCTTTCAAGTATTTATTTTTGGCTCACCCTTTAAAACACAATTCTACCACTCCATTTGATTTTTTTTTTCACGAGAAATGATAGGACCTTCTCATCTTCTATTTTAAATCAATTAATAACCATCCATAAATGATATAAAGAATTACATATACACAACAAAGGCCAAAGATGTGCTTGATGTATACCTTACTCATCTGGCCTTACTGGTACAAAGAGCTCATCCTGAAAAAATTACATCCACGCGGGATTTACAAATATTTTTTAAATCAAACTCTCAGTAAACCAATCAAAATATGAACATCCTTTTAATCAATATAATCTGTGACTTAAAATAAAAGTGGCCTAAAATTGAATATTATATCAACTATCTCAAGTAACTAACATCGAGTGATAAATAATGGTCATGCATATTTAATTAGTGAAATAATTTATCTAATAAAGCTCAAAATCAAAAAGATGACATACAACTAAGAAACGCAAATAAACGACTTACAACTAAGACGTGAGGTTTACCTTTCAACCCTGTCATTAGATAACTCTTCTTTATGCACATACTATTAAAATTTTCCTGGTACTAGGTGGAAGTGGTATTGTAACATTAACATTTGATCAAGTCTGTGTCCATGACTACTTCTCAAGATCCGCTCCATTACCAAAATTTAGAGCTCGATAAGATACATGCAAAAGCCATCAACAGGAAAATGAAATCTACATCCTTGTATAAAAAGGGGAGGAAAATGAAATCCACAAATTGAAATAGACTATAGGATCACTCATTCCTACAACATGATTATCTTGTCATGAGCAATAAAAAATGAAAACAGGAGAAACATAAAATTTTCCACATTTTGACAATCATTTCCTTTTGCATATTCTATGAGAAATTGATCAAAAAATTCAACTAAAGCTTGTCAAAATCAAGATTATAGTAAAACATAAAGGAACAACTCCAACACAAATTATATAATCCTAAACATAAGTAAAGATTCTACACAGATAAGTATTTATTCACGACATTGAATTTTGTGAAAATCTGGAAGTTTAGCATTATAGATAGCATGACATTGTTGTTGGTAAGGGAGAACAAGCAGGATATCGACACAATCAAATGAAGAAACATCAAAAACCACTGCGTCATAGAAAGGACCAATGGAAAAGTTCACAACAAAGTGTTGTGAAACTATAGGGCGAGGGCCCTCTTTTTGCACCCATCCCAATTGGTACGGGGATGGGTGAGGGGTCATGGGTAAGTTGAGGCACTGCACCAAGTCCTTGGCGATCATTGAAATAACACAATTTATGTTACCAATGCCTTACCACTATATGTCGAGTATTTACAATGTAATGTCTCTTAGTCCACAAATTTTTTTTTTCGTCACATCTTGACGACATATGAATTACATCTTTCTTTATGTCCTTGATATGCTTGTATTATTCATTAACAGTCAAGATTCTAATCTCCTACTCAATTATCTCTCTCAAGACACATTTGTGTATTTAGCTAGACCCTATTCTTTGTCTTAAGCCTATTGAAACAACTGTGACAAATACACCTTGTAAGGTTCTTAACACCTCTGTTATGAAATAATATAGGTTTATATACCTTCTCATTATTATTTACAATACCTTTGATACTATATATATATATGAGGTCTCCTCACATAATACCAACAAGGGATCTCCTTAATACCCTTTTTAATCACCCTATACACATTTACTATATATGATATAGTACCTCTCCTACTTTATTATATTTAAAACCTCTTTAACATATTACTTTACCTCATTTAAGTTATGGATATCCCTAAGTTATAGTCATCATAATCCTACGTTCCAAGTTAACTTCATATTCTACACAAATTACTTAGTATTACTTTCATAATCGCTACACATATATGCTAGTATGGGTAATATACAATACCTTTACATATCATATGTTATTTCTTTTATACGTTTAATTTTCGTCTTTTTAAACTTTGTCATATTATGGTTTAATTACATAAATTGTAATTGTCTTCATGAATTAAAGTTCTTCCCCATGAGTAATAATATTTCCACGTCATGGATTTTTATTGGTTTCATTCCATAATTGCCCACCGGTGACATATCCTCGGGCTACTATATCTTCAAGGTTGTTTTTATGGCAACGCCCACCTTACTTATTGTCCAAGCTACCATGACCCTATATGGAATCTATGTGGTAAGGTTTAAAGGCGTGTATTACATGACGCCGTAAATGGTTCCGGTACGTCCCATTTGACATTGTACATGCGAAATTAATTCGAAGATATTTAACCTATGATCGGGATTTTATTTCCAGCTACTTAAATTCAATCTCGAAACTCCCCCCCCATTGATTCCCACTTCTTCTCAGTCGTATGATGCATGGACAGTGGGATTTGATCTGTGGTTAGGGTTCTTTTATGAGGTATTTCTTTCGACAGTTTATGTGTTTACATGACACTTCTTCATGGCTTCACCTGTAATGTTAAACGACTCACTATGTTTTCCTTCAGCTCCTCTGAATGAAGGCCGAATGGAATGATGCTATGCCTCATTCCCTCATTCCTTAGCAATAATGAATTTCCCCAGGTAATTCATGATTCCCTTATATGGCAGAATGCGTTACAGGAAATTTGTTTTCCTTTTTCTTCCATTATTGATGAGCTTCTCTTCTGTGGCGTAAATTTCTATGAATAGATAGTGTGTATGGACATTTGCATTTTTCGTTTACCTTTGTATTTGATATATGGCTGGAGGTTACATATTTTATTGTTTACGCTCCTGAAAATTTCTTATCAGAACATGTTTTTGGATCTTCGTTCTATCCATGAATGTTGCAAAGGTGCCTCCCATTAAATATGGTAGCGGAATTTTTGCGTTTCTAATTTTTTTCTTTAAGATTCGTATGGATTTGAGTTTCCCTAAAGATGCATACGTTCTATGTATTACTACTGTATTTAATAAAATTTCTAAAAAATAGTGGTTATGGCATGGGGTCGAATTTAGCCTCGGTGTCCACTTGCAGTGACATATTGTTTTCATTTATTTATTCTTAGTTTTTCCACTGAACTCTCATATCATTGATAAAATGAATTTCTTGCCTCATTGTTTCTATCAGTGCCTAATACTTTTCTTGGTTGGTTTTGGTGATGAGAAATCCAACACAGTTACACTAGTTCCTTTCTGAACTATGCGAATGTTTTCTTTCGAGCTTCTCGGGTCCCAAAGATGTCATTACGCTTTGACCCATGGTTTGAAAGGTTACGTCTTTCCCCTGCGTTTTCCACTAGTAACTTACTATGCTAATTTCTTCACTTACGAGGGTTTCTTAAGCTATACCACCTTATGTATTATTTATTACGAATTTAACTAGGCTCTCTAAGCTTTTCTTGGTTTGTTATGGCTACAAATTTGGTTTCTATGAAGATAGAGTCTTAATAAGGTACTTCGTTTCCTTATATCGTTCCACTCTTTATTAAATTAATTTATCAATCCCTCAAATTGTTAAATAAATTCTAATTGATTTTATTGTTATGTATAGATGCATCTAATTTTAATGTATTCCTCTTACTGCTGATGTACTTGCTTCATTTGGAAACTCATCCCCTTCTTGACAGAGAACATTTATTTTGAACAGGTTGGTATTGTTGTTTCTGGAGGTCTCTTCTACAGTGATCTTCACTTCAGATTTATCACAGATGTACCTTGTTATTTTTCAATGACCATAGTATCAACTATGTTGTTATATTTACTTTCAAATTTGATTGTACTATACATAGATATATTTCTGGGTTTAGACCCAAGACTGGACTGTTAAAACTTCTCTATAATTTCTCACTATTTAGAATATTGTAATTGTCTTTTTCACTTAAGAGTTTACTCTAACCTTGCATTTGAAGAAGATAATATTCCAATGAAATAGTATACATTATATATGTATATTTCAAATATGTATATATGTATATCTCCTTTCCATGGTTGAATAGCTACAATATTTATGATTCCTTTATTAATTTCGACAGAACTGTTTTATTTTTGTTATAGGTATTCAAGATGATGTAACATCATTTAGTTTCGTTTAAGCATTACCCGGGTATAATATAAATCTGCATGCATCTCTAAGATAATAGTATTTTCCTTTATTACCATTCCTGTACTCTAATACAGAATTAGGTAAGGATTTTCTCTCTCTTCTTATATACATATCATATGTCTTTAAATTTTGTTATGGTTAATTCAGTATAATATAGTAGTAAGCAGGTTAGGTATTCCTATGGATAGTACATAATTCTAAGGTCTTTCTTGAAATCACTTTTAACAATTTTTCCATTTCTAGTATATTCAACTCTAAATAAATTGTAATGATTAGGACAAAAATGGATATATATATATATATATATATATATATATATATATATATATATATATATATATATATATATATATATATATACTGTAAGCTATAATCCTACTAACAAGAATTAGTTTATTTCATACCAGAACTTAAAGCTTACTTATAGAATTTAAATGTTACTCTATACATGTGTGTTTTTTCAGTTTTGTATATTTATTTCTCAGTACAAAACAATATGAGTTAAAAGTCCCGTACAATACAGGTTTAAGAATAAATCAACTAATGATTTACCATTTAACTTGGTTTCCAAAATAAATAATTTCTCTGATGAATTCCTAACCCCAGATTTAAACCTATCACCAGGTTTAAACACTCTGGGAGTTGGATCTCAGCAGGCTTTGTCCATACAACTGTACATATTTCAGTATTTATACTGTAGCTAAATCTGTTAAATGTATGGGCGTTTACTAACTCACTGTATTCAATGCTAATTAAATTATGTGAAATCTAAAAGTTCAACTTAAGAAAATTCACATTTATATTAACAATTTCATAATCAAGTGTCAGTGAACACATATTAAAATTTAATATCAAACAGTAAAAATTCTAGTTAGGGGTGCATACCAATTTTCGCTGACTAGTTTCCACCCAAACATAGAGTTCTCTCTCTGTAACTCACTCCCGAGCTGAGACCTTAGCTCCCAGTGATAGAAAACCCCATGTCTATCCTGGAGCAGCTTATTTAAGCTTTTCTTTCCCTAGCTTGTTTCCAATTACTGCGTCTAGTAACTTCAGGATGCTTTCTTCCTATTTTGCCTAGTATTTCCCTCTGTTTCTTCCATAGAGGTACTTTAAAGCTGTCTTTTCTTCTTTTCTAGCTTTTTCCACCTCTTCCCAATAATTTCCTCTTTATTGGAGAAATTAGATGTTTATCTCCAAATCTAATTTTTTTAGTAACTTTTTTTATTCCTTCCAAGGATTTTCTGGAAGGTGTGGGAAAGTCTCATCACCTTATCCATCCTCATGGATTTAGGTTTTCAGATCTCAATTCTCAATCTAGTCATTGCACACATAATTTTTCATTTTATTTTATTAATAAAATAAATCCACATAATAGTTCTCCATCGGAGTCCACTTTCCCCTTTGGACTTGTTCAGTTTTCAAATTAAAAACATAGAAAATTGGGGCATTACATATTCCCCCTCTAAAAACAAACACCATCCTCGGTGTTGAAAAAATAGTTAACTAAACGACTCTGTAAACAGTGATGGATATTTTTCCATCGTATCAGCCTCTCACTCCCAAGTATCCTCTTCGGGTGTAAAGTGTCTCCACTGCTCTTTTACCCTGGCTACTATTCGGTTCTGAAGTTCAATATTCTCGCTCCAAGATTTTAAGTGGCTCTAGAAGGAATTCTCCTTTTGGTTCCACCTGAATCACATTCCATTAAATAACATGAGCAGAATCATGCACATGTTTTTTTAACAATGAAACATGAAACACATCATGAACCTTAATATGAATGGGTAAGGCCAGCTTATAGGCAACTGGTCCCACTCATTCCAGCACTTCAAAAGGTCCACAGTATCATGGAGTTAATTTTTCACAGCTTCCGGTGTGCAAAGTGATATTCTTAGGCTTAATCCTTAGATATACATGATCACCCACACTAAATTCCTTGTGAATCCTCTTTTTATCTAAATAAATTTTTGGTCTGTCCTGAGTTGTTTTGATATTTTTCTTAATCTCTTTCACAACTTTTTCCATTTCTTATAAAGCTTCTGGTCCAAGTATCAGTTTATCTTCACGTTGACTCCAACTTATGGGGGTATGGCACTTCCTGCCATAAAGGGCTCCAAACGAGGTCATATCTATGGAAGCTTGGTAACTATTGTTGTAGGCAAATTCTGCTAAGTGTAAATAGTCTTCCCACTTGGTTCACATATCCATAACATACATTCTTAACATATCCTCTACAATCTGATTTGTTCTTTCGGTTTGGCCATCATTTTGGGGATGGTAGATAGTACTAAAATTTAATTTGGTACCCATGCCTCCAAATAGACTCCTCCAAAAGGCTGCAGTAAATTTCACGTCTCTATCTAAAATGATCATTTAGGAACACCATGTAACCTCACAATCTCCTTCATAAACACATTTTCTACTTGATTTGTTCCAAACATAGACTGTATAGGTATAAAATGAGTAGCTTTAGTCAAAGTATCCACTACAACCATGATAGACTCATGTTGATATTTGGTCCTTGGTAAACCAATAATAAAATCCATAGAAACAATTTCCCACTTCCATTCTGAAATGGGTAAATGATTCAACAATCCAGCTAGATGTTGATGTTCAACCTTTACCTGTTGACACTCAATACATCTCTCCAAGTAATTTTCCACATCCTTTTTCATTCCAGGCCAAAATAGTTTCTTTCTTAAACTTGTGAGTAATTTCTGGAATTTGAGGATGTCCAGAATAGGGTCTTTTATGATATTCATCCAAAATTTATTTCTTTAAGGAGTCTACAGCAGGAATGTACAATCTATCTCTGTAAAAAATTAACCGTTTTATATTTTATTTATATCCTTTCATGTCTTTTTTTCAGCATTTGTGTCTGAAGCTTTTCATATTTTTGGTCTTCATTCACTACCCCTTGTATCAGTCACTCCAAGTCAAAGTTGACACTACTTCCAATATTACTCACACTTTGTTGCTTAATGCATCTGCAATCTTGTTTTCTTTCCCTTTGATATGTTTCATTTCCATATCAAATTCACTCAGGAAATACAACCACCTAGCCTGCCTAGCATTCAGATCTGTTTGAGTGAAGAAATACTTCAGGCTGATGTGATCTGTCATCAACACAAATTTTTTTCCAAGAAGGTAATGTCTCCACATCTTGAGAGCGTGTATTATAGCAGCTAACTCAAGATCATAAACACTATAATTATGTTCATGTTTCTTAAGTTTTCTGGATTCATAGGTTATAACTTAATTTTCTTGTAGTAGTACTCCCCCTATTCCTTCTCCACAAGCATCTGTGCATATTATAAATTCTTGATCTGGATCAGCAATCTTTAAAATAGGTGTTGTAGTAAGTTTCATTTTTACCTTCTCAAAGCTATTTTGACATTTCTCAGTCCATTCAAATTTCACTCCTTTTCTTTGCAAGGAAGTAAAGGGGTAGGCTAAGGCTAAAAATATCTCTACAAACCTTCGATAGTATCCTGCAATTCCCATAAGGGATCTTACAGTATATACATCAGTAGGTATCATCCGCTCTCTGATTGCTTTTATCTCTTATGGGTCTATATCCAACCCTTGTTCTGAAATTATATGCCCTAAGTATTGAATTTTATTTTTGAAAAATTCACATTTGCTAAACTTAGCATACAATTTGTTTTCCCTGAGGGTTTGCAAAATAGTTCTAAGGTGTTCTTTACGCTCTACTTCAATTTTAGAATAAATCAAGATCTCGTCAATAAATACTATTACAAACTTGTCCAAGTATTTATTTAAGACACTATTCATTAAGCACATAAAAGTGGCGGGTGCATTATTCAACCCAAACGGTAGGACCACAAACTCATAGTGTCCATACCTGGTTCTAAATGTTGTTTTACTTATATCTTCGTCTTAAATCATTAACTGATGGTAACTAGTCCTTAAGCCAATTTTTGAAAACACTGTTGCCCCTCTAACCTGGTCAAAGAGGTCATCTATCCTAGGTAATGGATATTTTTTTTTATTTTCATCTTGTTTAGCTAACGATATTAAATACACATTATAAAGTTGATGTCTTTCTTTTTCACAAACAACACCAGCGCCCCCCATGGAGATATACTCGGTCTAATGTAACCTCTGTCCAATAGCTCTTGTAGTTGGATTTTTAACTCCATTAATTCTGGAGTACTCATTCTGTATGGAGCTCTAGAAACTGGAGTTGCTCCTGGCACTAAATCAATTCAAAAATCAATTTCTCTCCTAGGGGGTACATGAGGAATTTCATCTGGAAAAACATCTTTAAATTCTCTTATTACTGGTAATGTTTCCAATATATTTTCCTCTTCTTGTTGTCCCAACTCCTTTACATGAACAGAATACACCTGATACCCTTACCTAGGAATTCTCTTTAATTGTAGTGCTGAAATTTGTCTCACAGATATGGGCTAGGCTTTCCTTTTATTATAACAGGTTTTCCCTCCTTGTCAATGCAGTGTAATGTTTTGTCTAAACAATTCATCATAGCCTTCTATTTTTCTAACCATTCCATCCCTAACAGTACATCATAAGACCCTAATTGCAAAATATTTAGATTTAATTCTGTTTGGTATCCATTCATATTTATGGCTATTTGGGGTAACTTATGAGTTACTTTCCATTTTGTACCAGTGGCTAACTGAACTAACCAAGACTGTTGAAACTTCTTTGACTTTAATTTACATTTTTCTACCATTCGAGGACTGACATAACTTAAAGATGCACCTGGATCTATTAAATATGTAACAAATTGGTCAGCAATCACACCTTCTAGTTCAACCATAGTGGACTGGTGTTTTGCTTGATGATATTCTAAGGAAGCGCTGATTTTGGGGATGCTCCTTGCCACATCATTAACCTTAGTTGCCTCTCTCGGTACTTGTACTGTTTGAATATTTCAATGTGGACAGTCCCTCAATAAATGAGGTTCTCCACAACCCCAACACTTCAAAGGTTGTTTTATTTTAACAGTCCCTTCTCTTTTATTATTTCCATTCATTTGTTTGGACCTAGTTTGTGATTGATCAGTTTGATTTTCACCCATTTTGCTAAAATTCTTTCTTTGGTGGTCTCTCCCAAGTTTTTTCAGATATGATGGTTTTGTTTTCTTTTCTCTAGGGTCACCCTTGTTTAACCAATTTATCCTTGCTCACTCTTACCCTTGAATTGCTAGTAACATATTATGGCCTTGTGCACAACCTCATCCATAATCTTAGGGTTATTAAACTCTATATTTTCCTTGTAAATAATATGTATACAATTCAAAAAATGTTGTACCTTTGCCTTCTCCTCTTTGATATAAGGTACATATCGTAACATATTTGTGAATTTGGTTACAAACTCATCAATCATGAGTTGTCCCAATCTGAGTTCATGGAACTCTTTTTCCCTGTCGTCATAATAGCGTTCATTCAAGTATCAATTTTTAAACTTAACCTGAAAATCCTTCCAAGTCACCATTTTCTTATCAATGGCATGAACCATTTTTGTTTTTTCCCACCACAAGGTAGCCTTACCTTGCAGCTAATAAATATCCAATCTGGCTCTTAGGTTAATTTCATATTCGTAAACTGGAAAGTACTTTATCATATTCAAAAGTCGTTCTTCAAAATCTTCCTCCTTCTCTCCATCATAGGAGGGAGGTTTGATTCTCTGGAATTCACCTTGCAATTACTTCTTTCGTCTAGACTGCTATCTAGAGGCGTCATCTTCTTCAGAATCCTTTGATAAACTGACTCTTCCCCTTCTCTTCCTTTTGAAATATTCACCTTCTTTACTATTTCGAGAAGTCAATTCTCTTATTAGTCTGTCTTGTTCCTCACTGGCTAAAGATAGCCTTTCATTGTGGCTTTTAAGCTACGCCATTTCTCGTTGCATTCTATGCAACATAGCCATCAATGGATCATTTGGATCTGGTGTGTTTTCTCCACCACCCAGATCTACATACAACTCGTCCTCTTCAGTCATAGTTTGCAGTTGTATATTTCAGTACTATTTAGTGTACATGAAATTAAACATTAGTAAAATTGAAATTCCTTAAAATTTTATAGCAACATAAAAATTTTGTGTGAGCACATAATTTGCCCAGTGTTTTAGCTAGTATTCTGATACCATTTGTAATGTCTCTCAATCCACGCAATTTTTTTTTTTCGTCACATCTTGATGACATATGA
This sequence comes from Pinus albicaulis, assembly GCA_034641835.2. Lineage (NCBI taxonomy): Eukaryota > Viridiplantae > Streptophyta > Pinopsida > Pinales > Pinaceae > Pinus > Pinus albicaulis. Next base: position 754,115,825 of record CM076575.1, on the reverse strand, counting down.
ATTAAATCTTTCTTTATGTCCTTGATACACTTATATTATTCATTAACAGTGAAGATTCTAATCTCCTACTTAATTATTTCTCTCAAGGCATATTTGTGTATTTAGTTAAACCTTATTATTTGTCTTAAGCCTATCAAAACAACTGTGACGAATTCACCTTGTAAGGTTCTTAACACCTCTGTTATGAAATAATATACTTTTATTTACCTTCTCATTATTATTTACAATACCTTTCATAATATATATATATATATATATATATATATATATATATATATATATATATTTATATGAGGTCTCCTCACGTAATATATATATCATATTATTTATAATTACTTACATCCTTTCTCATTTATTAATCCATACCATCGAATTTATATATCAACAAGGGATCTCCTTAATACCCTTTTTAATCACCCTATATACATTTACTATATATGATATAGTACCTGTCCTACTTTATTATCTTTAAACCCTCTTTAACATATTACTTTACCTCATTTAAGTTATGGATATCCCTAATTTATAGTCATCATAATCCTACATTCCAAGTTAACTTCATATTCTACACAACTTACTTAGTATTACTTTTGTAATCGCTATACATATATGCTAGGTGTGTGTAAAATACAATAGCTTTACATATCATATGTTATTTATTTTATACGTTTAATTTTACTTTTTTTAAGCTTTGTCATATTAGGGTTTAATTACATAAATTGTAATTGTCTTCATGAATTAAATTTCTTCCCCATGAGTAATAAGTTTTCCGCGTCATGGCTTTTTGATTGGTTCATTCCATAACTACCCACCAGTGACATGTCCTCGGGCTACTATATCTTCAATGTCATTTTTATGGCAACACCTACCTTATTTATTTTCCAAGCTACCATGGCCCTATATGGAATCTATGTGGTAAGGTTTAAAGGGGTGTATTACATGACGCCATAAATGGTTCTGGTACGTTGCATGTGACATTGTACATGCGAAATTAATTTGGAGATCTTTAACCTATCATCGAGATTTGATTTCCAACTATTGAAATTCAGTCTCGAAACTCCCCCCCAATCAATTCCCGATTCTTCTCAATCATTTGACACATGGACAGTGGGATTTTATCTATTGTTAGGGTTCTTTTATGAGGTATTTCTTTTGAAATTTCACATTTTTACATGACACTTCTTCACGGATTCACTTGTTGTGTTAAAAGACTCACTATGTTTTCCTTCATCTCCTCTGAATGAAGGATGAATGGAACAATGCTCTACCCCATTCCCTCACACCTTAGCACTAGTGCATTTCTCCAGGTAATTCGTGATTCCCTTCTATGGCATAATGCATTACAGGAAAATTCTTTTCCTTTTTCATTCCATTGTTGATGAGATTCTCTTCTATGGCATAAATTGCTATGAATAGATAGTGTGTATGGATGTTTGCATTTTTCATTTACCTTTGTATTTGATATATGGCTTGAGGTTACATATTTTATTGTTTACGCTCCTAGAAATTTCTTATCAGAACGTGTTTTTGGATCTTCGTTCTATCCACGAACACTACAAATGTGCCTCCCATTAAATATGGTTGCGGCCTTTCTGTGTTTCTATTTTTTTCTCTTTCAGATTCGTATGGATTTGAGTTTCCCCAAACGTGCATATGTTCTATGTCTTACTGCTGTATTTAATAAAATTTCTAAAAACCAGTGGTTATGGCATGGGGTCGAATTCAGCCTCAGTGTCCACTTGTAGTGTCATATTGTTCTCATTTATTTATTCCGAATATTTCCATTGAACTCTCATATCGTTGATAAAATGAATTTCTTGCCTCATTGTTTCTATCAGTGGCTAATATTTTTCCGTATTGGTTTTGGTGATGAGAAATCCAACACTGTTACACCAGTTCCTTTCTGAACTATGAGGACGTTTTCTTTCAAGTTTCTCGGGTCCCAAAGATGTTGTTACACTTCGACCAATGGTTTGAAAGGTTACTTTTTTCCCCTGCGTTTTCCACAGGTAACTTACTATGCTAATCTCTCCACTTACGAGGGTTTCTTAAGCTATAACACCTTATGTCTTATTTAGTATGAATTTCACTAGGTTCTCTAAGATTTTCTTGATTTTTTGTGGCTACAGATTTTGTTTCTGTGAATGCAGAGTCTTAATAAGGTATTTTGTTTCCTTATATCGTTCCACTCTATATTAAATTGATTTATCAGTACCTAATACTGTTAAATAAATTCTAATTTATTTGCATGTTATGTACACGTGCATCTAATTTTCATGTATTCCTCTTACTATCGACATACTTTTATCATTTAGAAACTTGTCCCCTTCTTAAAAAATAACCTTTATTTTGAACAGGTTGGTATTGTTGTTTCTGGAGGTCTCTTCTACCCCGATCTTCACTTCAGATTTATCACAGATGTACCTTGTTATTTTTTAGTGACCATAGTATGAACTATGTCGCTGTATTTACTTTCAAATTTGATTGTACTATACATAGATATATTTATTGGTTTAGAACTAGGACTAGACTGTTAAAACTTCTCTATAATTTCTCACTATTCGGAATATTGTAATTGTCTTTTTCTCTTAAGAGTTTAATCTACCCTTCCAGTTGAAGAAGATAATCTTTTGATGAAATAGTATACAGTATATATGTATATTTCTAGTATGGCTATATGTATGTCTCCTTTCTATGGTTGAATAGTTGCAATATTTATGCTTCCTTTATTAATTTAGACAAAACTGTTTTGTTTTTGTTGTAGGTAGTCAAGATGATGTAACATCATTTCATTTTGTTTAAGCATTACCTGGGTATAATATAACCCTGCATGCATCTCTAAGATAATAGTATTTTCCTTTATTACCATTCCTGTACTCTAATACAGAATTTAGTAAGGCTTTTCTTTCTTTTCTTATATACATATCGTATGTCTTTAAACTTTCTTATAGTTAATTCAGGATACTATAGTAGTAAGCAGGTTAGGTATTCCTATGGATAGTATAGAATTCTAAGGTCTTCCTTGAAATCACGTTTAACAATTTTACCATTTCTAGTATATTCAACTCTAAATAAATTGTAATGATTAGGACAGAAATGGATCTGTATATATATATATATATCAGTATAGTAAGCTATAATCCTACTAACAAGAATTATTTTATTTCATACCAGAACTTAAAGCTTACTTATAGACTTTAAATGTTACTCTGTACATGTGTGTTTTCTCAGTTTTGAATATTTATTTCTCAGTAAAAAACAGTATGAGTTAAAAGTCTTGTACAATACAGGTTTAAGAATACATCAACTAATGATTTACCATTTAACTTGTTTGCCAAAATAAAGAATTTCTCTGATGAATTCCTAACCCCAGATTTAAACCTATCACCAGGTTTAGATAGTCTAGGAGTTGGATCTCAGCGAACTTTGTCCATACAACTTTAAATATTTCAGTATTTATACTGTAGCTAAATATGTTAAATGTATGGGCATTTACTAACTCATTGTATTCAATGCTAATTAAATTATGTGAAATATACAAGTTCAACTTAATCAAATTCACATTTATCTGAACAATTTCACAATCAATTGTCAGTGAAGACATATGCGAATTTAATATCAAATAGTTAAAATGATAGCTAGGGGTGCATACCAATTTGCTCTGACTAGTTTCCACCCAACCATAGAGTTCTCTTTCCGTAACTCACCCTGAGCCAAGACCTTCGCTCCCAGTAATAGACCACCCTTTGTCTATCCTACAACATCTTATTTAAGCTTTTCTTTCCCTAGCTTGTTTCCAATTACTGTGTCCAGTAATTTCAAGATGCATTCTTCCTGTTTTGCCTAGGCTTTCCCTCTGTTTCTTCCACAGAGGTACTTTAAAGCTATCTTTTCCACTTTTCCAGCAGTTTCAACCTCTTCCCAATACTTTCCTCTTTATTGGGGAGATTAGATGTTTAGCACCAAATCTAATTTTTTTAGTAACTTGTTTTATTCATTCCAAGGATTTTCTAGAAGGTGTGGGAAAGTCTCATCACCTTATCCATCCCCGTGGATTTAGGTTTTCATGCCCCAATTCTCAATCTAGTCATTGCACACATAATTTTTTATTTTATTTTATTAATAAAATAAATCCACATAATAGTTCTCCATCGGGGTGCACTTTCCCCTTTGGACATGTTCAATTGTAAATTTAAAAGCATAAATCATAGTATGAGCATTAGGTAAGTGTAGCTTAATCTTCCAAGAAGTGGAAGTAATTGAATTATGATTTTTTCGATAAACTTAGAAAAGAAAGTTATAGAATATAAATTGATGATCATGTGAGTGAAAATTATTATATAATTAACCGTGTTTTTGTAACACCCTCCTTCCACATTTACTCGAGCCGTCCGATCCACTACTTGAAAATGTGACAAAGAGTTACCATGATATGAGTCAATCTCCCCATGTATGCTTACAGAAGTGGAATGTAGAACTAAAACTGCTCGACCAAATCCTCTCTCTCTCTCTCTCTCTCTCTTCTCTCTCTTCGTGCCACATGACCCCCATGGTCTATCCAACAACCCAGTGCTAAATTCCCGAGTTAACCTAATTTCTTACTGGGCCTGGGCCCCTAATCCAACCCATGACAAGCCCTCCATTTGAATGATACTCCTCTACCACATCCACAACAAGCCAATCCATGTGATTGCAAACTTTTCTTGGTAGTTATATTGAAAATACCCTAGATTCCGAGCCAGTTTTTTTGATCTAGGACTCAAGCCTTTGTAGAGAACTTCATTAACCTTTCATAAATGGTAAATAACAAGATGCCAAGGCCTCTAAAATAAAACTTTAACAACGACGTGACTTGGCAAGGCCTAGGCATAACAAACATTCTGTAAAAGAAATCATGAACATGAAATCTACATGTCATAAATACACATATGAACATAAGGGCCTCATAATAATCTAAGAATCACTAATAAGGTCTGATGCTCCCTCATAGTATCTGTAATATCATTTATTACGCCATGCATTCATTAAAATTTTATTTACTAAACAAAACATGATGAGAGGCATAACTCAAGTCTCTCATAAACCATGGTTATAATATAAAATATAACCAACATATTAACAATGATAGAACAACCATTATAACTATATAATAAAAAAAAAAATTACACATACTATACAGGAGGACACAAGCTCTTATTAACATATCCAAAACGCAGCATGGATATGGAGTTCCGCATACTGCCCAACCATAGATTGGGCTGAACCAAGTATTTCTTAAAACCAATAAACCCCTGTTCCATATTCGAGAATCAATGTGGGATTTACAACAAAGAAACCAGGGCTTCCTAAGGCTTTACCACAATCCAACAATGGATTTCTAGGCCCAAGCCATCATCTATAAAACTAGGCTTTACCACAATCCCACCAAGGGATTCCTAGGCAGAAACATGACACATACACTACTGATATTTACCGTAATTCCACCACATACCAGTCCAGGGATCTCTAGGACAATAAAAGCATGGATGCCTCTCGATCTATCCACTTAAACCATCAGGATTATGTTTATCATACCCTCTAAATTTTACCATATATCCTTCCATTCACCAATCAAGGATTTTAAGGCCCAACAAGGGTATTCTAAATAAGGATTTACCACAAACCCAACTTAATTGGTAAAGGAATTCCTAGGCCTTTTGTTTCCTCCTCAAACCACCCCACTAAATTTTGAAACCATTTAACAATCCATCTCAACCAAGTAAGAGAAACCCCATCAGACCATGGCTATCTAGAAATGGGAAGCCAAGACTGAAAACCACTTTTACACCTGGAAAAACTCATGCAAATGAAAACAAAAGAACCAAATACATATAGGCATATACCATGCATTCGAATACTAGCTAGGAAATCATACATGAAAATAAATACCTACATGTAATACCATTTTAGTTTCTTCATCCAACTCTTCCTTCCTTTATCTTTTCTTCCCTTTTCCTTCTTTTTCCTTCATTTTCTTTCCTTGATCCATTGCTAGAGTGTTGCAAGAAAAATCTAAGTGTGCAAGAGTATGAGAGAGACATAGAATAGAGAGAGGGCTCCAAAAATGAACTTTCAAAAGTTGTGTATTTATTTTCAGAAGAATTTTTATCAATGAGGCCTCTAATTTCTTAATTTTTCTATTATTTTCCTTCACCTTCCTCCTCACATGCAACCTTTGACTTTTCGCCTTCCTTTTCTCCTATTTTCCTTTATTTTCATAAATAAAATGCCAATTAATTCGTCTTTCATTTCCAAATCCTTTTCCATTTAATTTTCCAATTTATCTTAGCCATAATAAACTAAATGAGCAACCACACTAGGATGTTTTGCCCAACATTCAACTTGGAGTATGTTTCCCATGAACTTTCTCTTATTTTACCTTTATTAACTTTATTATACGGCATTTTAGCCCATGGCTATTATAGGCCCTCCCCCCTTAAGGGAAGACCATTCTTGGTGTTGATTCTCACCTACAACCATAAAAACTACTGAAAAACCAAAACATACTACTGATTGAGTTTTATAACACAACTTGTTGTAACATTTAGAATAATTTTTTTTGAAAAAAGATAACCAACATGACCACAGAACAACATGAAAATAATACTTCTTATTGGATATTTATAACACAAATCATGGTAGTATTTACATCCATATAGATATATACATATATGAAAATTTTCTTGACTCAACCAATAAAAAACGAAGGATACATAATCACATATGATCAAGAATCTCCCATATATATGCATCGGCCCCAAAGGGCTTCCACTACACTTTAACACGTTTGATTGCCCAGTTCCAGAGCATAAGCATGTTTCTATGCAAAATACACTGATGTTCGAGCTATAACTATCCCTCTGAGGTTCGAGTTGTAACTCTCCTTCTCTTTTGGCCTATAATATAGACTAGTCAATAACATGGCTAACATCGTTTACATATCTTTTAAGCAGTGAAACATGGAAAATGTCATCAAGTTTAATTTTGAAAGGTATTGAAAGTCTGTATTCCACTGGTCGAATTATTTCAAGGACCTTGAAAGTCCCATAATATCGAGGTTCGATATTTTCACATGACCCAATCCTTAGGGACCTTTTATTAGGCTTGATCCCCAATTACACATGCTCCCCAGCTTAAAAATCCTTAAATTTCATGTCCTAGTCTGCCTGGATTTTTTATCTATCTTGTTCTTCCTTTAGATCCTTCTTGATAACATGCATTTCTTCCTCCACGTCTACCACCATATCTTTCCCAATCAACGCTTTGTTCACTGGGTCACTCCAATTGATCGAAGTATTAAAACTCTGCCCATAGAGTGCCTTAAATGGACTCATCCTTAGTGACTCTTGATACCCATCATTGTAAGAAAACTCAACCATTGGTAGATACTCTTCCCAAGTCTTCCAGTGTTGATGAATAACATATATTCTCAAAATTTCCCCGATAATCCTATTTTCCATCTCTTTTTGTCTATCTATCTAATGATAATAAGTTGTTATGAAGGAAAAATCTGTACCCAGACCTACAAATAACTCTTTCTAGAACCTAGAAGTGAACTTATAATCTATCTCTAAAACAATATTCTTCTATACACCATGAAACCTCACTAAATTTATGATGAATACCTATGATACATAATTATATGAAAACATAGACTTCACTGGAATGAAATGTGATATCGTTGTAAACCTTTCCACAAAAACGATGATGGAATCATGTTGTCTAAATTTCCTTATCAATCCGGTAATGAAATCCATATAAAGTACATCCCATTTCCAATCAATAATTGAAATTAACTATAGTAAACCACCTTAATGGTTACACTCTGCCTTTACCTTTTGACAATCGAAACATATAGCCGAAAATTCTACCACTTATTTCCTTAAATTTAGTCAATAGTAGAACTTATTCACCGTTGTCGATGTTTTCTGATATTTGGGATGACCTGAATATGGATTAACATACAATTAGATGAGCTCAATGTTGTCTGACACATAGATCAGGTCCCTAAATATTAATAAACTATCCACTTTGAAATGATATTCCATATCCCGATCACCTATACCCTGCTTTAACCTGTGCCTAATATCCTTGTTCATGTCATCCTGTTTTCCTGCCTACTGGATTTGACCATGTAAATTTTTCCCATAATAAATCATAGTTGCTACGTGGCTCACATACACTCTTCTACTAAGATAATTCACAAACATATTCTCTTTACCCTTAATATACCTAATCTCGAAGTCACATTCACTGATCCTAGCCAACCATATAGCTTTCCTAGAATTCAAATTCTGTTGATCAAATAAGTACCTCGTTCCATTATGGTCTCTCATCAAGACAAACCTTGTTCCCATAAGATAGTTCCTCCAAATATTCAAATAATGAATGAGAATTGACGACTCAAGATCATGTGTCACATAATTTTTCTCATGCTCATTCAATTTCCTTGCCTTGTAACATACCACCTCTCCATCCTGCATAAGTAATCGACCAAGGCCTCTCTTGCAAACATCAATTCACACCACAAACTATTTATCTACATCTACAATCTTGAGAACTTGAGCATTTTTCGACAACTTCTTCAATTACTTGAAACTTGTTGCACATTCCTCTATCCATTCAAATTTTTACCTTTCATTTGCAACGATGTAATAGGATAATAAATATATGAGAAGTTCTGGATAAACCTCATGTAATAACTCGCCAACCCCATAAATGACATTATCTCATCAAAATTCCTAGGGCCGACCGATTCCATGATAACCTATATCTTTTATTGATCCATTTCTATGCCTTCCTTGGATATCACATCCCCTAAGTAATGTACCTCTATCTGAAAGAAACTGCATTTACTAAGCTTGGAATAGAACATATGCTCTCTTAGAAATCTCAATACTGATGCTAAATGTCTGAAATGATCTTCCTTACTCTTAGAATATATAATTAGGTCATCATTGATCACACTAACTGACTTTTCCATATAGGTATGCAATAAACTATTCATCAAACACATAAAGGTAGCTTGAGAATTATTCAAACTATATGTAACTACAAGAAACTCATAATTCCCATACCTAGTGTGGAAATTTGTCTTGTAAATGTCCTCTTATTTGATGAATATCTGATGGTATCATGATGTCAAATCAATCATTGAGAACACTACTTCTCCCTTCAATTTATCAAATAAATCATCAATCGTCGGCAATGGATACATGTTCTTAATTCTCACCTTGTTGAAATGTTTGTAACCAATGCATAACATGAGAGTACCACCAATGTCCTCTTATTTGACGCATACCTCATGGTATCTTGATCTCAAATAAATCTATGAGAACACTACTTCTCCCTTAAATTGATCAAATAAATCATCAATCCTCGGCAATGGATACATGTTCTTAATTCTCACCTTGTTAAACTATCTATAATCAATGCATAACCTCAGAGTACCGTCCTTACTCTTCACAAAAAATATTGTTGCACCCCAAGGAGACACACTTAGCCTAACATATCCCTTTTCAAGAATTTCATTCAACTACATCTTGAATTCCACTAACTCTAGTGTGATCATCTTGTATGGTGCCATTGATGTTGGTTCTTCTCCTGGTACCAACTTAATAGAAATGTCTGCTTCCCTATAAGGAGGAAAATCTGAAATCCCTGCGGAAAGTACATCCTAAATTTTTTGTAGAAATGGGTACCTATTCAAAAACTCTGCATCCTAAACATCCTTACCTATATTAATGGAGATATGCACTACAAATAACACACACGCTTTCCTGCAGATGTTTTTTTCTTGCATAAATGTGACCATTCTAATTAATACATCCTTCTTCTTACCCTGTAATATTTTATATTCCCCATTTTCATCCAATCATTGAATAGCTTGATCATAACAATCCACCTTAGTACTGTGAAGATACAACCAACCCATACCCAACATCATAGTGTATGATCTGAATGGAAGCACATTTAGATGCACTGATGTAGGCATACCATTCAACTCAAATGCACTAGCTCTTACCAAATTATGAATTATTATATTTGAGCCTATAGCCAACTACATTAACCAATATTTTATGTGCAATTTTTTATTCAAACGACACTTATCCACCACGTCAAGGTTAAAATAACTATAATTAGATCCATGGTCAATGAAAATAGAAAAAACTTGATCACAAATATTACCGTCCATCTCGATAATATATGCCTACTAATTTGCCTCCGTATGATCCAATGTTGCATACATATGTTAAATGATCTACCCAACATCCCTAACAACTTTTTTTTCCTGTGTACTGTATATCTGAGGCCTACCCCCCATATTACATGGAAAATCCTTCTTGATATTCTCCTTAACACATGTCCAACTTTGAAAGTGTCTCCTACCATCAAATTTGTTCTATTTTGATCCAGGTTGAGGTCCATTAAACTAATTTTAAGGTGCAAAATTATCTTTCTCACTTGCATTCTTGTCCTTTGCATCTGCCATTTACCTTTAGCCTTATCTTTCCCTTTCCAACCTTGCATAGACTATCTCTTGCACTTTGATTTATCATAACATTAATTCAACTTAGGAATGACTTCTTCAAGTGACTGATGATCATTATGTTCAATCCAATCTCTAAATGCTAATGGTAATCCACTCACAAATATTTGAACTTTTTCTTTCTCATCCTTAAGATAATGTACATACCTCAAAAATTCTAGTAACTTAGTCATGTACTCCTCATGTACTATTGATTCCATATTTATCTCATAGAGAACCTTGGTCTTATTATAATAATACCTCTCTAACCGATATTGTTTCCTAAAAATTCTCTTCAATTAATGCCAACTCAACTACTCTCTCCTGATCCCTCTAACACGCTTCATGTATTCCCACGATATGTATGCTTTCGATTTGATGCTGAAGATAAATATTATTGCCTTCATGTTCCCTGTGTAATCACACAACTCATAGAATTTCTTCATCCAAAGTAAGCATGCTTATTAATCTTTGGGCTTCTTCAAATATCCATAAATTGTAGGTGGCTGAGCTTTCTTGAACTCATCTAGAAAATATCTCCTATCAATCCTCCTGTAAGGATGCTAGTGATGATGACCATGATACTAGTCAGAAATAGAACTAGAATAGAAGCTATATCCATCACCTCTTCTATATGGTGTTTCCAAGTACCTTCTATCCCTGATTGTGTCATCTATATATGTCTCGTGTCTACTGTGAGACCCATTTTCGTATTCTCCATTATTCTTTTAATCCTATCCATGATTGATCCTCAGTGGTACCCATCTATGAAGATATGAAAAACCCTGAAGGATGACTTCATTAACCTTTTCTTGTTTCTCCTATGCCTGAATGATCCTGTCATTATCTACCTTGAAACTTCTTATTTCTACCTTAAAACTTCTGAAAGTTTCTGCTATATAAGGGGAGTACCTATCACCATGCTTCTCATTAGATATATAGGGAGAATCTCATGAGTTGTAGTTTTCCATATTTGTTTTCATCTTTTATCTCGTTCTTACAAGTATACCATATCAAGTAAACAAAATATAAACATAAAAAACATACCTCAGTATAGCTCAAGGAAGGATAACTCATATGCAAGATCAACCAGATTAGCATGAAACATGTATAATCATAATTTTGAAAATATATGAACATCATGGATGACAACTCCAATTGCATACTAATAAATTATGCATGACATTCATAACCATAACATGACATTCATATATCCACATAGACAACAATCATGCACAACAAATGCGTATTCAACCAACATGAATTCATGATGAACACATCCCAACAAGAGCATCATGAAATTCTATAGGACAACACAATTGTAACAATAACTACCTCCATGCACACATGACAAACATATAGACTACAAGTGTAATTAAAAAATATGAAACTAACATGTATGAATGAAAAACAAATTCCTCCCATCTAGTTCAAGTGGTAAACCATGCTCTGATACCACTCTGTAACATCCTCTTCCCACATTTACCCAATGTAATCAGTTCGATAGGGTAAAAATATGATGAAGAGTTACTGTGATATGATTCAATTCCCCAAGTACATTTAAGGAAGTGGAATCGACAAATTTAAACCATAATGACCTTAATTACAAGCTACAAGACCCTCAGGTGTTAGCCATCCACTCCAGGTGATAAATACCTATGTTAACCTACGTCCTAATTGAACTAGAATCCAACTCCGACCCATTACAATCCATCGATGAGACTGAAACCCTATAGTCATATGACCAATAAGGGCATCTGCGTGACTAGAGACATTTATAGGTGGTTTTGTACCACTTACCCCGAATTCCGAGCCACTTTTTCGGGGTCGGGACTCAAGTATATACCTAGAACTTAATGAAATTATCATAAACAGTAAATAAAAATATGAAAAGGCCTCTAAGGAAAAAATTGAACAAGGACTTGACCTGACAAGGTGTTGGTTTGTTTACTGGGTAAACTAACACAAGTATTTTATTATCGATCTGGGCTTGTATAACTTAGAAGCATCTCCAAACTATATGGATTTAAACTACAATCAATTTTGGAAGATGAATTATTGAATGTAAAGGAAATTCATATTACAAATATAAAACATGAATAAATAATTTCTAATTCAATTATGCAATAAGCAGAAGAAGAAGCTCATAACTTAGGAGAACTTGTTTGTCCTTCTCTACAATACTACTTCATTGAACAAGAAATTAAAAACTAGTAGTGAAAATTTGATCCAGATGTGTACAAAAGAATACAGAAAAGGCTCCTAAATACAGGTCCAAGTTTCATTCCAAATTCATTCATCATTAATTCATTGTAAGAAAATAGTGTTTTGGGAATTTCAAATATATGTATCCCATTTCCTAAAAGGAGTGATGCACAATTATTTATAAGAATTGGGTATGAAACATTGGCAAGAACCCCACCAAAGTGAGAAACACATCATTGTATGCACTGCCTAGTGATAGAATTAGGTGTTTTTCTTTAGGTAGAATTAAAGGCTTGTTTTTCTAATAATGTGCTAAATAGGAAAAAAACAAAATTCCTCCTAAAATTGAAAAAAACCTAAGGGACCGGTGACCCTTGGGCGGACAATTTTTATTAACGAAATCCTTAAAAGGACTGAATCACAGCCATCAGTAGGACCTAGGAGAGTTATCTCTAGACAGCCTACTATTTCCCTTCAGGCCATAGAGTCACCATCTGAAGCCTTTGCTGAGATACATAATCAAACAGTGGGAATTGATCAAGATTCCCAAGAAATTGAGAATCCCTGCATAATTTCCCCTCAAGAAGGGAACTCTAGTAATCTCCGTGAAGGAGAAGGGGAAACAGGAGAAACAGAAGAACCAAAATCTCCTATCGAAAAAGCCCAAACAGTAAGCAGTCCAGATAAGGGAAGTATTGTTAAACTCATTCAAAACCAAGGTCCTGAACCACCTCAAACAGTAGGTCAACAAGGAATACTTATTGTTCCAGATCAGGGAAGTGTTGTCAAGGCCATTCCTGCTCCTTCTAGTCAGCCTAGGAATTCCCTTGAGATCCCAGAAGGATATTGGCACATCTTTGACCAAATGGCCCAAAACCAAAACCAGAACCAGTAGACACCCCAACAAACCTCTACGCTACAATATCCTATAGTAGATACTGCAGTCAATGCACCCATGAAGTCCATTCCCCTTCAACATATTCCCGCATTTCATGGCTTAACATCAGAAGATCCAGATGTCTTTTTGTTTGAATTCGATGTGTTATGCAGGGGATATGATTATACCACCGATCCCCAAAAACTAAAACTATTTCCTTCTACACTAAAGGGAGCAGCCTTACAATGGTTTATGGGGTTAGGTGGGGGTGTCATAACTGATTGGGATCAGATGAAAGTTGTGTTTTTAAAGAAGTATCAAGGTTATTGCATGTCTCGGGAACTAAAAGACGAAATATTCCAAATGACAGCAAAACCAAATGAAACCTTGGAAGAATATGTGGAACAGTTTCAATACAATCTTCAGAGATCTCCTTATGCATCTTTACCCTTACCTGATAATGTGTTGAAAACTACATTAATTAGGGGAATGAAAGATCAATGGGTTGAAACATTGAATATTATGGGAAAAGGTGATATATATCAGGAAAGTTATGCTGACATCATTGATTTGTGTATCAGGAGTTCAAGGGGAAACACAAGGTTAAAATCAGTAGAACAGGATATGATTACAAGAGACAACAAGACCTCTAATGAAGGTGTGACTCGTGCAGAGATTGGAAACCTGCTGGAAGATTTTAAGACAAATATACTTGGGACTCTAACAATGCAGTTTGACATTATGCAAGCCAAACAAAAGCAAGCAGAAGCATAGCAAAATTTGGCAGTATTATGTCCTAGATACAGGAAGAAACACAACCACAAAGAATGTCCGTTGGATGTAATTAAAGTCTGTGCCATTTGCACGAAATATCACCCTATAGAAGGATGTCCCTCACTTCCTGGCTTAAAATCAGTTTATAAGGAGGCAGAAGAAGAATCAGAAGTGGTATGTCTCCGTTTAACCGCAGACAATGTAACGTCTCCTCCTTTCCACCACGACTTGTAACGTCTCCTACTTTCCACAATTTTTTTTTATTTATAGTTTACTTAATGTTTCTAGCCAGTATTACGGTTATTCAATTCCTATTTTCAAACTTTGTAATTTTCTCTGCTTATGGAATAAGTTTCTATTTCCTTCTATTTCTCTTGTATGTATAATTTTATTGTGCTCTTACATTAAATAGTTGTGGCTTATATATATATATATATATATATATATAATTTTCACCATATATATATATATATATATATATATATATATATATATATATATATATATATATATATATTGTTCACCTATTTAATATAATTATCACCATACATATATAGTGTTCACCTACCATTGTTATATGCTTGCTTTTACTCCTAGGCATATTTATCTATGCATAAAGCTCTCCGATAATTCGATCTGTTCATTAACGTCTTCGCACAATACTCATAGGCTCACCCTACCTACACCTTAGCGTTCGACAACATACTTTTATGGCTTATAGGTAGGATATATGAATAATTGGGCTTGAATATTCGTACCACTCCAAGATTTAAAATCTTATGTTGCATTTCAACTTATTCAAGGCATCAAAGGGTCTATTTATTTTTATAACTGATGTCTATTATATGCATTTATTATAGTTGTGTATTCCAATTTCCAACGTCGATGAGCATTAAACGGATTCATCATGCAAATATGATTCAATTTATGGTGATTTTATTGTGGGGGTTGGCATATTAACTTTTGATGCTTTCATTATGTCTCACTGGCAAAGATGACTTCGAGTAAAGCTCCCAAGAATTTCATCCAATTTCCACGTCACCTTATGCAATGACACTTTGTTGATTCTTTTTCCATTTCGTTGGCTCTCATTGCGTCCACAGATAGAATTGTATGTGTCTACATTTCAGTCTATATGCCACGCTGGAATACTATTTCAATTATGCCTGTCATATGACATTAGTGAGAGTACTGTATACTCGATTTCATAGATCTAGGTATTTATGTTTTGGACGGTCAGGTATTAAATGACAATTTCACCCACTCGATCCGTGTATAGGCCATGGATCCAAGGCCACTTGGACGGTGGAGATTGTTCCTATCCATTAGGGTTTTTTTTGTTTTTGGATTTGATACGTTTGTATAAATCTCTGTGTTATTATTAAAGTGCTTCTTTTACCCTTCCTTTGTTTTACTTGCCTCTCGGTGTCGAGACTCTGCATGTTGGAGGAACTAAGCGTCGGCTCACCCAGGCTTATGTCTTACCTATCTACTCATCGAAACTTAATTTCAGGTATGAGTTTCTATGCCTGTCGCTCACTTTATCGTGAAGCTCACGTTTGGTGTATATAACTTGATATGTAATTTTTTTCATATCAGTACGCTCTGTGGATAGTGCGAGAGCTGAGTTTAAATAAATAATTTCTTTCCTATAATCTCGTTCATGGTCGAGCCCTCGTTTGAGTCAGATGAACGAATCTCTCGTGGAATTTTTCTGTCCTAATATGTTGATTTTGGTTTATGCCACCATCTCTTCTTACATTTCGTGTGTTTTCCTGTTAGCGATGCGTGGCACTAATACGCCATGGTTTCTTGATAGGGGCATACCCCTCCTCATGTTTCGTGACTTTAATGATGGGGTTCGAATGGTGTGGTGTTAATTCTACTCGTCTCCTCTACGGCGAGCGATACATACCCTAAGCAAGTAATCGATTCGATTGTATCACTGGCACCATGGTTTTTTTTTTCATTCCCATTTGAACTTTTGGTCTTTGAATTTTTTAACGTTATGCAGCTACCTCTATTTCAGATCGTTTTGAAGGAAATAATTTTCTCTTTTTCCAGGTAACTCTTTAATATTTTGTTATTATAATTACTTGTGATATAATTCATATCAGTTATTCGATTGATATTCTCACTGTCTCTGGTTTTTGTTGCAGGTAAATCCGAATGCCATACAATTTTCCTTCTCGGTGATAAAATGAAAACGGTTGTTGCATTCAGCATTAAGTTCGCTGCATTTTGCTCTTTCAGGTTGGTATCAACAATATACTGGTTGAAGTGAAGCTAGACTATCATAACGTGATTCTACATCATTTTTGTTCAGACCAATCTGGTCACGCTTTCATAATTTTTCTCTTTGTTACTGTAATTATAATAACTTCATTAGGTTGGTCTGTATTTCTAAGACTCTGACAATATGGATGGTGTGACCACATTATCCCAAATTAATTTGTCAATGAACACAATTCGATTAATATATTTCATTTGGTTCATGAATTTACCTATAGATTTTATATATATGTATTCCCTTCCTATTTAACAAGGTATAGAGGTATGTTATACTCTGTAAATTGAAGTGGCTAGTCCATGTTGATGCTCATAATAAAAATTTCATTTCTGCTACATCTGTTTTCTCCCATTTGATAGACAAATCTGATTTGTTTACTAGTCTTAAGTTGGGTTTATGCTTCCTCCACCTTTTATTTTCGTACTTGCATGCAAATATTTTTATGGAAAGAATATTACACCTCTACAGGAAGTTATTGATTTTTGACATCTGGTTCATGTGGTATCATATATTGTTCTACAAGACTTCAGTAAGTATATGTCTACCGAAGTATGGAATATGCTTGAGTTTTCAAGTATTACTTATTAAGATTATGTATAATAATAATCTCTGGAATTTCTTGTTTTAAATCTATAACATGTACAGTATGCTCTATTCTCTAGCTAACATTTCCAACTGAAATTTTAGAATAATCTAGTATGTGAATTGTTTGTTATTACTCTCTGTTTATAAAAGTTACATGTTCTTCATATAAATTTGTTTCTATCTATTTTCTAGTAGTACATTCATTTTGGATCTCCAGTAAAGGAGGTAACCCATGTGCTAGTATTATGTCTGTTTATCCTTAACTAATTTAAGGGTGCTCATCCCTTTTTTTTTTTTTTTTGGAAGTTAAATCTATAGATATACATACATTACTAATTCAACTAATTTATAGATCTGCACCACATGAAATTAATAACTCCTTCATACATGTTTTGTTTATCTAGTGTTCACTGATTTAATTCTATTTTTAACAGAAGCAGATTAAAGTTACACAATTATGAATTATGAGGTAGCATAAATCTCCAGATTTAAACCAGTCACCGGTTTAGAGTTTCTGGTTGATTTTTGCCCATAATTCTTATTCCTACATCTATGCAGAAATGAGAGATTTTAATTTCTCTACCCTTCTGTAAATGTATGGAATACCAGTACAACACAAAACATTGCAAGTAATATGTAGCTACAATCATTAACCTTTACCATAACAACAATTGAATTTGAATCATTCATAAATACTGTGAGTATACCACTTTGGTACTTGACCAGTCCTCCCAACCGTAGAGTCCTTCTATCTCCAGAACTCACCCCTGAGCTGAGATCACTTCCACTCCAGACCAACCTCTAATCTATCCAGGAATAGCTTATTTAAGATTTTTCTCCCCAAATCCTGTTTCTAATTCTGCGTCCAGAATTACAGGATGATTTTCTTCTTATTTGCCTAGGCTTCCCTTTTTAGGGACTTCTAAAGCTGCTTTCTTCTTTTCCCAGATTTTTTACCTCTTCCCAAATACTCTCCAGATCATTGGGGAAACTAGATTTTCCTCAAAATCTAATTTGGAAATAAATTCTTTCAAGGATTTTTGAAAGATTTTTGCGGAAAATATTTTCCTCTTTCCATCCTCATGGATTTAGCAAGTGATCTCATAATTCTCATTTGGTCAATATGCATAGAATTATTTTATTTATTTTTCATAATTAAATATTAAATTACATCCACAAAATACTTATCCATTGGGGTCCACTCCCTTTTGGATTAAAGTTAAAATGTCTAAATTTGAAAGAACATAAAACTAGGGGTGTTACATATTCCCCCTCTGAAAGCAAACACCATCCTCGGTGTTGATATCTAACTACTAGAGTTCATTTTCCAAAAAAAAATGGATATTTTCCCACCATCTCAGGTTCTCTTTCCTAGGCATCTTCTTCAGCCGTAAAGTGCTTCCACTGCACCTTCACTCTTGCTACCATTCGATTCCTCAATTCAATTTCTTCCCGCTCCAATATTTGAAGCGGCTCTGGAAGGAACTGCCCTTCTGGTTCCACCTGTACCACATTCCAATCAACAATGTGAGAGGCATCATGTACATATCTTTTTAATAATGAAACATGAAACACATCATGAACTCTAACATGGGGTGGTAAGGTCAACTTGTAAGCCACTGGTCCCACCCTTTCTAACACCTCAAAAGGCCCACAATATCTAGGAGAAAATTTTGCACAACTTTCAGCATAAAGTGTGCTCTTTTTGGGTTTAATACACAAATATACATACCCCCACTTTGAATTCTCGATGTACCCTCCTCTTATCAGCATATTTTTTCTGTCGATCTTGTGTTGTCTTGATATTTCTTTGTATTTGTTTAACAATTCTTTCCATCTCTTGTAAAGAATCTAGTCCCAACATTAGCTTATCCTCAGGTTGGCTCCAGCTCAAAGGAGTACGACATTTCCTTCCATAGAGTGCCTCAAACGGACTCATTTTAATGGAGGATTGATAGCTGTTATTATAGGGAAATTCATCTAAATGCAAGTAGTCCTCCCATTTTGATGGCCTATCCATCACATACATTCTCAACATATCTTCTAGAATCTGATTTGTTCTCTCTGTCTGACCGTCTGTCTGCGAGTGATATGCAGTGCTAAAATTCAGCTTAGTCCCCATGCCCCCAAACAAACCTTTCCAAAAGGCTGCAGTAAACTTAGCATCTCTATCTGAAACAATCACCTTTGGGACCCCATGGAGCCTTACTACTTCTTTCAGGAACACATCTGCTACTTGGGCTATCCCAAAAGTAGATTTCACAGGTATGAAGTGTGCAACTTTTGTTAAAGTGTCTACCACCACCATCACTGAGTCGTGTTGGTATTCGGTTTTGGGTAGCCCTGTTATGAAATCTATAGAAACTGTGTCCCATTTCCATTCTGCAATCGGCAAAGGATTTAGAAGACCAGCAGGATTCTGATGCTCAACTTTAACTAGTTGACACTCCATGCACCTAGCTAAATATTCCGCGACATCTCTTTTCATTCCTGGCCAAAACAACTTCTTTCTCAAAGCTGTTAACATTTTCTGATATCTAGGATGTCCTGCATATGGCTGTTTGTGATATTCATCTAAAATTTCTTTTTTCAAAGTTTCTACATTGGGGACATACAATCTATTTTTGTAGCAGATCAGCCCTTTTTGGTTTTGAGTGTATTTAGCCATCTCTTTCTTTAGTATTTTCACCTGTATATTCTCATAATTTGGATCCTGGTCTACTACCTTCCTCACTAGGTCTTCTAAATCAAAGTTAGCACTACTTCCAATACTGTTTATGTTTTGGCAAGCATTTCTGCTCAATGCATCAGCAATTTTATTTTCTTTCCCTCTGATATGTTTTATGTCCATATCAAACTCACTCAGAAAAGACAACCATCTGGCTTGTCTAGCATTCAGATCAGTTTGGGAAAAGAAATATTTAAGACTAATATGATCAGTCATCAATGTAAATTTCTTTCCAAGAAGATACTGTCGCCACATCTTCAATGCATGAATTACAACAGCCAATTCCAGATCATATGCACTATAGTTCTATTCATGTGTCTTAAGTTTCCTGGACTCATATGCAAAAAATAAATTTTATTGCAACAGGACTCCTCCCAATCCCTCTCTACAGGCATCCATACACACAAAAAATTCCTTATCAGGATCTGCAATCTTCAGTATAGGGGTTGTAGTGAGTTTTAATTTTAATTGTTCAAAACTGTTTTGGCATTTTTCAGTCCAGTCAAATTTGACACCTTTTCTTTGTAGTGACGTTATGGGATATGCTATTGCAGAAAATATTTCCAAAAATCTGCGATAGTAACCTGCAATCCCCATAAATGATCTCACCGCTGAAACATCAGTTGGTACTGGTCACTCTCTAATAGCCTTTATCTTTTCAGGGTCAACAACCAACCCTTATTCAGAAATAATATGTCCCAAGTATTGGAACTTGTCCTTATAGAATTCACATTTGCTGAACTTCGCATACAACTGGTTTTCTTTCAGTGTTTGCAACACTATCCTCAAGTGTTCTTTATGCTCCTCCTCACTTTTTGAGTAAACTAAAATATCGTCTATGAACACTAGTACGAATTTATCCAAGTACTTGTTTAACACACTGTTCATTAGGCACATAAAGGTGGCAGGGGAATTTGTCAAACCGAAAGGTAGGACTACAAATTCGTAGCGACCATACCTAGTTCGAAAATTTGTTTTTCTAATGTCTTCCTCCTTAGTTCAGAGCTGGTGATAATTAGTCCTTAGATCAATTTTAGAAAATACTGAAGCTTCTCTTACTTGATCAAAAAGATCATCAATTCGGGGCAAAGGGTATCTATTTTTGATTGTCAACTTATTCAGCTGACGATAGTCAATGCACATTCTAAAGGTCCCATCCTTCTTTTTCACGAACAACACCGGTGCCCCCCAAGGAGACAGACTCAGTCTGATATAACCCTTATCCAACAATTCTTGCGATTGAATTTTCAGTTCCATAAGTTCAGGGGGACTCATTCGATAAGGGGCTCGGGAAAAAGGTGTTGCTCCAAGCACCAAATCGATTGAAAATTCAATCTCTCTTTTTGGGGGAAGATGAGGAATCTCATCTGGAAAAAATTCCTTAAACTCCCTCACCACTGGAAAAGTATCCATTAGGTTTGCTTCAGGTTGCTCTTCTAATTCCTTAACATGTACTGCATATACTTGGTATACTTTCCTAGCTGTTCATTTTAGTTGTAGTGATGATATTTGTCTTACAGAGATAGGTTTTTGTTTTCCCTGGAGAATAAAAGGTTTCCCCTCTTCATCTATACAATGCAGAGTCTTATCCCAACAGTTCATCATGGCCTTTTTCTTTTCCAGCCAGTCCATTCCTATCAGCAGGTCATATGAAGCTAATGGAAAAATGTTTAAATTCACTTCTGTTTGAAAATCATTTAATTTGATTGCTGTTTGAGGTAACTTATGAGTTACTTTCCTCTAGGTGTCAGTGGCCAACTGGACCAACCAAGACTGCTGAAATTTTTCTGTTTTAGGATTACATTTCTCTACCACTTGTGGACTAATGTAACTGAAAGAACCACTCGGATCAATTAAAATTGTAACAGATTGGTCAGCAATCTTACCTTCTATTTCAACCATGGTAGCTTGGTGTTCTTCTTGTCGATTCCCCAAGGCTGAATTGATAGTGGGTATATTTCTTTCTATTCCATTCATTGTGATATCTTCTCGATCTCTCATAATCATCTTAATGTTTCGGTGGGGACAATCCCTCAAGAGCTGGGGTTCTCCACATCCCCAACATTTCAAGGGTTCCCTCATTTTAACTGTGCCTTCCTTCTTATTTCCTTCATCTAGTTGTTTGGAACCAACTTGGGACTGAGCTGTTTGGCTTTCGTTTTGTTTATTAAACTTTTTCCGCTGATTATCCCTACAAAAAATCCTTAATTAAGCTGGTTTCTGTTTCTTTCCCTTGATTTCACCTTTGTTTATCCAGCCTTTTCCATGCTCACCCTTTGCTTTAAACTGCTGGTAGCATAATCTGGCTTTTCTTATTGCTTTGTCCATAGTTTTTGGGTTATAAAACTCAATCTTCTCTTTGTACACAACAGGAAAACAGTTCAAAAACCTTTGCACCTTTTCCTTCTCTTCTCGAATGTAAGGGACATGTCTCAACAGATTTGTAAATTTGGTGACAAAATCATCGATAGTGAGCTGTCCTAGTCTGAGTTCATGGAATTCCTTTGCTTTATCATCATAATAACATTCACTTAAATAGCAGTTTTTAAACTTAACCCGTAAATCTTCCCAAGTAACTGTCTTTTCATCAATGGCATGCACCATTTTCGTCTCCTCCCACCACAAGGTACCCTTACCTTATAGCTGGTAGACAACTAATCTAGCTTTCAGATTGCTTTCATATTCATAGACTTGGAAATATTTAATCATGTTCAACAACAAGGCTTTAGCATCTTCCTCCTTCTCCCCATCATAGGAGGGAGGTTTGATCTTTCGGAATTCCCCCTGTAATTCTTTTTTCTGCTCATATTGATGCCTGACAGCATCATCTTCCTCAGACTCATCACTCCTCCTCTTTCCGGAACCTTCACCTTCTTGGCTGTTCCGCAAAGTTAATTCTCTGATGAGCTTTTCCTGCTCCTCACTGGCTAATGAAAATCTGTCATTCTGGCTTCTTAGCTCATCCATCTCTCGTTGCAAACTGTGCAACATAGCCATCACTCGGGCATTGGGATCTGCTGTATTATCTTCATCACGCAGATCGACATAAATTTCATCACTTCTAGCCATTTGAATTTTTATTCCAGCAACACTATACACTAAACAACACATATCAGTAAAAAATAATATAATTTTTTTTTTCTTCCAGCAAAATAATTTATACAGTGAGCACAACAATGACAGCCCAGTTTTTCTAACTTGAGCTCTGATACCATTTGTAACGTCACCTCCTTTCCACAATTTTTTTTTTCTATTTATAGTTTACTTCTGTGCTTCTATTGCCCACAACTGTTCAATTCTATTTTTCAAAATTTGTCATTTTTGCTCTGCTATGGAATAGAGTTCCTATTTCTTCTATTTCTCTTGTATGTATAATTTTATTGTGCTCTTACACTAAATGGTTGTGGCTTATATTATATACATATATATATATATATAATTTTTACCATATATATATATTGTGCACCTATTTAATATAATTATCACCATATATATATTGTTCACCTACCATTGTTATATGCTTGCTTTTACTCCTATGTATATCTCTCTATGCATAAAGCACTACCATAATTCGATCTGTTCATTAACGTCTTCACACCATACTCGTAGGTTCACCCTAACTACACCTTAGTGTTCGACCGCATACTCTTATGGCTTATAGGTAGGATATATGAATCATTGGGCTTTAATATTCGTATCACTCCAAGATTTAAAATCTTATGTTGCATTTCAACTTATTCAAGGCATCAAAGGGTCTATTTCTATTTATCACTAATGTTAATTATATGCATTTATTATAGTTATGTGGCCATTGTTCCAAAGTGAATGAGCGTTACCATCGCATCATTGATCTCTCATGTACAGTTCAATTTATGGTGATTTTACTGTGGGGGTAGGCGTATTAACCTTTCGATGCGTTCATTACGTCTCGTTGGCAAAGATGACTTCAGGTTTTTGGCCAATGCAACCCATTCAAATTTCCATGCCATCTTATGCAATGACACTCTGTTGATTCTTTTTCCATATCGTTTGCTCTCATTGCGTCCACAGATAGAATTGTATGTGTCTACGTTTCAGTCTATATGCCACGCCAGAACACTATTTCAATTACGCTTGTCATATGACATTAGTGAGAGTACTGTATACTCGATTTCATAGATCTAGGTATTTATGTTTTGGACGGTCAGGTATTAAATGACAATTTCACCCACTCGATCCGTGTATATGCCATGGATCCGAGGCCACTTGGACGGTGGAGATTGTTCCTATCCCTTAGGGTTTTTTCGGTTTTTGGATTTGATACGTTTGTATAAATCTCTGTGTTATTATTGAAGCGCTTCTTTCACCCTTCCTTTGTTCTAGTTGCCTCTCTGTGTCGAGACTCTGCACGTTGGAGGAACTAAGCGTCGGCTCGCCCAGGCTTCTGGCTTACCTATCTACTCATCGAAACTTAATTTCAGGTATGAGTGTCTATGCCTATCGCTCACTTTACCGTGAAGCTCACGTTCGGTGCCTATAACTTGATATGTAATTTTTTTTTATATCAGTACGCTCTGTGGATAGTGCGAGAGCTGAGTTTAAATAAATAATTTCTTTCCTATAGTCTCGTTCATGGTCGAGCCCTCGTTTGAGTCAGATGAACGAATCTCTCATGGAATTTTTCTGTCCTAATATGTTGATTTTGGTTTATGCCACCATCTCTTCTTACATTTCGTGTGTTTTCCTGTTAGCGATGCGTGGCACTAATATGCCATGGTTTCTTGATAGGGGCACACCCCTCCTCGTATTTTGTGACTTTAATGATGGGGTTCGAATAGTGTGGTGTTAATTGTACTCGTCTCCCCGTGTTTTTTTTTTCATTCCCATTTGAACTACTGGTCTTCGAATTTTTTAACATTATGCAGCTACCTCTATTTCAAATCGTTTTGAAGGAAAGAAGTTTCTCTTTTGCCAGGTAACTCTTTAATATTTTTTTATTATAATTACTTTTGATATAATTCATATCAGTTATTCGATTCATATTCTCACTGTCTCTGGTTTTTGTTGCAGGTAAATCCGAATGCCATACAATTTTCCTTCTCGGTGATAAAATGAAAATGGTTGTTGCATTCGGCATTAATTTCGCTACATTTTGCGCTTTCAGGTTGGTATCAACAATATACTGGTCGAAGTGAAGCCAAACTATCATAACATTATTCTACATAATTTTTGTTCATACCACTCTGGTCATGCTTTCATAATTTTTCTCTTTGTTACTGTAATTATAATAACTTCATTATACTGGTTTGTATTTCTAAGGCTCTGACAATATGGACGCTTTGACCACATTATCCCAAATTAATTTGTCAGTGAACGTGATTCTCTTAATATATTTCATTTGGTTCATGAATTTACCTATAGATTATATATATATGTATTCCCTTCCTATTTAACAAGGAACAAAGGTATGTTATACTCTGTAAATTCAAGTGGCTAGTCCATGTTGATGCTCATAATAAAAATTTCATTTCCGCTGCATCTGTTTGCTCCCATTTGATACACAGAGCTGATTTGTTTACTAGTCTTAAGTTGGGTTTATGCTTCCTCCAACTTTTATTTCCGTACTTGTATGCAAATATTTTTATGGCAATAATATTACACCTCTACAGGAAGTTATTGTTTTTGACATCTGGTTCATGTGGTATCATGTATTATTCTACTCCAGTAGTATATGTCTACCTCTTCTTTTTAACTTAGGGTTTTCAAGTAGTACTTACTGGTGGAAATAATAATAATCTCTGGAATTTCTTGTTTTAAATCTATAACATGTACAGTATGCTCTATTCTCTAGCTAACATTTCCAACTAACATTTTAGAATAATCTAGTATGTGAATTATTTGTTATTACTCCCTGCTTATAAAATTTACGTGTGCTTCATATAAATTTGTTTCTATCTATTTTCCAGTACTACATTCATTTTGGATCTCCAGTAAAGGAGGTAACCCATGTGATAGTATTATGTTTGTTTATCCTTAACTAATTTAAAGGTGCTCATCCCTTTTTCTTTTTTTTTTGGAAGTTAAATCTATAGATATACATACACTGCTAATTCAACTAATTTATAGATCTGCACTGCATGAAATTAATCACTCCTTCATACATGTTTTTTTTATCTAGTGTTCACTGATTTAATTCTATTTTTAACAGAAGTATATTAAAGTTACACAATTATGAATTATGAGGTAGCATAAATCTCCAGATTTAAACCAGTCACCGGTTTAGAGTTTCTGGTTGATTTTTCCCCATAATTCTTATTCCTACAATTATGCAGAACTGAGAGAGTTTGATTTCTCTACCTTTCTGTAAATGTATAGAACACCAGTACAACACAAAACATTACAAGTAATATGCAGCTACAGTCATTAACCTTTACCATAACAGCAATTAAATTTTAATCATTCATAAACACTGTGAGCATACCACTTTGGTACTTGACCTGTCCTCCCAACCGTAGAGTCCATCTATCTCCAGAACTCACCCCCGAGCTGAGATCACTTACATTCCAGACCAACCTCTAATCTGTTCAGGAATATATTATTTAAGCTTTTTCTCCCCAAAGCCTGTTTCTAATTCTGTGTCCAAAATTTCAGGATGCTTTTCTTCCTGTTTGCCTAGGCTTCACTTTTTAGGGATTGTAAAAGCTGCTTTCTACTTTTCCCAGCTTTTTACCTCTTCCCAACTACTCTCCACATCATTGGGGAAACTAGATTTTCCTCAAAATCTAATTTGGAAATAAATTCTTTCATGGATTTTTGAAAGATTTTTGGGGAAAATATTTTCTGCTTTCCATCCTCATGGATTTAGCAAGTGATGTCATAATTCTCATTTGGTAAATATGCACATAATTATTTTATTTATTTTTCATAATCAAATATTTACTTACATCCACAAAATAATTATCCATTGGGGTCCACTCCCCTTTGGATTAAAGATCAAATGTCTAACTTTGAAGGAACATAAAACTAGGGGTGTTACAATGAGGGTGATAATGAGAACAAAGAGTGATGTGGTACATGTGTTATTTCATTATTTATACTATTTAATATGAGTTTTTAGAAAGAAGAGGACTTAACCTTATAACTAATACTTTTTTTTTGAAACATTATAATATGTATTTTGAGTTAATTGGCTTGCATTTTTTTAATGTTAAAATCATTTCACTCGATAATTTGCAATTATGTTGATATAAAAAACAATTCATTGTATAAAGTTCTTTTTCTTTATGTAAATTCTTAAAATAAGACAACTACTTGATTGCTTTAAATGTGTGTGAATGATGTCTTAAAAAGTAAGAAAATTGTAGTAACGTATACTGTTATTTTTGGTATGTAAGATCATAATAAAATAATGATAATTCTAAACATGAATTTATTTTCATTATTTTATAAACTTTATTATGTTATAGAAGTTCATAGTATTTTAGATTTATTATTTTACAATTATTTATATTCTAAAATATCCCAAAAGGGAGAATGTAGTAATACTTAAACACAATATATGAACTGCAACTAAGTAAACAATAAATCTTAAGACAACATCAGAATTTATAGAAAATTTGAGCCATTTTATTATATGCAGATGAATTAGTTACACAATGTACATAAAATGAGTAGATATAGCCCAAGAGATGGCCTAGAATCACCCTACAATGGTGCTGCAACTAGCACTGCATAACTGGTGAGCTTATAGGAAGAAATACTATGTTGTCCTTTCTTTTGAAGATATGCATGAATTTCTGCAAAAGGAAATTCAAATATAGGGGGATTAGGAGCTCTGATGATGCCAAGATTGAAGATCTGGCCACTGTGATGGGAATCCATGATAACGCAGAAAGGATTTTCCAGATCTACAACTTTGGAAAATAACCCTCCTAGGGTTTGATCCTTTATCTGTTGGGATTATAGATCTGAAGCTAGATCTAAAAAATATATGGCTGAAATATGTCACAAGATCAGATCTAATCTTTAAGGGATAATCCATTCTCCAGATCTACAAGTTAGAAGCTCTAGATCTAGCTTCTCAATCCTCCAATGATGATTACAACTGCTGCTACCAAACTGCTCATAAAAATTGCATTGTAAGAGAAAGACAGAATGTATGCCTACTAAAATATGCTAGAATAGGATCTAGGCTGATGGAAATACTAATGGAAAGGTCAGGGGATGATCCGTCACAGGATTACTAGCTGAAATGCTAGCAACTTCATTTCTCATTTGGATCTGCAATAATGAACATCGTAATTCTAAATGGAATTATTGTTGCTAGGAGGTCAATAAATTTTTGCCTGATGCCAGATCTGAAATGATGCTCTGGGAATGTTGATTTACAAGCCCAAGGTGATAGTAATAATCCTTCATAGGTTCTGCAGCTGAAATACTGAAGACAACCTCCAACTTCAAAATTGATCTTCATAAATGCACAATTTATGGATATGGATGTTCTACGGAAAGTAGGAAAAGATATGTGACACCAATGCCTAATTTAGAATGAGGTACAACCATCTCTCCAGAGCTACTCAAAGAAATAGGTGGGATTCCCAACCAAGAACACCCCATGCTAAACAACACTTGCAATATTTGTTAAACAACCCAACAAAGAAATGGAATGTCACATGACAATTTCAGATCTAAACAGACCTAAAAATCAATAATCAATAGCCTGCCTTCCTTGTTGTCTTCATCTCCTTTATATATTTTATGAGCCTTCCCATGCCTTGACCCTAATCTAAAATGCATTGTGCATGTGGACATGATCCTCCATGTTTGACTGCATTGTCTCTCCAAGTCATCCATCATGTCTAGGTCTTATGTACACCCTCTCCATCATGTGTGCATTAATTTCACAAATTCCTCCATCATATCATCATGAATGCTCCATGGTATTCTATTTGATTCCTTCCAAGATCTTAGTTGACTGTTTCAACCTACATGATCTATCTCATTAATGAAAAATGATCTCCACTCCATTCACATTAGTAGTTGCTCCACTACCTCCTTTATGTAGATCTAAGCTTAATTAATCCATATTCACATATAAAAAGTAGATATTTATTCATCATGAGGATTATGGGTCCCTCCACCCTTTTATTTACTTAATTCATTAAGAAAATTAAGAACTCTAATATTCCAAATATCATGTGAAAATTTGGGAGTATTACAGTCCTCCCCCACAAAATGTTTCTTGTCCTCAAGCAATTGCAAAAGTGGACACTATAGAAAACATCCTCCCTCTAAATGGAATCCTCATGTGGAAGGTCTTCCCATCTGTCACAATGTGTCATGCATGTCCAGCTCCAAAGCTGCCTCTCTAGAATGTCTAGAATGGCCTCCAACTGAAAATTTAGATACCCTTCTTCATCAATGAATCTCCAAGTGGCAACCATATGATGACCAAAGTACTCCTCTATACATGAGATACATGAGATGAAGTGGTTCATTCCCAAAGTGGAAAGTCCCAACTCATGAATTATCTCTCCAACCCATGATACATAGAGTAGATTACATCTATTAATGCCCTCATTATTATCCTTGTTGGCTATGTAGGAATCAAGCATCACATCATCATAGTGAAAAAAAATAAGTAGAGACATATGGGGAAACATGAAAAATGTCAAACCATATTATCCTAATAACAACCAATGCAGAAAAGCCTTCTTCTACCATGCTAGATCATCATGAAAACAAGTAAGAGAGCCATACTCTCCCAAAATAAGCCATTGCAACAATGCTCCTTGTTGTCATGCCAAATCATCAATGAGAATATGAGAGCCATACTCTCTCAAAAGAAACCATCTCAAAATGCCTCTTGCTGCCATACCACATCATCATTGTACCAAATGTAGTGACCATATTCTCTCAAGAGAGGCCACCTCAATAAGGCATATTGTTGCCCCATCACATCATCATTATACCAAGTAAAATGACCATAATCACCCAATATATTCCAAATCTATAAGGCCTCATGTTTCCATCCTCCATCAATGTCATGAAATGTACGGGAAGAATCAGCCCATACTCTCGAAATAGTAACCAAAGCAACAAGGATTCTTGCCGCCTCCTTGCATTATCCTGATGCAAGTCATGGAGCAACAATATAGTAATGGACATGTGACATGTCTCATCAACATAATACAAACAAACTCCCTTCTGCCACATCATGTGAGAGTTATACTTTCCCCCAAACCCAATTACATACATGAACATGAGATACATCCCAAACATAAATACATGTAAATACATGAGGCATATCCCAAACAAGAGTAAATACAAGGACATAGGATATAACATGTTATGTCCAAACTCTTTCATAAATAACCAAAGAAACCATGCCTTCTTCTTCTGCATTCTTCCAATGATGTGTAAGGTATGAATCATAAAATTATGACTCATTGAGTGGTATCCATACTCACCCAAGAGCAACTAGCGCAACCATGATTCTTGCTGGCCTGTATCATAGATCTGCAAGTGGCTTGGCAACCCCTTGCTCCATACAATCAACCATTCATCCCAATGTGCATGATGGATCTCATTATTAAAAAACTTGGTATCCTCCCATTGTAAGAAACCAACCTCCTCAAACTGATGAACAACTTTGCACTCCTTGAAATGTTGAAGTGTACCTCCAATGAGATCTCCTAATGAGACCTTCTCCTCATCCATGGCCTTCCAAAACCAATGAGGTTCTGGATCTGCTGCAGGTAGAAGTCTCACTTTGAGATGTGAGATGCTCATTGAGAAAGTGTCATCAAGAAAGGAGAAAAGATTTCCCATCTCAAGATGTCTACCATTTATCATCATAACCTCCATTGATTCATGAGTGAAGCTACCTTCATAATTCTCCAAGAATAATGGGGACTCTTCATTATCACTACTACTAAGTGACAATGTTGTAGATCTGCATGGTAACAGATATGTTGTCTCAATGCAAGGCACAATGTTGATCTCATAACTAGCCATTGTACATAGGATCATGCTCATCCATTTTTCTAAAAATTTGCACTTCAACTCAAAAGGTTTAATATAGTCCATCCATGACAAAATGGGATAGATTTTCATCTCCTCCTTGATCATATTAAGGGTCTTCTACACTATGATAGTTTGTTGCTTCAAATCATCATTTTTTTCTAACCCTTGGTTATGCATTGGCCCTGACGACATGTCCACATAAGTTTCAATAAGATCTACTGAAACAATAGGTGATGAATGTGTATGCATATCTTGGATCAACTAATGTGTGGGAACCTCTTGATAGAACACAAGAGTTCCTCAAAATGGGACAATGGTGTCTCCAACTGCTGGTAAGAGAGATGGCCGCTCTTCTACCAATGTACCAACGATGGAATCTTCCTCCTCTTCCTCATGAATCTCCTGAACCATGCATGGGACTCTATGTGTTAAGATCTCAAGACTATATTGCAAGGTTGCAAATGCCTCTTCTCTAGATGTAAGTACTTCTGTAGCTGGTGGTGAATGTAGTGACTTTTTTTCTAGAGTGACAAGAATGACATCCTCCTTTGTCCCGTTAGGAAAATTATTTTTGTGGTACATCTCTATCTTCTTCACATCAAAATTCTTCCTCAACTTGTGAAAGAAATCTAAATATTTGTAACATCCCCTGTTTATACCACAAATGTTTTTTTCTATATCAGTAACTAATTTATTTCTGACTTGTTCAATGTTAACCACGTAATATAACCTCACTTCATTCAACAAATTCAAGTCAGATTATTAAAATTATTTACCCCTATTCATAAGAGATAACTTTCATATATATACATATATATGCAGAAATATATTCTTGTATAAAATATTTATTTAATTATCTTTCATAACCCTTATGCTTCTCTCTTAGGATCTTGTGATACCTTTATAGTTGAATATAAGAATTCATACACCTATTATTCAACTAACTTTATTACCCTTATTAAATCTTTGCATATAAATAAATTTTCGTATGTATTGAATATATTAGGGGCAATTTAATAGCTATTGCACTTTCCTTACAACCCCGCCCTATAGGATGTAAAGGTATTCACCATTGGTGTTTACATTAACTTTATCATAATTCTCATTATTATTTCATGGCTCTCATAAGATTTTTATTGATATTAACCTTATTATATAATTTACTTACCGTTGTATACCACGCATTGACATATGATAGGTTTGGTATTAAAGTTGGATCGGAATATTATGTATCATGGAAATTATGAGGTTAGCTCGTATTGGTAAACTCAATTCATGTCTTTTCCTTTTGCCTTAATGGAAACCCTATACGTTGAAACACAAAATGGTACTACTGCCTTCATACATCTAGTCCACAGAGATTTAGTACCAGATATTTATATGTTTTTAAATTGGCTTATACGTAACAGAGGTACCATAAAATTTAATGGGGGATTTCTTCAGATTTTTACGCCGGCTATGTTGTATTAATCCCGAGGAATTACATCGATTTCACCATTGTTGTGGATCTATCGACAAGTGTATGATTGCGATATTCTGGTTTGAATTAGGGTTTATTCCTGGTCGCTCTTATTTATATCGTCTCTCCTGTGTTGCATTTCCTTTTACCCGGTCATTTCTGTGTTATGTTCTATTACATCAGAGCTTAGCCATATATTCAGAGCTCGAGGATTCTATTGTTCTATATAGACTTTCTCGGTGTCTTCTATGAAGAATTTACCAGGTATGAATGTATATCATTTGATATCAGTTTAACCATATATTCATTAAGGGTTTCAATGGGCATTTCGAGTTATCTCCCTCACTCGTTCCTTGTTTTTTTTTTCGCATTTAGTTACCTCGGCTCTGTGATATCAGTTATATTGGTTTAGTTATTAAGGGAATTCATAGTAGTGATGTTTGTGGTTTTTCCCTTAAAAATGGTTCTCGACTGTAATAAGTTTGTTGTAATTATATTTATGACTCCATTCTTCTTGCTGATGGGTTTATTGAGTGTGTTAAGATTTTCTTGCCATAGTTTTTTTAGAAGCTTTTGATATCATTACCGATAGAAAATCCTTTTGTTCTCTATCTTCTCTATTCGAAATTTAATTCGTTTTTCATTGTTAAATTTAGTATATAACTCTCCCCTGTTCGTATGGCATTTCCAATACGCTTTGGGTGGTTCGACCATCCCATAATTGGTAATCAATATGAGGATTTAACTTCTTATGGTTTTCACTCACTACTAATTTATTTTGAATATTGTATTTCTTCATACATATAATGTGGGTTTATCCTTCACAGATTACCCTTTGCTTTTCTCGAGAGAGATAATGTTACTCTCAGGTACCCATTTAAATTCTGGGTATCATTATTCAACATTTTTTCTTTAATGAAATGTCTGGTAATTTACGATTTTAATTGTTTATACCTTGAACTAACTCTACTTTCATATGTTATGGCATTTACAGGTAATGACTGTTATTTGGGGTTTCATCGATATTCCACTTAATGCGTTATTCATTACCATTAAAGGGTTTTAACAACTCTTTCACTATTCTTCCAGGTCGGTTATTTCATTCATCTGGCTTGACTCAAAAGATTTGTCATCCACACTGAGTCTATATGTGGTCTTAGAATTTATATTTGATTTTTAAACCACTTTAATTTCTGTATAATATACTTTGGATGCAACTGCGATCCGAACACTGGATACTCGACATAATAGCTTTTTATTTTACTCAAATCCAAATGATATACATATACCTATGTATACATATATAATTATTCTGGAAGCACGAGACTTCCTAACAAAATTTTTATTTAATTCTGTAATTATATTGATACTTACTTATTTATTACAGGCTTCCAATATATATAATTTGCTCTCAAAATTTTTATTAAACATGTGTAAATCTTTAGATTTCCTTATTCTCTATATCAAAATAATGACAGATTTTGTTCAATAAAATATTTCTTCTTGTGTTAAAATAATTATAGAACTAGTATAGCATTTGGATTTTCTATCTTCTTATTTTGAAATATAAAATATAGTTTTGTGCAAAAGTTGATTATTATATTTTTATTTATCTCATTTCTTGTCAATATAATCAACTAGATTATACCAAAATAATTCTCTATATCAATAGGCAGTGAATGAATATCCTAATAATAGTGAGATACATACTATTCATAGTTAAATATCTTGGTTTATCTTTATAGCTATACCCCCTGTATAATACATATGCATAGGGTTCAAATTTAGTGAGCTATGAATTTTTTTTTTAACTCATATTAACTATTTATGTAAATTAATGCATAATATATAATTTCCATTGCATGAGATTTATATATATTTCTAAATTTTAAATTATTATTTCTGTTATAATTTCCATTAAATTTCAGAGTGGTAGAATGATATAATTGTAATTTTCTGTGCAATACATACATAGTATTTTTGTCTTTGTTCAATACAATGCACATTTTTAATTATTTTATATTCCATCTTTTATAACAGAAGTTAGATCTAATTCTCCAACTCAATTTATTTCCCCTTTTTATAATAATACTAGAACAACATTTAATATTATAATTTCTGTAGTATAGAAGAAAATTAAAATATATATATCTGCATAGTCCTTGGGAATAAAATATCTTCCGATTTAAACCAGTATTGGTTTAGAGATTCGGATTGATACTTCTCAAGAGATATATCCTACTACTATACAGATTTTAAAGGAGTATATCTTCAATTAAATCTGTTAAAAGTACAAAATTTAATAACTACAGAAAATACTTAATAACTAAATAACACTATCTAGTAAATCTTTCACAGCAAAATCATTATTCTAGAATTTATAGATTAGGTGTGCATACCACAGTTAATCTATGACCAATCCACCCAACCTTACAATTCTTCTATCTCCAGAATTCACCCCTGAGCTGAGATCCTCCCAAGAACAGACCAATCCCAAATCTGTTCTGGAGTAGCTTATTTAAGCTTATGCTCTCCCCAAAGCCTATTTCTAATTCCGCGTCTAGAATTTTAGGATGCTTTTATTCATGTTTGCCTAGGCTTCCCTGATTTAGGGACTTTAAAGCTGCTTTCTTCTTTTCCAGTTTTTTACCTCTTCCCAACTACTTTCCTCCTCATTAGGGAAATTTAGATTTTTCCTCAAAAATCTAAGTTAGAAATGAATTCTTTTAAATATTTTTGAAATATTTTTGGGGAAAGTCTTAGCCTCTTTCCATACCTCATGGATTAGGCAAGTGATCTCAAAAATCTCATTTGGTCATAGTGCACAAAAAACATTTTATTTATTTTTCATAAATAAATAATTGACTACATCCACACAATAACTATCCATTGGGGTCCACTCCCCTTTTGGACTTAAGTTCAAATGTCTAACTTGAAAAACATAAAACTTTTCTGTTCTAGTAGTTTTTGGATTATCGAACTCTATTTTCTCCTTGTACACAGTAGGAAAACAGTTCAAAAACCTTTGCACCTTTTCTTTCTCTTCATGAATATAAGGGACATACCTTAACATATTTGTAAACTTGGTGACAAAATAATCTATGGTGAGTTGTCCCAATCTGAGTTCATGAAACTCCTTTACTTTATCATCATAATAGCATTTGTTCAAATAACGGTTTTTAAACTTGACATGGAAATCTTCCCAAGTCACATTATTTCCATCAATGGCATGAACCATTTTTGTCTCCTCCCACCACAAGGTAGCCTTACCTTGCAACTAGTAGATAGCTAATCTGACTTCCAGATTGCTTTCATATTTGTAGACCTGAAAATACTTAATCATATTCATCAGCCATGCCTCAGCATCTTCCTCCTCTCCATCATAGGAGGGAGGTCTAATTTTTTGGAATTCACCCTGTAATTCCTTCTTTCGTTTAGACTGATGTCTAGTAGTGTCATATTTCTCAGAATCATCTGAGAACCTACCTTTCCTTCTCCTTCCAGAACCTTCACCTTCTTGGCTATTCCGCGAAGTCAGTTCTCTTATCAGTTTTTCCTAGTCCTCACTGGCTAATGATAGCCTATCATTCTGGCTTTTTAACTTAGCCATATCCCATTGCAACCTGTGGGATCTGGATTTTTAAAGGAGCATTGGGATCTGGTGTATTATCTCTACCACCCAGATCAACATAGAGTTCATCTTCTTCAGCCATTGACTTTTCAGTTCAGTACCTTTGTACACTAAAACAAAAGAACATCAGTAACAACATAAAATTTTCAAAAACTTATTTTATGCAGTGAGCACAACAACAGCCCAGTTTTTTCTAACATGGGCTCTGATACCATTTGTAACATCCCCTGTTTATACCACAATTTTTTTTTTCTATATCATTAACTAATTTATTTCTAACTTGTTCAATGTTAACCATCTAATATAACCGCACTTCATTCAACAAATTGAAGTCAGATTATTAAAATTATTTACCCCTATTCATAAGAGATAACTTTCATATATATACATATATATCAAGAAATATATTCTTGTATAAACTCTTCATTTAATTATCTTTTATAACCCTTATGCTTCTCTCCTAGGATCTTGTGATACCTTTATAATTGAATATAAGAATTCATACACCTATTATTCAACTAACTTTATTACCCTTATTAAATATTTGCATATAAATCCATTTTCGTATGTATTGAATATATTAGGGGAAATTTAATAACTATTGCACTTACCTTACAACCCAGCCATATAGGATGTAGAGGTATTCACCATTGGTGTTTAGATTAACTTTATCATAATTCTCATTATTATTTCATGGCTCTCATAATATTGTTATTGATATCAACCTTATTATATAATTTACTTACCGTTGTATACCACGCATTGACATATGGTAGGTTTGGTATTAAATTTGGATACGACTATTTTGTATCATGGAAATTATGAGGTTAGCTCGTATTGGTAAACTCAATTCATGTCTTTTCCTTTTTCCTTAATGGCAACCCTATACGTTGAAACACAAAATGGTACTACTGCCTTCATACATCTAGTCCACAGAGATTTAGTACCAGATATTTATATGTTTTTAAATTGGCTTATACGTAACAGAGGTACCATAGAATTTAATGGGGGATTTCTTTATATTTTTACGCCGGATATGTTGTATTAATCTCGAGGAATTACATCGATTTCATCATTGATGTGGATCTATCAACAAGTGTATGGTTGCGATACGCCAGTCTAAATTAGGGTTTATTCTGAGTTGCTCTTATTTAATTCGTCTCTCATGTGTTGCATTTCCTTTTACTCGATCATTTATGCATTATGTTCTATTGCATCAGAGTTTATCCATATCTTTAGAGCTCGAGGGTTCTATAATTCTATACAGACTTTCTCGGCGTCTTCTATGAAGAATTTACCAGGTATGAATGGATATCGTTTGATATCAGTTTAACCATATATTCATTAAGGGTTTCAATGGGGATTTCGAGTTATCTTCCTCACTCGTTCCTTTTTTTTTTTTTTCGTATTTAGTTACCTCGGCTCTGTGATATAAGCTAGATTGTTTTAGTTATTAAGGGAATTCATAGTAATTATGTTTGTGGATTTTCCCTTAAAAATGGTTCTCGACTGTAATAAGTTTGCTGTAATTATATCTATGACTCCGTTCTTCTTGCTGATGGGTTTATTGAATGTGTTAAGATTTTCTTGCCATTGCTTTTTTAGAAGCTTTTGATATCGTTACCAATAGAAAATCCTTTTTTTCTCTGTCTTCTCCATTCGAAATTTAATTCGTTTGTCACTATTAAATTTTGGATATAACTCTCCCCTGTTTGTATGGCATTTCCAATACGCTTTGGGTGGTTGAACCGTCCCATAATTGGTAATGAATATGAGGATTTAACTTATTATGGTTTACACTAACTACTGATTTATTTTTAATATTGTATTTCTTCATACATATAACGTGGGTTTATCCTTCACAGATTTCCCTTTTCTTTTATCGAGAGAGATAATGTTACTCTTAGGTACCCATTTCGATTCTGGGTATCATTATTCAACATTTTCTGTTTAATGAAATGTCTGGTAATTTATGATTTTAATTGTTTATACCTTGAACTAACTTTATTTTCATATGTTATGGAATTTACAGGTAATGACTGTTATTTGGGGTTTCATAGATATTCCACTTAACGTATTGTTCATTTCCATTAAAGGGTTTTAACAACTCTTTCGCTATTGTTCCGGGTTGGTTATTTCGTTCATCTGGCTTGACTCAAAATATTTTTCCTCCGGACTGAGTCTATATGTGGTCTCAGAATTTATATTTTAGTTTTAAACCACTTTAATTTCTGTATAATATACTTTGGATGAAACTACAATCCAGATACTGGATACTTGACATAATAGCTTTTTATTTTACTCAGATTCAAATGATATACATATACCTATGTATACATATATAATTATTCTAGAAGCACGAGACTTCCTAACAAAATTTTTATTTAATTCTGTAATTATATTGATGCTTACTTATTTATTACAGGCTTCCAATATATATAATCTTCTCTCAAAAAATTTATTAAAAATGTGTAAATCTTTAGATTTCCTTATTCTCTATATCAGAATAATGACAGATTTTGTTCAATAAAATCTTTCTTCTTGTGTTAAAATAATTATAGAACTAGTATAGCATTCATATTTTCTATCTTCTTATTTTAAAAAATAAAATATAGTTTTGTGCAAAAGTTGATTATTATAATTTTATTTCTCTCATTTCTTGTCAATATAATCAACCAGATTATACCAAAATAATTCTCTATATCACTAGACAGTGAATGAATATCCTAGTAATAGTGAGATACATATTGTTCATAGTTAATTATCTTGGTTTATCTTTATAGCTATACCCCCTATATAATACATATGCATAGGGTTCGAATTTAGTGACCTATGAAGTTTTTTTTAATTCATATTAACTATTTATGTAAATTAATAAATAATATACAATTTCCATTGCATGAGATTTATATATATTTCTGAATTTTAAATTATTATTTCTGTTATAATTTCCATTAAATTCCAGAATGGTAGAATGATATAATTGTAATTTTCTATGCAATACATACATAGTATTGTTGTCTTTGTTCAATACAATGGACATTTTTAATTATTTTATATTCAATATTTTATAACAAAAGTTAGATCTAATTCTCCATATCAATTGATTTCCCCTTTTTCTAATAATACCAAAACAACATTTAATATTATACTTTCTATAGTATAGAAGAAAATTAAAATATATACATCTGCATAGTCCTTGGGAATAAAATATCTTTCGATTTAAACCAGTATTGGTTTAGAGATTTTTATTGATACTTCTCAAGAGATTTATCCTACTACTATACAGATTTTAAAGGAGTATATCTTCAATTAAATCTGTTAAAAGTACAAAATTTTATAACTACAACAGATACTTAATAACTAAATAACACTATCCAGTAAATATTTCACAGCAAAACCATTATTCTAGAATTCATAGATTAGGTGTGCATACCATAGTTAATCTATGACCAATCCACCCAACCATAGAATTCCTCTATCTCCAGAATTCACCCCCAAGCTGAGATGCTCCCAAGAACAGACCAACCCCCAATCTGTTCTGGAGTAGCTTATTTAAGCTTATTCTCTCCCTAAATCCTGTTTCTAATTCTGCATCCAGAATTTCAGGATGCTTTTATTCCTATTTGCCTAGGCTTCCCTGATTTAGGGACTTTAAAGCTGCTTTCTTCTTTTCCAACTTTTTACCTCTTCCCAACTACTTTCCTCATCATTAGGGAAATTTAGATTTTTCTTCAAAAATCTAAATTAGAAGTAAATTCTTTCAAGGCTTTTTGAAATATTTTTGGGGAAATTCTTAGCCTCTTTCCATACCTCATGGATTAGGCAAGCGATCTCAAAAATATCATTTGGTCGTAGTGCACACAAAATATTTTATTTATTTTTCATAAATAAATAATTAACTACATCCACAAAATATCTATCCATTGGGGTCCACTCCCCTTTTGGACTTCAGTTCAAATTTCTAACTTGAAATACATAAAACTAGGGGTGTTACAATATTTAGTCACCTTTGCATGCTCCATGTGACTAAACCACCAATCATTGGCTTCACATAAAAGATGAAGTGCTACAATTTGGACAACCTCTTTTTTAGCCACATGATGTAGCATGAAAAATGTATCTAACTCTTTCCTCCAAGCCTTAATAGTGCTTGAGGAAGATACATCAAATGTCAGCCAATAGAATCTATCGTGCCTCTTCATCCTATTTCTGCTATAGGATCTTCTTTCTTCTTTGAGTTCAAAGAATTCTTGGAGAGTTAGACTTCCCTTGAATGGT
The DNA here is from genome assembly GCA_034641835.2 of Pinus albicaulis. Taxonomy (NCBI): domain Eukaryota; kingdom Viridiplantae; phylum Streptophyta; class Pinopsida; order Pinales; family Pinaceae; genus Pinus; species Pinus albicaulis. The sequence goes on along the minus strand of CM076575.1, from coordinate 754,075,424 downwards.
CTAGACTGTGCTTTGTGCTCTTCAAGATATAGACTGAGTGTCTCATGAGTCTGAGGTCCTCTTCTTTATTCATTTCTATACCTCTCACCTTCTTCGAAGAAAGTGGGCATAGTAGATCTATGAGGAGATCTATGATTCTACAATTTTATTTTCTGCTGATAGGAAGTGTTGGGACCTTTATCTTCAAATATTCTTCTTGGATACTTCCTTTGCCTTTCTCCATTCATTTGATAGGCCTCCTTGGAGAGATCTTGCATGGATATAAACAGAGAAATGAAAAAAGTATCCCCCTTCATAATAGATCTCATCCACTGCTTCTTCTTTTGATGCAAAAGATGAAGTGTCCATAAGCTGAGCCAAAGATCATGCACTAATACCATTGTAATATCCCAAAAGGGAGAATGCGGTAATACTTAAACACAATATAAGAACTGCAACTAAGTAAACAATAAATCTCAAGACAACATCAAAATTTATAGAGAAGCTGATCCATTTTATTATATGGAGATGAATGAGTTACACAATGTAAAAAAAATGAGTATACCTAGCCCAAGATATGGCCTAGGATCACCCTACAATGGTGGTGCAACTAGCACTCTGTAACTGGTGAGCTTACAGGAGGAAATGTTGTGCTGTCCCTTCTGCTAAAGATACACATGAACTACTGCAAAAGGAAATGAAAATATAGGGGGCTCGGGAGCTCTGATGATGCCAATATTCAAGATCTAGCCAATGTGATGGGAAGCCAAGATAACCAAGAAAGGATTTTCCAGATCTACAACCTTGGAAAATCACCCTGCTAGGGTTTGATCCTTTATCTGCTGGGATTACAGATCTAAAGCTAGTAATGAAAAATAGATGGCTAAAATATGTCACAAGATCATATATAAGCTTGAAGGGTTGATCCCTTCTCCATATCTACAAGCTAGAAGCTCTAGATCTAGCCTCTCAATCCTCCAATGATGATTACAGGTGCTACTACACAAATGCTAACAAAAACCATGCTGTAAGGGAAAGACAGGTTCTATGCCTGCTAAAATATGCTGCAATATACTCTAGGCTGATGGAAATACCAATGGAAATGGTAGGGGATGATCCCTCACATGATTACTAGCTTAAATGCTCGCAACTTCCTTCCTCCTTTGGATCTGCAATAATGGACAACGTAATTCTCGATGGAATTACTGCTGCTAGGAGGTCAATAAATTTTGGCGTGATTACAAATATGAAATGAAGCTCTAGAAATGCTAATCTACAAGCCCAAGGTGATAGGAATAATCCTTCACCGGTTCTTGAGCTGAAATACTAAGGACAACCTCCAACTTCCAAACTAATCTTCAGAAATGCACAATTTCTGGATATTGATGTTCTGCAAAAAGTAGGAAAATATATGTGGCATCAATGCCTAATGTAGAATGAAGTAAAACCCTCTCTCCAGAGCTACTCAAAGAAAGAGGCTAGATTCTTGACCGAGAACACTCTGTGTTGAACAACACTTGCAATGTTTGCTAAAAAACCCAAGAAAGCAATGGAATGTCACATGAAAATTCCAAATCTAAATAGACCTAAAAATAAATAATCAATAGTCTACCTTCCTTGTTTTCTTCATCTCCTTTATATAGTTTATGAGCCTTCCCATGCCTTGGCCTTCATCTAGACTATGTTGTGCATGTGGAAATGATCCTCCATGTTTGACTGTGCTATATGTCCAAGTCATCCATCATGTCTAGGTGCTATGTACACCCTCTCCATCATGTGTGCATTAATTGCACAACTTCCTCGATCATATCATCAAGAATTCTCCATGATCTTTTGTTTGATTCCTTCCAAGATCTCAGTTGACTGTAACAACCTCTATGATCTATCTCATTATTGAGAAGTGATATCCACTCCATTCACATTAGTAGTTGATCCACTACCTCCTTTATGTAGATCTAAGCTTAATTAATCCACATTTACACATAAAAAGTGGATATTTATTCATCATAAGGATTATGGGTCCCTCCACCCTTTTATTTACTTAATTCATTAAGAAAATTAAGAACTCTAATATTCCAAATATCATGTGAAAATTTGGGAATATTACATATTCATACAAATTTACAACTTTAAATTTATGGTAATTTAACAATATTTATGGTATACATTTTATTTATGGTAGTTATTGTTGAAAATTGAAAATTAATTTACAATTTTACAATTTTACAAATTTTACAAGTTTAATAAAATTGAATCATGACAATACATAAAATTACAATTACCATTTTACAATTTCACTATACAATTACAATTGAAATTAATTTAGAAATATTTCACATACAATTAAAATCCAAATTACAATTACAATTAGAATTATAATTACAATTACAATTACAGTTTTACAATTTTACATACAATTACAATTACAATCATTTCACATTACAATTATAATTATAATTTTAAAAAGATTTTACATACAACTAAAATCAAAATTACAATTACAATTACAATCACAATTTTACAATTTTACATACAACTACAATTAAAATTACAATTACAATCACGATGCATATAATTAAATTAAAATTTTACAAATTTAAAATTTTACAATTTTAATAAAATTGAATCATGACAATACACACAATTACAATTTTACAAATATTTTGCATACAATTGCAATTAATATTACAATTAAAATTACAATTACACAATTTTACAATAACAATACATAATATTTAATAAATATCATGATTTAATATTAAAAATAAACATCACGACCATGATAGCCATCATGATCATGATCATCTAAAAAAACAAAAGCATTGTATAAGATCATCACAACACAAACATCAAATATACATCTCATGTCAAATAACTGCTATCACATACACATCTATCTACAAGAATGTTAAATGGACATATCTAACATGACCTAACAATATACACATCATGATGAACACAAAAATGTAAAATAAGTAAATCAACATAGACATAAAATACATGCACCATATATACTATAAATTATATATATATATATATATATATATATATATATATATATATATATATATATATATATATATATATATATATATATATATATATATATAATGTCAAAAATATACAATCGTAATATAACTGCATATAAAGGTCAAATATCTGGTGGTACTACATCAATAATAGAACTAGTTGAGGCCTGCTTAGTCGATTGTGCAACCTCATGCTCAGATGGATGACGTGCTTGCTCCAAAGGAGCTTGCTGATCAGATGGTGAAATCTGCGTAGGAAATACCTAATGATGAGTCATCGATGGTGAAACCTTCTCAGTGGATGGTGTGGCCTGCCCAAATGTACCCTCTTGCTTAGGGCTAGGTGCCTTCTCAGTCAATGGCCTGTCTGCTCATGACTAGGTGCATGCTGAGAGGGTGTAGACTTCTCATAAGACACCTGATGATCAAGACTAGATGTTGGTTTCTCATCATATCCAGCACGAGGTGAAGGAGGAGGAGGTGGAGTACTAGAATGATGGTCACTCCCATCATGATCGTGATCATTAGATGAGCTGTTCTATTGTTCATCTCCATGGCGCCTGTCCCTCCTAGCCACCAGTACTCTAGAAGCTCCAACGATATGATGCATAAGGGTCATCATATCATGGGGCATGTCTTTCCAGAGCTCTGTGAACCTACGATCAACCTGGATCTCTCTGATCATAGCAGGGTGAACTCCCTCATCAACTAGGAGTTGACACAATTGGTCACCCAACTCCATCCTGAATTTGGTGTCCTCCCTATGTCGCACCCCTACAGGTATCTGCACCCGAGGATGAGGTCTATTACCCTGATCTACCACCTCCCTCATATCCTTGTCATGATCTACACCCATATCATTCGATGGGGATGTAATCATTTCCCCAACTAATGTGTCAATATCTACAAAATATATAGCACACAACAATAATTAGACAATTTCATTAAACAAATTAATAAAACAAGTTAAATAACATGTTAGAATAAATTTTATTCTAATTAATTAATTAATAGAATAAAATGAAACTATACTAATTTAAAGAAAATACTAGTATTACCTCTCGCATCTGGTGGCTCATCCTATGTAAAGAGGATGTTGGTACACCCTCGCCAATCGAAACCAGCTTACGTACATGGTACCATCACAAATGAGTGATCATTAGCATTGGCTAGAAACTCCAATGCATCAGTAGATATCCTTGCTGGAAAGTCAGATAGGTCCCTCTTCGGAATCATCTGGCCCCATATCTACA